>OY720155.1:34580778-35780778 GCA_963082725.1 Pedicia rivosa | reverse complement strand
GGTAAGTCCTATTTTATTACTTTCTTAAATTAAAATTTTAAATCTATCAATGTTGTTATCGTTCCATTTTGGTATTTTGATAGTGTAACCCCATTAGTATAAACATTTCAGAATTCTATCAATTGATGGAAACTTTAATGTTTACTGTCCCTTAATCGAAACAGTTTTAACAAAAATTTCAGTGTAGCGATTATGCACAATTATCGTCAAATAAGTATCGATAAAAGTGACGTCACGATGTGTACCAACACATATTTTTGGATGTATTTTATCGAAAATGGGTTCAACAAATTATCATAAAACACAAATTGTAAATTATCGTTAGACAAGATTTGATTCAAATTTCCATATTGAACAACTAGCCCTTAACATTTCTTAACTGCACATTATAAAATATTAAATCCTTTTTTTCTCTTTACAAAAATTAATCCTTTCCTTTTATAATTATTCTATTCTTTTACAGAGTTGGAAATGAAAGGAAGAATTTATGTTTGAAATTTTAATTGGTTGAAAGAAATTTTATTTCAGGAAATATGAATTTTTAGTTTGGTTTTATTTTTTTTTCTGTACAGGAAGATATTCTTTCCCTTTTTTTCTGTTGTATATGTTTTTTCTTGTTTCTATCAAAATACCAAATGGACCATTATCACCTTAATGATAATGACGGCACACTCATTAAAGGCTCTTATTTATTTATACTTTTATTTTATTATTTTTTTTTTTTGGGCTTATTAAACAGAGAAAATCAATGGGCTCAAAAGGCATCAGTCATTTGTGTTTTTTTTTTGTTTTTTGTTGGTGTACATTTTATACGTAAATTACGATCCGTCTTACACAGAAGTAGGTAGATTCTTAAGTAAACAAAAGGACATCATCTGTTCAATGATACTTTTATTTTGTTTTGTTGTCTTTTAGAAAATCTCTTGTCTTACAGTTTGTCCAATAAAAACAAAGAACAGAGAAAAATATAAACAGAAAAAAAATGTAACAATTGAAGGCAAAAAAGAAAATTGTTACGCGAAACTTTCATTTAAAAATCCGCGTGTTTTGTTTTGTTTTTTTTTCCTTCCATTTTCTGTTTATTCTGCAAACAGAAACCAAAAGAAAGAAAAAACGCTGCAGGAATTAAAAAAAAAAAGGAAGAAGAAAAAAAAAACAGCAAACAAACAGCGATAAAGAAAAACCAAAACATAACAAAAGAAATTCTTTCAAATAAAAGAAAAGAAAAAAATTGAAAATTAATTTTTGGAAAAATTTTTATATTTAATGGAAAAAGAAAACAAAAAATTATTTCATTTTCATTTACAAAATAAAATTAACTTTTAATAATAAATGAAAATATTGAAATGTATGACCTGTATAATTGGACCATCACAATAAACCAGAATCTTATTAGAAGTGTTTGGGAATATTTTGTTTAGGTTACCTCTTGTAATTAAATCTTACTCTATTACTTGAGCTGTCTCTAAAATTTATGGTTCAATTAAGAAGGTTGCACAATATTCAACTTTTAAAATAATTCTTTATATGAACCAGAACCATAAGATAAAATCCAGATTTATAGTCAGACATTTTTTGTAAGAATAAAATTCAACACTAAATATTTCAATTATTCAATTATATTTGTTAGAATTTTCTTTTTTCATTTATTTCTCTCTAAAAATTGTTTAGAACGAGAACTTTATAAACAATTTATAGAAGAAAAAAAAGTTATGTATTTTCATTTAAAGAATTTAATTACACATTTCTATGAATTTTGTTGAAATTTGACCCTTGAGTACATTTCCTTGTGCTGGCCGAAATGATAAGAATAACAAAAATTTCTAACAATATTTACAAGTAAATTATTTATTTTTAGTTTGATTCTTATTTTTGCTTATTAATTTAAATTGGATAAAAAAAATTTCATAAATAAATAATTGGTGGTCAATATTTTTTTATTCTTTTCAATAAAAAGTGATTCATTTATTGTTGAAGGAAAGATCCTTGGAATTCAGTCAACGTAACAGAACTCATCACATATACATTTAACCTAAATTGAATTATTTTCCTTGTTTTTTTCTTCTTCTTTTTCTTCTTCTCATTTTTTTTTTTGATCAAATTATACATTTTCAATTTATATAAAATTGTTTTCCTTTAAAAAAAAAAGAAGAATAAGGAAAAATAAAAAATAAAAGTGAAATGAATTGAAAAGCAGAACGTTTAATGGATTTTTCTAATGGGTTTGGTTTTTTTCTTGGTATTGTATATTTTTATATATAATATATGGAAGAAGAAGAAGAAGAAGAAGAAGAAAAAAAAGCAGAAGAAGACAAAACAAGAGATGAACAAAAAAAAATGATGGAAAATATCTTCAAAGAAAAAAATATTATTGTATTATTTATTAAGAAATTAAATTCATTTCGTAATTGAAACCAGTATAGCTTGAATCCATGACGTAACAAATTTATATATTAGCTTGTAATTTTTTAACAATGTGTTTCTTGTCTCTCCCAAAAACAAAAAAAAGATGAGCGAACGAAAAGGAAAATCTGAGTAAATGTACCGTCTCTGTTTATCGTTGTTTGATCATGCGCAAATCTTTATTTGATAAAAAAAAAAAATTCCCGGAGTAAATAGAAAATTTGATTACTCCTCTCTCTGTTATAAAAAAGATGAATCAGTGTAACCACAGCATCTGAATGAGGATGTTGAGTAAATAAAATATTCTAATAAGAAAATAATTACTGTTATTATTCACGTTTTATTAACAACTTTTCTCTTCTTTCCCTAAATTCTAAATGTAAATAATAAATCTGATTATGGAATTCTTTCAATAATAACGACAGAGTCGCCATTTTTTTTTCTTGTATTTTATGCAAATTAGTTTTGTTGATTTTATTTTGAGTTTTTTTTTTCTTGGTCACAGATATCGTGTTATATATATACGTTTTAGGTGGATGAAGATGTGGGAGGAAGGACAAACAAGAAGACCGTGAAATTAAATCATAATTTTAATGTCCTTTTTTTTTATTTCTTCTTCTTATTGTTTTTTTTTTTCATTTGGTTGAATTTCAATATCAATCTTTATTAAAGGGACACTTCTTTAGTAGAGTCAATTGAATTTATTGGTAGATGGGTCGATTGGTAAAGAGAAAATAGGACGGGTAAATAAATTAAATTAGAATATTATATTATGAATTGCTCTGTACTTTATTATGCATTAAATTTTGTATAAACATTCACTGTAAATTAGTTGATTAATTATAATTGAATGGATACTTTGATGCAAATATTAATTAATTTCCATGTAACATAATTTTAATAAACTGTACTGAATCAAAAAAGTTAATAAATAAAATACAAACAAGAAATTATTCTAGTTAGTTTCAAAAAAAGTTAATAAACCCACCACTAATTTTCAAAGTTTTCAATTCAATGAATGAAAATTGTTTCATGTTACAAATTATAATTTCAAATTAACAAAAAAGAAATATTCTACAAATTTACAAATATTTCTGATAATTAAAAAGTTTTCTGTTTTCTGATTCAATAAGAAGAAAAAAAATGAAACAAAATTTATAAGAAAATAAATTATCGATAAATAATAAATTATAGAGTAATTATTAAAGTCAACTTCAAACTTATGTCAGAGCATACACACACACACACATTAGAAAGTTTTCTTGTACATAAAATAAATTCAATAATTCAAAATATGGGAATTCAAAAAAAAAAAATGAAAATAGAAAAAAAGAAAATTGTTTTTTTAATTATAAAAAATTAACGAGTGTACAATTTTTATTGTGATTTAACCTGGCAATCGTGATAATTGTGTAAGAATTGTAATAAAGAACACAAGAAAAATAATAAAAATAAAACTTTAATTTGTTATAAATTTTTTAATTAATTTCATCGAAAATTACATTTATTACAACAACAACATATAATAACAATAAACAAATTATTACAAATTAAAAAAAAAAACACAAACACACAATTCATACAACAACAGCAATAGAAATAATAAAAAAAAAAAGTAAAGTTAATTAATGAATTTTTATAAAAAAATATGAAAATAAATTTGTTGTGTTTTTGTTGTTTTATTTTAGAGTGCTGTAAATTTATAAAATTCAACACCAGTTGGATTAATACGAACTTTTAATAGGGTCGTTGATTGTACAATTATTTCTGGTTTTTCATTATCATATAAATCTGTTAATATATAACCATTTTCATTTTTTAAACCAATATCAGATAATAGAACAGTAATTGAGTATGGTGCACCATCAGTACGATAACTTACAAATGCAACAGCATAAGAATTTAATGGGGTAATTGGTCTTGCCCATGTCTGTTAATTGAAAATTATATAAAAAAAAAAAAATTACAAGAAATTAGTCTAATTTAATTATTTTCAATTTTCATACCTCAATAGAATTTTTTGTATTAATTCTTAATCCTTGAATACCTAATCGATCTTGATTAACTGCAAGTACATTTTTATTTTGTAGTACTTCCTTAAATTCCTGTTTAACAACGTCTAAATCATTTGACATTAATAATGGTGCTGCTAATATTGCCCAAATTGCCATTTGCGATTTTGCTTGATCGACACTAAGACCAAAATTTCCAACAAGCTATGGATTATTTATACGAATAAATTTTTAAATTAGAAAATTATATTAAATCTATTTAAATATTTTCCTTACCATGTCTGGATCATTCCAATGTCCTATGCCTCCATGTGGTTGAATCATATTTTGATTTACAGCAAAATATGTAGAAATTGAGACAACTGAATTCCATGAATCATCAATATCATCCCAATTTCTCCATAAATTACAATGTTCCTTCAAAGCTTCCCAATCGGGCTTTAAGCAAAAAATTTCAAAATAAAAATGTAATCCTCACAATAAATTCAATAATTTCATTATTAAAATACCGTTTCGTCACCAAGATACGCTGGCCAACTACAGGAGTATACCATTGGTCTACCAGTTTTATTTAAAAGTCTTCCAAATTCTGGATATCCAAAAGCCATATCCTCAACTTCTGCATAACAACCATCTAATTTTACGTAATCAACACCCCAATCAGCAAATGTTTGTGCATCAAGTTCCATATGATCAATAACACCTGGATAACCAGCACATGTATGAGTACCAAAATCTTCATAAAGTCCAAATTTCAATCCTTTGGAATGAATCTATACGAGAATAATTTTTCTTTAATGAAATTATAATTAAAAACTTAATTTGAATCTTACATAATCTGACAATTTATTTAATCCATTTGGAAATCTTTTCCGATCTGGAACAAGTTTATCCGTTTTTGGATCACGTAACATTTCCATCCAACAATCATCGATAATAATGTACTCGTATCCTGCATCTTTATAACCTTCTGAAACCATTGCATCAGCTGTTCTCATAAACAGTTTCTCACTAAAAAAAAAAGGGATTTTATTGTCAAAATGAAGAACGGATAAACGAACAAAAAAAAAATGTTACGGATTATTTTTCTCAGAATTTAGGGTGGACTTGTTTTAAAAGGAAAAATTTTAATAAAAAATATTCTCTCCATAAAAATCGACATAAGACACAATTTAAATTTTTCCACGAATTTCCCATTTTCTTTTTCAATTGAGAAAATATTCTTCTTTAAATCCGTACAAATTTATTACAAAAACGTTACTCTGTTATTTGAGCCTTGTGAGGGTTTTGTGAGTTTAAACCATGAATTTTCGTCAGATTTTTTTCTCTTTAAAATTTGTACAAAGTGAAAACAAAACTAAAACTCATCATATTTTTTTTTATAAAAAAACATTTTACAATAAACAATAAAATAAAATTTAAAAAACACAAAAATTATTTAAAATTTCTTTTCATTAAAAATCATCAAAAATTTTCTGTTTTAATTTCTAATTTCAAGAAAAACTTACCTGATACATTCATCAGGATAATTATCACAATCGGTAATACAACGAAATCTTTGCCAAGACATCCATCCTAATGGTGGTGTTAATGCAAGACCATTATCTAAAGATGTTACCACTTCAATACACAATAAAATACCAACAACAAAATAAATTTTCATTTTTTCTTTCAATTAAAAAAAAATTCTTTTAATTTTTCTCTATCACCAAACACAATAAATTCAAAAGTAATTATGCCCTCGAAAAATTTACTACAATTCAATTTATATACTTTACGAAATAACAACAAAAATAAAAATAACTTAAAAAAACCACAACAACAACAACAACAACAACAACAAAATAAAAAATAAAAATCAAAAATTGAAAATCTTTAACAAGAAAAAATTTAAAGATAAAATTGTGTTTTGTGATTTTTTTTTTTTTTTTGTCCATTTCTAGTACAATCATATCTTATCTGTTGTTGATCTTCTTACTTTTTTTTCTCTTTAATTTATTGTAAACTTATTAAATCATAATTGAATAGATTGTGACCGAATAAAACGAATCTCATTATAATACTTGAAACGATAAAAATCAAATCAAAAATTATATTTTTATTGGCCTAAAAGTCAATAAATTATTCTTTACTTCAATTTTGTTTTTTTTTTGTTTTTGTTTTCTTATCAAGTTTACTTATTTCATGTTCTCTCTCTCTCTTCCTTTTCTCTCTCTCTCTTGTGTGTTAAGAAATTTATAGTTGTGTTTGTTGTTGCTACTTTTTTTTTTTTGGTTTTCTGTTGTCCCTCTAACCCCTCTTGATGCAACAATACTTTTGGAGTTTCACAATATTTTCTATAATTATTTAATAAATAAAGAAAATTTAATTGAGATTATTAGTAAATTATAAGAAATAAAAAACAACAAATAACAAGAACAACAAATAATAACAACAACAAGAACAATAATAAGAACAAAACAGACAATAGAAATTGACACCAATTAAATTGTGTGTGTGTGTGTGTGTTAAATTCTTAATTATAAAGGTAAATTGTTAAAGAACAACAACGAAAAATAAAGAAAGATGTTTTTTAATAAAAATTAATTAGGTGCTTCGTTTTTTTTTTTTCGCTGATTTTTATTTTTTATTTCAAGTGTCTGATATAAAATTGCGTTATAACGCACAGCAAGACGTTAATTTATTTAGTTATTTTTAAATTGTTCGTTGTTGATTCTTTACTTGTTTACCTGTTGTCATAATTTAATTGAATTCAATTGTTTTATTTAATTTTTTTATAGTTTTGATTTTAGGTTGCTATTAAATTTCAGCTTATCGCAATTCTTGTAATGTCAAAAACAACTACAACAACAACAACAACAACAACAAAATAAAAGAATGAAAGAAAAATTACCTTTTGAATTTGAACTTTTTTTTTTTCTTATATTTTTAATTAATTTTGCATAGAAAATTAAAAATTTAAAAAGACATTCAACATTTTTTTCTTTCTTACTTTCTTTCTTTTTTTTTTGACAAAGAAAATTAATTGTTCGGATTTTTTTTTTCTCTCCCATTTCAATTTTTTTCTCATTTCATTTTTTGACAAAAAAAAAAACGAAAAACGAAAAATTAAATAAGAAAAATTATGCCATTTATGTATTTTCTATTGTTTTTTTTTCCGTAAGAGAAAATTAATGTAAAACTGAAAAGACAGTCAGTGAAAAGACAGAGAAAATATTAAAAAAATGGAAATGGAAAGAAATCTAAGTATGTGCGTTGGGTTTTTTGTGGTTTCAGGCGACTCTATCTAATGAAAAATGATATCAAAGAATTTATATTTTCTCTTCACTTTCTATTCTATAAAAAATATAAATGGAGATTAACTATGTGTGTGTATTGTATATGTTTGCGAGAGAGAGAGAGAGAGAGACGAAGAGGGAAAGAGAGAGAGTTGGTGGTTTTAGCTGGGTGGTTGAGTAGATTTAATGGGTGGGTTTCTTTTTTAATACACAACAATTTGTTTTTATTTTATAAAAATAAAAATCTTTTAAGATTTTCTTTCGTTTTGTTTTGTCTCTGCTATAATAGATTGTGTTTATTAACGCGCCCTTGCATGTGTATGTATATATGTGTATGTGTATGTGTGTGTGTGTGAGTTTGTATTTCTTCTTGACTGTTTTCTTCTCTTGTGAAAATTAATAATAATAAAAAAATGATAATTTTAAAATAATTTCATCCGTTTACGTTTTGTTTGTTTTTTCTCTTTCCTTATTTTTTCTTTCTTTCTTGTTGAATCAATTTGATTTATTTTTAATTCACTTCATTAACTGGTGACTGATTGATTTAAATTAGGAAATAATTCAGTATTTAAATTTTAAACGGAAGATTTTAATTATTTCTGATATGGAATTTATTATTGACATTCAGAATTACAATTGAAGCGGTTTTCTGTTGAGAAAAATTGTATTTGTATTTCAATTTTTTATTAGCCGAGTACATCAATGACTAAGGTTATTAGTAACTAAGAGACCTACGATTTTTGAGGTAGGTTCTGAACCACCTAGCATCTGCATATGCTCGGTACCTCCCGCTCCAAGCGCAAGCACGTTGCCATGCTGTCACCTTGGTCGGTGAAAATTATGAAATTCAGTTGTACTAAAAGTGACCTTTGAATTTTAATTTTGAATAAAGATGTTGACGTCCTTCAACCGTGTTAGTTGTCTCAACTAAATTTTCATTGATGCGATAACCTTTATACTGATCCCGTCAATATTTAATAGTTTGCCCCCCCCCCCTCAATCTTAAACCCACACCGTTATGAAATCAAAAACATTGACGTCATCTTTCAATTCCAATACAAAAAAAACTCTCTCTCTCTCTCTTTCTCCTGATCCACATGATTTCCTGTTTTTTTTTTTCTTACCCTGCTTCAATATTCATTTCAATTATTTGTAAATTATTTATCCCATTTTTCTTTTACTCGAAGAAGATGATTTGTTAAATCAAATCTTTCGAGAAGCAAAAAAAAAAAAAACTGAACTAAGTCAATATGTACAAAAAGGAAAAAACAAAAAAGAAAAGAAAAGAAAATCTTTCAATTTCGGTTTTATTTTTTATTTTCTTCAACTGAAACATTTTTATTATTCTGAATTTTATGTTTTTCCCCAACCCCTTCCCTTAAGTTATTTCTTCACTCTTTTATTCTCACAAAAAATAAATGGACGAAACGCAGTTAGACCACAAAAGAAAAACATCTATAAAGACAAAATAGTTTTTCAATTCTTCTTCAACTTTTGTTTCTGTGAATTGTTTGATTCCAGAAAATAACAAAATTCAAGAAAATTTTAATTTTTATTAAAATTCTTCAAAATTGATACAAACAAAAATTGATACAAATAATGAGGTAATGACGTAATGTTCTTGTTGCTGCTTGTTTTTGTTTTTATCTAAAATATTTAAATGTTCAACTTTTCTACGAATTTTTATTTGTCTTCAGACAAAATACAAAATTTGAGACCAAATAAAAAAATGGAGATGAATTAGAACTTTAAGCATTTTTTTTTTCTATTCTGTTTGTTTTTCTTTCTTCGTTCACAATTTTTCACGTTTTTTTTTTTCTTTAATTCCAACATTTTTGTTTTTTGGTTCAACAAAAATAAAAAGAAAAAGAAGAAGAAAAAAAAGCATCAAAAAGATTGATTATTTTCTTTAACTTTTTGTTGAGAAAACCCAAAAATAAAAAAAAAATTTAGAAAAAAAAAAGTTTAAAAATTGGAATTTTTGTTTTTTTGGTTTTTTTTTTTTTTTGTTTTTAAATTTTGCTTTAGTTTCTGAACTTTGATAATTTGTAACATTAGTTAATGTTCTTCCTCCACCAACAATCATTCCCCTTTTGTATTTTTGTATTTATATTTTGTTTAATTTATTTATAAATTAAATTAATTGATTAAAACATCAAATGTCAAATGAATTATGATGAATTTACTTCAAGTTTTCGGTTTCGTTGTTGTTGTTGTTGTTGTTTTTTTCTATATCTCGCAGTAAAAAAAGTTTCCAGTTAAAAAAGTTCTTTTTTCACCAATTTTTCATTTACGTTTTTTTGTCTCTCTTGTATAAAATAACTGTATAAAATAACTTTGTAGTATAGTTGGTAGCGGGTAACGGGTAGTGGGTAACGGATAGTAGTAGAAGTAGAAGTTGTAATATCCACTCCGTTCACTCACATTATTGTATTTTGTACAATGAAAATAAATTACGACACTGAATTGTAATGATTAATTTAAATTTGGAAAATTATTTTGGGGTATTGTGAAAATTTTATTTATTAAGAAAATACAACAACAACAAATATAATAATTATTAGTGAAGAAAATTGTTTTTCATTTAATTTAATTTTAATTTGATTTAAATGAAAATTGATAAATGTAAATTTTAGATTATTTTTCGTATAACATTTGACGTATCCTGAGTTTCTAATTTTATGAAATAAAAATTTTTCAACTAAAATAAAACAAAATTAAGACAGCAAAAACAAAATAGAAAATGTACGAAAAAATAAATTTGGTTAGAGAACAACAACAATAACAATAATGACAACAACAACATTAACACTAACCAACCAACATTAACCAACCAACAAACCAAACAAAAAAAAAAAAAAGAATTAAAAAGGAACGAAAGAAAACGATATATTTTTTTTTTGGTTCTCTTTTCTTCTTCTTTCTTCTTGTCTCAAAATTATTTAAACGAGAAAACTTTTGATGAAGCTTTTATTTTGTGGGTTTTTAATTTTCAATTAGAAATCGTTGATTCGTTGGTTGTGCTTTTTTTTTATTCTTCTTCTTGTTTGCTTTCTTCTTATATTTTTGTATTTGTTTTTGTTTTTGTTTTTTTTTTTTTCATTCTGTCGGGTTTGAGGGTTTTTTGTTACATTTAAAATTATTTATTTATAGTTTGCCTATAAAGGGAACGAATAGAAAAAAGGCAAAAGGAAGAATGAGTAATTATTACAACAACAACAACAACAAAAAAACAAACCACCATAAATACTTAATTAACATTTTATGGTAAAAGTAAAAAACAAAAAAAATAAATTTTATATATATTTTAATTTACGGTTTACCATTTTATATGTCGTTAATAGTTTAAATTAAGTTAAAAAGTCATATGGGAAACGTGTAAAGAACATTTTACATACACGCAACGAGAGAGTGAGAGAGAGAGAGAAAGAAGAAAATGGAAAATATACGCATACAGATAAAAAAGAAGGGATGTATGTTCATATAATGTGACAACACTTTTAAAGTCTAAAGCAAAAAAAGCACACACTACACAAGAATTAAGTATAAATAAGAAGAAGAGGAAGAAGAAGAAATAGAAAAAGATATTTTAAGTCTGTATAGGAGATACCGGGTAAGTCACTGAATTTAGTTCAGTAATTGTACAATACCAATAATTGTTCAATTGTTTTATTGTAATATTTTCTTACAATACAATTCTTTTAAAAATCATTTTATTCAAATAATTTCAATACAAACAAATATTTACTATAAATTTCATTTGTATATTTTTACTTACAACCCAAAAATAAAAGATCAGTCCCAAAATAATCAATTTCAATAAAACATTGTGTGTGTGTGTTGACAACACTAACAATAATACAAAGAACAAATAACAACAACAAAAATAAGAAACAGTAATAATATAAAAGAAAGATTGAAGATCAAAATAAGGACCTTAAAGATATTTAATGTCTTCCTATTTTTCTTCTCTATTTTCTTTTTTTTTTTGTTTATATTTTTTGGTTGTTCTTGTTGTTGTTATATTTATATAAATTTACTTACTGATTATGTACACACACACAGTACACACACACACACACACATACACAGTAAACAAACAAACAAAACATAAATAGACCCTACTCTTTCAATCTCATCTCTAATTAACATTTGACTATTCAACATCTCTCAATGTCATTATGATGATACCTAATTCCTAAATTAGAAGTCTGTCATGTCAACGCCATTCTCAACAATAACAACAACAAAAACAAAATATATTTTTCAGTTTTTTTTTTTTCCCATCATCTTCTTCTTCTTCTTCTTCTTCTTGTTCTGCTTTTATGATTTGATTATAAATTTTTGCTTATGGTAAAAAAAAAAAAAAAACCAACAAACATATTTCTTGAGTCAAAAAGTTGTTGTACAGAAAGAAACAAGAAAAAAGAAAACAGGAAACTTTTGTTGGATGTGAAGTGTGAATATTTGCTTTTCTATTTATTTTTTTTTTTTTCGTCTCCAACCCCAACCATTTTCATTTAACTTTTTCTTTTTTACTTTTACTTTAACATTTTTGTTTAAGTAAATTTTAATTATTTTTTATTTAATAATAAGAAAAATAAAAACAATTCCAAAATGTGTGTTTTTTTTTTATTATTTTCTGCGTTAAAATTAGAAAGAAAAAAAAAACGTCGCTATTAAATTAGATTTTCATTTTAATTTTCATTTTCATTTATGGAAAAGGAATTATCCTATTTTATATATATTAACACAAGAAGTAATAAGAAAGAGTAAAATTACCGGATATTAAAAAGTCTATTTTTTCTCATTCACTCTTTCTTCTCACTTCTGTTCCTTCTGTTCTTCTGTTCTTCTGCTCATCTAATATTTATCTAATTTTTGTTACGTTATGTTCACTTTTTAGTAACAACCCAGACGTAGATAAACTTTATTTATATAATAATAAATCTAATGAAAATTATGATTAGAATAATGTAACAAAGTATAGAAGGATAAGCTGTCTGTCATAAATTAACTCAAACAAAAAATCAAAATTTTTAAAAGGGAAAATCCTAACAGTTTGAACAGAGTAAAGAAGAAACAAACAAAAAAAGAAATTAATTCTTTGTTTTTTTTTTCTTATTAGAATTAGATAAAGTGAAATTTCTATTTTATGTAATAATCGTTATAATATGGAAAATGTTACTTGAGGCGAGGATATGATGAAAAGTTGGTTTTTCTTTTATGTCAGTTAAAAATTTTTATATTAAAAATTTTACAAAAAGATTTACGAAACTATTATTTCCAAATTTTCCGAATTAGATTTATTCTTGTTGTTGTATTTGTGTAGTGATTTATTTTTGATTAATCCTCAACATACCAGCAGTGTATTTGATGCACAATATTTATTACATCATTTAGTTTCTGTTACTTGGTCAAATTCTATCACCACAAATTAGAAAACATATTTCCATTAACGGTTATTCAATGATGAAGAAACAATAATTTTCTTTTATTGATCTTATGAAAATATTTAATGAAGAAAATTTTTTTTTTTAAAATCCTTAACTAGACTAAAAATTGTTCAATAAATATTTTCACTGACGTCATCCACTTTAGTTGTATCGTGTGTAAAATAATTAATTAAATCTCTGTCATGTTATTAGTTTGTGTGTGTTTGTGCCTGATTAACCTTCAGGGAGTTTCTTGTATTTTTGTTTTTTTTTTTTTAATTAATCCTAAAACGATTATTTTAAACCAAATAATTAAAGTCCGAATTTATTTGTACACTTCAACACCAGTGGGCGATTGTTGTTGTTGTTTTTTTGTTTTTTGTATTTCTTCTGTAAAATAACTTTCTACACTAATTGATTAGCTTTTTATATTTGTTGTTGTTGTTGTTTTTGTTGTTGTTGTATTTGTTGTTGTTGTTATGTTTCTGGTTTTAATTTTAATAAATCAACAACCGTGATTTTATGTGAACTTAAGGAATATCAATTATTGAATATTTCACTTTTTTTTTTTTTATTATACGATGGAAAATTTCTAATTGTCATTCTGTATTCTGACTTTAAAATTTAAATATAGAAAAATAATTGGAAAACACTCACACACACACACACACAGAGAGAGAGAGAGACAGACAATTGTACACACGCACAAAGTGTGAAAATTTAGTAAAATGTAAAATATTTTGATAAAGAAAGTAAAAAAAAAAAAAATTATATAGAAAAACGGGTAAAAAAAAATTTCTCTTTTGATCTTTTTCTTATAAAATTTTAAAATAATAAAATTAGGATGTGTTTTCTATATTCAAAAGTTTTGAACAGTCAGAGAGAAAGAAAAATAAAGAAGAAGAAGAAGAAGAAAAAATAATAATTGGGTTTTTCATCATCATAATTTCTCTCTTACTACCCAAAACACCCCCTGCCCATCACCACCACTCAAACCACCCTTTACCGTACATAAATATAAATGAAAGGATAAAATATCCAGAAAGGAATATAACCTACATATTTTTAGGACAGATGATAAACAGTTTAAATTATAATTGGTTTCGTATAATGTGAATGAAAACCTGAAAAACACTTTTCCTTTATTATTTTTCATTTTCTTTTATTTTATTTTAAGTTTTTTTTTTCTCTCTGTTTTTTTTTCTTTTTTTGTTTTTTTTTTTTTTTTTTGGAGAAAAAGCAAAAAAAGAAGAATTTTGTTTTCAACGAGAGTTGGTTGAGATTATGTCATAACATTTCATTCCCCCCCACCCCCCTCTTCTCATCGTCTTTTTAACACAAAATAAAATTTACCAAAAAGAAAAAAGAGAGCCCAAAAAGTCTATTCTACTTGGTGTGCGTGTAGTGTGGAGTTAGTTTAATTTTCTATCTAATTTTAAGGTATCGTCTAAAATTTAAAGAAATAAAAATTACGTCTATTAAATATGGAAGGCAATAAAATGAATTTCATTTCATTTTTCTTTCTTTTTTTTTTTTTTTGGGTCTGTTCGCCTACATTAGGCTGTAAATATAATTCACGTGTCTAAAAACCAACTGGCAATTAACCAGAGTGAAAAACGTAAGATGACTAAAAAAAAAATCTCATAAATTTAAATAATAATTCTGAATTCTGATTTAGTTTTCCTTCTTTTTTTTTTCTGCTCTTCCAGCAAAATGTTCTTAAAATTAAATATCTTGTGAATTGTTTGTAATTTATTATCTAGAGAAATCTAATATTAACTTTTAGAAAATATTCGATGTATTTAGTTGACAATATTATATAACCTTAAATAGTATTTCTTTTGTTTGTATGTCGTATGTGTGTGTGTGTGTGTATGTGTTTATTAAAATTGCGTTATAATAATGGAGTGAGAGAGAAAGCATTTTTTTGTGGTTGTATTCAATTCGATTAACGATGAATTTAATATGAAATAAAAATAAGAAGAAAAAGTTAAAATGGAGAATTTGATGAAATTTGTTTTTCATCTTTATTTTTTTTTTTTTTTCTTCTTTTTTTTTTGCGGGTTGACTTCAATTAGAAAATATGATAGATAACGACAACGAATAGAATAAAAAAAGGCAACAGTATAAAAGACACGTTACATTCTCTTCCTCTTCATTTCATCAAAACCCATAAAGGGAAATGGAAAAAAAAACCAACAAGGTCACGTTTACGTTTTCTCTTTTTTTTTTTTTTTTTATTTCACTTTAGGCACAAAAAACTAGAAGGAAAAATTTGTTCGTGTTGACCTTTTTTTTTTGTTGTGCAAAAAAAAAAACCACACACGAAATTATATCGGAATATAATTCACATTTGAAAGGCTTCCAAATAAAACCTTACAAATCCAATAATATTTTAACCCCGTTCCAAAAAGCTTTTATTTTACGCTTTTTATTTTTTTTTTTTTTGTTATTTTTAGTCCAGTCGACCAGACCAAAAATGTTGTAATGTGATGATGACGACATTTTTATATTTCCCAACAGAGTAATTTTATAATAAACATTTTTGGTCAAATTGACATTAACTTTTTTTTGTTTTCTGTTTTTTGACTGAAGTTTTTTTTTTTTGTATAAAAATTATTTATTGAAATTAATTTATGTTTTAATTTTTCTCTTTACGGAAAACTTATGAAAATGTAATATTTTATTTGGACAATATTATTGAAATTTTAGAATTCATTTCCGTCCAACTAAAAATTTAATACAACTGACACAAAAAAATTCTCTCGATTATCCGTGCAGGTTTTTTTTCGTTCGTCTTTTCTTTTCTTTCCATTTTTTTCTTCCTTATTTTCTTGTGGCATTTTTAATAGAACAACAATTCACTATAATAAATATCTTAAGAAAATACTAGACAAAAATGTATTTCATTTATATTTATTTTGCAAATATTTAAAATTACAGAAAAAAAAAATAAACTCTCTGTTTTCCATTTTCCATTTTCCTATCTTAGAAAATATATATTTTCTCCGTTTAAACAGAGATTTAGTTTTTTTTTTCTTCCCCCCCATTTTCTTTTCTTTTCATTTCATTCCGTGTTGTCTTTTTATTTGATATTTATTTTGATTTTACATTTTATCGGATGTTTTTTTATGAGTTTTTTTTTTGTTTTGAAATGTCCGGAATTTAGAGTAAACAGAGAAATAAAAAAAAAAACTCAACAGAAAATGTGGAAAAACGAATTTTTTTGTTTTTTGTTTCATAAAATGTAAAAAATTGTAAAGTAGTGGAGGGGAATTGTTACGTAATAACTTTTACTACATTGAATTTCTAAAAAATTTAAAAAACTAAAAAATTCGTGTACAGAGGAAAAGTGAAATAAAAAAAAAACAAACTGAATTTTATCACAATTATTATTTTCTACTTCAATTTTAATTTTTTTCTTTGACAAAGTTTCGAATTTTTTACAAAAAAAAAAACAAAAACAAACAATAAAAGAATAAGAAGAAAAGATTAAATTACAGAATAGAAAAAGAAGAAGAAGATGAGGAAGAAGAGGGGGAAAAATTAAAAAATGAGTTTCTAATAACAAAAAAAATTAACGTACTTGATGAAACAGATCATTTGATCAACATTTGATCCTTCTTTTAAATTTAATTTTAATGAGTAAAAAGTTTACAACGCCAAAAACATACACACACACACATACACAAACACACACATACACACACACACTTTGCTCTTTCTGTTTTTTTTTTTCATTTTGATTCATTTTTTCATTTGTTCATGAATAATTCTACAACAATTGCAAACAAAATTAATTTAGTTTAGTTTATTGATTTTAAATTAATCCATATATACACACACACACATACATACGCACATATACACATATACACATACACATACAAAAGGTACACACAATTGAATAGAATTCAAATGAATATTCAATAAATGTTGTTTATTGAAGAATTTTCGATGTAATTCTTACTTTTGCAATTATTGTTTGTATTTGTCGGAGGAATTGTCTAGATTCTGGTGTTTGGTTGTTGTTGTTGTTTTTTTCTCTCTTGTTGAGTTTATTTTGTATAATTTTCTGTAAAAATAATCAAAACTTCCTGAGAAACTTTATTCGAATATAAACCACAAATCCGTGATTTTTCCCTAGCAAAGGAAAATCACAACAAATTGGCGCAGCCGGTAGGATTCGAACCTACGCTCCCAAAGGGAATCTGATCGAATTGATGGAAAATAGTTTTTGATTTAAATAAACTCCAGTGAAATTGTGTACATTTTTTTTTTTTTTTGAAGAGAAATTTATAAATAGAAAATAGAAAATAAAATTTTATATTAATTACGATTATTATTTTCTATTTTATTTTCTATTTAACAAATTTTTTACATATTTTTGGTGTCTTTATTATGAACATGAAAAATTAAAAGAAAATAAAATTTTCCCACCCAAAAATACGAATCTTTCAATATAATTCCAAGGGAACGTGCTTGCGTTTGGAGCGGGAGGTACCGAGCATATGCAGATGCTAGGTGGTTCAGAACCCACCTCAAAAATAGTAGGTCTCCTAGTTACTAATAATCTTAGTCATTGATGTACTTGGTTAATAAAAAATTGAAATACAACAATTCTTAAATAATATTTTATTCTAAGTCTTCTTCTTATTTTTCTCAAGTGCATAAAATATTTTGAATAAATAAAAAAATAAAAAATACAGAAACACCAGAAGCACCGAAATTTATTGTAAAAAATTCATTTTAAAATATTTCCGTGTTGATTTCTTTTTTTTTTTTTTTGCAATGAAAATAATTTTAATGTGAACATTTGGGGAAAAAATCTGTGAAATTTGATTTAAATAGAAAATTTCACATATTCTCGGATATATGAATTAAATTTAATTTATACAAAATTTATATTGATATAGGAAAAGAAATTGGTGAAAATTTGTGAAAAGTGTTTATGAAAATTGTCAAAATGTTTGTGCGAGAGAGAAAAAAAAAATTGGATAGAAAAAAAAACCCTTTTAAATATATTTGTCCCTCGTTCCCAAATCATATGACAGCTAAAAAAAAAAATATGATAGGGAACAGGAGAAAAGTTCACATATTAACTCATTTGGGTTTACCCCAAAATATTTTCGTTCTCTAAATGGAATACAAGAAAATAAAAAATGAAAATGAAATAAAATTCAATTTTGTCACAATTACACCAAGAATATTTAATAGAAATAAATAATTGTAGTAATTGGTTTTACACACATATTACACACACACACACATGCACACACACACATGCACACATGGACAGATACACGGAATGGAAACGCGTCAATTTTTTTTTGTTTGTTTTAATTAATAACAAAAATACAAACAGACGTAAAATGAAATGAAGAAAAAAACAAAATTTATCTGCAATATAAAAGGCGATTCTCATTTTTCTTCTTCTTCACGCTACCATCAATCATTTAATTCTTTTTTTTTTGATGGGGTAAAAATAGTGAAGAAGAAGAAGAAAACGATTGAGAAAAAAATACATTTTCAATAATGAAAAAAATAAATAAAAATATCGAGTAAAAACACAAAATTGTAAAATCATCCATTTTCTATTATCCCGTTTCCCATGTTTCAGTAGCAGCAGTGAAAAGTAACAATAAATTCTTTTTTTTTTTTTTTGTAGACATATAAAATAATATTCAAGAGAGAGAGAGAGAGAGATAGAGAAAGAGAGAGAGAGAAAATGAGAGAGAGAGAGAGAGAGAAATAATATTAACTTTTTTAATTCATTAAAAAGAAAAAAAAATAGGGAAGAAGAAATTCTTAAGTCATTTTTTCCGTCTAATTAAATCTTATTATAAGAAGCTTTTCATATTCATTAACACGTTTAATTTCTTCTTTTTTTTTTTGTTCATTTTTCCATTTTTCCATTTTTCATTTTTTCTTACCCATATTTGTTTGTTGTTAAGAAAATATATGGGAAAAATTGTTTAAAGAAAGAAAATCTTACCTACTGACATTTACACCAATTTAAATAAAAAAAAAATACAAAAATTTATTTTTATAATTTTCTTCTCTGTTCCTTTCTTTAAAATTTTCTTTCATTTTTCTTTCTAAATCAAAAATTTAAATTTTATTTTTTATTTTACTAAATTTATTATTTGGATTCTTTTCATTCTCACTTGACGATATAAATTTCATATTCAAAAATTGCCCTAAATGTTTAAAATTTCTATAAGTATGAAGCCCACTAGGGGGGATTCTTTTTTTGCTTTCGTTTCTCTCCCTCTCTCTCTGTCTTTTTGTTTTTTTTTTCTCCAAAGAAATTTATATAAATAAATAAATACGAATAAGGGACAAAATTAATAATACACAAGAGAGAGAGAGAGAGAGAGCACGAGCAAAAAAAAGAAAAAACTTAAAGTCAGTCAGTCAAAGCGTTTATATAATTACATTTTATTTGTCGTCTCTATTAAACTGAAGGGTGGTGAAGAGTGAAATGTTAAATTTATACCTAACCTATATTGTTGTTCATTTGTTCGTTTGTTTCATTCTGTTTCATTTTGTTTAGTGTGTGTGTGTTTTTGTGTTTGTGTATTTTGTTTCCATGTTTTTGATTCAATTTTTTTCCCTGTTACTTTTGTTGTTGTTTATAGTCGTCATCCCTCCGGTAATACAAATAAAGCTCTGTATTTTTTGTTCATATAACAAGGATAAAAGAGGGATTAACTAAATCTATATAATAACAGTTCACGGTCAGTTATTTAACAAAAACAAAAAAAATATATATACAAATACAAATACAAATATATCGTTAAATCCATCATGCACGATCACAACCATTTTGACATAAATAAAGATTAAAAAATTAAATTTAGAAAATAATTGACCAAAAATTTCAACAATAATTTATACAATTTATTTGAACAAAAAAAAAAAACTCAATTAAAATTCAATTTAAGTTTGTAAATGTTTATTACGATTATACAAAATGTTCAAAATGTTAAAACCACACAAATATTCCAATTTCCACTCATTACAAAAATATTCACATTTGAAAAATAGCCACATTTAATAGTTAGTGCAACGTACATAATTTTCTATATTGAAAACAGACAATCCATTAACGTTTATTAAAATTTTTGTGTGAACACCGAAATGGAAAATAATTAGTTTATAATTAAAAATTGATTTCTAATTGCATATCCTGTGGATATGCAATTAGGATCTAACCGATCCTTTAAAAATCTAAAACTTTTGAAGAACAAAAAAATGAATGAAAAATTAAAGGTTTTTTTCTTTTTTTTTTGTGTACATATTTGGTGTGCCCTTTTTTGCTGTTTATTATTTTATAAGATTCTATAAGAATAATGAACGTAGCACCTTAAGCTTCTTAGTATTATTATTGTTGTAGCTTTAATGTCATTGTTCATTTATATTCATGTCTTGTTTATGCATTATTATAAAATGGCAAACATTATAATAAATTATATTAAGATCAACGAAAAATAACAACAACAACACAATAATAATAACAACAAAAGTGAAAAAAAAAGGAAGGAAAAAAAAAAACAAAAAATTAAAATGAAAAACAGAAAATGATAGAAGAAAATTGGTGAACAGAATAATATAGACTGGGATCATCATCTCTTGTAGAAAATTTTCTTAACACAATTACTTTCATATGATTAATCTCAATATATGTGTGTATGTGTATGCATGTGTGTGTATATGTATTTGTGTTATATTAAGTAACATGTAATCTCATGTATTGAAAAACGGAAAGAAAGGAAAATATCGTGTAGTATGGATCAAAAAAAAAAGAAAAAGGAACAAACACAAGTGCATTAATACAAAGATACTTTACGCAACGTATAAAGAGTATAAGGATAGATAGATTGTAGTGGCGTAAGAATCTTAAATTCAATTATAATTACATCAACCAAAAAAGATAAACAAAAACAAAAGAACAACAACAACAACAAAAAAAGAAGAAGAGAAGAAAGAAAAAAATGATGAAGGAAGTGCAAAAAAAGAAGAGATTCCAAAGAAACAAAATCATTTCTTTAGAGGTTTTTTTTGACTTTTTTTTATATAATATTCTTCTCTCATAAGAATTGAAGAATTTCAGAATATCAGTTTTTTTCAAAATGTGTATTCCGTCAATCTTTCACCCCCATAGTTATTAAATATTTGTGAATTTTGATCTTTAATATTATTTTATGTAAGTGAATCACGAATTTTTTTTTGGGATTAAAATAAGTAATTAATTGTAACGCAAGAATATCTTTAAAATACACAGACAAGTTGTGGTGTTCTCAAATATTATTAAATAATTCTTAAGGACGTCATTCAATCATTCAATCAATAATCAAATAAATGACGGTTAAATTAAAAATATGAACAATTGGCCTATGATGATTTAAATTTATAATTAAAAAATAATATCAATCGTGTACGTCAATTCAACAAAAAATTTTATTGAATGCAGAAAATATAAAATCGCTAAAAGTTTTAACAAATTTTATGATCTTTTGATGAACTTGTAGAGACACTGATTTATTTCACGTACATTATGTCGAATTGATATTTAGATTGCAATAAAAAAAACATTTTTATTAATAATTGTATTGTATATTCTGACACACACACATATATACACACACACAGACACAATCACCCACAAACACATACATCGAACTCACATATACAGAGAATATTTCCCAAAACCAAAACAATTTTATATTCACCCACGTACATCATACATTTTCATTCACGAGTGATACTGAATATAATATACAATTTTTTCTTCTCCTTCTTCTTATTGTTTTTTTTTTCCTTTTTTTTCCGGTTGTTTTTGGTGGAAAAAAAAAACAAAACAAGAGAGAAAGAGAGAGAGACTAAAAATACTCTTAAGAAAGAAACGATAGGAATAAGAAAAAAAAAATTATAACGAAAGAAAAATTTTCTTTAAAAGAAGAAAAAAAAGTTACAGAAAAAAGGCACACACACACACACACACAATAGCAGACAAATATATCAACATCAACAACAATAACAACAAGAAAGATACGAAGAGAAAAATGAAAACATTAATAATTTCGTTATGGAATGGAGAATAAAATAAAATATCTATAAAAGTTGTTCAACAAATGCACAATAACAACAAAAACAATAATAACAAGAAAAACAATAATAACAAAACAACAACAACAAATATTGTATTGTTTTTATTTTTTTATTGAGTTTGTCCTTCATCATCCCTTCTTTCTGTGTGTCTCTTGTTTTCTTTTTCGTTTTTAGCTCTTACGCGGCGGAAACACACACACACAGACACACACATACATCGACAGGAACTTTTTCATCATTGAAGCTTTTATTTTAAATCTTTTTTTTTTTTTAAATAAAAATAACGATAATAATGCATCGTTTTTGTTGCTGTTACTGTTGGTGTTGTTGTTGTTGTTGTTGTTCTTTTTCCCTAATGTTGTTTTCAAGTTTATTTTTCACAGTCGTGCACAGAAAAACACGAAGCCCAAATTTGGGGGAAAAAAAGAAGAATAAAAATCGGAATGTTTTTGTTGTTGTTCTTGTTGTTGTTTATTTTTTTCTGACAAAATTCAAAATTTCCATTTTTTAAATTAAATTTAATTGTGATTAGGATAATTTTGATGAGAGAGAAAATCTGGGACATGAATTCCTATAATATTTATATTATGTCATCTTGTCACACAGCTGATTCTATACTAATTTTGTGTGCGTGTGCCTTTGCCTGTGTGTGTATGTGTGTGTGTGTGTGATTGTACTTTACTTATTTTTTTATTGTTTCTCATTTTCTGTTTGTTTTTTTTATTGTTGTTATTTCTCATCTGTTATTTTGTTGCTTCTACTGAATTGTTCTTGTTATTGTTGTTGTTGTTGTTGTTAAGAGTTGTTGATAAAATTACAATTATGATTTGTTCGGGATTTGGCTATATAATTTTTTTTCTTTGTAAGGGGTAGGGGCAATTGAATGGATGTTGTTGTCGTCTAGCGTTCAATCACTCTATGTTTTTTTTATTTTCCTGTTAATGACTACAATCATATAAGTTGGAAAATACTTTATAAAATTTCCTTAATTCTTCTCCAACAAAAAATTTATATTAGAAAAAATTAATGAGGTTTCACTAAAAATTTATAAGAACGGTGAATGAAAAATTGTCTATTGATATTTATTCTATAAATAATTTTCTCTTTCTCTAGAAAAGGATAAAATGTAAATGTATATAGACACTAGTGAATAGGGGAAGAAAGTGTAAAGAATGTATACGATGAAATTAGGATTATCCCTTTTATTTATTTTTTTTTTTGTTTTTGTTTTTTAAGATTATGATTATTAAATTGAAAATAAACAAATATATAATTTTTGTTGTTTAAACGAGAAAATTGGGATTTGAAAATTGGTTGAAAAATGAGAAACGGGTTATATGAAATTTTTAGGGGGTGCTAACAAAATAAAGACGAATAAAAAATATTTTTTAGTTAATATAAAGCAAAAAGAAAAACATGAAGAATTTTCCTGTTTATAGATTTAAATATTTAGATAAGTTGCGGTTGTAAATTATCGTCGCTGTCCATTTTTCTTCTTTCCCCACCCCCTTTTTTTTTTTTGTTATTCTAAATCGAAAAGGAAAAAAGGTAAAAATCTGTACAGTGATTTTTATCGCAATTTCCCTTTTTCTTGTTTTTTGTTGTTTTTTTCACTAAAAGTGAAAAATAAATCAAATTCTTGTAATAAACTAAAAGAAACATTTTCAAATGCATTGGTGATTACAATCACGTGTACTCACATTACACACACACACATTATCATTGAAGATTTTTCATTTTAGTTCTTTTGTTTTTGGTTTTTCTGTTTTTGTTTTTGTTTTTGTGTTTTATTCAAAAATCACAACAATACAAAAAACATAAACAAAAAAACAAAAAGAAAAAATATTCTTTATACTTTTTAAAGAAAGAATAAATATTCTCATGTGAATGTGAGATTCTTTAACATCTTATCTTTATTGTATTTTATTTTTTTCAAACAACAAACAAACAAACCAAAAAACAATCAAATAAACAAACAACAAAACAACAACAGTAACAATAGAAAAATATTAAAATTAAGACAAAGAAAAAAGCGAAGAAACTTCTGTTTCATCTCTGTGTTGTTGTTTGTTTGTTTGTTTTTTTTTTTTTTACTTCATTTTACTAAAAATTGTAAAGTTTTCCATATTTTCCCATATTTAAAATGTATTATTTTTATTTGTTTTTCTTTTTCATTTCCATTTTCATTTAAAATTTTATTTTAAAAATTCTTTCCATTCCCGAACCATTTTGTACTTATATTTCGCCTTTTATTCTTCTTCTCCTTTTTACTTGTTTCTTCTTCTTCTTCTTCTTCTTCTTCTTCTTCTTCTTCTTCTTCTTCTTCTTCTTCTTCTTCTTCTTCTTCTTCTTCTTCTGTAAACTTCTTGTTTCTTCTTATTATTATTATTTATTTACGTTTAAAACTACAACAACAACAACAACAACAAAGCATACATTTTGTTCATTATTTACATGTGTATGTGTGTATGTGTGTGTGTGTGCGTTTAATACCAGATGAAAAATTTGCTAGAAAATAACAATAAGTTTTATTCAAAGAGAAAACAAACACATTTTCATCTCTATAAATTTTCTTTCATTTTTTTTTTCTTCTTTCTTTCTTTATTTTCTTCTTTTTTTTTTTGAAACTGAACTCACTTATTTAGTGTACTTTATTCATTTGGGTTCTTGTCAAAAAATAAAATGTTAAACATAGAAAATTTAAGAAGTAGAAGAAGAAGATGAAAAAGAAGAAGAAGAAGATGAACGAATAATAAGAATTTATTTTCTTTCCTTTGATGTTTTTTCTTCACTTTTTCATTCCAAAATATTTTCATTCTATATTTTTTTTTTTTTTGAATCAAATTTTCTCTATTTTCATTTCACTTATGTGAACGTTTAGGATCCAATTGATTTTTAGAAAATTAGAAAGAAAACGTAAAGAATAAAAAATAATAGAAAATCTTAAAAAAGAAAATAGATTGAAAATAGAATGAAAAAAAAGGAAGAAAATGAAGTAGAATGTAGAAGAAAAATCGTTAAGTTTATTACACGACGCGAAGATTTGAAATTCAATTAGAATTGTCCTTATATCGAGTCGATGGGATTTGTAAGAAACCTCATTATTTTTTTCTTTTTCCTTTTGCTGTGTTTCCCATTTTCTTTTCACACACACACACACACACATCCGCACACACACACACACACACACACACACACACACACACACACACACACACACACACACACACACACACACACACACACACACACACACACACACACACACACACACACACACACACACACACACACACACACACACACACACACACACACACACACACACACACACACACACACACACACACACACACACACACACACACACACACACACACACACACACACACACACACACACACACACACACACACACACACACACACACACACACACACACACACACACACGCACGGATACACAGACACACATTTTTATGTCCGATAATAAAAATGAAAGCAGAAGACGAAGAAGACGAAAGAAAGAAAAAAAAAGAAAAAGGTGTACAAATAAATCAATATCAGAATTTTTATGTTTTCTCAGATCATCCACTGTCAACGTAAAAATGAAAATCTTCAAAAGAAAATCCTGGATTATAGACGACAATTAATTAAAAATTTCAAATTATTCCATAATAAAAAATTAAAAAATTACGAACATAAAAAGAGACAAACAAAGAGAGAGAGAGAAAGAGAGAGAGAGAGAGAGTGTAAGAGGAAAAAAATGACAAACAGGACAATTTTTAATAATTCAACAAGAAATTTATTATCATCGTCGTTATGTGTTGGATTTTCTCCTCTTGTCTGTGTTGTTGTTGTTGTCGGTGGTGGTGACCCCCCTCCCCATCATTCTTGAATTTTTAAATAAAAAAATAATACTAAAAATTGACAAGACTCTTGTGATTTCCTGATAACCAAAAAGAAAAATGAAACGAAAAAGGAAAAATGGACGAAATAAAATTCTTCTCTTTCTTTCTTTTTTTTTCTCCAATTTTTTCTTTTCCGTTTTACATTTTGACTTGTTTCATCCGGTAAAATGATATCCTTGTCCTTTTGTTTGATGATAAATAGGATAAAATTCTTTTTTTTTTTTATCTTTTTTTCACTCATTCCACGGTGTGTATTTTTTTCTTTTTTCTCTCAGCAAAAGGAGACAATATTTTCTAAATATTTGTATAACTGAATTTTGATTTTTTTCTTTTTTTTTTATTCATTTCTCTGCACAAGAATCAAAGAAAAGGTTTTTTTTTTCTCTTTCCGTTTTTTTTTCTTTCTTCAACATCAGAACAACAAATAAAAACACAAAAAAAAAACACAACAAAACAAATAAAACACAACAGAAACAAAAAAACAAATGTTTCCAATGACAACAGGAACAATTGGAATTTTCAATATTTTTTTATATTTGTTTTTTTTTTGTTTTACTTTGAACGGAAGTGTTGTGCTTTTTTCTCACAAGTACAAAAAAAATGCCCAAAAAAAAATCCTGTAATTTTTCAGACTCAAAATGAAACATGAAAATAAAAATTGTTGTATTAATCGGAATCGCACATTGTTACAAAATTCAATCAATTAATCGATTTTATTTTAAAAAAAACAAATTCCTCCAAGCAACAACAAGAACAACAACAACAAATAGAAAAATCGTGAATATGAAAAATATTTCTAATATTTCTACAGCATTTATTTGAAAGTAAAAAAGAAAGAAAAAAAGAAAAGGTAAATAAATAAAAACAGTTCAAATATCGTTTCAAAAAATTTCTTAACTTTAAACATTGACTTTAAACATATTGAAACGGATCAAAGTTCAATTTTTTTTTTTGTAAACGGATCACAGATATGGACAATTTTTCTTTGTTGTGAATTTTTTTTTTTTCTTTCAAATTTAATTTGAACTTTATTTGTTGGGAGAAAGCAGCAGCAGCAGCAGCAACACAGAAAAAAAAAAAAGAAATCCTCAAGTTTCGCCTCAATCAAATATGTCGATATAAAACAAAAGAACTTTTCACTTCCTATTTTATTTATTTATTTTCTGTTTTGTGTACATTATGTGTGTATACTTTATTTTGTGTGTGTGTGTGTTTGCTTTATAGTGTGTGTATATGTGTGTCTGTATTTTGTATGGGTTTCTGTATTTTGTGTGTGTGTGTATTTTCTGTTCAATCAATTTACAACTCGAAACAACTGAATTCAATTCACATTGAATTTCCAAATCACTGATTTACAAACTTTTTTGTTGTTGTTGTTGTTGTTGTTGTTGTTGTTGTTGTTGTTGTTGTTGTTGTTGTTGTTGTTGTTGTTGTTGTTGTTGTTGTTGTTGTTGTTGTTGTTGTTGTTGTTGTTGTTGTTGTTGTTGTTGTTGTTGTTGTTGTTGTTGTTGTTGTTGTTGTTGTTGTTGTTGTTGTTGTTGTTGTTGTTGTTGTTGTTGTTGTTGTTGTTGTTGTTGTTGTTGTTGTTGTTGTTGTTGTTGTTGTTGTTGTTGTTGTTGTTGTTGTTGTTGTTGTTGTTGTTGTTGTTGTTGTTGTTGTTGTTGTTGTTGTTGTTGTTGTTGTTGTTGTTGTTGTTGTTGTTGTTGTTGTTGTTGTTGTTGTTGTTGTTGTTGTTGTTGTTGTTGTTGTTGTTGTTGTTGTTGTTGTTGTTGTTGTTGTTGTTGTTGTTGTTGTTGTTGTTGTTGTTGTTGTTGTTGTTGTTGTTGTTGTTGTTGTTGTTGTTGTTGTTGTTGTTGTTGTTGTTGTCTTTACAGCAAAAATATATTTTCGTTGATTTTTTTTATGAGAATTATACTTTCCTGTCGTCACAGACCCAAAAAAAAAAAATGACAGTCTAAATCTTAATAGCTTAACATTTTCTATTTTTTTCTTGTATAAAGAATTGGATGATGTTGAAGATTTTCCTTTCTATTTTTTTATCTCTTTCTTTTCATTTCTTTTTTTCTCTTTCTTTTCATTTATTTTTGTTGTTGGTGTTGTTGTTGTTGGTTGAGATTAAACAAAATATCGCAATTATACAGAATAAAATTATCACGTTAATTATATTTATGCCGACCTTAATAAAAAAAAAAAAAGGAAAAAAAATTTTCACTTTTGTTTTTCCCCCAAGAACAAAAAAAAAATACATTTTTTAATCTGATGTAACAAGATCGATTTATGTTCTAACGGAGTGGTTCTGGATGAAGGAGAAATGGAAGACACAAAAAAAAAATGTACAAAAGAGAAAATGTAAAATAAACAAAAGAAAATGAGACAAGAGAGAGGAAAAAAAAACACAAAAGGAAGAAAATGAAAGACAAAAAAAAAAAAAAATTAATGTAAAAGGAGAGTCTGAAGTTATCTAGCCGCATTGTGATCTAATCCTCTGTATATACAAACAAACAAAAGGACGACATAAAAAATCTCTATTGTTAACTATAAGAAGAAAACAACAAAAAAAAAAACAGGGAAGAATAAGAAGAAGAAATTTATGTAAGAAGAGACTGACATCAAAAAAGAAAATGAAAAAAGAAAAGAAGAAAAATAAGAGAAATTTTATTTTATAAGAAAATGAAATAATCATCCGAAGCAAACGAACACACACACACACACACACACACACAAACAAACAAACAAAACAAAATGTCCTTATGATTTTTAATATCTTTCTTAATTAAATTTTAATCTATTTTTTTAAATCTTCCGTCTTTTTTTTTTTTGTCTGTTTTAATTTTTTTGAAAAAAAAAAAACAAAAAAATAAAACTCAAACAAAACATTTTCATAAAAATCCTTTATGAAATAAACAAAAAAAAAAACAAAAATAAAAGAATTGAAAATGTTCCTGTCACGTTCTTGCAACAAAACATTCACACAACAACAATAATACACACACACACACACACACACACACACACACATACACACAAAGATAAATATACAAATATTTTACACACGAGCAAGGTCTCTATTTTCGTCCTTTTTATTGTTGTTGTTATTATTATTGTTTTTCCTTTTTCTTCTTCTTTTAATTCTTGTTGCTTTTTTTTTTTTTTTTTGCTTTCTTTTTTCTTTTATAATCGCAGTAAAAACGTGTGGGAAATGTATAAGAACTTGTTGAATTATTTCTATGGTATAATTAGTTTGTAAAGGTGAATAAAAAGGGGTTTATTGGAAAGAGTTAGGTAAGGAAGAATGACAAAAAAAAAAGGGTAAATTTTAGAATGGAAAAAAATGTAGGAACAACAGAAGGTAAAGGTTTTATTTTTAATGTCTCATAGGAAAGATGAAATTTAAAAATTGGTACCAAAAAATAGAGATAATTGAAAATTTATTTTCTAAAAGATTAATAATGAATTGATAAATAATATCTTCTTAGTGACTGGCTACCAGAAGAACAAAACTAACCATTAAACTCAAATCGATTCACTTTCTATTCTTAGACTCTGCAGTTTCTTAATTTACAATTTAATTAAAATTTTCTAGTAAGTTCTAAACGTTTCTTGTGTTGTCTATAATATGTTTATTTTTTCACCTGTTCTATTTCTTCTGTTGTTTTCTTTGCACCCCCTTTACACTTTTAGGCAGATGTCTTTTCTCTACAAAAACAAAAACAAAAAAAAAAAATACAAAACAGAAAAATAAACACACCCAGAAAATTTTTTATTCTCGTTTAATCGTGTCAGTTTTTCTTTAATTGTTCTTCTTCATGTTGTTTCCCGTTTTCTTCTTCTTCTTCTTCTTCTTCTTCTTCTTCTTGTTCTTCTTCTTCTTTGTTTTCTTCGTCTTTTGTAATATTTCTAAAACAAATATAAAAGTAAGTATAATAAATAAAATGGTATTTAATTAAGTCTGATAAGATTATAAAATCCAATTTATAGAATTTATAGAAAATTTCTTCTTCATTTATTTCACTTGTATACTTCTTCTTCTTCTTCTTCTTCATTATTTTTTTTTTTTTTGGTCGGAAAAATTCTTATAACATTTCTTCTGATCGATAGAAGAAAATAAGAAAAACAAACGACTAACAACAACAACAAAAATCTTCTCATTAAAAAATCAAATCACGAGAAAATTAACTTTTTGTTAAATTTTTTTTTTTAACAAAGAAAAATTATTTCATTATTTCCAAATAAAAATCAATTTCCTTCTTTATTTTCCACCTAATTTTTTTTTTTTCACATTTTCCACTTTTCTTCTTTTCTTCTTTTGATTTAATCGTTGAATACTTTTTGTTTTTTTTCTGCTGTTGTTCGTTAATGTTTTTGGTGTCTACCTATATATGTTCGTTAAAGTACATACTAATTGGTCCTTAAATTACCAGGCAATTGAAATTAAATGAATGACCCTTTTTTTTTTTATTCTTTTTTCTAACCGAAACCAACTTTTTACCGCTCATCTAATATACACATTCTTTATCGTCTGTATGTAACTACCTATATGTACATCTGTATTTCTATATAATAAATAAATGTTGTAGGTACATTCTGGAAGTATATATATATATATATATAAATATAGTGATATGCTGGGTGACAGAGATACAGAAAATGAGAGTAAGAGAAGGATGGATGGATGGATGGATGGATGGTAGAAAAGATACCTACAATTACGTTACGTTACAATAAACGTTATCATGCATAAAACATTTAAACATTTAACTCAACAAAATTTATATATACCACACACACACACACACACACATATACATATATGTATATATACAGAGAGAGAGAGAGAGAGAGGTAGAGTGAGATTATATACACATTTTAAAATTGGTTCGTCCCAAAAGCTTAATATTTACTTAAGAAGTTTTTTTTTCCGTTTTTTCTTTTTTTCTTCTCGTAATTAGAAAATTTTAAATGCACTCCGTTGAGTTTTTTAATTATAAAAATAAAAGAAAATCTTATACATGATCATAATATTTTCATTCGGGTTATATTACCGATTTCTACCTTTTAGCCCTTTCATTGTTTCATCATCTCCCACAAACCCTCACGAACACACGTACCATTCAGAATTTCCTTTCTAGATTTCGTTTTTTTTTTCTTTTTTGGTGGATTTTTTTGGTTTAATTCTTTCTTTCGTTTATATTTTTTTTTCTTCATGGTTCCCTTCCTATCAAAATTTTAATATTTTTAAAGAATGAAAAAGAAAAAAAAAAAGATAGAACGAAAAAATACAATCAATAATTTTCCATTTTCAATTTAATCTTCTTTTGTTAGAAATAAAAAAAGACTTTAATGTGGGAACTTAAGCATTCGTATATATCTTTCTCTTGAGATCATTGAATCGTTTCGTTGATTCTTAAATACGATTATACTTTTTTTCTTGACTTCTTCCTCTTCGTCTCCTTCTTCTTCTTTCTTAACTTGAAGATTTTTAAATTGGTCGTGGATTTTGAACCGTTTTCCATTCCTTTAAATTTTTCTTCTTTTAGTCTTCTTCATTCATACTTTTTGTTGTCCCTCCTACCCCCGTCTACTTAAAAAATAAAGAGGATGTTATATACCGGCATCAACTTAAATTGATTAAAAATTAAAGTTAATGCGTTTATTCCTTTGGCTATAAAGAATCTATAATGTCGATAGTTTGTACCCATATGAGGGAACCACCAATTTTTTTATCTTTCCAAAAACTTTCAATAATACTTTATTAAATCTCATATTAGACTTTCCCTTTTGGTGAAGTGATCCCATTTGGTCTATCCAATTTTCTATAGTTCATTCAGACCTCACTACAACCCCATAACACATAAAAATCATTGATTTCACAAAACTTTATTTACATTCTGACTAAATTTATAAAAAAAAAAAAGAATTTTCTCCTCGTCAATATCAATTTGAATTTAATAATCTTGACTTAAATAAGTTCAAATGATCATCGTAGTTTTTGAACTTGAATTTATTTTTATCGTCAAAATTATATATGTGAGAATCAATCACTATTAAATATGTAAATATTTTCTTAACGATAAATTATCCAAAATAAATAATGTAAAAGGAGAAAAGAAAGAAAAGGAACGCAAAGAAAATGTTGTTTTTTTTTTATGTTTTTTGCTTAGAGACAAAATGAATGAACTCAAAAAAAAAAACATTAATCTACAAAAAAAAAATAAAAGAATGGAAAATGGAAGAAGTTGAAATAAAAGGAAAACGAATGTAGGAAAAGAATATCCAACAATATAATTTACGTTCTGTTTAATTTGTGTTATCTCACTTTTTTTGTTTTTTTTTTTCTTATTTGCTGTAACAACCAAAGAAAACAAAACAAAATAAAACAAAATCTAACAAAACAAAACAAAAAATCACTTTCTAAATAAATACAAAATGTGAAGAACACATTAATTTTCACTTTTACACCCAACTCCTTCTCACCAACCCATGTAACAATAAATAAAAAAAAAAATGTTTATTGAAACAACAAAGAAAGAAAATGGAAATTAATAGAAATAAAATATTTAAATTTCTATTGGTTTTCCTACTCCGATATCAATTGAACTTTTATCGCGTCAGATGACAACTTAAAAAAAAAACAAACAAAAACAAAACAAAGAAAGAATGAAAAGAAAACAAGAGAATTCAAGAAACACAACAACATTATTTTTCCAGTTGTTTTTTTTCTTTTTTTTTTTATTGTTTTCTATGAGACATTTTCTCTTATTTTTCTTTCGTTTTCTTCTTATGGACAAAATGAAAGAAAAAAAGAAAGAAAAAAAAAAAAGAAGGAAAATGACAAAACTTTTCGTATCCTTTAAGGTAAATTTTTTTTTTTTTTTTTCTGAAGGGCAAGAAACCGTAAATCCTTTAGCACTTTATTTATATTTTATTCCCTGAATATTTATATGAATATTTTTCTCTGTAAAGTAAAAAAAGAATTTTTTGCTGTTGTTGTATTACGACAACAATAATTTATTTTCTCTTGTCGTTTTTCTTCTTTTCTTTTCTTTCTTCGTTGTTGTGTGTGTGTTTTTTTTTCTTTTCTTCTTTTTACACAAAAATCTAAAAACCCTTCCAACCCCCTAACAACTTCTTCCATGTTCTACGTATACAAGAATAAAATGAAGAAAATGATGAAGAAGAAGTAGAAGAAGAAGAAGAAGAAGAAGAAGAAAAAAAGAAGAAATATTCATCATCAACTAAAATATTATCCCAAAAATTTTAGGGAAAACTTCTAAAAGTGAGTTTTAAAAGGCTTTTGGTCTTTCTATTTTATACTTTATGTGTCACAATATGGATAGAAAAATTTTTCCTCTTCAAAGACAAAACTTATACTTTCAATATGTGTACTTGTGTATGTGTGAGTGTGTGTGTGTGTGTGTTACTATGTATGTCACTATGTATGTGTTCATATACCTTTAATAGATGAAACTTTTCTAAAATAGTTGTGAAAGATTCATCTTCTTCTTCTTCTTCTTCTACTTTTCTTATACATAAAATGTAACTCTACGTTTTTGCTTCTTATTTTTGTTCTTATTTTATACAAGGATTAAAGTAATTGAAATCTACACACACACACACACACACATACACACATTTATATAGAAAGAGATATTTAACCACTATACCCCGACATCCTTAAAAATCACTTTTGTATACAATTTTTCTTTTTCTTCTGTTTTTTTTTTCCTTTTCTCTCTTTTTCCAAACAATTTTCCTCATTTTTCCTCTTCTGTGTTTTTTTTTTCTTCTGTTCTGTTCTTTTCTTTAAAATTTATTTATATTTTTTTTTTACATCTTATGGAAAAATGTTTTAGTTAAAAAAAAATTTTGTCTCTCTACAAATATTTTCAAAAAAAAAAAAAAACACAACTTTGTTGTTGTTGTGAATAAAAAAATTAAGGAAAACATGAAAGAGAAGAAGAGAAAATCAAAGAGAAAAAAAATAAGCTTTAAAATCAGAATGAAAGAAGAGAGAAGAGAAGAGAAAAATATATTCACTCTTGAGACCTAACAGTTTGCTGTGAGTTCTGCCCCACCTAGCATTTCTGCACATGCAATTTTTTAATTTAATTCTGCATGTTTTCCTAAGAGCCAGGCAATGCACTCTTAGGAAAATATGCAGATTTCCTCAGAAGAATCGTTCGATTAAAACCTTATCCTGCACACCCACCAGAGGGTCATAGATGTTATTAATCATTGCCCACTAATTTATTGTGTATGATCAATTTATTTTTGTATTTATTTAAATGTGTACGATACACAATATTTTTCCCATATCAATTTTCTCACACAATCTATAACTTTCTTACCATAATTCTAAATTATATATTTAATTTTCTCTATCATCAGAATAACAATTTATATTTTATTAGTTAAATTAGATTTAATTTTAAGCATAAAGTAAATAAGTTTATATCTTGAATAGTTTCTGGTTTAAATTAAGAATAAAGTGATGAATCCCTTTTTTTATTTATTTTCTTTTTGTCACAAAGAATATCTTTTGTCTGTTTATTTGCATATTGGTTTGTGAGTTTAAAGTTTACTCATGCAATCATTTGCATTTATTTTTTTTTTAAATATGTAAACACACACACACGCAGACACGCACGCAGGCACAAGTCAATTATGTAGATTTTTATTATTATTGAAAAATGTGCGATGTGGAAAATATATAATTTGAAAAAAAAAATCAGACACACACACACACACACATGAACACAACACACATACACTCAGTGTCGAATGATGTAATATTGATGCTGTGTGCGAGTAAAAATAATAAAGAAACACAAAAAAAAAAAAATACAACTAGAAACGATGAAGACCATTATAAAAAAAAAAAAAGAAAATAAAACAAAAATAAGAAAATAAACGAGAAGATGAAGATGAAGAAGAAGAAGAAGAAAATGTAATGCATAAATTGTGTTATGTGGGTGGTTTTTTTGGGTTACATATACAGGCAACATCAAATAATATTCCCTCTTTTTCTTCCTGTTCTTTATACGTACATAATGTTATGTGAATTGGATACATAATAATAATAATAATAATACTCATAATACTCATATAATGGGGTATAGCCCCAAGGTTCTCAAACAGTAATCTACTATCTAAAAATTGTTCACATAAATAATTTACATTTTGGTCGCACAATTTAAATTTCCCTTTCTTTTTTTTTTTTTCTTTTAATCATTTTTACTTTTATTTTAATTAACATTCCACAAATTACCTTTACGAAAAGAAATCTTGTCCATTAATATTTTTAAATTGGGCGAAAATCGTAAATAATTGAGTTGTAAAAAATTTTTAAGTGAATCGAAAGATGTTGGAAAAGTTTAACAAACCATGGAATAGGAAATTCTCAAATACGCGCTAACATAAAAACTAATAAAAAAATATAATCTAAAACAGAGAAAATAGCTGAAAAGAAATTGTTCGCTAAAAACATTTTCGCTCACATTTATTTTTATGTTTTTAAAAAGAAACTTGTCTAATGGGACCATTGATATTATGAAATAAATTTGACCGAATATGGGAAATTGTTCAATTAAAGATTATTGCTTAAAATACTGAAATTTTTTTTAATTTGTGACAAAGACACAAAACTGTATATAGACAGTAGAGAAATATTCTTCAAATTATATTTGATTAACGTAATTGTTCAACAACAAACCATTAAATTATCTGATATTTATAGAATTTAATTATTTTTCACTTATAAAATTTCCGACTAAAACTTTCACCCAAAAATTCAATTTGACATAAATTATATTTGTATATAGAAAATAATTTTAGTTTTATCTTTATTTATTTATCTTACCGTATCCATCGAAAATAATTTATTTCGATTTAATTATATTTAATTGGCTTCAAAACAAACAAGGAAAAAATCTTCTAAATATTTTTATTATTAAATTATATTGAAATAAAATAGATTTAGAAGTTTCAATGTAACTGGACGATGGACCAAATTTATACACTTTATTTTCATCTAAATAATAAATCGACTCAATTATTGTCTTAGAATTTTTACAAAATTTTCTATTTATTTTCGTACTAATATATGGGAGGCGTAGGAGGGGAGGGTATGGTTTTAAGTAAAGTTCATATTTATTTTCACATTTATTTATTTATTTATTTGGTATTAACATTATTACAATACTTTCAACATACAAACTACACTGAATAATTCTGTCTTTCTTTATTCTGAAAATTAGAATTAAAAAAAAAAATAATACGTATTTATAAGATTGGATTAAGATTGTAAGTGAATTTAATGATGGTATTTAGAAAGAAAAAATTCGGATTTTGTATTTATAAAATAAATGTGAATGAAATAAGAAAATCGTAAAATATTTGCAAAAAAAAATTTCTTAAAGAAGAAATTATTGAATAAAGTTTGTTAAGTTTTATTGTGTTAAATTACGGCCATAACAATTCTAGAAACAGAAAATGTAATTTATAACGAAACTATAATGAAACTATTACTCTACTTATCTTTCTCTATGTGTGTGTATGTGTGTGTTTATGTGTATGTATATATATTTGTGTATAACACAAAAAAAAGTGAAGATGAAAATTAAGATGAAAATGATGTAGAAGAAGATAATGTTAGAAAGAAGAATATTATGTTGTCGTCAATCGAATATAATAATACACAAGAGAGAAAATTCTCTTGTGGTTTTATAAACAACAAAATTAAATCTAATACAAATTGATTGTCTATATAGTTATTTTGGTTTAATAATCCATATACATATAGGGAAAAATGTTACGAAAATGTATAGTATGATGAAAAGTATATAGGAACAAGAAAAAATTGAAAGAAGTAAAAAATTACAACGTATTACTCCCATGGAAATAAATATTTATTAGAATTTTCTAAGATTTTCTCTTAGAAAAATATAAAGTAGAAAATAGATGGTTCTTAGTTTTCATTTTATATACTTTTTTTTCTTCCATTTAATTTCGTTTTTCTTTTGTTTTTGTGATTTTCTTACCCCCATCTAAACAATTTTTCTACATTTTTATATAAAATATTTCAACGTACACATTTTTCATTTTCTCTTGACTTTTAAATATTAGAAGGAAAGAATTTAACGATATTCGTTAATGATCTATTGAGTGACATAGGTATATGGTCCTTGTGTTGTAATAAACAAAAAAAAAAAGTCAAAATAATGACGTAAAAATGTATGGCACAAAAACAACAACGCAAGTAGAACGGAGACAACAACAATAAACAGTCAATTGGTGGATGAATAAAAAAGTGTACTACTGTACCCTTATACCAGAAGAAGTACAGCACAATGAAGAAAAGTATGGAATGAATAAAAAGGGGAGGAATAAAAATTGGGACAACAAAAAAAAAAATAGAACGAGAAATAAAATACCCAACTCAAAAATTTTTGCACATACATTTTTTTTTCTCTCTTTCTTTTATTTTCACATTTTTATAATTTTATTTTTAAGCTTTTAAAGATTAATTCATCAATTTTGTGACACTTTTGTCTACGCACAAAAAAAAAATTAATAATAAAAATTTCATCAAACGGAAAAAAATGAAGGAGAGAAAAATGAGGGGAAAAAAAATAAATAATTAATTAATTGGTTTTTATTTCCAAAAATTCCAACAACAATAAAATAATATGATCTTTTCTTTCACTTTGTCAATCGACACAAATATATTTTTTATTTTTTCCCAGTGTCATTCCTTTGTTTAATTTTATTTCCAGTCTTAAGGCATGAATTTTCTTATACTTTTTTTTTTCTTGTTACTAAATGTTGTTGTTATACTTTAAACTAACCCGTGCTATCAATTTTCCTCATTTTCTTTCCGCCCATGCATAATATTTGAACTTCTATTAAAACAGAAGAAGGAATGATGACACACACACACACCCAAACACATAGAGCCGAAATAACTTCCTTTGACAAAGAGTGCGTATATGTTGTAATAATTTTCCATTATCTTTTTCTTCTTCTTCTTCTGTTTCATAAATTTTTTTTTTTTTTCCTTTCGTCGTTTTCTTCTTCGTCGTCTTTATTTCTGTTTCACTTTTGGTTGTTGTTGCTATCATTTTCCTAACAACAACAACAACAACAACAACAACAAAATACAGTAGCATCAAAAGAGCAACAGTATATAGCAATATTCAGAGAGAGAGAAGCAAAGCCAAAGAGAGAGAGAAAAGAGAGAATAACTAAGAGAGAAAAATAGAGACAATGAAAATATGCGAAAAATTTTATTAAATAATTTTTGTTAGAATGCAAAAGAAGAAATATTTTTGTTGCTGTTACGTTTATTGTTGTTGCTGTTTAAAATTTACGTCAAAATTTTTACCATATTTTTATTTTGAATTATTTTTCATATTTGATTGTATGTGTGCATTTGTGTATTCATGTATTTGCATGTATGTGTGTGTAAGAATATTTTGTTCGTCCATTTTACAATGTGATCAAACCATAAATATTTTTCAATATAGAAAAATTGTCCGTGTTATATCTATTCTCCTCTACAAAAATAAATTATCAAGAAAACCAGGAAAACTCTTCTTGTTTTTTTTTTTTATTGTTAAGGAAAATCTTTTCCGATTAGAAAATATAAAACAAAAAAAAATATTCTATTAATTATAGTCAAAAGGGAAAACTATTTAGCATAATTAACAAAAAAAAAAAAAAGAAAAAAAATGGTGTAGAATATTTTTTGACGTTATGATAAAGGACAACAAAAAACAACAACAACTAAAGAAACACAAAAAAAAACACACACAAAATTCATACAACAGAAACATAATTAAGTGAAAGTCACTTTTTTTTTTGTTCTTGTTTTTTGTTGTTGTTGTGTTGTTGTTGTTAATGTTATTGTTGTTGTTGTTAATGTTATTGTTGTTGTTATTATTGTTGTTGTTGTTTTATATAAAAAAAGATTAAAAACAAAAAGAGTGAATAGATATTTATAGAATATGCGTATCGCACACATCATTTAAAAATATTGTCATCTCTTCAATATTATTAAAGATTAAATTCAAATAAAAAAAAATAAAAAAAAAAAAGTGGAAAACTGGAAAACTGATAAAACTTGGAAAACTGATAAAACTTGAAAAAAAAAAATACTGAATAAATATAAATATAAAAAGGATTTGTTTGAAAAATAAATAAATCTATAGAGAGAGAGAGAGCACAAAGCACAAAGCATACACACACACACACACATAAAAAAAAACTGTTGAACATTTTTTATTATCCCTTTTTTTTTTTTTGTGTGTGTGGTTTCTTTTTTTTGCGATTTTCAATGACAAAAAAAAAAATTTTCAGACCAAACAGAATTTATAAAAAATGAAAAAAAAAATAAAGAAAAACCACCATTCGCATAGATGTATGGTTGAGTAAATATATTTCATTATTAAAATGGGGAAAAAAAAGAAAAAAAAAAATGCGAAAAGGAAACGACAACGACATAATGAAAGAGAGATCGATTGACTCTTACGAATAAAAAACGTGATCGAATTTTGAAAAAAAAAAGGAAAATTATATGGAAAATTATATGGAAAATTATATGGAAAATTATATGTTTTAGCGATAAAAAAAATAATATAAACATAAACACTAAGTAGTTGAGAATTATGTAAGTGGGTTTTGTTGTTGTTATTATTGTTGTTGTTGTTATTGTTGTTGAGGGGGTTAAACCACGAAAAATTATCTCTACGTCTAACAGAGACGAAAATAATAAAAAAAAAAAACAAATACAAAAAAATGAACAAAAAGAAAAAACAGAGAAGAAATAATTTATTATAAATTTACGCACAAAATTCAACATGAAATTGACTATAAAAAGAAAAAACGGTGAAAATGTATAAAATTTTTACTCAAAATGAAGAAAACGAAAAAGAAGAAGAAGAAGAAGAAGATGAAAAAGAGAAAATATCTAGAGAAGAAGAAGAAAGAATATACATCCATACACACACACACACATACACATAAAAAAAAGCTCTCTGTTGAACGAAAAAACCGAACCAACATGTTGCTTCTTTCTATATTACAACAGCAACAACAACAACAGCAAACGACGTATTATACCAACAAGAAAATATTGAAATACAAAAACAACAACAGCAACAACAAACGTAACGAATGAACGAAAAAAAAAAAATGAAAACGAAGAGTAAAGGAAAGGAATGGTGTGGTATTAATGGAATGGAAAAGGAACGAAACGGAACGGCAACACACAGAATAAAGAAGAGGAAAAAGAAGAAGAAGAAAGAACGGAAAAAAAAAAAAACGCACCAAATACAAAAATTCTATCGAAATAGAAATTCAGTTGAAAGTTTGCAACGCTCCGAGTATGTTGTGGTGTGTGCTCATTTTATTGTACCACCAATACAACATTTTATATTACATACATACGACTTTATATACTAAATATTTATTGTACATACTTATATACGGATATATAAATTATTTATTACAATTAACTAATATTTTAATACAATTACAACAATTACAATTACAACAATTACAATTAATAAATAAGAAATTTTATTTGAGAAAAATTATAAAAAAAAAAATTATTAAACAAAAATTCAGCAAAGAAGAAGAAGAGGAAGAAGAAAAAGAAAAAGAAGAGGAAGAGAAAGAGGAAGAAGAAAAGGAGAAAAATCAAAGAAAAAAACAAAAAGGAATAAAAGGAAGAGAATTTCTTACTTGGATAATTTTGTGAAAAAGTTTTTATTGTTTTTTTTAAAATAAAAAAAAAAAAAAGTTAAATTTGGAAATAAAAAAAATTATTCGATTTTTTTCCCCTTATTTTTTTTTTTGCCCACAAATCAAACAATTTTTTCATTATTTTGTTTTTTCTTTTCTAATTTGACGTTATTTTTTCCTTTAATTTTTTCAATTTTAAAAATTTTAATTTTCCTTTAAAACTTTTTTCTGTTTTTTACATTTTCAACTGATTTTCTTCAATTCATTTTACGTTGATTTTTTTTTCCTTTTTCTCCTCTTAATTTTCTTGATTTGATTTTTGTGTTTTTTCTTTTTTTTAATTGTTTTTCTTCTTCTTGTTTATTTTTTTTTTTTTGCCTTTTTTTTGTTTCTTAAAGAAAAACGGGAAAGAAAAATTTAATAAATTAAAAGAACAGAGAGAGAGGGAGAGAGAGAGAAACAGAAAGAAATTCTACTGAATTCTACTAAATAAATCAAATAAAGAAAAGGAAAGGAAAGGAAATATAGCGGTTTTGATTAACGTGAAAAGGGAAAAAGGGAAAATTTTTGTTAAATATAAAAAGAAATAAAAAAGAAAAAAATGTTATTTGTAAAAAGAAATAAAAAAAAAATGTTTGTTAAAAATTAAAGAATAAATCAATTAAGTTTAAAAAGTAAGAAGAAGAAGAAGAAGAATAGAGTAAAAATAGATAAATAGATTGAGAGAGAGAGAGAGGAAGGAGTACAAAAAGGATAAAATAAATTTAATTAAAAAAAAAAAACTAAACTAAATTAAAATTAAAAATAAAGAAAAGAAAAAAATAAAACCTAAATAAAATTAACTAAACACAGGAATAAAATTAAACAAATTAAAATTAAATAAAGTAAAATTAAAAATAATTAAAGGAAAAATTAAATTTTTTAATAAATGTGAAAATTTAAGTGAAACAAAAAAAAAAGTATAAAAAACGGAGATCAAAAAAAACATTTAACGAATTAAAAAAACAAAATTATTTCGTTGTGAAAATTTTTTATTGTTGTGAAATTTTGTTTTTTTTTTTTTTTGTTGAAAGAAGAAGAGGAAACATTTTTAAGTTTTAAAAGTTTTTGGCTGTAGTTTCCCCTTTTTGTTGTTGTTGTTTTCATTTTTAAACAGAAAAAAAAAAATAGAAAAAGGAAAAGTAAAAGAAACAGAAACAGAACCACAACGCACATTTTTTAAAGGAAAAACAAAAATTTTAAAGTTAAGGAAAATTTAAGAAAATAATTCTAGTGCCAGTATTAATTTTAATTAACTAAATTTAATACAACAACAACAAACAACAGTTCAAATAACAACAAAATTAAAGTTAAACACAAAAAACAAAACAAACAATAAAAGAAACAAATCAAACAAACAGAGGAACAAAAAAGGAATGAAATTGTTTTGTTGTTGTTGTTGTTCTTTGGTGAAATAAAATTATTTGTTGTTTTATTTTTGTATGTGTGTGTGTGTGTGTGTTTTTTCTTTCCAATAGAGAAAAAAAAATCGTTAATAAAAATTAGAAAAAGTGTTAAAAAAAAGTGTTGAACGAGAGAAATTCTTTTTCTTTTTATTTCTGCTTAAAATTAAGAGAAAATTAAAAGAAAATTAAAAAGAAATAAAAAATTAATGGTTTCGATAAAAAATTTAAATGAAAAAAAAATTGTGCGCTTTTAAATTTTCAATTTGAGAAGAAAAAAAAATCAGTTTTTTTTTGTGTTTGTTTTTTTTAAGTGAATTTCAAAAAAAGAAAAAAATTTAAGTGAAAGAAAGAAAAAATTTTGGTTTTCTTTTTTTCCAAAACCCACCATTTTTTTTTTTTTTTTTTGCTACTTAAAAGAAAAATTGTCTTTCTATTTTCTATTGAAAAAAAAAAAACAAATAGAAAGAAAGAAGAATAAAAGTAAAAGTGTTTTTTTTTTTAGTCGTCGTTTACTTTGAGGTGGTTAGTGCGCTACTTTTAATTTGAATTTTTTCTTTAAGTTGTTCACCCTTTTTTACCTTTTATAGCAATATTCCCATAATCCTGTGAAGCGACCTTTTTTTCTAATTCTGAACTTAATTGAAATTTTTTAAATTCAGAATAGAAATAAAAATCAGACGAAAATTCTTTTTTTTTTTTTTTTCATTTTGGTTGATTCGATTCCGACAATTTTGTCTACGTTTAATTTTTCATTTGTTGTATTGTTGGTTCCAATTTTTCTGCTCTTTTTGTGTTCTGGGAAAATTTGTTTCTTTTTTTTATTCTGATCTTCATTTTTTCTTCTGCCCCAAAAAAAAAAACAAAACGCATTGAAATTTTTTCTTTACGGCAAAAACCGCGCCCATTTATAAAACAAAAGAAAAATGAAAATCAAAGTAACCTTTTCAGTTTTTCTTTTTTTCTTTTTTTGGTTTTTTTATCTTCATTATATTTCCCAAATGATTTCTTTCATTTTATATATTTTATGAAATTCTTTCTAATAAAAAAAATAAACGCAAAACAAACAGAAAAAAAAATGGTTGCTTTTTTTTTTCATGTTTCATTTTTCATAAGAAAAAAATATTCAATTGATTATTTCTAATTTTCTATTTTTTTTTCCTTTTTTTTACGTTTAAATTTAGACAAACAAAATAGAAAACGGAAAATTAGATGAAAAACAAAAAAATAAATACAAAAACCGTTTAACCGTGTTTTCTTTGCTCCGGTTAAAGAAACGGAACGGAAATAAATTCTTTTTCAATAACGGAACGTCTTACTACGTTCGTCGTCTAAATAGTCGCTTTCTAATAAAAATGAATTGAGTGCGAGAAAATATGTTTTTCTTTTTTTCTTTTTTTGCTATTCTTCAGAAAAAAAAAACAGAAAAAAAGAAAAAGGCAAAAACAACAACAACAACAACAACAAAAAAGGAAAAACAAAAATGTAATTAAGGATCGTAAGCGAGCATCATATGCGCGCTTTTTTTTTATTATTATTGTTGTTGTTGGGTTTGTTTTTATTCGTTGTTTTTGTTTGTCGTCCTTTTTTTTATTTTTGTTGTTTTTGTGTTTGATAGTCACACCCAACCTCCTACCCCTTTGACAAGTGATTTAGGGAGAAACAATATATACAAATAAATAAATTCATATAGAGATTGAGTGGGAGGAAAAAAAAGAAAGAAACAAAAAAAGGAAATATTGTATGTGGGTTAGAAGAAGGGAAAAAGAGGGGGAGAGAGAGAGAGAGAAAGGTTAAAGTGGATTTGAAAGGAACATAATATAATAACACGATAAATGGGACAATAATTTTTAAAAAAAAAAAAAATTTAAAACACAAAAAAAAAATTTATTTCACAATAATAATTACCGCAAAACAAATAAATTCTAATCAATTTTCGTTCATAACAAAATAAAAAAAAATACAATTCGTTAGAATTTTACTGTTGGGTTACTGTCCACATTATTATTGTTGTTATTTTTTATTTTCTTTACTTTTGTTGTTGTTGTTGTTCTTACACAGAAATAGAAGAAACAATCTTTTTTTCCACCAATTATTTCTGTATTAATAGATTAATAATTATTTATTCATTCTTATGATAATTTCTCTTAAAATTCTACTTCTAATGTCTTGTTCCATTAACAATGAACATATATTAACGCACATCCAACGTCATATCACTCAACACATGTAAACACATACAGACTTATATATATATAAACACGAATTTATAGAGCCTACACCCACACCAAAATTATGTACAAGTAGATAATTAAAATATTGAAAAATTGAAAATAGAAACTAAAACAAAAATAGAAAATAAAATTAAAAATAAGAAATAAGAGAAAGATAAAAAAAAAAAAACAAAAACTTCAAATCACTTCAAATCGATCGTTAAGAAATTATAATGTTTTTTTTTTTTTGTTTTTATTTGTTCTTAGTCTCCTGTTTATTCTAAAATACACTTATACACACACACACACACACTCAGTATACCAGAATCAATATAGTGGAGTGGGTTAGTAGGAAGAAGAAGAAAATAAGTAAAGAACAAAAAAAAAAACAAAAAATTCCAAACATTTTGATTGATTGTGTCTATTATTTATTACAATTTTTTTTTTTTCTTTATTTTCTTTCAGTTTCTTTTTTTTTTCGGCTTTTCTTTTCTTTTCTCTCCTAGCTGTTGTTATTGTTGTTACTGTTGAGAAATAAAAGAAATATAAAAGGAAAAAGAAAAAAAAAAGAGGAAAAATAATCCACAACTTAAATACTCGATTTTTCTGTTCTGTTCAACAAAAAAAAAAAAAAAATATATATTTAAGTGGATCGGTGTTTGTTTGTATATTTATTTTGTTTGTATATAAATTAATATGTCTGTGTGTCTCTGTATGTGTATGTGTGTGTGTGTGTGTATATCTTTTTCGATTTTAAACAAATTTACATTAGAAAAAAAAAGGAAAAAAGAAAAAAAAATAACAGAAATTTGTGCGTGCGTTTGTGAAAATGTAAAATATGTTTTTTCTTCTTCTTCTTTTTCTTTTTCTTTACAATTTTTGTGTCGATATGATTCAAACAAAATTAGAATTTTCAATTTATCATTTTTATTTTTATGTTTTTTATTTGTTCAATCGCACAATTTAATGATTTCAGTTCTTTTTTTTTTATAGATTTCCTTCTTTTCTATTTTCTTTTCTTTTCTTTTTTTTATAGATTTCCTTCTTTTCTATTTCCTATTTCCTATTTTGTTTTTGTTTTTTCTGGAATTTTGATTTTCAATTTTAATTGGGTCGATACACAACCGTATCGGAAAACAGAAGAGGGTGTACGATTGTTTTTATTGTGGGGGGAAAAAATATAGATCAGTTTTAAAAGTTAATTCAATTCGTAGATAAATTGACCATTCGATTGTAAATCAGTAACTGACTTGATGACACAAAAATGACTAAAAAGATTTATTTTTCTCTATAACCTTTTCTGCTTTCTTCTATCAATGGTACCAGGAAAAATAAAAGATACACACTCAACAACACCACCCCGTCCTCCCCTATTTATACAGTGTCAGTTCTTCTTCTTTCTCTTTTTTTTCTTTTCCTTTTCAACACTTTCTTGTGTCTTTTTTTTTTGTTTGATTTTTCTTCGTTCTTCTTTCTCTCATTTTTCTGTTTTTTTTTTGATTTCGCACGCCAGATTCTGATGACACGTTCCAACAACAACAGAAGAAAAAAAGCAAAAAAAAAAAAGGAATAAAAAGGAAGAAAGATGTTTACTTTATGGATCATTGAATTTTGTTTCATTAACTCTAATCAAAAGAGTAAATAAAAATAATGAAGAATCAAATCCGATTATCTTTAGTTAAATAGAAGAAGAAAAAAAAAAGAAAAAGAAAAATAAATAAAAATAGAAATAGAAAAGACGAAGAAAGAATTTCTATAAAAATGTGCGCTAAAGCAAAAATAACAAAAAAAAAAAGGAAAAGAGAAAAAAGAAAAGTAGAAAGAGAAAAAAAAGGTGTTGGTGAAATGTTATAATATTTTTTAGGGTGGAGACGCCTTATCCGTCATCATCTTCATTTTTCCTTAGAATTTATTATGGACGAATAGTTCCAATAATAATAATGATAATAATTGGATGTTAACGAAGAACTTAAAATACTGATACTGATAACAAATTTTTTCTGAATATGTGTTTGTATTATTAGACGGTCGCTAAGACAATTCAATTGAAATTCATACGTTGTCCATAAAGACGTTAAATCCAAAAAATGAGAAAATTAAAATCAAATAAATCACTGACACTATTCGGTAAAAGTTTTAAATGTGATAATAAAATAAATCCCGTATACATTTGAGTTGATCAATTACAAATAAAAAAAAAACATTTCCACTGCAGTTTATCATGCATGAAAAATTTAGAAACGATTTTCCGAATAAACACAGAACAATAATCTTCAGTTTTCATTTCAAATTCATTCATTCCATTTAATTGTTCATTCGAAATAATTAGATAAATTTAAATTTACAAATTTTTTCCCAATGTTTTTTTTTTTTCACACACACAAAATTTTCACTTTGATTCTTTTCAATCGGAAAGAAAATTGAATAAACATGAGAGAAAATCGCAAAAATTATTTATTATTAGAATAAAAAAAAAGAAAAATTCATCATCAATCGCCCTTTTATTTGTTATTAAAAGAAAAAAAGAGGAGAGAAGATCAAAGCATTTGTCAGATTGGCAAATTTTTCTTTATTAATTTTACAAAAAACAAAAAATGCAAAAATTTAATTAAAATAAAAAAAATTGTGGAAATTATTAAAAATGAATTTAACCTTTTTTTTTTGTCTGAACAAAGAATTTGATGAATAAATTTTGTTACACACAATTTTCTTTAAATCTGATTTGCTGTTAACGCAATTTTTCTTGTGACATTGTGAAAAAAAAGTTTTCTTTTAACTGATTTTTTTTTTTTTAATTTTCTTAAATTTCTTAGTGGGTGTTAAATCGGTCTACTCCAAACCTTATAAACCCTTTGTACTTATATGTCGTACATTATTTGGTTCTCTCAACATACACACACACACAAACACATTCCAGATACATTGTTGAATTGTGTCTAGAGAATAACAAACAAACTTATGTCGTTGTCAACTTTTATCCGCCTACACTTCTGAAACATTCTACCAAATATTCTACTAATGTATTTAGAATCTATGCGGGTCATCCTGTTTGTAATTGTTCTCACACCGCATTTTAAATGCGATATCACATTTTACTTTACTTTTGTCACTTTTTTAATACCAACGACTATTTTTTTTTATACTTCACTGATTACAAACATTTATAGCCAAATTTTATGAAACGTTTAAATGGAAAATTTTCAATTCTGTTTCATGATCCTGTCACCAAAGAATTCACATGAAATTCATTCTTCCTTCAACTAAGAAATATTTACGTAACAAAGATTTATCCATGATTATTATTTATCAAAATATTTTCCCATATTTTTATAACAAATTGAAAAGAATTATTTTTCTTCTGTTTCTGTTTTTCTATTTGGTTTTCATGTTGTTGTTGTTGTTGTTGTTTTATATTTTTTGTTTGTTTTTTTTTTCGCTTTGGGCACACAACAAAATTTTAATTACATCCTACATAAAAATTTTCATTCTTTCTTCTTTCTTTTTTTTTTTTTTTTTGTTTTTTTTGTTTTGTTCCTGTTTTTCCCAGAAATACATATGTTTATATCTATGGATGTATGTATGTGTGTGTGTGTGTGTGTGTGTGTGTGTGTGTGTGTGTGTGTGTATGTATGTGTGTTTGTGTGTGTGTATTATTATCTTTTGTCCTCAAAATTTATTAATGTTTATTTATGATATGGAAATATATCTACCTCTGTATTTGTATGTATGTGCGTGTGATGTGTGTGTGTGTGAGTGTGTGAAGTGTATGTATTTGAATATTTGTGTTATGAAGGAGTTTTATATAAATAACCTACACAATTATTTCAGTTTTAAGTTTATCTTTTTTTTTTCCTATTTTGTTTTTGTTTTTTTTTTTGTCTTCCAAGTTGGAAAAATAGAAAAGGGATATTTTGTAGATATGTTGTAGAAGAGAAGCAAAACATTTAATTTTCTTCTCTCTTGGTTTTATTTTTTTTTTCTTTTTTTTTTTTGGGATTCGGATCACATTCTTCTTTATATATGTTTTTGTTAAACAGAACTACAGAACTACAGAACAGAATAGAACCAAACAAAAAAAAAAAAATATAGGCTGAGAAAAAAACAAAAAGTCTAAACTAAAAATAACAAAACAGAAAATGTAGAAAAGCTTTCTTCTTTTCATTCCATTTTTTCCTGTTGTATTTCTTGTTGTGCTTTTTTTCTATTTTCTGTGTGCACTTTACCCGCATTTGATGAATTTAAGAAAGAAAAGACACCCACTACAAACTGACAAGTGAGGGCAAAAGGTATACAAAAAAAAAATGTAATGTTCAACAGGAATAGAGAATTTTTACAAAAATAAAAATTTATCGTTTAGTTCGTTTAGTTTGTAGATGCGTTTTTTTTTTTTTAATTTAATTTACAAAAGAAAAACAATAGAAAATTAAATGCGGATTAAATGGAGATGAAATTTTTAATATTCTCTCAAAGGTAAACTTTTTTTTGTTTTTGTATTTCCGCTTTCTCTCCTTTCTCGCTCCATATTTCAATAATTATTAATTTCACCGAAGAAACAAGAAAAAACTATTAAAAATTTTAAAATTGTTTTTTAATCAAAAAAAATAAAGCCGAAAATAAAAGAGAAGAAAAAAAAATTGAAGTGAAAAGAAATGAGGAAAGAGGAATGAATGAAAAAAGGGAAACAAGAAACTTTTGTGTTTTGTTTTTTTTTTTTTTTTTGGTTAAGAAAATAAAACAACAAAAAATAAATGAAAACTTGTACAAAAAAAAAAAGAAAATTATATTAAATCGAAGACACTACAAAAATAGTCTCAGTACGCATGATTCAAACCAAACACAAAAAAAAAAACAAAAATATTAATATGAAATTCTAACCAGGCGTCTCCATTTCAAAAAGAGTAAAGTTAAAAAAAAAAAAAACATGAAATATAAAAAGGATAAAGGGGCAATAAAAGGACAATTTAATTGTGTGAACAATTCAATGCACTCGATTACTGTTGATACATTATTATACGATTTTGTATTGAGGTCAGTCTACAAAAAGCAAAAAAATTCAATTCAATTCAATTCAATTGAATTCTTTGGGTGTTCCGTAAACGAACGAAAAATTTTTTTTTTTTTTGTAAAATCATTTCGTAGAGGAAATCGTCTGTACTTTTATGTGATTTTAAGTGGACCATTTCCTATTTTTCTTCTTTATTTTCATCATTTTTTTTTTCTTTCTCTTTTTTGGTTAACGTTTTTTAACTTCAGACATTTTATTTTCCTGTCCTTAAAATGCATTTATTTCATTTTCATTTTTCCAAGTAATTTTCTTTTGTGTTCATTTTTTATGATATCAAAAAGGAAAAAAAAAAACAGAAACCTAATATTGTAGAGGAATTTCTCTTTGAAAATTATTCGCGATATTCTGGGAATGTAAAAAAACAAAAAAAGAAAAAAATGAAGCAATTTTTTTGTCTGTTATTTTTTTTACAGAAGTAAAACAACAACAACAACAAAAATAAACTTCAAACGTTTGTATCGTTTCCGTTTCACTTTTTTTCCTCATTTTGCCAACATCAGAATATTAATAAAAACAAAAAAAAAAAAAAAGAAAATGGCTAACGATCAGTCACGTGGCAACTTTACTTGATTAAATTTTCTTTTTTTTTTTTCGCTCTCTTTCTGAGTTTCGTTCTTTCTTTTTTTTTTTTCTCTCCCACTAAAAAATATTAAATTGACCCCATCAAAAACACATATCCACACACACACACACATATGTGAATAATTTAATTTTTTTTTTGTACAGAACGAGAAATAAAACAATTTTGACATTTTTACCAACAGAATAAAAAGAAAAAACAAATTTCGTGTAAAAAAAAAAAAACAAATTAAAGAATATGAAAGCCAACAACAACAGCAACAAAATTAACAAGAGTGAGAGAGAGAGGGAGAAAAAAGTACATGATAATGATTTTGTTTTAGGGACCTTTTTATCTGTCTTCCTTGGTTTTTTTTTTTCCTTTTTTTTTTTTCTTTCAATGGATTAAAAAATTTGTTGAAATTTAGAATATTATTTTGTCGGTAAAATGATCCCTTTTCTACATTTGAATATGAAAACACTGTGAAAGAGAGTAGTGTGAGAGAGAATGAGAGAAGAGAGCTGAATCGGGTGGAAGAGAAGGACTCAAAAATGGAATGAAAAAAAAAACCAGCAAGCAAAGCAATGAAAAAAAAATTTGAGGAAAATTGTGGAAAATGAGAAAAATGGAGAAAATGGGAAAAAATGATACCATGAAAATATTCAAAATATTCATAATTTATATTTTATTACAAATATCATAAAATGATAAAATTCCTATAAATATTCCTGATATTTTGGATTTTCTATTTTATTATTTTACCTTTTTACAATTCATACACAATTTCTCTCTCTCTCTCTTTCTCTCTCTCACACACACAAACACACACAGTGTTCTAAATAAATGTTAACGGGTGTAACATAGAAAAACTGTTATAAAATAACTAACTGTAAAAATAAAAAATTACAACAACACCAACAAAAATAATAATAATAAAAATTACAACAATAATGCAAAACAATCAAACAAATAATAATTATTTCTAAATAGAAATTTTAAGAGAGAGAAAAAGGGAATTATGTATAAACAAATATAACAATTTCATTTTTTAATTAATAAAATTAGAGAGAAGGAAAAAAACGAAGAAAGAAGAAAAAGAGAGAAAAAAATCCTTCTTTTTTTTTTTTGTTTTTTTATGAAAATATAATTTGTTATAAATAATTGTTACACAGAGAATATTTTATTGATTAATTAACCCTTGTATTTCTCTAACATTGAATATTTTTGTATAAAAACTCATTTTACGATCAAATTCCATCAAAGTGTATGTTTCATCACGTTTCCTATACATACACTTCATTATTATTATTATTATTCTATTTGTGTGTGAGTGTGTGTGTGTGTGTGTAAGCGTACACAATCATAGAAAAAGTATATAAATTTTATAATAATAATAATTTTCATAAAATCTTTGTGTAATAAATGAAAATAAAGACAAAAAAAATAAAAACAAAAATATGAATATGTTTTCTTTTTGTCTTTTTCTTCCAATAATTTCTCATTAAATTAAAATAATTTTCTTTACATAAAATTATGTACAAAATTTTCTAAATGAAAATGAAAATAATAATAATAATCATTTTCCTATACATACATAACATACATACCGTATATATTTTCCATTGTACCTTTTATTTCTCGCTCTCTCTCTCTCTCTCTCTCTTTATTTTATTATTTTAAAATTAAAAACAAAAAAAAAAGAAGAAGAAGAAGAAGTAGAAAAACCATTTTTTGACATCAGTGACTTGTATACATAAAATTTATTCGGACTTACTACCCTCTCTTCATTTCATTCTTCTATTTATCTTTTTCTTCTTTTTTTCATTCTTCCGTCCTCTTCTTTCTTTTTAACCACAATATTCATACAAATTTACGTTTAATTTATTTTGAAATTTCTCTAATGTAAAAAAAATTTGTACTAGAAAATTCACTCCCTTTTTTTTTTCGGTGTAGGTGCGTAGTAGTGACATGGATCTTCTGTTTTTTTTTTTTGTTTCTTATCTTTTTGGGTAACAATATGTTATGGTATCCTAGAGAGAGTCTTAAAATCTTTTCAAAGAAATAAAAAGAAAAAAGAAAATTGGTGGATTTTGTTTTCTTTTTTTTTTTTTATCTTGATTTGACGATATTTTTCTACATGGTTTTTTTTCTTCATCTTATTCTTTTCGTTCTACACATGGGAAGGATTTACACACTCAATTGCGTGTTGTGTAAATTCTTTGTGGAAAAACACGATTTACAAATATATTATACAAAAAGCTAAACAAGTTGAGTTGAAATTGTTGTTATTATTTTTCTTTTCTTTTCTTTTTTGACTTATAAATAAACTGAGGGAAAGTCGTAGATTTTTTTTTTGAAAATAAAATATGCTATGCCTGAGAATAAAACAAAAGTTGTTTCAACTTCTTTGTTTTCAATTTTCTGTTTTCTGTTTTGTGTATTTTTTTTTTTTTTGTTTTTTGTTTTTTAATTTTGAAGATCATAAACCAAATCAGCCCACAGGATTCTTTTAATTTGATTTATTTACATTTGTGATTTTGCGTTGTCTGTCTCTTCCTCTACATTCTATACAATAACCAATGACATCCGTTCAATATCCTCTACACCTACATATTTTTTTTACTGTTTATTCTATTGTTGTTGTTGTTATTCTATACAAACTGAAAAATATTTATTTATTGGATTTTGTGTTTGTTTTTTAGCCACTTTAAAATAAATTAAATTCAAATTAAATTTTCTTTGTTGAAAATGAATTTCCGCAACAAAACAAAAACAAAAAAGGAAATTCAAAATGTATGGACGTCACAAAGTGCTGAAGCCATTTTGTGATCGACATGACAAAAGTTGAAGGTGAACAAAAAAAAATCCTATGAAAACAAGAAGAAAATGAGAAGAAAATGTTGCAGTTTTTTTTGCTCATGTACAAAAATTTAATTACGGTGACGCTTTTGTGTAATCAGAAAAAAAAAACTTTTGAAAACGTGACAAGAATATGAAAAACTTTCTATCTTCACTTGATGGCCGGGGAAAAAAAGAAGAATTAAAAAAATTAAAAAAAAAAAGTAAACACAGAATTGAAATGAAACTAGAAAATTTCTTATTATTTTTCTTCATTATTATTTTTTTTATGGATCATCAGCGCATCAGTTTCAGTTTGCTCCATTTTTTTTTTAAAGATAAAATTTTATTACAACTTTTCTTCTTTTTTTTTTTTTTGTTCTATTTTCACAAAAAAAGGCAAACCATTTTTTAACCCTTTCCTTTGTATTTGTATATGTATATGTGTGTGTGTGTATTTCTGTGTCGTATTAAGAATATATAGTTAGATGGAATTAAAATGAGCTTTTGTGCTTATCCAAAGTCGTCTTTATCTAAATAGAAAATAACGTTTAAAATTTATAATGAAACAAAAGAGTTGATTTCTGTTTTGGTACCAATTTTCTTCTTCTTCTTTTGTTTTTTTTTTTGCTTTTTCCATATTTTCTATTTTTCTTGTTCTGTTTTGTCGTTATTTTGTTGTTTGTTGTTGTTATTATTGTTGTACTTGTATATATTTTTAAAGGGTTCAAAATCAAAGGTCACTTGTGATTTAAATATTAATGTGGCCATAGGCTAGTTTATCAATTTTCGAAAATCTTTAAATACCCTTTAAATTGTGAAAGCTTCTTTTTTCTTTTCGTTTTCTTTTCGTTTTCGTTTTCTTTTCTTTTTCTTTTTTGTTGGGTTTTTTTGTATAAATTTTCTTCTTTTTTCTTTCGTTCTTTTTTTGCTTGTTGTGTTGTTTGTTGTTGTGTTGCGTGTATCCAAAAAAAACGTGAAAAAAAACAACAAAACAGAAATAACAGAAAAATGGGGATGAAGAAGAAGAAAAAAAGGGAAAACCAAAAAAAAAAAAAAAAAATAGAAGAAAAAAAAAAGAGAGAAAGAAACTTTCAAGTGATATAAGTTACAATATCGTTTAGGTCCATCGGGATTTATTATTATTATTATTATTATTATTATTATTATGTAGTAAAAAAAGAAGGGGATGTGGGAGAGAAAACGGAAAAAAAGGAAAAAAAAAATGGATAAAAAGGGATATAGAAGAAAATGGTTTAGGAAGTGAAGAATAGAAAAGTTTGACATTAACATTAATAGTAACTTGTTATGTTATTTTATCAGCCAATATGTGAAGAAGAAGAAGAAGAAGAAGAAGAAGAAGAAGGATGAAGGATGAAACGAAAGAGGAGAATCAAAAAAAATTTATATAAATAAATACATAACACACACACACACACACACAAATTCAAAAGCTTCTTCTTGGTACATAAAGCTTTCATTTTTAAATCAGTTTTATTTATTTTATTTTTTTTTTTCGTTTTCCTCTCATTTTTTTTTTCTTTTTGCTTTTTTGTTAAAGAGATTTATTTTTATCCCCATACGTCTCCCATTTTCATTCCATCTTTTTTTTTTTTTTTTTCGACTCTTTAAATGTGAAAATATTTTTTGAAAATAAAAATCTCTAAACAATATTTTCCTTATTTTCCGTCATACATATAGGCACGTATGTCTGTCTGTATGTATGTGTGTGTGTGTGTGTTTAAGTATAGAGATATTATTTGTAAGATGGCTTTTAATTTTTTCTTTTTTTTTTTGGTTGAAAAGAAGATGACTGACGTTAAATAAATTCTGTATGCAGTCAGAAAATAAGAAATTTTTTTTTCTTTTCCAAAGAGAAATAAAAAAAAAAAAAAAATGTATATAGAAAATTGTAAGAAAGTATAAAACTACAGGGGCACGAGAGTAGATTGAGACGAGTGAAAATGAGGGTGGGGATAGGGGAGAAGAAGAAGAAAGATGAAAATAAATGAAGGAGAAAAAAAAAATATTTGATAGGATATTATAAACGTGTATAAATTTGATTGACAGACAAACAGGATATTCCATCATAATATCGACATTTTTATTTTGTTAATTTTCTTTTCATTTTTTTTTTTTTTTTGTACCCAAAAAAATTCTTATTCTGTTTTTATTTTTTTTTCTGTTTCTTCTTCGTCAGAATTTTTGTTATTTTTTCTTTTTTTTTCGTTACTAATGAAATTGAAATTCTAAATGAACGCGCGCGGTCGGTGATAAAATATAATCGCAACAGATTTTGTGGTTATAAAAAATAACAACAACAACAACAACAGTAACAGTAATAATAAAAATAACAACAAAAACAGAGAGAAATGAAAAAAAAAAAGATGAGAGAAAAAATGTTTAGGAAAAAGTTTTTCTTTTTCTTATGTACAGAAGAAGTCAGAGAATATTTTTATTTTTCTTTCTTCTTATATTTGTATATTTTTTGTTGTTGCTTTTATTGTTGTTGTTTTTTTGTTTTTTTTTTTTTTGCCTTCACGTATAAAGTTAAAACCGCACACAAAGAGAAAGACAGGGTGAGAGCGTGTGGGGGAAAAAAGAAAGAAAAAATTATTCCCTTACATTTCCCAGTTTAGAAGAAGAAAAAATGTCTGATCATTTTTTTGTTTCTTTTTATAGATTTTTGTAACGTAAAAAAAAAAAAATTTGTTGTTGATTATTGTTGGCTGTTGTTGGTTGTTATTACTGTTTGGTTAGGGAAAGCATTTGATAGGAATAAACGAAATGAATATTTGTCTACCCTTAAGAGTCATCCGTATAATGTAAACGCACAAAATGTGTAACACATACAAAAATATGTAACGCAGTAGAAATAAAAAAAAAAACAGGAAGTAAAAATTATGTAAATAAAAATATAAATTTTTTAAACACTTTCTCTCTCTCACTCTCTCTCTCTCTCTCTCTCTCTGTTTTTTGTTACATTTAAAATGTAATTTATTATAAACGACAAATTAAATTAATTATTTTATTTTTTCATACAAAAAATGAAACAAAAAAAAAAAGTGAAAAACTTTTTTGGTTATGTGACAGGGACAGGGTGTTCGTTAATATATTTTAATTGAATTAACACGTGTATAAAGATATCATCGATCATTTTTATTTATAATAGAAACAAAATAGGGCGCGTACATAATTTAACAATAATAACCATAACAACAACAACAATAAACATAACTGCGTATATTTATTAACAATAACAAAACATTAACAGCACTAATAAAAAATAACAAAACAGAAACTTAACTGAAAGCAACAATTTGTTGATTAACAACAAATTGTAGAGAAAAATGACTGAAAGAGAAAAAAATGTATACGAAAACCAAATGAAACAGATTAGAGCCTTTGAAATAAGAAGAAATTAAATTAATAATAATAAGCAGAAGTTTGATACGATTAAGTATTAAAATTTTTGGTGGAAAAAATTGTTAGCGAAGAAAGTAGAGAAAATTATTATTATTTTTTTTCTCTTTCTACTTGTTTTTTCTTCTTTTTATTCTTCTTGTTCTCTTTTTATTTTTTTTTTCTTTACCCCATTTTTACTTTGTCAGAATTCTGTAAGACTAAAGTATTCGATTAAATCTCATTCCAATTTTTACCATTTTTTTTTTCCGTTTCGTTTCTTTCTTTATTCTTTACTTCTTTTCTTTCTTTTTTTACTAACTACCGTACAGTGAACATACACACACACTCACACACACACATACATGCACACAAAAAAACATCATCTTACTCAGTTGAACACTTTAGAAGAAAACAAGGACGAAAAAATATTAAAAAGGGAATAAAATGAAACTAATATCAAGGACGTACAAAATAAGGATTATTATCCGATTCGTGTTATATTTTTATAGGAAATTCTTTTTCACCACAATGTATGGCTTTTTTTTTTCTTCCTTATTTTTCTTTTTTCCGCTAAGAAAGAAGACGGAAAAATTCAACCGCACAAGGAAAAAAAAAAATAAATATAAAAGATGAAAAAAAGAAAGACTAATTTCGTCTTCCTCTTCCTCTTCTTCTTCTTCTTCTTCTTCTTCATACTTTTTTTTTTATTCTTCATGTTTTAAGAAGAAATCATAAAGTACGTGTGGAAATTCGACGTTAATGTTGCGTAATAAAATGGATTTTTTTTTCCTTCATCTTGTTGTTTTTGCCTTCTTATTTTTCAACATCGTCTTATTTGTTGGGTATGTGATCTATAAAACTATAAAAAATTCAGTTTTTCTTTTGAGGGTTTTATTTTACCCCTTTTTTTTCTCTCTTTACACAATAATTTCCCTTTTTAGATATTTACCTAATCTCGTTAGAAAATGCAATGAACTTATATGCATATATGAATGTAGATTGACTACAAACACACGTGAACACACACACACACACATTACACTGGGTTTATTGTATATTTTGTATATTTTGTGTTTACCTTTCCTTTCTTTCTTTCGTGCTTTTTTTTCTTACTTTTGGGTCAATCCAATAAAGCGGACAAAAGGATTTACGATCAGGATCGTTAAGGTGTTTTTTTTAGTGTTTCTCTTACTTTTTTTTTCTTCTTATTATCTCAATATAAAGTTAAAGACGTTTTCTTTCTTTCTTTCTCGTTCTTTCTTTCTTGTTGCTGTTGTTGTTACTGTTGTTGTTACTATTTTTGTTGTTGTTTGGTTTTTATTGAACGAAACCGTAAATTCCTAGAGGATGTTAAAATAACAAAACAGTATTATAATAATATATGCATACCCGATAGCCTTCTAATGTTGTTACAAAAGTGGGTTATATATATAGGGAGAGAGGGAAAGAGGATATGAAGTGGTGGCAATTAAATACTGTAGGGTATAAACTCTTTAAATATCAAATGACGTACTTTTCAAGAATTCACTCTGTTTTTATCTACTATCTCTCTCTCTCTTTCATTCCACAAGTAAAGTATAAAAATAAGGAAAAGAAAGACAAAAAAAAGAAGAAGAACAGCAAGGAAGAAGTAACCAAAAAAAAAAAGAAAGAAAAGAAGAAAAAATTATATAAAAAAATTGGTAAGACAAAAATACATAAAAAGAAAAACCGCCTAAAGTCAACTTTAAATATTCTTTTGTTGACTCAGCATTCAAATATGGCGACGGAATGTAAAAACAAAAAACAAAAAATTCTGTTCCTTCTAAAAGAAAATTTCTTTTTTTCCTTTTTTTTTTCCTCGGCTTTTTTTTCTGGTTTTTCTTTTTTTTTATTTTGGTTTTGACAAACAGAGAAAAGAGTTTTTCTTTTTTTTTTTGTCAAATATTTCCCCCGAAAACATTTAAAAGTTCCTACTTATATTATGGTGGATGGAACATATATATAGAATTTCTGAAACAGACGACATATATGAAATTAATGAACGTTTTTCTACTCATTCCAAAAAAAATAATACAAATAAATTTATACAGACAACAGAAACAAAAACCAAAAACAAAAAAAAAAACAGAGAAAAAAGATGAGAGCTTAAACTTTTGGTTTTGTTTAAACCCAAAACAAAAAAAAATATTTTCCTAGAATTTTTTTTCTTTTCAGTTTCAGTTTTTTTTTTCTTTTTTTTTACAATTTTTCTCTTCTCCTTTTTTTTTTTTTTTATTGGGCCAAAAAAAAAAACTTAGTAGGTACTTTTGAAAATCCCTATAAACAAAAATAATAATTTTCCAATACGTTTCATATTTTTTTTTTGATTGAGACTTCAAAGTAATTATTAATTAATGATTGTAATTAATTGATTTTGTATTGACAAAAATAAAACAACAACAACAACAAATAAAAAAAAAAAAAAAATAAAGAAAAAAAGAAGAAAAATTCAATAGAAAAAAAAGGCTGCGTTCGTTTTCTTTTTTGTTCCTCGAAATAAAAAATTTTTCTGTACACAAATATTTTTCTCTTCATTTTGTTTTTGACATCTTTTTTTTTGGTTGTTGTTGTTGTTTTTTTGTAACGTTGAAAAATACATTTGACACAAAAACAAAAATGGCGTCCATTTCCCTAAACTCAATCTGTCAAATTCAAAATGACATAATATTTATAAAACAATTCTCTCTTTATATAATATTTTATTAAGACGGAAAATTCGTTGTTTTTATTTTCAATTTTCTTAAATTTAATACATTTTTCTTATTGTTGTTATTATTATTATTATTATGATTATAATTTATTATCTTAAATTTTGTGCTGGAACACAAATACACAAATAAATTGAATATTATGAAAAATTGTGTGAAAAAAATATCAATAAATAACAATTCTTTTTTTATTTTCCGTTTTTTTTGTTATTTTTACCATACTTACTTACATTTGAAATTGTTCCCTCTACATTTAACCAATAATTTATTACAAATTGAACTTATAATAAGGCCAATGTGGTTTAAAAGTTTTTCATAGTAGGTGTAGAGGGGAGTGCGGGGTCGGGATTTAGTATATGAAAGAAAAAAAAAATAACAACACAAATAAAAGTAAAAAAAGTAAAAAAAAAAATGTAAAATAAGAAAAAGAAAATCATTTAATTCTTTCAACAAAAATTATATTTATATAAATAAAATTCTTGTTTGACGTAAATCTTAATGAAAACAAAAAATAAATACACAAAAGTGGAAAAAAAAAACATTTTTTATTTTATTTAACTTCTTGTAAATTTTTGTAGATTCAATTGAAAAAATGTAACATTATAGAAAAAAAAAATGAAAATGTAAACAAAACATATAGACAGAGACAGAGAGAGAGAGAAAGAGGGAGTGGAAGAAAATGTATTGGAGATTATTTTCTTTATTTTTATTTATTTCTTTTGGAGTACGTACTTTTTTTTTGTTTTGTTGTTTTTTAATTTGTTCAATTTTTACTTTTCTTTTTTTTTATTTACATCTGCGGTGAAAAAGAAGAAGAAGAAGAAGAAAAAAACGTGTAACGTGTAAAATAAATTTATAGAGATATTTTTTTTTTTTTGTTAGTTGATCGTAAATTTTTAAGAGAATTTTTTTGTTTTTCTTTCAATTTAAATAAAAACTAAATAGTCCATAATTTGTTCGTGTAAATAACTAAATGAAAACCGATTTGTAATTAACATGAATTTAATTAGTTAGTTAGTTAGAAGACACAAAATATTATTCCGTTAAAATACAATAAACTTAAATCAAACAAATGAAATAATTTCAAACGAATTTTTGGTTGTACTTATTCTGTTAGTTGAATTTAGTTCAGTGTAAGGTTTAAACTAAATCCCATCCCCTCTTGTATTATTGTTAGATGAGTGTACTTTAGTGTTCTTTCTTAAAATAAAAATTCAATTATTTGTTTGTTCGATATTATTCGTTACGTGCGGCCTTTATAATTTAGAGTAAGATTGGCTAATGGGAAACATATCCTTTATATTTTCACATATTCAATACTGAACTAAGTTCTTTTACGTAATATAATTAAAGTTGCATAATATCCTGAATAACTTAGAATCTGAATGTACACCTCAAGCCTTATAAACTTTTCAATATTATTGCATGGGCACATCTACCTGAGCTCAAGGCTTATTAATTGTTTATCCATGGACTCATTCCCACAGCACAATTATATTGTCAGTGTAACAATACAATTTTAATAATGAAATCCATTTGAAAATTTTCACAATAACCGTGTTACCGACATAAAATTTTAAACGTTAAAAAAATCTTAAAATTAAAATTCAGACTTAGAAAACCGGCGGCACGAATAGTAAAACATAAGAATCTTAAAATATAAAAATGCAAATTTTTCTTTTTTATCTGAATTTCTTTTAATCGTTTTCAACCAAAAGAACGACAATATACCAACAACAATGGCAACAACAAATAATATTAAAAAAAAAATGAAAATGGAAAATAATTTCTAATGGAAAATGATTTATCTAAAAAATATGTAAAACATTTAAAGAATTTCTCTTGTATATTTTTTTTTCTTCTCTCTTTAAATCTTCTTGTGAATTAAGAAAAAAAAAAAATTTAGGGATTATACATTTAACAGACAGTAAGAGAGAAGAATAAAAGGAAAGATATGGAAGAAAATGATGAAGAGTATATATATAGGATGGGGAAAAAAGAAGGATGAAGAGTACAGAAAGAAAAAAAAAAGAAAAACGGAAAAAAAAAAAATAAAAGAAGAAATAACTGACTTTTATAAATTATACCTTTAAGCTTTTATATAAATACAATACATGTACAACTGTATGTGTGTGTGTGTGTGTGTGTACTTTTTTTTTTCAATTTTATTTTATAGAATAATGTGGAAGCTTTTGTTAAAAAAAAAAATCCTCTCCTTTTGGATATCATTTTATTTTGAGACATCCCCATATTATATACAAATATTCCTACCTACGTACAATGTATGACATATACACAATTTAGGCATATATACAAATATATAGGCCAAAATACTTTGGTTAAATTTTTCAATATATACAGAGGCATACAGAGACATACAGAGGCATACAGAGACATACAGAGACAAACATAGATACATATAGGATAAACAGGCATTCAAATGTAAAGATTTACATGTGTATGTACATATGTAATATTTATATTATTTGAAAATCCTTTTTTCGATATCTTATTATAAAGAATTGAACATGATCCTTTATCCTTATGTTTAAAAATATTTCATTTTTTTTCTTCTTCCTCTTTTTTTTTGTCTTATTTCTTCGTTTGTTCCTTTATTTTATAGATTTTATTTATTTGGTTATTATTATTATTGTTGTTGTTATTGTATGGATTATTCCTATTATTTGTTATTATTAATATAAGAGGAATATTTTTTTAAGGATGAATTTTCTATAAATAAGCCGAAATCCTTCTTATTTTGGTACTCGTGTTTTTTTTTTCTTTCTTTCTCTTTCTCTCTATTGTCTGGATAATTTTACGTAAATTTATACCACAAACAATAGCAACAACAATAATAACAAAGACAATAATAAAATGGTTCCATCACCAAAATTCTAACCACAACATATAATATAGAAAACTCCCTGTAGGCGAGCGGTTGTTGTTCTCCTTTTTATTTTTTTGTTTCTTCTTCTTTTTTTGCTTATTTGTCGTGACAACTGATTCTTAATCTCTTTGATTACAAAATATTTCCCTTAACAATCATAAAGACCTAAATTTCGTTCTCTCTTAATCATTCTCGATCTCTTTCTTTCTCACTGTCTCTCTCTCTCTCTCTCTCTCTATACTCAAATAGAATGTTTTTGCAGTTTAACTTTCAGTTTTGTATTCTTTTGTTAGACTTTTTTTTTATTTTTATTGTTCAAGGGTAAATTATGTGTTATCCCTGTAGAGGTTAATTTATTATATTTTGTTTTTTTGCCTTTTACCAACCTCAAACTTAAAAATCAAACGAGTGGAGGCGCCATATTCTTTATTTAAAATTTTTTGTTTCACTCTGTTGATTTTTTTTCTTGTTCTTTTTTCTCGTTTTTCCTTTAGCCGTTTTTTTTTCTCTTTTTTTTTCTACTGAAATTATAAAAGTCAAACGTTTTTTTGCTTAATCAAATTATACATCGAATAATTCTTGTTATTTTAACATTAAATTGGAAATAAAACAAAATCACATTAAAACCATTAATTTCTTTATCTTCAAAATTTAATTATATCAAATTACGTAATACAAGAAAAAGAAAAGAAAACCCCATACAAATGTATGGACACAAACACACACACACACACACTTTTATAAGAGAATAGGAAAGAGGAAAAGAATGAATTCTCTTTATTCGGTTAATTCTTATATAAAATAAAAGATATTTTCTGTTCTAAATTGCACTTAGAACAATATATGCAATAATTGAATTTCATGAGATAGAAATATTTGTATATAGAGAAAATGGGAAAAAAATCAGAAACACGTAAACAGAAAAGAAAAAAAAGTAGAAGCAGAAAAGAGAAAAAAATTAGGATGAGAACAAATTAATTCTAAACGCAAAACATGTTCTCAATGAACGCACAAACACACACACACACATTTACAGTTTTTATTCTTCTTGTTTTTTTTTTTTTGTTTTTCTGTTTGTTTCGAAAAAACCACAAAGCAAAAAAATTAGAAGGAAAATAGAAGGAAAATCTGTATGATCTTTCGGAAAAGATTCTTTTTTTTTTTGTATTTTTAATTAAAATATTTAGGGGTTGACCTACTTCCTTATATTATATTTTATACACTTCACATACATATGTGCCACTCATCAAAAGAATGGTTATTCTCACATTTATATATTAATATCAATCAAAACATACACACACACACACACACATACACACATATTACACATATTACACAAATTATACAAATTACACACATTACAGGCACACACAGACACACATACACACATATAATGGTAATCGTTGGAGAAAACTTTCAAAATAATTATCATAATTATTTTGTGTGAAAATGAAATGAAAATTATTCACAAAATATAAGAAATTAAAATTGCTTCATTTCCTCGACTCAATATTTTTTTTTATTACTTTCAATTTGTAAAAAGTAAAAGAAAAATTATACTATTTGTTTACATACATTTTACACTTATTTCTTCATCTTAAATCTTAAATAGAAGAAAGAAAAGTCTTGCTAGAAGTAACAAGAAGAAAAACCAAAAAAAAAAAAAAACAAAATCCCCACCCTGCTGTGAAAATGTCGAAATATAACGGTTTAAAAAAAAAGTGTGTGTATGTGTGTGTGTGTGTGAATGCGTGATAGACGAAGATAAATAATTTAAAAATGCATTGCATATATAGGTTGTGGGTTGTTAAGACACAACACGTCAAGACAAACAAATTCTTTTTTTATTTGGTTATTCGTTTTTTTTTTTTGTTTTTTTTTTTTTAGAATCATAAAAATAATAATAACAACAACAACAACACAAGCACACTCATCCCGAAAAAAAAAAGTGCTAAACTCACTGATTGACGTGACGAGTAAACAATTTTCTTCTTATTTTATTTCTTCTCTTTATTTTCTCTACTCCTTCTTTACCACCACCCTCCCCCCCCCCCTATCCCCCCCACCATGCACCATCACTGTTTTATACGATTTTTCACTTTCGAAAGGAACAACAAAAAAAATATAATAAAAAAAAACAGAATGAAAAAGACGAAAGAAGAAGAAGATGAAGACGAAGAGAAAAATGTCTTAGAAGGAAAAAAAAATTTTTTTACTCTCAGTGAAAGGTAAAAAAAAAAAAGAAAAAAAAAGAAAAATTCGCGTTTCGTATTTCCTTTTCATTACTCGTTGTTGTTGTTGTTGGTGTTGTTGTTGTTGTTGCTTTTCTTTTTTAAGTCATTTTTTTTTTGTTCTGTTACCTAAAAAAAATTCGTTTCTTCTCAAAATACACGTCAGGTGGTATATAATAAAGGTAGAGAGGAAATTGATTTTTCTTCTGTTTTTCTTTTTCTTCATTTTTATTTTTCTTCTTTGTGTTGTTGTTGTTGTTGTATCTTTTTTCTTCTGTTTCGTTATTTTTCCACGGCATAAATTGTGATGTGGTACAAAATTATTATAGACATTTATAAAAAATTAACAAAAAAAAAAAAACAGAAGAAGAAGACGAAAGAAAAGTGGACGAAAAGAAAGAAATGAAGAGAAAATAAAAGAAAAACAAAAAAAAAAAAAGGAATAAATTTAAATTGAAAAATTGTCTCCTGAAATTCCTTTTGTTTATTTTTATTTTATTTAATTTTTTTATACTTTTCATTTCATTTCGTTTTTCATGAAAACTCCGTGTTCCGTCTTTCGATGTGAATTCCAAAAAAAATTACCAAAAAAATAAAATAATTTTCGTCTGATTTTTTTTTCTCTCTCGTTTTCTTTAAATTCAAAACTAAATCAACCATACTCAAACAATTACCCCCGCACCCTCTCTCCAACCCCCTCTCCAACCACATATTATTTTAACGTTTTATTTATTTATTTTTGAAGAAAAAAAAAAATTATTTTTAATTACAGAAAAACAATGAAAATTAAAAAAAAAAATACAAAAGAAAAAAATAAATAATTCAACAAGAACAAAATATTTTGTAAAACAGCAAAAAAAAAAAAAAAAACAGACAAGAAAAAAAAAACTAATTAAATTTTTTTTTTTTTTTTTATTTAAAGAGAAAATTAATTCCTTAACAGAATGGGAAAATATTTATAAATTTTATTATGCGTAGAAAATTTTAAAGAATAAAAACTCAAGTTTGTGTGACAATAAAAAAATAACGAATAAAAAGAAAATACAAAAAAAAAAAAAACAAAACAAAATAAAAAAATTAAACAAAACAAAATTAAGCAAAAAAAAAATAAAAAATAAAAAAATAAAGTTCTAAAAAAGTCTTCCAGAAAGTGATTTTAACAAAATAATAAAAAAAAAAAAAACCATAAAAAATTAAAACAAAAGTAAAAAAAGTAAAAAAAAACCTTTAAAAATAAACAAATAAATAAACAAATAAAAAAAAAAACAAAAAATTTCTTACTACGAACAAAAAAAAACAATGATGATGATGGATGATGATGATGATGATATTGGTTTACATATACCTACACAAATGATTGCTAAAAAAAAGCCACCACGTTTAAAATCTGGTGATCGTACAATTTCTGTTACAATTGAAAATTATTCACCATTAACACCTGCCACAATATTATTAGATAAATCGGAACGTTTACGACCGTCACCAATACCAAAAATAAAAGAATTTGATAAATCAAAAATATTCTATACAGATGAAAGTGCAACAATTAAATATGATGATTGTCCACAACATTTATTACAAACTAGACCAACAAATTTTCGTCGATCAGATACATTAAATGTTAGAGAACCATCAGCATATTTATTACGTAAAACCCATTCATTTCATTCAAATGAAACAACTGTTGAAGATTTATTGGTACAATCAAGACGTGGAAGTAGTGTACGTAATAGTTTTGTATTTCCACAAGAGTATGTATTAGATGAACCTGTGATAGTTGTACCAACAGATACAAATCGTCGTAGTTGTCGTATGCATCGTTCATTTGTTGATCAAAATAAACGTACAGCAACAAATAATCAATTACTAAAAAAGGATGCAATTAAATGTCATTCATTTAATGAGGATGTTTTTGCTGATCCATCATTAAAACGTAAAGAAAGTAAAAAATTTAATTCAGCTAACGTATCATTGGAAAACGATATTTATCGTTCAAGAAGTAATAGTCGTAATCGTAAAGAAGATGAAACATTTATTGATTTTGTTAATCGTCAAAATAGTAAAAAATATGCACCTAAATTACAACAACAACAACAATTACCACAATCACAACCAACTAGTTTTGAAAAAAATTATAGCTTTAAACGTGGTGTACGTCATGCAACTAGTTATTATTTAACACCAGATCGTAGTAATGAAGATATACGTCGTTCACCAACAACATCTTCAAGATCATCATTTAATGACAATTCTAGCAATATACAAAAAACAACGCATAGTGCCAGTCTTAAATGTCGACAAAATAAAGAAAATTTAAGTACAACAAAAAAATCAAAGAGCTTTATCACAGAAGTGCATCAAAATTTTGATAATAATAATCAAAATTTAATAACATCATCATATCGTAAAGATAGTAAATTATTTATAACAGACGAATTTAATAAATTACAACCACAACAAAAACAACAATTACAAAAAAGTCCAATAATGTTCACAACAGATATAAATAATCGTTCAATTGAACATAGAAAATCATCAATTAATTATGATACAAATGATATTGATTATGATACAATTATAAGATCATATCGTCAAAATCAAATAAGACGTAAAAGTTCAATAAAATTATCATCATCAATAAATAAAAGAAAATCAATAAAAAAAAAGACATCATTAACATTACCAGATGATATTATAATAAATGATGTTAGTAATAATAATAATAATGATAATGAAATTATTGATAATATTAATATAAATGATAATGATAATATTGAAATGAAAAGAAAACGTAAAAAAATTGTTTGTATTATAATGAGTGTATTTTTGAGTTTAGTATTTGCTAGTGTATTTGTTGTTGTTATAACATTAACACATTCAAGTGTTGCACAAGTATCAAATCAAACAAAAAAAGTTTATACATTTTCGAGGGATTCACCAATTCATTATAATGGTATATAATGTTGTTGGCTTTATTTATTTTTTTATTTATTTATTATTTCAATAATAATTATTATTAATTATTATTTTTTTTTTAAACAAATATTCTGAGTTCAATCATTTCTTTTGTTTTCTTTCTGTATTTTGTCTTTTGTTTTTTGTTTGTTTGTCTTTTATTTTTTCCTTTGATGAAAATTTATTTATCGATAAATTTTTATCCCAACACCAAAACACACAATAAAAACCTTCGCAAAGTCCAACCAAAACAATTATTATCTAAATTTTTATTTAGTGAGTAAAAAACACAAAGATTTTGTAAGAAAGTTTTATTGGACCATTTAACGTGACCAATGTATCAAAATCCATATATTTAATTCTGATACAGGGGAATCTATAATAGTTGAATCAATTACTAATTTTTTTTTTTTGCTGTCTGTTTGTCACGCAATGGGATTTGAACTCACTACAATCGGACGTGTTGTTATGAATACGGTTAGGGCATGATGTCATAAAAAGAATAACGAGTAAAGAAATTATAACGAATTTATATAAAACCTCTCTAGTATAATGATACAATTACATTTATACATTATATTCTGTTATATTATTATTACTACAGTAAAACCTGTCTAATAGGACCATCAATTTTATAACAATATATTTTTGATCTGATCATTAGAAAATTTTTAAATAGAAAAAAATAAATTATTCGTTACAATTTGTATCTTGTGAGTATGATGGTCCTATCAACAGTGGTTCAATAAGACAGGTTCTACTGTATTTGTTGTTGTTATAACAAAAATTATTTACTAAATAAATTTATTAAAATTTATAAAATACAAAAAAAAATACATAATAAAAATTGTTTGACTGAATTAAAAAAGGAATTAATAAATAAATTACATTAAATGGCTTCAGTTGTGACGTTAATGTGACGGCCATCTTTTTTGTATTAAAATATTATTTTAAATTTTTATTTTTATATTTTTCCCCCTTTCAATAAATAATCATTATTTATTTTTATTTGATTCATTTTTCTTCTCTACTTGTCTGTATTTTTCATTCTTTCGTCACATACTGAACTCAGAAATATTTTCTTTAAAGATAAAAAAAAAATTCAACATAATTTATTTTATTTATTTGTTATTGTTGTTGTCTTCACATCCATACTTTTTATTTTTTGGTTTCTTTTTGTTTCTTTTCTGTATTTTACTTTTCCTAAAACACCCCACCACCCCTCTAACTTTTTATATGTTGATTGAGCTTTTTCCTCTAGGAATACATAAATTTCAACTGAAATAAAACAACAACAACAAAAACAAATATTTTCTATTATGATTAATTTTTCCGATAATTTTGTTGTTGTTGTTTTTATTTTTTTTCGGTTGAATTTTATATAAAGAAGAAAATGAAAATTCAAAAATATTATGAAACGGGCGGAAATAACAAAAAAAAAAGTGACATTCGTTATGATGAATTTTCTTTCATTTTCTTATAGTATTTTTTTTTTTTTTTGGTTTGGTTGAAAATTACTATTTAGTATAGAAAGAATGCTACAATAACAAGAACAGGGAATAAGAAAAAAACATAAATAAATCTATTCACAATAAATGGGTAAAAAATATTTTGTCATATTTTGACACACCTTTTAATATAAATTTTCCTTCAATCAACACTATGTGAGAGAAAGTGCGTGTGTGTGTGTGAGAGAGAGAGAGAGAGAGAGAGAAAAAAAATATATACAAAAACAAAAATACAAAAAAAAAAAACATAAAAACATAAACAGAAAAATGGAAAAGAAAAATGTAAAGATGGGAAAAATGAAAAGAAAAGGAAAAAATATTACTTATAGAAAATATGATATATTGGTGACTTTGTAAGACGTTTGGCAAAAAAAAAAAAAAAAATACACGATCGATGATCTCTGTCTCTTCCTCTCTCTCTCTCTCTCTATCTTTCTCTTTTTGTGTGAGCGTATTTATGAGTGTGTATGTATGTATGTGTGTGTGTGTATATATAAATATAACCATCATCATTCATCAATAATAATTTACCATTTTTAACGCACGACTTGACATAAATATTTCACAACTAAAATTATAATTTCCTTCTGTATAGAAATTTCTATACAAAATACAATATAGAGAGATGGAATTTCACTAAACTGTTTTCACTTCAATTCTTCAAGAGAGAAAAAAAAAAGAAAAGAAAAGAAAAAATCTCTAAACTCTTAAAATTTTATTCTTCTTCTTCTTCTTCTTAGTAGATTTGAATAATCCAAGGAAAGAAAGAAAAGAATAAAAGAAAAAATAGCAAAAAAAAACCACCTTCATCTCCCTCCCCCTACCCCTCCATCATCTTGTACTATCTGCATTAAAATAAAATGTGTCAACAAATTTACAAAATTCGTTTTGTGAATATCAAATTAGTGAGCGAACGACATCTTTATTTTTATCCTTACGACTTTTTTTTTTTTGTCTTACAGTTTTTTTTTTCGTTTTTCTTCTTTTTTTTTCTACTTTTTCCCCCCCAATTTTTTCTTTTTGTTTTTCTTTTTTCCCAGTTTTTTTTTTGTTTTTTTTACAAACAAAAGTTCGATGCTGATTTTTCTGTTTTTCTTTCACAATTTTTCATTACACAATTTTTTATTGTTTTTTTTCCAGTTTTTTCCCACAGTTTTTCCTTCTTTTTTTTTTTTCATTTTCATTTTCATTCGCCAACGGATTTCTTATTTTATTTGTTTATTTATAATTTCTATTTTGTGTTTAAATTTTCTCATTTTCATCTTTATTAAGGAGACACTTTTCAACAAACATATTAAAAGCGGATAAAGATAAAATGACAGTCACATACACACACACACATACACACACACACACACATACACATATGCACACACAATTTATCTTACCTTTTTTTGTGTTGTTATTGTTGTTGTTATTTTATAGAATTAAAGAAAAACACCAAAAAGTAGAAGCAATAAAAAAAAAGAGAAAGAGAGAAATAAAGAAAGAAAGAAAGAAAGAAAGTAAAGTAAAGTGAAAATAAAATTAAACAGTTTATTTAGAAAACAATTTAAGAAAAAAATAAGAGGAGGAGGAAGTAAAAAAAAAATGACAAAAGCGATAAAAGTGAATTAGATCAAAGTAGAAATTTCATTATGTATTTTTTATTGTCCCCAAAAGAAAGAAAAATGAGAAAATAGAAAAAAAGGGAAAAAGGGAAAAAGGAAGAACAAAAAAAAAATGAAAAATTCTCTGTAAATAAATGGGGGGCTAAATAAATGTTTGAGATGGGATTATATGTGTCTAGGTGTGTGGGGAGATTGAATCTGTGGCCTGTGCGTGAAGTAGGATCTAGGATGAATGTATTATAGGAACTTGTTACTTTCGGTTTCTCAATCCTACCTTTTCTTTTCCTTTCTTGTTTTTTTATTTAAGAAAAAAGGACATCCGTCACGGTCCGGAGACATATTGATTTTGGGTTTTTTCTATTTTTATTCATTTTTCTTTTCTCTTCTTTTTATAATATTTATAAAATACTGTCATTTTTTTTTTTCTTCATCCTTTCATTTTCTTTTTAGATACTCTTAGGTCCATATCAATTTCATTTCTTCTTCTACATTATTCTTCTCCATTACCTTTTTTTTTTGTTCCTTTATTTTATTATCTGGTAAAAATTCAATTGATGTGACATATTTCTCTCTCTCTCTCTCTCTCACTTTCAATTTTCACATACCAATTTATACCTACCTATATCCTTCAATGCATTATCCTTTCTAAATATATACTCCTGTTTTTTTTCTTTTTTACTCAACTTCCAATATCATCAACTTCATAAATAATATACTAAAAAAAAGAAAAAAAATCAGAGTATAGAGATAATTTATTAGATGTGTTTATATAAAAATTTTCAATTGAGTTTAAATCTAATTTTGGAGACAAACCTTATAACCTCCAACCCTTATCTGTATTCTACATACATACACAAAAACCCACACACAGTCAGAAGTAGATGCACACACATACACTGATAAAGAAAGAGTGACATATACAGATACATGAAAATAAAATGATTTTTGTTTTATAAGAAATAAGGTGAAAAAGATGTATAGAAGTAAAAAGATAAGAGGCTTTACTTAAATAGGATATGAGTTTTAAATATTATATACATACAACACAGAGATAAGGTATACACAAACATAACCTCAAATGTCCGTGCTTAGAATATAATAATAAATATAATATAGATAAATGTATAACATTTTTCTCATCTACCCAACCATACATACCCAACCAACCAACCCAATCAACTCAAACTTCCTTACCATTTTATATACCTTTTTACTTATACCTTTTACCTTTATATATAATATGAGTTAACCACCAAAAAAAAAAAGAGAAACAAAAAGAAAGAAGAAGAATGAAAAAAAAATAAAAGAAAAAAGAGTAAAAGAAAGTACATAGAAGAAAATGGAGATGAGTGAATCTTGTTATATTATCGTGTAGAGTGTAGAGTATAGAATGTAGAGTGTAGAGTTTATTATATACATACAACTACTTTGATTATATATTATAATGTTTGTTACTTACATTGTAACATTACCATGGTAAACAACAAATCTTCTTACACAAAATATACCATAATACTTTATATAAAAATCTCTTTATCCCATTCTCTATAAATTTTTCTTTCTCTTTTTACCCATTTACTTATTTTACCCATTTACCCTACTACTTATTACACAACTCATTTCAACACACAAAAATCTTCATTTTACTTTAACATTATATTTATTTATGTCTTATACACTTTCTCTCTCTACTCTCTCTCTCTTTCTCCCGACTCTCTTTTACCTTTACTTAAATATATAAATACACAGAGAAAATACATGATAATGGGTAAAAGGGAGGAGGGGTGGTATGATGATGTATAAAAACTCTGTTTAAAAACAATAGAAAAGTATAAAGAATTAGATTATTTTGTTATTTTCACTCTGAGAACAGTGAACGAATACCAGAACAAAAAGAAAAAAAAAAGAAAAATAAATAAATGAAAATGAAAGCAACAAAAAAAAAAGAAAGAAAGAAAATATATAATCATTTTCTGTCATATAAACTGCTGACAAGGCAAAAAAAAAAAAAAGAAAACAAAAAGAAAACGAAAAAAAGAAAAGTAAGAAGACTTTTTCCAAGTCGTTTTTATTATTTTTTTTTTTTATTTTTATTAAGTTGTAGTAAAGAAGATGAAGGAAAAAAATAAAAGAAGAGAAATGAAGAATTAGATGATGGAAGAAGGGTGTAAAAATGATTTTCTTGCTTTTAACAATCAAAACACAAGACAGTAACGTACACACACCTTGAAAGTGGGAAATGTTTCCCATTTTCAAATTTTGATGATGATCAAAATAATCAAAATAATATTCTATAAAAAAAATTGCATTTTGAATCACTGGCATAGAAGAGGAATGGGTTTTCATTTGGGAAATGAAAGTTAACTTTAAGGAAACAAAAAAAAAAAGCAAATTTCGTCGTGAAAAATCCTTTTTTTTTCTCTTCCTTATTTTTTTTTACTTGTCAAACCCAAATCGTACTTCATGCAAAGTTTCTATTTTACAAAATCGGTGAACAGAATTGACATTTTTTTTTTTTCTTCTTCTTCTTCTTCCTCTTCATCTTCTTCACCTTCTGCATCTTTCACCATTTTCCATCTTCTAATATTGTTGTTATTTTTTCAATTTTTTTAGTTTTTTATTCCCATTATTTTTGAATAAGGTCGTTTAGGTTTATACACGATTTTTGGCATGTCAAAAAATTGTAGTTATTTTTCGTCCATCATCGTCATACCACATAAATTTATTTTTATATATGTATGTATGTTTGTATGTATGTATGTGTGCATGTATAAAACAATTGATTAACTGCCATTTTGTGAATTTTTTTTTTTAAATAAAAATGTCAAATTTCACAACGTCTTTTTTTTTTTTGCGTGAAAAACAAAAAAATAGAGGACGTGAAATTTAAGATCAAATTTAAATTTATTTGTGAAATCCAAAAATGGACTGCACTGTCACAATAAAAAAAAAAAATTTCTTCGTTTATTGAAAATGTAACGAATGTGTGTTTGGGGAAAATTATATTTTCAAGATAGAATCAATATTAATTGATATAAAATACACTTAGAAAAATTATTAATTGAATATTTTTATCTTATTAAATAATGTTGAATGTCGTTAGTCGTTAGATAAGAGGGGTTGATAAGAGGGGGGGGTGTGCATTTTATTCTATTATTGTCTCAATTTTCTTCTTTTTTTTTTTTGTTCTTTTATTTTGTTATAAATTTTGTCATCATACATTATCACGTATATATATATTTGTAATTATATAATCTTCATTGTTTTAGTATCTATTATTGTATTCGTTGATATACATTTCATATTTGTCGTATATAAATTAAACAACAAAAAGGATTATTTGTGAAGGAGTATATAAATATAACTAAATAACAGAATAGATTTTGGGGTATGAGATTATATATGAGACGATGTGTTATGGTTAAAAAAGTCTTGTGATTTATTTTGATTCATATTCTCTCTTATACACCATTATTTTACCTTCTATAATTCTCATATTGTTAAAGATAACGTTAAAAGTATCCGTCATTATTTCAGTGACATAAGCATCTTGCTTTTGGTACTTTCTCTTAATTTTTTCTTCTTCTTTCTTCTCAATTTTTTTGTTACTTTTGTTTTCTTCTTAATTTCCATAATTTTGATACCTTTTTCTCATTAGAAACAAAGTCGACGAAAATAATTGTAAGTCTACACTATACACTTATCTACGATGGATTTATGTGTGGGTGTGTACATCTGTGTATAACTGTATAATGATTTTATGAGGGTTGATGGGGTTAGTTCGTGTGTGGGAGTAATATTATAATCGACTTTACTTCATTTTACTTTACTATATAAAATCACAAAGAAATGAAAATAAATTACATTTAGATAATAATAGTTGATTGTCCGCCTTCATTAAATCAAAAAAAAAAATGTGTCACTGTTTTACTAAATATTTATTCGTCATCATCTTTCTATTCTTCGCTGGTATGGTTCAATGATTTCAGTAATAAAATGGGAATATTTAATTTGATATAATTGTCAGTTGCTATAGAGTACTCGGCAGGATATTAAAAAGGAACCTCTGCTGAAATGCACGGTAAACATCAATTTTTCTCTTTAAATTCAGTGGAATTTATAAACAAAGAAAATTTTAAAATTCTCAACATGTGAGAAAAAAATTAAAACAAAAATTCTTTTCTTACGGGGATTCGTTGACACGAATTTTAATTTGGTAATTGGAAGTAGAAAGAAAAAAGGGGAAAGTGCTCAATCACCACGAATTCACTTCTTTTTTTTATTAGTCCTCCTTATATTAATTTTTTTTTAATTTTCACCAGGGGTCCTCTTCGACATTTCTTGCATACGAGATGACGTTATAATCGCATGAAAATTTGTTGTTCTTATACGATTTAATTTAATCATATATGATTCTTATACGATTCAAATATGACTTATACGAGAATGACGTAATCTCGGATGCGAGAAGGTATCGAGTGAGCTCGAGAATATGTCCCCAGGTTCCATTTATTTTCAAAATCATCTTCTAATCCTTTATTGTTATTGTAATATTGAAATAAAAAAATTAAGAAGGAGACGAAGAAGAAAATTTAAAATTCTAAAAATTGTGGAAAAAAAGAAAACTAAAATTAAAAACAATGAAGAGAAAAATGCAAAAAAAAAATTCATTTCTAAGAAGAAAAAAAAAGGAATGGAAAATTTTTGAAAATATAAAAATGAAAAATAAAAAATGAACAACGAATTTGAAGAAAACAAAAAAAAAAGTTAAGAAAAAAAAATTTAAAATAGTTTCTTCCCCCCTTACGAAAATGTTAAAGAAAATAAATTTAAATAAATTAATTAATTATAAACAAATAGGAAAACCAAAAAAATATAGAAAACAATTTAATTTCTCTTCAGATTCAAAAATTATTGAATTTTTCACTTTTTTTTTATGTTTATGTTTTGGAAAAAAAAAAACAATTTCTGTTTGAAGATAAAAAAAAAATATGATATTTGTTTTAATTTGTTGTTATAAAATATTTAATTAAACTCATATGCTTACACACACACATACACACAAGTAGAGAGTGTGAGAGAGAGAGGGAAACATTTATTACATATTTTCATTTCCAGTTACAAGGGTAAACTAAACTATCTCCGAACCACCCAACACACACACACACACATACAAACATACAAACATATTAACATATTTAGAAGTGAACAACGCCACCAAATTAAGGCAAGAGAAAACTTGTTTTTTAGAATTTAAAAATTGGTACTTTGGATCGCGTTGAACTTAAAGAAAAATTTTGTCAAGTTTTCGGCCCAGGTAACCGAAATAATAAATTGTTGAATAATCATAATCACAGCATCAAAGGTTTCATTTTCCAGTGACTTATTTAAGATACAATTAAAAAAAAATAGTCAATGACGTAACATAAATTCCAATCAGATGAATGGAAATGCCAGAAAATTGTTATAATTTTACAATACGAATTTAGTAAACGAAAGAACATTTCCATTCAAATTGTAAATAAATTAAAAATTTCTACGAATTTAAATTCACCTACCAAAATGATTGTCTTAATTAAATCCTGCAAGTGTTAAGACATATAATTGATGTAATCTTCAATTATAAAGTAAAAGTAACTGTCCAAGACTTGAATCTATTGAAATTGTTAATATAAAATTAGAAAGTAACACCGTTGTTCATAACTTAAGGTAGAATATTTTGGTACACTTCTTGTAATAAGGTCTAATAAAATTATTCGAACATTTATTAGAAGTGTGCATGTGTGTGTGTGTGTTTGTGTGTGTTCTATGTGTATGTGTGTATATATGTACGTATATGAGGATACACAACTTATATTAAAAATATTAACATATACGATAAACTTTTGTATAAATAAAAAAATATTATTGTAAATTAATTTATAAACAAAAGAAAAAAGAAAAATTGGTTAATAAAAACAAAAAAAAAAAAAGAAGATCAATTGCATATTTATTTCCTTTTTTTAAAAAAAAAAAACCATAAAAAAAAAGAAAATGTTCCGAATCCAAAAAAAAAAAAATACAATAAAATAAAATATAGAAAAATGAAAATCCCTTATAAAAATCATTTCCGCACTAAAAAAAAAAAAAAAAATCCCTTGATTGACATGAATTTCTCAACTGTACGTAACACACGCCCGGAATGATAAAAGAAATCTCTCATGGGACTTAAAATCATTCTGTCATAATAACGTTTATTTTTTTTTCTCTCTCTCTCATACTTTGTGAAAAATTTCAAATAAAAAGTTTTGTAGATTTTTTTTTTTTATAGGAAGAAAAATTTCACATTTTCAGTTGTTGTTATTGTTGTTGTTGTTGTTTGTCATCAAGAAGAGTGTAAAAATATATATGATAAAAGTCAGTTATTATTTATTTATTATTGGTATCAATTTATATAGAAAACTTATTTGAACTTTTATTAAATTTATACCTACTTCCGTTTTGTGTAAAGTGATTTTATTTCTGTTGTTTTTTTTTTTTTTTTTTGTAAATGCGTGTGAATATATCAGTGAGTATCAGTGAGTATTTATTGTCTTTCGTAAGACATTCCTGAACATTTAATTATTGATGTTGATCATGGTGATGATGAAGATGTTGATGATGATGATGATGATGATGAAGATGTTGATGATGATGATGATGATGATGATGATGATGATGATGATGATGATGAATAACAACAGTTGATTATTTTATGTTAACAATAACAAGTATATGACAAATGAATGTTTATTGAACGTATCTCCGGTATACTTATAAAGCATGCACACACACAACACAAACACACAACACAAACACACACACACACACATTTATTGCAATATGGGAAATAGGACACACGACAGAACAGACAGAGAGACAGAATATATTGAATATTATTATTATTATTATATGAAAATGAAAATATAGGTTTTTCCTCCCTTGCCCCTCCACCTTTTTATAGATATTGGCCATTTTCATCCTTTTTATATTTATTCACAAAATTTATGATGGAGCATTGAATAATTTTATAAATTCAATCAAAATAGGGTCAATATAGATAGAATGATTTTTTATTTTCTCTCTCTCTCTCTCTATTTCTCTCTTTAAATGTGTCAGTTCGTTCGTGTGCGTGTGTATGGTTGTGTGTAGTAGGTTTTATATCCCAACTGTAAAAATTTACATTGAAATTGGTAAAGAAAAAAATGAAAATGTTTGTGTTTAGGGGAATCAAATATAGTCCAATATTTTTAGATCATGTTTTTTTCTTTCATTCATTCTGAGAATGAGAGAAAGAGAAAGACAAAATATAGAATCTGAAAAAAAAAATAAACAAAAACAAACGGAAAATCCAAAGGATTAATTTTAAGTATTCAGAAAAAAAAAATCGCAATCCCAATGCCTACTTATCGATATCTATCAGCCTATACGTACATATTTGAAAGGCTAGTTTACTGTCGGGAAAAATCATTAAGGATAAATCCATAAATATTTAAGTAAAAAAATAAAAACAAAAGAACACCAAAAAAAAAAGTATCATCGTAAATGACCAAAACAAAACGAACATATTCGTTAGCTGTTGTGGGATGGATTGGTTAAAGATGACGAGTGAAACGACGATTCTTTTAATGAGCTCATTGATTTTTTCCTCTGGCACCTATTTATTTTTTTTACAGTATGATTTTTTTTCTTTTTTGTTTTTTATTTGCCCAATTTGCAACATCGGTATGTTTTTTTTTCTTTTTTGCTTCTCAATTCTTTTATTTTCTTTATCTTTTGGTTCATAATCTCTAAATAATTAAGAATAATTTAATATAAAAAATTTTAATAAATAATGTAATTGTGTTTATTCTTCTTTCTTCTCTTTCTTTTTTTTTTCTTTTTTTCTCTCTCTCTCTTTAATTTTAGTTCGACAAGAAAATGAGAGACTGATGCAGGAATCAATGAATCGTGCAAAATTTGCCAGAAATTTTACAGAAGACATTCCTTAACAATATTTTAAATATGTTTTTTGTAGTTTTATTTCATTATTGATAATTATAAAAAAATAAAATAAAAAATTTTAATTAAACAACCAAAAAAAAAAAATTTCAAAATTGAAAAAATTGAAAAAATTGAAAAATTTCAAAAATTTCAAAATTTAAAAAAAAAAGAAAAAAATAAACGAAAAATTAAAAATTTTTAAAATTGTTAAATTTAAAAAGAAGTAAACCTAAACTTATTTTGTTGGTCAAAAAAAAAAAAAAGGAAATTTTTTTTTTAAGAAAAACCCCAAATTGATTTCCATTGAAACAAAAGAAAATTGAATTATTTAAAAATGGGAATAAAAAAATCCACAAGAAATAAAAAATGTAGAATTTAAAGAAAATTACAAAATAATGAAAATGTTTGTTAGAGGAAAAAATAAAAAAAAAAAACCCCTTTTAAAAAGAATTAAAATTTAAGAACAAGAAAATTTTCTTTTGTTTTTGATTTTTGTTTTTTTTTTTTAAAAAAAAATTAAATTTAAAGAAAAAAAAAACAAAACTAAAAATAAAAATAAAAACACAAAAAAAAAATTTTAAAAATAAAATACAAGAAGAATTTTCTTAATTAAAACAAAAAAAAAAACAAAAGTAATTATTAAATATTGTAAAAAAAAAAAATAAAATTAATAAATAAAAAAAAAATTAAAAATAAATAAATTAAAAAAAATGAAAATAAAAAAAAATCCAGACCGTGGTTTCATAAAGTTAAATATTTAAATAAGAAGAAAAAAATATATAAAAAAAAATATAAATATTAGAGAAAAAATAAAGCTCTGACTGTGTTAGATGACTTTTGGAAGCAACAAGTTAAACTTTATATGAAAAAAAAAAATTGTATAAGAAAACCGAATTTCCCTTCTTTTTTATATATAGAAACAACTTTTATTTCCATCTGCTTTACCTACATAATATATACATACACCTAATACACCAAACCATCCATACCATTCACCCCCCAACCACCGCCCCATCTACCCTTTCCAACCCACATAACCACCGTCAAATCAAATCAAATATTATACCTATACATACATGCACAAACACACACAAACACATGCAAATGTACAAGGTCTATAAGACTATATTTATGGCATCGGTGTGTATTTGTATGTATTTGACATCGATCTCTTTGGTTTTATGACAGTCAAAAAACACCACCAAACCATATCATAACACCGTGTTTGTTTGTTTTTCTTCTTCTTCTTCGTCCTCTTCATCTTTTTTTTTTTCTGCTCAAATTTATTCATACACGCATACATAGATATTTATACGAGAAGCTTTATATACCTATATATATGTATTTTCAAAAGTCGCATCATCCCTCTCTAATCTTGTATACCTTGAATATTTTTGTGTTTACAATGGAAAAAGAAAAAGAAAAGAAAAACACCGATAGAAGAAAGTAGAAGTATGATAAGAAAAAAAAAATAACAGAAGAAAACAAGAAGAAGAAAAGCTGTATTCATATTAACGACTTTCCTGATGAGTGTATTATTTATATGAGTGAACCAAGAACGAAAAAAAAAGAAGAAGAAGAAGAAATATTATTACTCAACGATATACATGAGTGAAAAAGCATGAAAGATTTAACCACCTTAAATTATTGTACGTTTTATTAATTTAAATTATATTTGTATAGATTTTTACCTTTTATTCTATTAAATTATTCGTACATAAACCATAAACATTTTCTATATAGTGAAATTTATGTAAACTTGATTTATTTTGATTGACATAAAACCAAAAATAATAAACAAAAAAAAAAACAAAAACAAAGAGAAATTTATACAAGAAGAAATTTATATAGAAGTGAGAACTTTTTACCTTTTATGTAATTATTTAAGTCAACAACGAACAGCATTATGATTTTTACTTTTCATTTATTAAATAATCTAATTAAACATAATAATAATAAAAAACACACACACACACACATTTTTATAATCAGTCTAAATTTTCAATAATAATAAAAGTTATAAAAAAGAAAAAATCAAAAAGAAAAAAAAGAAAATCACAAAAGTTTGTAATTTGCACCAGAAAAAAAAAATAATGAATATTCTCCATCTTGTTTTTTTTTTCTTGTCATTTTTTTGTTTTCTTTGGAATTCCTTTTTCTTTTTTGTATTTTATTTATTTGAAATTATTAAATTATAGAAGCCTTAAATTAAATATATATTATAAAAAGAAATTATGTAATATAAAAATCCGTCATTGTTATAAAAAGAAAAAAAAAAAATGAAGAGAAAATTTAAAAAATATAATTCATTAAATTATTTATTAAAAAAAAAAAAATAAAAATAAAATTAATAAGAAGAAAAAAAATGATAAAGCTTCCCGCGTGGCGTGCATAATCGTAAGAAGAAAAGAAAAAAAATTGACGCTTTAAATAAAAATTTGTAATTGTAAAAGAAAATGAAAAATAGAAACACATTTTTTGGTCGATTTTTTTTTGTTCCCCCTTTTAATTTTAATTTTAATTTTAATTTTTTTTTTAGTAATAGATAAATTTTGTAGTGTATGGATCAATATTTAAAAAAAAATATAATAGAAATTTATAATTAATTACAATTATATATTAGTCAAAAGACAATTTGTTAAGTGTTTTAGGGAAAAGAAAGAATAAAAAGTTAAACCCAAACAAAACAAAAAAAAAAACAAAATACAAAATGGCCGAAAAAATTTTAAACCGAATTTTTGACACATAATAACCATAAAACGAGAAACAAATAAGAAGAAGAAGATGATGACGCAATTTTGTTTGTATTTTTTTTTTTTTTTTAAATTAAAAAAGCCAATGTGAGAATTTCAATCGATTTTTGTTTCTATTTTATGTTTTCTTTTTTTTTTTTTGTATATTTTTGATTTTGATTTTTTTATAAATGATGAAAAACCATTTACGGGTAAGATGAGTGCGGGTTGAAGGAATAAGATGGAATGATTGATTTAATTTTTTTTTTTTTTTGAAGTGAAAAACTTGAAAGTTAATTTACTTTTTGCCTTTGATTTATGTTTCTGTTTTTTTTTTTTTTTTCTCTTCTTCTTCTTCTTATTTCAATTGATTTCTAAGATGATTAAATCTATATAAGAGGCCTTTGATTAGAATATTATTCAATAATTCACCATGTTCCTATATTATAAATATGAAATAGCCAAACACAAAAATTATCACGTTTAGATGATCAAAAACCAATCATATTTTCCATATTATGCACCCATATCACACACACACACAATTACACAAAAATTAATAATTATGTTCCACCATAAAAGATAAAAAGATAAAATACAATTTCAACAATAAATTACATAAATATTTTGTATAAAGGAAAAACCCGATAAAAACATTACTGACCAAATTAACTCTTTAAAAAAGAAAAACTTTAGTCGCCATTTTGAAATAAAAAAAAAAGAAAAAAATATAAGAAGAAAAACGGTCGCAAAAAATAAAAAAAAAAAATTACATTTATAATCAAAATTGTTATAAAATATTAACTAAATTGGAATTGAATGTTAAATGTTTTAGTAACAAAAAAAAAAAAAAATTATATATAGAAAAAAAATAACAGGGTTTATTCAAAGAAAAAATATTTAAAAAAAGTGTAATAATTAATCCCGATTTATGTTTGTTAAAAAAATCAATAATTAAAAAAAAAAATTGTGTAAATAAAAAATGAAAATTATTTATTATTATTTTATGGATCTAAAAAAGAGGATGAAAAATGAGAAATAAAGCAAAAAAAAAATTATTCTAAATGTTTAAATATTTAGATAATTAATAATATTAATTATTATTACTAATTGTTATCAAATTTTAATTAAAGGCGAATATTTAGTAAAAATTAAATTCAAGAAAAAAAAAGAAAAAAAAGAAGAAATGAATGAAAAAATATTTAAGAAAAAAAATCATTTCAATGAAATGAAATTTAATTGAAAACATTTTTTTTTTTGTAAATAAAAAAATAAATAAATAAACAATAAATGGTAATTTCAATAAAACAAAATTAAGAAGAAAAAAAACACCCACACACTCACACACACTTATAATCAATCAAATATTAATAATAAAAAATAATATCAAACTGAAAAATAAAAAAATAAAAAAGGAAAAATTTTTAATAATAAAAATTAAATCAATTTTATAAAAATAATTATAAAAAAAAAAAAATCAATAAAGAAAATATTCAAGAACCAAAAAAAAAATAAAATTAAAAAAATAATATTTAATTAAAAAAAATGGGCAATCAAAACAGATGGAAATAAAAAAATAAAATAATAATTTCATGGTAAATCAATCAATACGTATTATATCGTTGTTACAAAAATATAATTATGAATTATTATTATAAAGAGACAAAGAAAATAAATAATAATAAATGCTAAATTCATGTTAAAATTTATATGTTTTTGATTGAATGAAATCTTTTGAATATAACGGCAAAAAAGAGAAAAAAAATTGAACGAAATCAAAAATCTGATTATTATTTACTTAAATTACAATGTTTTAATGTGTGCTTAACACATATTTGACAGTTAAACTTAATTGTGTAGATAATAACTGTTATCTGTATAATTAAAATCAAACGAAGATAAAAAAATTTGAATTCAAATACACGACAAATACCGACAAACCGTATTCGATGTTATAACATTTTTGTTATAATGTCGATGTTTTTCTTTTCGTTCAATTTATAAAAGATAACTGGAGAAAAATAACGTTACTTCCCCTTATTTTACACACGATAATGCACGATGAACACAAAAATGAACAACTATTTTTCATTGTTGCCAAATTCAAATTTTTCTACTACAATTTATACGTGCATCATTTTCAAATATTTTTCCATACAAATTATACATATTTATATAAATGGTTATTTAATTTAAAAGTTAAACACATGTTTTCCAAAATATTATCATAATTTTCTAAAATAAAATTCAATTTTTTTAATGAAATAAATATTTATAACCTATTACTTTTTGAAAATTCTAGGTCAATTTTTTTGATTAATCTAGTATTTTTAGTTTTAGCTAAACGGCAACACTGAAATTTTGTCACTTTTTGACGCTTGCTTGTTTGCGCGTAATAAGAAGAAAAAATTTGCTTTGGTTGGAAGAAATCAAAAGAAAAATAAAGCGTAAGAAATATTTTGGTGTTTTTATTTAAATAATAATTGTGGCATCTTATTTAGTGTTTGTGTAATATTGTGAAAATGGAAAAGAGAATAGAATTAGAAAAACGTGGAAGACCATCAAATCAGGTGAGTTTTGTATTAAAAAAATAATTTATCAAATAAAAGAAAAAAAAAAAAAATTTACAATGTTATGTTATGCTTTAACACATTTTTTCTTATGGTGCCTGATGCATTTTAAAGAAATTATTCAATGACTTTAATGATGCCTTGTATAACCTATAATGAAAACTAAAATTTTGATAAAGAAAAAAAAATTAATAAATTTTTTTTTAAAGATGTTTTAACAAAAATTAATTTATTTTATATTCGCGTCAAAGAAAACGTTTTCACTTGACCGAATTTTGGAAACGTGTTTGCGCGGTTTTAACTAAATTTTTATTAATATTAACAAAATAATTTCCTATTAATTTATATGTTACGATTAACTTATTCATTATAACAAATATCTCAATATTATTTAACTTTTTACGCTGCAATTATAAATTTTTTTATAGACCAAAATCCAAAATAAATACAGGATGGCAATTAGGTACATTCATTTATTTGCTGCCTTTTTATTATTTTATCGATTGAGATTTTGAACAATTTTTCATGATAATATTTATGTTCCCTTTGTCCGTGAATTAATTAAATAATTACAATTTTAGTAAAATGTTAAAATAAAATTTGTTTAATTTTTTGTAATATTTCTTTATCAAAATTTCCAATCAAAAATTTTAACCGCCATATTGTGATTGAAATTAACTCAATAAAAATAAAATAGAGAAAAAAAAATGTATTTTGTAGAAAGAAAATGACAAAATACTTTTATTTTAATAAATATTTTCAATAATATTTTATTCAATTTCACGTAAATTCTTATCAAATTGAAAATAATATTTCCCGGTGTGATAGTTTACGTCGACTCACATTTTTTTTTTTTTGATAAACTTCTTACAAATGGAAGCACTGCAAATATAAAAGAATTATAAATATTAAATGCAAGACATTTTTTTTTTTGTTATTATTTTCCAATCATAATGACTTCCCGCCAAATTCACTGTAAAAAATAAAACTGATATTGAAAAATCATTAAATAACTTCTTTTCATACATATTTTTAAAAGTTAATCGCATTTGTTGTTTTGTTTTATTTTTTTTTCTTTCGTTTAAATTTTTTGTCATGCAACCATTTTGAAAAATTGCGACGTTTCGTAATTGATGGCAGCCATTGCTGTTTTGAAAATTTTCTTCACATTGTCACTAAAATTATGGATTTTATATCCAATTTATTGCCAAAAATATCGCCTCAATTAACTTATAATCATTTGTTGTCATGTGTTAAACACTTTTCTTGTTTAGAAATATTATTTTTTTGTTATATTTCTTTGAGGGTGGAGTTACGGGTTGTTTTATCTTCACTGAACGCGATTTTGCGACTAGTTGCATTTTGATGTTTTCTCTTTCGATTTCCTTGTTTACAAAAAAAAAAGAAGAAATTCATGATGGCTGACATTCTTCGGCATTTTTAAATCAAGAAGAAAAATAACAACAAAGAAAAAATATGCTGTTTTTCTTTTATAACATGGAAATTTCATGATTATTGATAAAACTTTTCATTTTCATATTAATAATAAATCAAGAACATAAGTATTATTAGATTATTTTTGATCGCGTTGTTGATGCAACAATCGTGTAAAAACATACACTTTGCGCCACCTACAAATTATAGTGATTTCGTTGAATTTTAAAACAACGCGCGTAATTTAAAAACAAAAATTATAATTTAATTATAATAAATATTCTAAATTTCAGATTACAGAGTTGAATCTAGACAATTGTCGTAGTACAAATATTGTTGGTCTCACAGATGAATTCTCAGCTCTTGAAAGTTTAAGTTTAATTAATGTTGGACTAACTACACTCAAAGGTTTTCCAAAATTACCTAACTTAAAAAGATTGGAACTCTCAGACAACAGGTAATATTTTAAATTAAAAAGAAATTGGTTCAATTATTTAATTTATTCTTATTTTTTTGTAGAATTTCAAATGGTTTGAATCATCTTGATGGCAGTTTGAAATTATCTCATTTAAATTTGTCTGGAAATAAAATCAAAGATTATGGTTCACTTCAGCCACTATCTGGATTTAATAATTTGGAAGTTTTAGATCTATTTAATAATGAAGTAACAAATCTTGATGATTACCGAGAGAAATTATTTTCAACAATTGGTTCATTAAAGTATTTGGATGGGTTTGATATAAATGATCTGGAAGCACCATCAGAAGATGGTGAAGATGATGAAGTCAATGGAAATGATAGTGATGAAGAAGGTAATACATATATTTATGTTTTTATTTCGGTACATTGGCTTTTGGCATATTACAAAAAAAAATTCTTTAATGTATTTCATATTAAATTTGCAACCTTCAAAAATTTTCCTTCATTTTTCTTTTCTAAAGACTGATCAATTAAGTATAGGATTAAATATGATAGATTACTATTAAATGGTTACAGATAAAGATGTCTTTTCAATAAATGGTTTGGAAATAGATTTAAATGAATTAGAATTATTTGAACGTAAAATCAAAGAGAAAAGATCAAAGTTGGAAAACAATGAATGTATTGAGCATAAAAGTGATGAGGTCGATGATTTAGATGAGTATTTAGAGAAATTAAATTTAGATAAAGATAATGCTGAAAAGAAGGATAAAGCAATAAATAATTGCGGCAGTAATAGTGATGTTTCTTTAAGTGAAAGGAAAATTTCACTACCTTTACTGATACATGCAATGACTGCTATTTTATTCTTATTAAATTATATATTTCATAATAATCGTAAGAAACTATTGCAACGAAATAATTGAATCTCATCTCAATATTTTAAATTTTCAGGTTCTGATGATGATGAGGAAGAAGATATCTCATTAGCGGAAGTAAGATTTTCTTTTAATTTATTTTAGAAATATTTTTATTAATTTGTACAAATAATTTTGTTTTATAGGTTTATAATGATGATATTGAAGAGGACAACTCTGATTGGTTTGAAGAAGATGAAGATGAGGCGGAAGATGATGAAGAAGAAGATGAGGAATCAAATGATGAAGCTGCCGTTGATAAATCTGGTGCATCCGATGGTGAAGAAGGTGGCGAAGTTGATGGTTCGTTACTTTATTTATTTATTTTTATTTGATATGATTTTTCTAACAAAATATATTAATTTTAGCCGCTGCAGCAGCATTGGTTCATTCACCGACTAGAGGTAAAAAGAGAAAGCATGACGGCTAAAGTATGAGAAAGTGAGATAAAATATTTCCACAAGTGTCTCTTCTTGATTTCAAAGTTAAAAATTAAAAATAAATAAAAATCAAAAGAATTAAAAGGGACTTTTTTAAATCATTATTTTTTTTTGTTATAATTATTAATTAATTAAAATTTAAATTAAGTTTGTTCAATAAAAATCATATCTATTTGTTCATAGAGAAGAAGTAAAAGATAAAACTGTTTTGTTAAATGAGAATATTTTAAGATAAAGGAAAGATTTAATGAAAAATTTAAAGTAGGAAGGAAATTGTATTGGGAAAACCACATTCTATGAACAAAGATAATCTTTTTATCTAATTTTTTTTTTCATTGTTTCTTTTTGGAGAATTTAAATTTTTGTATATAAAAAAAGGAACACACACATACACACACACACAAAGGAAAAACTTTAATTGACCAAATTAATAGAGAAAAAAAAATTTAGAATTAGATCTTTTTTTTTTTGTTTCTTTTTAGTTTTGATTTTTTTTTTGTTCTCATTAAAAAAAATTCTAATAAAATCCCAATATTTTATAAATAAAGAAAAATAATAAAAAGAAAATTGCATTACATTTATTATTGATCGTTTTTCACTTTGTTTTACTTTTTTGTGCTTAAATGTGATTTTTTTTTTCATTTCTTCCACTGTTTTTTTTTTCTTGTTTTGTTGAAACAAAATTCTCTTGAAAATTATAAAAAAAATTTTCATAATATTTTTTTTCCTTAAAATAATTTTTTTTTTAAATATTCAAAAATTATTGCTTAAAAAAAGTTTTAATGGAAAGGGGACAAAATAAAAAACAAAAAAAAAATTTGAAATCGTAACTTTGTATATTTAGAAGAAAATGGAGAAGAAAAATATAAAAAACAAAACAAAATATTTTATAAGCTAATTCGATTTATAAAAAATAAAATAAAAATATAAAAAAAAAAAATCCAAAAAAAAAATAAAAAAAATTCACTCAAAAATTGGTTTTCTTTTCTTCTAATTTCTACTTGTTTTTTTTTTTTTTTATTTAATGAAAAAAACGACGTTTGGTTCAATTTAAAAACACAAAAAGTAACTGAATTAAAATTTTAGTTTTAATTATTTAAAAATGAATAATAATAAAAGAGGTTTCGTATATAAATTAAATGATGGGTTGGGAAGGAAAGAGAAAGATAAGAAAGAAAGAAAGAAAAAATGTAAGTAAAAAAGAAATCTGAAAATTCTTAGAATAAAAAAAGATTGTCTAAAGGAAAAAAAAATGAATTAAATAAATATTAATAAATATAAATAGAAAAAGAAAAAAGTTTAATTAAAAAATTTTAAAATTATTACAAAAACAAAATTTAAAAAAAACAAAAAAAAATTTCTTGTTGCAAATTATATTTTTCGATACATGATTTTGTATTGTACATAAAAAAAAAACAAATATTGTTTAGTTGAAGCTAAATTAAACTAAAACTAAAAACTTAATAAACTCTTAAGGAAATTGATAAAAAAAAAAAAAATTATTGTGACAGGAAATTTTTGTAATTTTATATAAAAAAAAAAACGTTAAAGTAAAAAATTAATTATTATTATTAAAGTTTACTAAAAAAGAGAATCAGGTACATTATTTTTCTTTCATTTATGTTTTAAATTGAAAATATGATCATTTTGTTGTAATAATAAAAAACAGTTCATTGACAAAAAATAACTAATTTATGATTATTGTTCTTCTTTTGTTGTTTTAAAATTTAATTTACTTATTTCTAATATTTGTATATTTAACCGTTTTTTTTTTGTTTTTTATAATAAAATTATTGAAAATCAAAAGATTTCGTGTCATTTATTACACATAATTCGTATTTACTATTTTTAACCGTCATTTCTAAATTAATTTATATTTTATTTCCCAAAATAAACTGTCAATAGCAAAATTGTAATTATATTTTAAGACAACATTGTTGTCAACTTCACGTATATGTATTGTACTTCTAGCATTTAAAAGCAACGCTATCTAACATTTGACAAAGAGAATTGTTACAATATTTTTTTTGTTGTATTTCAGTTCAGTGTAAACAAATAAATAAATATTATATATATATATATATATATATACATTATTTATTTTTTTTCACGTTCAGTCAGTTTTTTACATTCAGTCTCTCCAAAATGGCTGAAGGAAAATTCGCAAAATCTTTAACCAAACACGCTGGACGAGCCAAGGAAAAGGTTAATTTTTTATTTTTATTTTAATTTAAGGGTTTTTTTTTTTAAATTGTGTGCAAAATTCATTTTTAAAATTTGAAAAAAAAAAATATATAAATATATTTTATTATATAATATTTTGGTTTAAATAAGTGTGCTTTAAAATTAAAAAGGTGGGCGTACAAAAATAGAACAGAGCCGACAAAAAGAAGAAGAAGAAGAAGAAAAAAAAAATAATAAGAAAAATTTAATTATACAAATTTTTCACGACAGCGTAAAAAAATGAATTCTATTTAGCCTCTTAATAAAAACAAAACAACAACAAAAAAATGTTTTTTACATTTTTCTACTTAAAAGTCTAGGTCTAAGTCTAAAATTCGTGTTTAGTGATAATTAAGGTTCAGTAAAACAACAACAAAAATCAAAAAACAACAAAAAAAAAAGTGTTTATTAAAAAATAATTAAAAATGTGACTTAAATCAAAAAATGGAAAGAAAAAATAAAGGAAAATTCTATTTCACTATAATACTACAAAAAAAGTTCCATCATTACATAAAAATAAAATTTAAAATTTATAAAAATAAACTTTTTTCTCTCTTTTTTACACTAAAAAAGTTCTCTAGTCTCAGTTTTTTATTTTTTGTTTTTTTTTTTATTTTATTTGTAAAGTTAGTTATTTTAGTTGTGTTGGTTCTGTATTAGTTAGTACATTTATATTTGTTTTTTAAAAAGTTTTAAGTTTAGTAACACTTGAATCATCCAAAAATATTATTTTTTTATATTAAAAAAAAATTTATAAAATAAAAAAAAGTCTCTCTCTCTCTCTCTCTCTCTCTCACGCAGGAAAGAGAGAGAGAGAGACAGGAGAAAATATGTGTAACAACAACAAAAATATAGAAAAATTCTATTTTAACCTTTTCCTAAGATTTAGCTTAAAACTTTTTTATTCAATTTTTTTTTTCACTATTTTATTTTAATCGTCCAACTTAACAAATTAACAGAATTTTAATTTAAAAGACTTAGAACAAAAAAAAAAACGTCATTCTGGATTTTACATTTTGTGTGGACCCTTGAAAAAAAAATTAAATTTCTTTTAAAAGTTTTTTTTTTTTTTTCTTTTAACCAAAAGAAAAATATCGTCTTTCAATTGTCGTCTTTTATTTCATACGTTCTCTTCAACAAAAAAAAACTATTCAACAGGACACATGCAATTTTTTTTATAATTATAAATAGAATTGAAAGAGAAAAATACGTACATGTATACTTACTAACTCATAATTAGGTAGTACTTACTATTTAAGTTAGTTAGTTTTATTTATTTTACAAGGGTAAGCAACCTTTCAGTTATATTCACCCTTGAGACCTACTATTTTTGAGGTGGGTTCTGAACCACCTAGCATCTCTGCACATGCAGTTTTTAGTACTATTTAAAGTTTAAACTTAGAATCCACAAAAAAACAGAAAGACAAAAACAAAAACAACAGAAATGTGTACTTATTTATCTTGTCTTTTTTTAAATTATCTATGACGAACATTTTTAAGTTAATTTATTTTGTTATTTATTGGTGTACATTGTTGTTGTTTTTATTGTTGTTATTTTTAATTGTAGAATAATAAACGCACTATTATTATTATTTTAATTAAATTAAATTGAATTACACTTTTTTATATTATATATTATTATTTTATGATGGAAGTAATTAAATTACTTTTATTTTAAATCACAACAACAACAACAACAACGACGACAATAATAATAACAATAAATAATTAAATAACTTTATGTAATTGAATTTTATCGGTCGTGACTTAATCCATTTATCTCGATACATATTTGTTATTTTTCTTTTTTATTTACTTTTTTTTTTACTTAAACAATAATTTTTCTTCACAAAAAAAAAAAAAAAACAACAGCAACAAAAATTTTTTTTTTTTCTGATAATCAAAAATCAAATAAAATTCAACAAAAATATGTAATAATAACAAAAACAACAACAACAATAACAATAGAATTATGTAGGATTATCAATTTATTCATATCAGGCAATACAATTTTATTGACCCTGAAATTCTTTTTTTCCCCTCACCATTCTCCTGATGTCATCTGTTTTTTATTATTTTTATGCATGCATATGTATATGTTGCATTGCATATGATTGTGTATGTGTATGTTAACCTCCTTTCTTGAGTGGTGTGTGTAGGTATTCAATCCGATACAAATGTATAAATATGTGGAGGTTTGCAGAAGGGAATCACATTTTATTACAACAAGTAAACAATTTATTTCCCCATTTATTAAAAGAAAACGTGAAAATGCATAAATGAGAATCTGAAAGGAAATTCGATTTTTTTCCTCCCTTTTTTTCACAGTAACATTTGTTGTTGTTTTTGTTTGTTTTGAAATTTAAACCATTGATGATTTTCTCATTCTTTTTTTTATATATTCTTAGATTTTCAATTGGTTGTTGTTCGATTCTGCTTCTTTTTTAGCAACAGGTATACAAATTCATACACATACACACAAATAACACCCAAATAATAATACTAAAGTAACGAACAAAAAAAAAACACAACTCAAGCTTCAAACTCACTTTCTCGATTTGCTAAATAAAAAGCAACAATAATTGAATATTTTATGTGGAAATTGCGTAGGTCTTAACAATACCAAAATTAAAAAACCCACTTTGGCGGTAATATAAACCAAAACCAAGTAAATTCATTTATTTACTTTTTTTTTATTATTTATCAACAAAATAAAAAATTTTTTTTCCATATTTTACAAAAATTTAAATCGATTCATTTGTCTTTAATTATTTTTCTGATTTTTGTTTTTCTTTTTTTTTTTTTTTTTTGATTTCTATTCGATGAAAGAAAATTTTTTATTTTCTAAATAAATTTTTATTAAATACAAAGAAAAATAAATTCAATTAACATTTTTGTGTTGTTGCCTTTTTTAGCCCATTAAAATAAAATTAAATTAAATTGTATATTCACATTTTGGTTGTTTGTCCAAATAATAAATTGTATTAAATTAAGAACGTTTCCAAATTCTATCCAAAAAAAAGACGCACACAGAATTCAATCTTTTCGTGTCTTGATTCGTTTATTTTTTTTATTTTTTTTGAAGATTTTTTAGAAACAAAAATAGAAGATTCAAACATGTAGGATTAAGAAGAAATAAAAAAAAAATAAAGAAAAGAAACAAAACAAAACAAAACTCCTTTTTATTAAGTCGTTTACCAAAAATTAAAATTGTGAAAAATTTAAATTTAGTTAACAATAATAAATATGCAAGGTTAATTTTTTTTTTCATTTCATTTTAATTCCAAATTTAATTTTGTTTTTTTTTTGTTATTCAATAAAAAAAAAAACTGAACAAATTTCGGATGACGTCAAAAGTGATTTAGTTTTTGTTCGTTTAACCGCGTCGTTCATCCTACACTTTTTTATTTACAATAATCTAAATAAATTCATTTATTTCCTCCTTATCACACTTATCAGTGTGTGTGTGTGTGTGTGTGTGTATGTGTTTGTGACTAAGGAAATTCGTTTGCTCCTAATAATTCTAAATTGATTTATTCTTTTTTTTTGTTCTTTTGTTTGATTTTAAAGAATTTTTAAATTTAAATTTTTTCCGTTTAACCGGATTCAATTTAAATTAATTATTTTCTTATCGTTTTAATCAAAGCGCGCACGATGACTCAGAAGAAAGATATTAAACAGGAAACTGTTTCGAACTGATTATATATTTATTTTTTATAAATTTAAAATGTTTTCCACTGTTCATCTGTTGCTGCCACTGTTTTGTTGCCTTCATATAAAGTTCATAACAAAAATTAAAATTAGAAAAATTGGTCATCAGTGTTTGTTGTAAAGTTTTTAAATTGGTGGGGATAGAATTAGTCAAGTCATTTTTATTGATTTTTTTTTCTAAAGTTTTTATTCGTTAATTTACTGACATCAAATGTTTGGAATGAACACTTTTAGTCTTTACAATTACAATGGAAACATCACATCTACTTAATTCAGACTCTTTTTTTTTATACACGAAACTTCCTTAATTTATTTTTTTCTACTAAAATAAAATGAATTAGTGGCAGAGATGTCGTGATAAATTCAAACTAATTAATAAGATTTCTTATCCTGGTTCTGTTCATTTAAAGGTTATAGGTCAATTGAATCAAATTGTGTAGTTCGATCGGTAGTCTTTAGAAGACTTTTTTTTTTGTAAAGATTCCTCAACTGGATAACAACAAAATATTTTCATTTCTTAAATTAAATTTAAAATAATAAGTGACTCAGTGTTGTGTTGATAAACAACTTGTGTAAATGTTGGTTTCATACAACAATACATCTAACGCTGGCTAATAAAAAAATTATTAATTATCCAATTTAATTACCCAAAACAACAACAAAAAATAATTGACTAAATCGTCAATGTGAAAAAATTACCAAAAAAAAAACGTAATCACCTTAATTTCTTTAAAGTTTAAAATTTTCACTTAATCCCCCCTCCTTCTGTCATTCTCATTATTATTATTTCTTTATTGTTGTTGCTGCTTTTTTTTTTTTTTTTGGTAATGAAAAGACAAGATCAAATCAAATCAACAAACTAAAAAAAAAAGTAGCAAACCAACAAACGAATTAAGTATTGAATTGACTTTGAAAAAAATAAAAATAAGACAGTCGGTTATGTGTCTGATTTTGAACTAAAAAGAAATAACAATAACAGCAACAACAAAATAGAAATTGAAGATTTAAAGATGAATGAATGAATGAATAAGAAAATAATGTGGTAAATATGGTTCAATGATTTTTTGATGACAACAAATTATATTGTTTATCTTAAGAAAGAAACAAAAGAAAATGACCAAAATACTTACATTCAATAATTATTACGCTTTAATAATTTTTTTCTTGATTTTCATCTAAGAATAATATTTTTTACAGTATTTTCTTTTGGACAGATTTGGTTAATAGAATGAGATAAGACAGTTTTTATGTTGTGTGATGTTCATTGTTTGTTTTCTTAGAAGGAAATTCGATTGTTTGATCTAATTAAAGAAGCAGGTATTTTTGTGAGATGTCAGGTTTTTCATTGTTTATTTTTGTCGTGAAAAAAAAAAATAAAGGAATAATGAGGATGAGATAAAAAATATGTCTTATCAGTTTGAAAACTTGTATTTTTTTTTTGTCTTCTCTCTTTTCTGAAATTTTATTAATGAAGATAATTTTTATTGAAGAATTTCTTCTTCTTTTCTTTATAATTTTTTTTTTTTTGCTTGTTTGTTTTGGGGAAAAATTTTTCATGTAAACGATTAGCAAGACAAGTAAATACAAAGAAAGTTGGACAACGATTTATAAAGTGTCTTTTTTTTTTTTTTTGTTGTAAACTTCTTAAACATTGTAATGTCCTAATGAATAATCGAATGAATGTTATAACTTTTGCCCTCCAAACAATAACTTCTGAATTTATGTCAAAAGTTTCTCAAAATATACCGGAGATAATGTTGACTTGACTGTAGTCGGTTACACATACAATATAAATGTCGGGAAGTCATTTTTTTTGTTATAATAATAATTTAGTTTCTATCTTTTAAATTAAAAATAAATCACGAACTCAATTGTACGAATTTATAAGAATTGTATTTTAAGATAAAGAAACAGAAAAAAAAGACAAGAGAAACAAATTCAAAAAAATTTTCTATAATAAAAAATTAATCAAAAATTGAATTAATTCATATTGAAATTTAAAATTTAAATCCAAAATGGAATGTCAAAAAATAACTCCACGTGCACTCACTGTTGTCGTGGTTGTTGTTGTTGTTGCTACTACTGCAAGGTGTAAAATTTTAAAGTTTAAAGTTAAAAAAAGAAAACAAAAATAATGCATAGACACACATACACGTACACACACACACAAACACAACACACACAAACACACACACACACACACAACACACACACACACAAACACACACACAAGAAAATATGTAACGGTACGGACATTTTTTTCCCTGTTTTTGTGGTTGTTGTTGTTTTTTCTTTCTGATGGAATCTTCTTAAGAAGACTGGTTAAATTCCAGAGAACAAGAACAAACAAACAAAAAAAATTTAAGAATTTCTTTTGACGAAAACAAGTTATTTTTTGAGTCTTACGCACAAATAAATAAAGACAGAATACCTTTAAATGATGATGACGATGTTGATGATGATGATGATGACGATGAAAAAATGATGGAAGATGAAAATAATACTACAAAGAAGAAACCCAGACAGAACCAATTTTTTATTATTTAATAATTAATTTCCTAAAGGAATGAATATTTTATGAGGAAGTTGAATTAATTATGATTCAATTTTTTTTTTCGTTCGATCAAATGAAAAATGATTGCGTGAGAGAGAGAGAGAAAAGAAAATCAGAAAAACTTACTGCATAATAATATTTAGTTGGTTGAGGGAAATTCTAGAAAGTTGTGACAATCTTTTTTTTTCCTTTCATTTCTTTTCTTAATTTTAAAAATAACTTTTCCTTTTTTCTCGTCGTCGTCGTCTTCTGCTGCTGCTTCTTTTTTTCTTTAATAAAAACCCAATGTTTGTTTGTTTGATTTGATTTTCATTCAAACTGAAATTTTATTTGATTTTCTCAACTTTTTCTTTTTTATCGAAGAAATGAATGGAAGATAATGAAAAACTTTTCGAAATTTTCCTCTTCTTTTTCTTTATCGTTTTTATTGAATTTTGATTATTTTTCATCTTCTTTATTTTTTCTGTTTGGATTTTTAAAGAATCTTTTTTTTTTATTTTGGCGTAATAAAAAAAAAATTCATTCTTATTAAAGAATTTTAACTACTAACACTTAATGTGATATTTGAGGGTCAATTGAAAATATAATAAGTTACCGTGACTAAATAATAATCAAAAGAGAGAGTGAGAGGGAGAGACACACACAGGGAGAGTCAGAGAATAAAACACGTCATTTTAAAAAATATGACAGAATTTCTTAATATAAAATACAAAACAATGTTTTTTATTATTTTTTTCCTTTATACTTCTTCATATTCTCCTTCTTGTGATTCATAACATCAACAACAACAAGAAAAAAATACAACTAAAGAAAAGAAAGAAACAAAACTCTTATATAAAAATATAAAATATTTAATATTCAAGGTTAAGTTCAGCTTCTCTTATTTATTTATTTATTATCGTGTTTGCGCATAATATTATTATGAAAATTGTTCTTTTCGTTCTTCATTATTTGGTTCTTCTTCTTCCTCTTCTTTAAATTGAAAAAAAAAACTGCATTTCAGGTGAAAAAAAAAAACAAAACAATAATCACAACAACAACAACAACAACAGCAACAGCAAAAAAAAAATATAAACACCACAAAAAATGTCATTTCCTCTTTTTGAAATGAAATAATTATCTTTAAATATTCACCTGATGATGAAATGATGTTGATCATGATTACAATATTTAATAATACTTTATAGTATTTGGTGTATATGTGTGTGTGTGTGTGTGCATATGTGGATGTGTGTTAATTTGGATTTAACAATTTTTAAAATCAATTGAGTCAAAAAATTTGGAATAAATATTGGAAATGAAACAGGATTGAAATTATTCACCGGAAAACAACAAAAAAGAAAATAGACTGGAAATTGAAAATGGCCCCGAGCATGAACATAAAAGTGTTTTTTAATTTTTTTTCTAAGGAATTAAAAATAGCCAACAAATAAATGTAGGAGAAGATTAGATTGTTAGAAATAATAAAATTACATAAATATTGAAACTTAAGAATTATTGATTACTTCAATTTTTATTTGTAAATAATTTCATAGAAAATATTCCATTTATTTTCTGCTATAAGAAAATTAAATTGATTCATTTCCATTTCCACATCATTTCATATAATTATTATATGACTGAGTGACTATTATTGAATGTCACGTGTATACATTTTGATTGTTTGTGTTTATAATTTTTGTTCTGTCATTTTATATATATATATATGTGTGTGTGTGTGTGTGTGCGTTTATTTATTTTAGTATGATGACGGACGAACAATGATTGACGAATTATTATATAAGATAATAATTTTTTGTTATTATGAATAAAAGGAAGGTAAACGTAACAATAATAAATGAATTTATAATTGATGTAAATTATTTATTATTTTCTCTCGCTCTCTCTCTCTCTTTTTTTGTTGGTGTTCCCTAATTTAACTGAAAAAAAATCACAATAAACAAATTCTAGCAACTCTTTTTTTTTTTAATAAAAGTAAAGTTAAAAGTTTGGTTTGCTAAATATAAAAAAAAAAACTCAATAAAGTAAATCTCTTAAAATATTTTTCTTTGTAATTTTTTTGTTCCATTTTCTCATTTGACTTATTCTTTAACAAGTTTATGTGAAAAGTGTAAGAATCTAATATTTCTAATTTTTTATTTAAATGTCTGGTTGTTGTCGTTGTTGATGCCTTGTTGTTTATTGAATGTTTAACTCAATACACACAAAAATAATATTACAAATATTATTAATTGAAAACTGGAAGAAACTGGAGCATCAATAGAGAGAGAGACAAAAAGAATATTCTTCCAATTTGAATGAAAACCCTTTTTTTAATAATATTTTCTAAAGTATTCTTTTTGAATTAATTTTCAATGAGACGTTTTTTTTTCTCATCCATTTTCCATTTTTTTTTTTTTTTTTTTGTACGTTTTACTTTTTGTGTTGATTTCTATTTAATAATTTTCATTGAAATTTTTCTTTTACATAAATGAAACTCAATTAAAAAATTTCAATTGAATCCAATTAAAGTATAAAAAAGAAAGAAGAATCTTTTTTCCAGAATATATTTTCGATATTATTAAAATGAGTGAAAACACTTTTTAAAGTGAAAATTTAAAGATTTATTATAGAAAATTTTTCATTTCTATTTTTTTTTTTCCTGTTTAAATTTTAAATAGAATTTTTTTTTAAAAGAAACAACCGCAGTAAATTATATTTTTTCTTCTCTCTCTCTCTCTCGCTCTCTCTCTTGTTAAGTTTTTTTTATTATTTATTTCCCGTTAGAAAACTTCATAATCAACCCGCAGAATTTCTAAATTCTAAATAACTGTCTTCATTACATTTTCTTCTTCTTCTTCTTCTTCAACTGACAGAATAGAAAAATTAACTGAAAAGGTGCAAATGACAAAAATACTTAGTTTATATTTTTCGTATAATTTACACGTTTTTTGTTTCTTGTGTGTCCCTCCCCCCTCTTCTTCTATTTTCCATCTTTTTTTTTTCTGTCAAATAAAAATACATTTTTTTCCCATTGTTGTTGTTGTTCTCTGATGTTGTTGTGAAAGATAAAAATCGTGTAAAAATTTTGACACCAACATTTGATGATTAGTTCTTCATTTAATGATTGCGGTTTCATAACCTTAATTGCTTAATATTTTGTTGTTGTTATTGTTTGTTTTGTTACGTTAAAAAATTAAAGTTCCAGAGTTTAAAAATGATAAAATCAATATGAGTTAACATTTTTGTTTTGTTGATCCTTTTGGTTAGTGACAAAAATATGTATCATGGATTAGTGGGACTGTGTAGAAGAAATGGGTTTTGATAAGAAAAACCTTGAAAGAACTTATATCGAGAAAAATTAATTAAGCAAAATCAGTAAACATAAAATTTAGTTTTTAGTTTTTGTTGTTCCCTCATGATTTAAAAGATAATTTTCTGCTTTTGTTTGTTTTGTCTTTTTTTTTTAGTGCTTTGTTTCTTATCTTTGTCGGGCAACGAATGGCAACATCGCAAATTGACTCTTGTTTATTTTAATTTAATGAAAAAGAATAATTCACTTCGCTTCGTGTGCATGTGTGTTTGTTTTTTTCTTTCCATAAATAAATAATTGTGTTAATGCTTAATTATTATGCGAGTAAAAACAAAATAAAAAAGCTAACAAACAAACACACACACACACAAACAAACACATAGTCATAGAAATTAATCTATCTTCTGATGACATTTTCTCTCCTCTCCTCACACTATTTGTTTGTTTTTTCCTTCGTTGTGTTTTGTTTTATTTTGTATTTTATCTTTATTTCTTTTTTTTTATTAAAATATTAATTTTTTAGTGATCATTAATTTGAGATAAATAAATTAATTAAAATAATAAGACATTGTCGTGTAAATATATAAACACAGCCCCACACACACACGGATAAAACACGGATAAACTAACGGAACCTATTGTGACATTTTATTTGTTTTATTTATTTATTTATTCTTTAGTTTTTTGGTTGTTTTTATATTTTCGACAAGAACAACAAAAATAACGTCGCGATGCTTGTACTTTTATTATATTTGATTATTGTGTTCTGTGTTGATCGTGTAGCTCAAATCTTATAGTGAGGTGGTCCAAAGGGGGAGTTGGAAGATACAGGCTAGATTAAAATGTTAAATTCAAGGGCATTTATAAATTTGATTTATTTAACTTTTATTTACACAAAACAAAGAACAAAAAATATAAAATTCTTTTATTATTATTTTGTTTATTTAAAAGAATGTATGTGAAGGTAGACGATAGATAAATAATAACAAATAAACGAATCAAAATATGAATAAATACTTAATTGTAAAGTTAAATGAAAATGACTCGAATTTTTCTTTAGCTATTCGTGTTTAGAAATTTTCTTTACTTTTGTTTCAAATAATTCTTGTTTTGGTTGAAAGTAATGGAAGAGAGCAAAACACAGTACACGCACTGAATTTTATAGTAATTGAACAATAACATTTCAATTACACTTTCATTACCCAAATGTCATCCACTTAAAACAATTCACTAAAAAAAAAACTGTCACAATATTTATTAAGTTGACTATTTTTTTTTTTTGTTTTTATTTAATTTCTTTTAGTTTTTTTTTTTGAGTCAAGTTTATTGTTATCCAAAAAGTTTTTCAATTCTCTGTACCCTCAGCAGCCTCCCCACCACTCATCACTCGTTATTGTTTTCTTATCTTTGAATTCTTTCATTCTTGTGTTTTATTTTCTAATATTTTTTTTATTATCGCAGCCTTGTTGTTTTTTTTTTATATCGTCTCATTCTACGAAATATTTAAGAAGATAATGCCGCATTTTCTTTTATAATTTATAAAATATCTTCTAGTTGTTGTTGTTGTTGTTGTTGTTTTTTGTTCATATAAAATTTTAAATATATTGCTCGTCTTTAAACTTTTTGTTAAAAAAAATAAATAAATGCAAATTTATTTATTTGTAAAGAAATCTATTGTGTGGGGGTGTTGGTGGGTGAATAAGACAAAAAAACGAATGAAAGAGAGAGAAATAGGTGAGACTCTATACCGGACTCTATCTATTGAAATGGAAAAAAAGAGGGTGATAGAAAATAAAATGTTTAACACATGTGTGTGTGTATGTATGTGTGTGTATGTATGTGAGTGTAAGTGTGTGGGTTGTAAAAACTGTTTAATTCTTGACATTTTTCAAAAGTTTATTTAAAATAAATAAAATTTTATTTTCCACATTTTTTCATTATTTTCTTCACATTTTCATTTTTAAAGAGCGAATTTTAAGTATTAACATTATTTAATGTACATTGAATTTTCTATTGAATCAATTATAATTTTCTAATCAGAAAAAAGTAATCTTTTATCATCATTTAATTTAATTTAAAAAAAAAAAATAAAAGATAAAAATAATTTTCTTTTATTTTTTCAATTGAATTTTTTTTCTTCATTTTTCTTTTGTTAGCTGCGGTTGTTGGTTGATTCTTATTGTTGTTCAGAATAAAAAATAAAATGAAAGTAATTTAAAACGATTGGATCGTCTTTGGGGTTTTGCAGATAACATTTTTTTTTGTACCCATTTGCCCTTTTGGTTTCATGATTTCCAATTAGAAAAGGGGAGCGTCATATGGTATTTACTATACTCAAAATATTTTGTGTTTTAATTTGAATACAATGTATTTCTATACAGGAAAAGTAGAACATCAGGGTGTCCCCTTTCAAAAATTGTGTTGATTATAAAATTCTCTGCATAAATAAATCTTTTTTTCTTTTTCTTCTTTTGTTGTTGTTGTTGTTTGTTTGGTTTTTTATCGAATGAGCCCCTGACCCCAATTAAAATATTAAAGAATCATTATTATAGTTTTTTAAAGACACACACACGCACATAAAATTGTTTTGGGTGTACGATTTCATTGTCTTTTATATTTTTTAAGAAGATTTTAATGAAGCACGTCATAAATCATGCAAATTAATTGCAAAAATTTCACAAACATTTTGTGTTTAGACAGAATTTATTATTCTTTATAATTTGCTATTTAGATAATCAGTGAAGGGAACAAAGTGCATCTTTGATGATGAATAATTGATGATCAAAATGATTCTTTGTTTTGGTGTGAGTGTGTGTGTGTGTGTGTTTGTGTATGTGGTCAAGTGAATAAATATCCAATTCACATTAAAATCTCTGATAAAAAACAAATTAAAATCAACAACTGCGTTCCCTGTCGGACTTTTCTTTTACCTTCTGTTCTTTATTGTGTAAATGTACGTTCGTGTTTCATTTCTGTTTATATAATCTTTTGATAATCATAATTGTATGTACTTAGTAGACCCATTTATTGATTAAAAATAAGGGATAATTATTATGACAGGGACAGCCAGTAAATCGACCTCTAAATTATTAAAAATGTTTCCTATCATCATTATCGAACAATAAATCTGTACAAAAATAAACAAAAAAAAAATCTTTAATAATTTCTGTTTACAGTTTGGGGAAAAAAGGCAAAATGAAAACACACACATTTTTTTATTTACAGTCAAAACATATAATAAACATAAAGCAGGATTTAGACAAGAATTATCTGAGAACGAAAAAAGAAAACCTTTCAAAAAAAAAAAACATCAAAACTTTTTTCTTTTTACTACAATTTTTCGTCTTACATCACATCGAATATCCGTGCACGTTGAGCGTTGAAATATAAGAAAAAAAATTAATAAATTAGGAAAAAATAAAGAAAATCTGTTTTTCATTTTCACACAAAAATATTGAGCGTTATTTTTTTCTTTCTTTCTTTAACTGCCATAATAATACTTCTAGGTCTGATTTAGGTTACATTTAGTAAATTAAACAGGAACAAATAATACTTAAATATTTTTATGTCTCTCTCTCTCCCTCTCTTTCTCGCACTCACTAACTTTGGCTCTGTTAATTCGTGTGTGTGTGTGTGCGTGAGTAGTTTTCAGTGTTCACTTGCGACTCTGGGGTTGTGTGTGGAATAGCAAAATTATTTTTAACTTCGTGTAAAAGTTTTATATTTTTTTTTGTTTGCTTTTTTTTTCAAAATTAAAAATATTTTTTGTACTCGTACAAACGTATTTTCGTCTTTAAGTAAAGATTTTTCTTTTTTAGATTTTCCTTCTTCTGTTTTTTTTTTAAAAGAGAAGAAAAAAAAATATCAAGGAAATTTGTTTTTTTTTTGTAGAATATATTTTGTAATTATTTTTATTTCGGAAAATTCAATTCGTTGTTTGAAGATGAAGTGAAAATGGAAGAGGACAAAAAGAAACAAGAAGTTAAATTAAAGAAATGGTGGAATGTGAAAAGAGAGAGAGAGAAGACAAATTATAGCGAGATATAATTATTGTGTCATGTATTAAAAAATGTGTTACAAACATTCGCGTATTTAAATTATCAAAACTTTTTTGATGTTATGAGAAAATGTACAGAAAATAAGAAGAAAAAAAAAGTTCTTAAGAAAAAGGTTGAGAAAGAAAAAATGTTTTCGACATTTATCGTTGTGTCGTATAATCGTTTGTCCATTCGTCCTTCGTCGGTTTGGGGTATTTTTGGTAAATTAAAAATAAGAAGAAAATGAACAGATGAATAGATTACTGTAATGAAAATGAAGGAATTGTTGCCTTAGTTTTATTTCTTTCTTATTTTCTTTTCTTATTTTTTTTTTTCTTATAAAAACGAGAAAAATTTTAGAATAATTTTCTTCGTTTTTCTTCATTTTTTTTCTATTTCTTCTCTCTCTTTCCCTTTCTCTCTCTCTATCTCTCTTACTTCTTTATTTTGTTTCGGAAATTATTTATAGGATTTTAGTTTAGTTATGCGTGTACAATGTGTATATATGTGTGCATGTGTAACATTGTTACTAATGCAACATATTATTATACGATGATTCTTTATATTTTATCATTAAAGATTTCACATAAATCGTAGGTTGTAGCCTCTTTTTCTTTTTTAATTCGTTCATCTATCGTCATTCTTTTGCTTTTCAAATAAAATGAACAAATAATTAATTTTTTTTTGTCTTCATTTTTACATTTTTCCTCTTTAAATAATATTTTTGTTGTTGTTCTTATTGTTGTTGTCGTTGTCATCACCGATGACAAAAGCAACTAATGGCCAACGTCAATGATCGATATTCATTAACATTTATTTTGTAAAAATCAATTTTTTTAATCTGTTTGAAGAAACAACAAAATCCACCTACATATTATAATTCAATAAAGTTTTCTTTTGGGAAATAGTCAGTGACATAGCAACAAACAGTAACATCTTTCTCTTTCTTGTTCTTTAGAAAATTTCTCCTTCTTGTTTACTTTTGGATTACAAAAAAAAAAAAACACACATAACAAAAAGGTCCGATCGACTTTTAGTCTTTTAGAAAATGCTCTATACCTTTGTGATTGTCTCTATCGTTTTTCATTTGTATTTTGTATTCTCATCGTCATTTTAATTTTAATTAAATAATGTAAGAAAAAACAACAAATAAAAATAAATTTTTAATCAAAAATGTTCATAATTAAAAAAGTTCTCTTATTGGAAAATTCCAAAATTTTGTTATTTTATTTAAATTTGAACTGATTCTAGAGAATATTTTGTTGTTACGGTTTATGAATAAAATTTGAGGAGCATTGCTCTGGTTAAACAGTTTTTAGGTCCAACGTATTACGTCAATATTTTATTGATTAATGTATAAAGGGGAAAACTAACAGGGCAATGTACTATTGGAACAATAATTGTTTTCCCATTTTTTTTTGTTGTTTTTACTTTCAAAATTAAAACTGATAAAGATTTTTAAATGGAATTCATGCGTGCGATTAACAACATTTGTCATCAGCGTTATTTTACTCATGCCATTTTCTTACTCAATTGACACAGCAGTGTTCAATTCTGATTGGTTCAATTGATAACAATTTATCTCTTATCGTCCTTTAATCGATTTTCATTTGTGTGAACTTTGTATTTGATGGAAACCATTCGTTTAATCTCTTCATAATTTCTCAGGGAATCTCATTTGAACTTTCATCATATTTGTAATTAGTGAATAATGATTTTGTGTCAAAGTGGAGCGCCTTCCTTTACCCCACACCGCACACAAAAAAAAATGTATTTTGTTTGAAATTAAAACTCGTTTTTTATTTCTTTATTTTATTTTATTTTTTATTTTGTATCTTTTCCTTTCTTCTTTTTCACTTTTTATTATGAAAATACCAACAAAAAAAAATCGTAATTGTCGAAATGGATAAAAAAAAAGAAAAACTTAAATTTTTAATTATTTAATTTTTATTTTATCCTAAATATTCATTTTTAATTTGTTTTAATTTCATAAAATTTGGAATTTCTTTAAATTTTGCAAAAATATAATTTCTCTTCGAAAAGTGAACAAAAAAAAAATCAAAATTAAAAATGAATTTAACAAAAACAACAACAAAATCAAATAAAAACAAAAAATTATCAAACGAAAACAGAATTTTAAATAATTATTGTTGTGATTTGTCATCTTTTGTCATTGACCTTCAATCTTTTTGTTTTTGTTTTATTTTTTTCTTGTTTTTGTTTTTGTATTTAATTATTATGTCTCGAAAGAAAGAAAAAAAATATTTCTTTTTGTTTATGGATTTACCAAATTATCAAGTCAAGTTTTTTTTTTCTTAATTAATTCCCAATTCCTTCTGGAATTGTCTTTACTTTTTTTTTTTTTTTCTATTTTTCTGTGTGTTGACTTGACTTTTCAGTTTAGTTAGTCCATTATTTATTATTTTTCGTTTTATCTTCTTTTCGTTTTATCTTTTTTTTTTTTTCATTCTAAAGAAGAAACGCAAATAAAAATCGCAATAAAAACATTTTGAATGGAAAGAAAAAAAAAAACTAAAACACAAATTAATGTAAACAGAATTTTTTTTTTCATGTTTGCACTTTGGGTTCTCTCCTATATTCAACACATGTATACACACACACACACACTGTTTGTCTGTGCTTTTTACGATCACCAAAAAAAATAAAATTAACATTAGGCAAACAAATCCTAAACCATAACACAGATTATCCAAAAAAAACATACGTTCTGTCCTTGTTGTTGTTGTTATTTTATTTTTTATCCTACGGAATGTTCTAGATTGTAGATTCTAAGAACATCCGCAATTGCATGGATAATAAATATTAATTATTAAATGATAAATTTTTTTTTTGAATGCAATTTATAATTTTCCAGTTAAAAAAAAAGAAGAAAATACAAAGAGAAAGAGAGAGTTGTTGTTGTTGTTGTTGTTGTTGTTGTATGTTTGAGACAAGTAGTAAGAGATGATAAAAGCATACAAATGTTGTTTATTCTTGTTGTTGTTGTTGTATTTCATTATCAAAAAATATATATATAAAAAGAGAGATAAACGGACAGAGAGAACAAACAATAACAACAACAAAATGTTGGTATTTGTGTCAAAAAAAAAATAAAATGCGAGATTTTTTTATGATTTTTTTTTCATGGTCCAAGACCGCGTCCAAAATGATTCTTCAAAGATGACAAAAAAAATTTGTTGTTATTTTGTTGTTGTTGTTAATGATATTCGTTGTTTTTGTTGTGATTATTTGTTGATTTTTGTGTTGCTGTTAGTGTTGTTGTTATTATATGAATATTTTGGCGACGTTGTACGATTAGTAGGTCGTTAATCCAAATCAACTTCAAAATGTGTGAAATTTTTTTCTTATTGCTTTCTTTCTTTCTTTCTTATTTTCTATCTGACTTTATCATCAACTTTATTTTATTTAATAATTGAAATTGATGATGATGATGATGATTGTTTTGTTTTTGTTATTTAATTAAACATCCCGCACGTCCGTTACTTTAAATGATATAACAAACAATGTCTAATGGAAAACAAAAAAAAAACTACCATGAGCAGAGAAAAAGACTTCAAGCCAATAAAGATCAAAATACGGAGGACGAAAATTATGTCAAGTTTAAACGAATTGAGTTGCTTTTTTTCTCTATTCATTAATTTCGATTCGTAAAAAAATTTTGATTGGTAAAAAAAAAAAAAAAAAAATGCTAATAAATGTAACGATCGACAAAATATATTTTAATTTATATTTTTTTTTGAAGGTTAATCCATGAATTGTTTATATTTTTATTAATAAATATTTATTTATTTAATGATTTTTGATTCTTGATTCATAATAAGTTTTCGATTATTTGTTTATTTTTTGTGAAAGCTTAAGAAACGTGGAACTGATATTATCAAGGACATGACTTAACATACCTACAGAAAACAAAAAAAAAAAGAAGTTATTTATCGTATATTTTATTATTTCATTTTTGACCGTGACTTATTCACGGTTATTTATTTAATACTCAATAATAAGTATCGTCTTGTAAACGTTTATTATGCAGAAAATTTATGTTATGATTTTTTGTTTTTGTTTTGGTCAAAGTGAAATTATTTGTGCGTTTAAACAACAACAACAATAAACATAAATAAGAATCAGAAACAAAAAGGGTGAAATTGTCGTTTTTATTTTTATGTAAAGAAAAAAAAAAGAAGAAATGTAATTCTGTGTTTTTCTTCTTCTTATTTTTATACTCTTTTCTTTTTGTGGCAGTTTTATTTCTTCATTTATATATTTATTTTGTGCGATCAAGAAAAGATGCCGAATGGTCCAAAAAAAAAATAATAATAATAAAAATCTTAAAACGATGAGTAGGTCATTGGGTCAGTAATACTTTTATAAATTTTTTTTATAAAAACTTGAAATATATTTCTTTATTTTTTTTTTTCTTCAAAAATATCAGCGTGTTTTTTTTTTGCTGCTTCAATTCTTGTATTTGTGTTGCTGTTCTTGTCTTCAAATAAAATGAGTCATATAAAGATTAATGATTATCGCGCTACGTTATATTTCATCTTCTTCTTCTTCTTCTTTATCTTCGCGTTTTTTTTTTTATCAAGAATTTTTTGTTGTTGTTCAAAAGAGTAACAAGTTTAGGATGATTGATTTAGATGAAAGGTGAAATTTAAGTGTCTTAAACTTATAGAAGGCGAAATATGTAGCACTTAAAAAAAAACTATGTAGAATTATAGAGCCAAAGTGTATCACAACGTTTCTACTTTTTGTTTTTTATTCCAATTTGCAATTCACAAATCACAAACGGAACATCAGTAAAATTTAGTTTCTTATTGATTTGAATTTCATGAAAAGTTAAAAGAATAAATCAATAAACAATTGTTTTCATCATCACATCACTTCCAATACATCACAATTCCTCTCAATCATCAAAAAAACCTCCATCAACAAAATTAATAAAAACATTTCAATTAAATTGAAATCGAGAACAGAATGATGAAAACAATGAAAAAACAAAAAACAAAAAAAACTAAAAAAGGTTAATCTATCGTTTGATTCTAACAAAACCTTTCACTCAAATTTATAAAGACATAAAATCCATTTTGCTTATATATATTTTTTTTTATAAAAAAAATTAAATCATTTGTATTGGGATGAATTGAAATGATAAGAAAATACAAATACAAAAAGATGGAATAAAAATGTGCTGACACTTTATTGAATCTAAACAATTTATTCTTTTCTTATTTACTTACCATTTTGTTAGTATTGATTAAGTTTCTACTAAACGATAATCCAATTTTTTTTTGCTTTTATTTGATTTTCATTTTATAAATTGATTTTTAGTTGTTTTTTTTTAGTCATTGCATGGGCGTCAATTTTGTCACGTCATTACATATTTTATCAACAGAAAATTGACCATAGTTTTTGTTGTTGTTGTTTTTGTTAATTAAAACAAAAATTGTTTCAAACAACAGTGTGAAGAGTTTTGTTAGGAAAGATCTTCTTCTATTTTTTTTTGTCCATTTTAAAAGTGACTTAAACACAATAACGATTAAATGTTATTTTGGTTGTTTCAAAAGGAAAATTCCCTTATTCAGAAGTTGAATAATAAATTGATTTTCTGATACGCCTTTGTCTTTTTTTGTGTGTGTTTGTGTGTGTGTGTTTTTGTTCAGATAGAAGATTAGGTCGTTGTTTCCTCATACAGAAAAAATTATTAATGTGATCTCAGTTGAACACTGTTAATATTTCTAGAATCTAAATAAATGTACATACACGCAGACACACTTACACAGGTATCATTTAAAAATTATCCAATGTACTCACAAACACACACACATTAAAATATTTATTGACTTTCTCTATAAAAAAAAAAATAAAGTAAAGAAGAACAAGAGAAAAAAAAACTTACATTCTCTTCCCATTCATTAAAGTTTAATTTTGTCATATATATAAGAAAAGAAGCAAAACTGAACAAACTCTTTGCAAAATAAAAATAACAACAACAACAACAGCGAAATAATAATAATTCTTGTCTCTTATTTTATTCAGCATATTTTTTATTTGTCTTTCTCATTTTTTTTTTGTTTTTTGTTTTTTTTTTTTTTGAGATAAAAATATTTTCTGTACCAAAATGTCGATGGCCTCTTTTTCTGGTTATAATTTTCAAAATATAAAATAAAAATTATTATTAAGTCCTCGGGGTCATTCTTCTCATTTTTTTCTTTTTCTTTTTTTTTTTTTTTGGTTAAAAATACAAAATAAAAAGAAGTAAAACAAAAATTAAATACAAAAAGAAATTCCAGAAACAAATAATTTGGTATATATGAACAACAACAAATCAACATCACTTACCTAAATAAGATAAAATACCCAAAAAAAAAATAAAAGAACACAAAAAGAGAGTAAGAAGTGAACAGAATTAAAAGTGAAGGAAAAATTGTTTCTGGATGACCTCCAACGCTTTTTAGCCACCCACATTCTAGATTATCTTTCGTCTTTATTTCACTTTTTTTTTTTTCCTTCTTTTCGTTTTTCTTTTTTTTTTTCTTTCTGTCATTTCTTTGCTCCTAATTTACGTTCACATTATCTGTATTTTTTCAGTTTTTATTTTTTGTTTGTACGTTTTGTTGTGTGTGTGTGTACATCATCAACATTTTATGTTTTGTATTTTCTTTCGTTTAGTTTAGTTTTAGCGATATTGTGATTTGACGATGACGATTTGATGGAAAAATTTAATTACCCAAAGTAAAATATCTTAATTTGACCATATTTTTTTTTCAACACGTTTCTTTTTTGGTTCTTCTGTTTTCTGTTTTTTTATTTTTTTTAAGTCTTCATTCTTCTTGTTTTCTTTTCTTTTTTTTTATGAAATGTCTGTTTAGACGAAGAATGAAAAATGTCAATGAACTTTTAATGTTTGATTTCTTAATCGAGTATATATAAATGGAACGAACGTCAAGTGTTTTAAATTGGTTCTCTTTTATATCTGTTTCAGTTTTTTTTTATATTTATAAAAAGAAAGTAATTTAATTCAATTATAATTTTCCATTTTTCTTTTTTTTTCATTTCTTCTTTTTTTTTTTTTTTTTTTGAAATTGAATACGACGAATATAACGAACAATAAAAAATTTCTGTTACATATAACATGTGATCTGACATCTGACTTGCAATAATACATTTTATTTTTATTAAATTTTTTATAGTTTTTTTTTGTTGTTTTTTTTTTTTTTTAATTTTTTTTTTGACCAACATCCGATCAGAAAGTCTTATTTAACACAAGATCACATGATGTGTGATATGTAAACATATTAAAAAAAAAACTGTGTGTGTATCTTATTTTTATTATTAAAAAGGAAATCCAGAGAAAAAGAAAGAAATTATTAGTTTTTTTTTTCCTCGTAAAGTTAAATCAATATAAATTTTTTTTTTATGAATTAAAATATGACGCATTTAATGAATATTATTTTTTCTCGATATTTATGTGTGTGTGTGTGTGTTTGTTTGTTTTTCTTAAAAACAAAATTTAATCGTTAGAATTTAGTCGGTAACAAATTTTCACTTTATTTTCATTTAATATTCAAAACATTTAAAACACTTTTGTTTACCTTACACACACACACATCCATACACACACATATATATATATACGCGCAGATTTAAATTACATATAATATTATTTAGCATAAAAATAATTCTTCAATTTTTTTTATTTACCTTTTCATCAACGAATTTTCAAACTATTTGTGTTGAATTTTATTTTTATTTTTCCAGTTCGATTTTGTTTTCTTCTCTCAAATTCATTTTATTTCTTACACTGTGTTTGCGTCTCTCTGTTGGTTAAAAGAAAATTATGTCATGTGAAAAAAATTTATAATTCATTTACAAAATTATATGTGCAAAACATATAAGTAAATAAAATAAACTTTACATTTTTAATAAGAACCTAGATTTTTTTTTTCTTTTTCTTTTTAATAAATAAAAAAAAATTTAATATGAAATTTTAAACTTTTTTGTTACTAAGTCGTTTATTTTTTATTTATTTATTTTTTGTTTTTGTTCCTGCATTTCTTATGTTCGATTTTTTTAATACTACACTGCAGTATTCGTGTAAATTACATTTTGAAATTATTTAAAAGTTCAACAATATGATTTCATAATTTTTATAATTTGGTTCTCCTGATAGTCGAGACCCGATGGCGGCGTCGTACACGCTAATAAAAATTATTAACTTTGATTAAAAATCCATTATTTGAAAGAATAAAAAAAAAAGGGGAATATCGATCCGTATAAAAACTTATTATTATTATTTTTTTCTATTAAAGTTTTAATGGAAAATCCAAATAAAATTCAATTCATGTGAAAAACTAAAGAAAATATAAAAGTGCTAAAATAGGATGTCGACGACGCCTACACTTATTTTCTCATACGACCATATTTTTTTTTTTTTTTTTTAGTATTTATTTATTCAATTTGTATAAAATTTTGTCTCCTCTTTTGTCTATTTTTACTTTTACGGCAAAAAAACTTAACAAGAAAAATTGTTTTTAATTTGATTTATTAAAAAAAAAAACACTTACATGTTTTTATTGCTTTAATTTTTATCGTTAATCTTTTTCAGTTGATCAATAATCTAAATCGGATTATTGAAGTGTTTTTTTTTAGTCTATTGCTATTGCCTTTTTTTTTTGTGTTATTTAAAAATCTCACCGTTTTCCTTGACATTTTTAATATTTTTTTTTATAACCAAACAAAAAAAAAAAATTAAAACAAAACGAAACGAAACAACTTCGCCTCGTTTATTCTTCTATTTCTCTCTGTGTTGTTAAAAGTTGAAACTAATAATCCTAAATGTCTTCAAAATTATTTCATTTTACATGAGCATTGTAAGTAGTTTCTTCTTTTTGGTCACTGAAAAAAACACAACAGCCATCTTTCTTCTTCTCCTTCGTATAACGTAAATGTCTTTGAAGCAACAAAACAAACAAAATTAAAAAAGAAAAAATAAAAATATGTTTTATTTGCTAAGAACGCATTAACCGGTTATTTTTATATATATTTTTGTTATAATTTCGCCCAAGTTAGAATATCTAGAAAACCACATTCCTTTTTAGAATAAATAAACTCAATTATATTATTAATACACACACACACACACACAAATGTATGCATAGGGAAACATTAACATATTATTGTATCATCTCGATTTTGATCTTAACTAAATAATTTTTGTTGTTTTGTTATCCGACGGTTACACCTTCCTACCCAATAAAAATAATATTAGAAGTGAGACACGATCACCATTCTTCAGAAATCAAAATTTTAAATCTGCTTTTTTTTTCTACACGAGAAAAATCTATAAAATTTATACCGAAGAGTTTATTTTATTTATTTAACCCTTTCAGTTCACACATTTATTTTGTAACTAAAATATTTACTAAAATTGATATTTTTCAGTTTTTTTTTGTTTTGTTCTTTGTTTCTAATAAATGATGTAAAGTATTAACAGAACTAATGTAAAATTTATGTAATATAGATTTGAAAGGGTTAATAGAACCAGTGTAAACATTTATGTTTTATTAAAAAAAATTTTTTTTACCATAAAATGTAGCATAATCCTTTCTAGCTTTTAATGGATAACAAAAATGTATTTAACTTTTTTCCCCCCAATAATCTCTCTCTTCCTGTAAAACCCTCCTCCTCCATCATAAGAGTATATATTTTTTTTCCATAAAATTTGTGTGATTTTAATACGAGATTATTTTTGGGCATTAATTTATTAGTAATTAGTAATAAAAATACAATAGAAGATTTTTTTTTTGTTCATTTATTTCTATGATTATAAATTTATTTACCTACTGTGTGTGTGTGTACCTACTTAGTTCAGGTTGAAAAAAAAAATTATTGTATTTTATGTGTGTGTGTGTGTGTTTTTTTTTTTATTATACAAGAATTAATTTGATTTGTTCACGTTGGATTAATTGAAATAATTCGTAAATATTCCTGTAATAATTCAGAATTATTATTTATTTATGAATCAAGTAAAATAAAATAAGCTTGTTCAAATGTTCATGTCAAATGCAAGGTTATGTCAATACTTATGAAATTAAGTTTAAGTTTAAGGATCGTAAGTTTAAATCCTAATTTAGTTGGAGAATTAATCATTTAATTTGTTAAATTAAAAATTACAAAATGACTTAAATAATCTCACTATGGACGATACAAAACTTTTAACTTTACAGTTGTGTTTGTTAATGGTTTCGGTCATGTGGTATGTGTGTTTGCTCAGATGTTAGTTGATTTATCAGCTCTAAAAACATCTTAGTCTCTAGTGCATAGTTCAAGTTTTTATAATTTAATTTCTTTCTTCTTTTTTTTTTGCGTTTTGAAAAGAAAAAGAGAAAATTTGAAACTAAAACACGTAATTTCTATAAACGATAGGAGACAAATAAAACTAGGACAGATTTTAGCTAAATAAATAATTACTACTTAGTGACTATGTTACGTTAGTATTAGTGTATTTTACACTGTACTGATATACTACACACTTACAAATGCCACCTGTCACTTTATGATGTCATAAAATAATAATCATGTAACATTTCTGGACTCTTTTTTTTTCTCTTTAAATTTTAAAAGAAAAGAAAAAATTTGAAACGAATGAAAAAAAAAAACAAAAAAAAAACCAGACATTAGAAAATTACATATTTTTCCCAATAATCTATTATTTTCTTTTTCTAATTCTCACATTCGACATACGCGCACATATATGTACACACACACACCTATCACATACGTTTTTTTTATTTCACTCTATTGACGTTTGGCCAAAAAGATCGTGTCTTATTTATTTATACATTAAATATATATTTTCTTCTTTCATTCTTTTCTTCCACTTTTTTTTTCTACAGACACATACTACTTTTTTTTCTTTCTTTCTTTTATATATTTATATTGTTGTAACAGCGTTCAGCAACATAACATATCACGAATTTCAATGATGGAAGAGAGAAAAGAAAAATAATAAAGAATTAAAGTAAAGTTAAATAAATAAAAGAAAAGAAACAAAAACTAAAAAAAAAAACACACTAATAATGTTAGCAGAGTAACGAAAAGAATGCCCTACATTTAAATAATAACAACAAAAAGAAGACGAAGAAAACAAAACAACAAAAAAAGCAAACACATATGTGTATTTTTGCTTATTAGAAAATTTTTCTGTTCTCAGTTCTGTCTGTTTGTCAGTTTGTTTGTCTTTTTGGTATGTAAGTCAAAACGTACCTTCTCTCTTTATATTTCTCTTTATTAAAAACACTAGTATGTGTGTGTGTGTTCCTTTTGTTGTTGTTGTTGTTTTATGAAGAAGTACAAATCATATTAAATGAAATTTTTGTTGTTGTTGTTGTTGTTGTAAACTACTTAAAGTCATTTAACTTTTTAAAGTTAAACGGCGAACAACATGTAACAAACCTTATATTTATATAGTTAAGTGTATTTTAGTATTTAATATCTTGTCCACAGTGTGAAGGTTATAAATTTTAATAAATAGTTAAAAACTAGTCAACATAATAAAATTTTAGTTACTTATCGTTGAGGTTTGAGTCTGATTCATAATTTTTGTTTCTCTTTTATGCTTTTGTTTTTTTTTTTTCGGTTGTTTTATAACTGCTCGACTTAACTCTCATGAGAGAGTTCTACTTAATAAAATGACAAACTTTATAATTTGAATTTATTTCAATGTTTTTTTTTTGGTTGCAAAATTTTTATTTTTGGTCCATTTTATGTTGTTGTTGTAGTAATGTAAAATTTAATTAAGCCTAATTAAAAGCAAAAATAACGAATTATTATCTTCTTTCTTTTTTTTTAAACATTTCCCAAAATATTTTCTCTAGCCAAAAAAATTTGCCCTAATGTTTCTCAAGCCAAAAAAAAACAACACACGACAAACGAAAATTAATTAACAAGAATATAGTTTATTGAACTCCCCTCAAACACAATTTGTGTAAGAAATTTTTCTAGACGTACCTACTTTATAGATCAAGTTTAACGAAATTTTAGAAAAAGAATAAAAATAAAGAAAAAAAAAAAAACTTGATAATAAAATTTAATGAAATTATCACATTATCAATTGGGAAATTCTGTTTTTTTTTTGTTGTTCCGTTGAATTTAAATTTTAAATAATCAACTAAATAATAATAATTATCACATTCTCCTAAATTATCTAAAAGAAATTTTTGTTACTGTAATTTTACGTTAACAAAAGTATGACGTGATCATCTGACAAATATTCACTTTGATGGTTATCACATCATCATCATCTGTTATCAGTTAACGCCATTTAATTATTTAAGAAAAACAAACATAAATAGTTCGCATAAAAATAAGTGGGTTAGAAAATAATAACTAATTTCACATCAGTCATTGTGAATGAATAATTTTTATTTTTTTCACTTAAATATTTTTGTTTATTATTGTTTAGTTAGGTAATATTGATTACTAATTTCATTCTTATTATGATGTTATTGTTTTTTTTTTCTTGTCTAAAATAATATTTTCATTAGAGAAAATAGAATAAAATATAAATATGTAAAAATAGAAAATGTATTTATAAGGATTTCCGCCTTTAAAAAGTTATATTGATGGAAAAATATTCTGTCTAAATAAATATTTGTCGTCTGACTTGTTTTGTTCTGCTATTTACTTTTAATAGTTTTCGGTTCGGTGTGAAAAGGTGAAATTATAATTAATATTTTTTCTTTTATAGATTTTTTTAACATCAGAAAATCATTGTTATGATTATTTATTTATACTTTGTCGATTTCATGTTAGAATATAATTAATTTATTACAAAGCGTCAAATTTTTCTTATATTTTTATATTATGAGGGTTGTAATTTTTTTTTGCCTCTTCCTCCTTTGTTGTGGTTCTGCTTCTTCTTGTTCTTCTTCTTCGTGTTTCTAAATATAAATTTACCTTTTAATTTTTCTAACCTTTTGATCTACAAACATGCTTTGTTATTTGTTTTCTTTTATTTACTACAATTGTTTTTGTTTTTGTAACGCCGCACACACACAATTTTTTTCTTTTTTTTTTACACTTACATATAATTAAAGACAATTATACAAATCTTATTTCTATTTTTTTTTTCTGATTTGTCAATATTTCTATTCAAAAGGTATTTTAATTTCTATGAGTGTTGGTTTGGTATGTATGTAGGTGTGTGTGTGTGTGTGTAATAAAATACTTACGGAGAAATGTTCATTGAACAACAGAATACATAAATAAATTGTAAGACGATTTATAAGTCATTGATTTCTTGTATTTATTACATGACTTGAATTAGGTTTTTTCTTTCGTTTCTGTTATTTGTGATTTTTTATTGTTTGCTTTTGTTGTTTGATTTTATTTATTTATTGATCACTATAAAAGAATAACTAATGTACAATTAGTTATTTATGAAAAATATGATATTGGTAGATGGTTCAAAAAGTTTAATGAACTTTGAACTGAACAAAATATTATCTACTTTATATTTTCATTTTTATTTATCTGAAATTGAATTTGGTTGAATCTGACAAGTTGAAATGTGGATGAGATAAAAGCTTCAAGGTCCTTTTTTTTATTTTCTATTTTTTTCTATTTTCTTTTTGCCCATAAAATAGGAAAAAAACAAGCAATTTCCTTCTTTCTTTTTCTTTTTCCGGTGATCAATCATCTTTTCCTTTTTTTTTCATTTTATAAATTATTCAGAGAAATTTTCCAATGTTTCAAAAATAACTCAAAAATCAAAACTAAAAGAGAAAAGAAAAAAAAATCAACAAAGACAAAGATGAAAATATTGATTTTTCCTTGTGTTGTTTAGAATGTTGAGAGATTTTCCATCCTCTTTTTCGATGACATTTTCTTTGTGAATCAAAACAAAGAATCAGAAATTTGATAAAAAAAAATTGGGAAAGAGAATTATTAAATTCTCAGACACTCAACAGATTGTCTTACTGAATTTTTCAATGGAAAGTTGAAAAAAATATTACTTGGAAATTCTTTTTTCTGAATTTCTCTTTACATTCAAGATTCAACACAATAAATTCAATTGAAATTGATGCACGTTGTATATTTTTTTTTCAAAATAAATTCGTTCTTTACTCTTTACCTTTTTTTCAACAAACATAAATAAAACCTACTTTACACCTTCTGTATGTCGACATAAATGAAAATTACAATAACAACAACAATAATAATAAAATTAGTTTTTCTGTCAATTATAAATTTCTATGCAACAAATTGTTAGAACATTTTAGTTGTTTGTTTGTGTTTGTTGTTATATGTATGTTTGTTTGTTGTGTTTACTTGTGTTGTGTTTGTGTGAATAATATGAAAGATGATTGCAATTATTTATTGAACGAATATAATTTCCATTTCCTTTTATTTTATTTCACTACAATATTATTATTTTATTATTCGTTTCATTTACGTTCATATTTAGTTTTATCTTTTTAGTTCTTATTTGTTTATTTATTCCATTGACGTTAGTTAATATTTCTTTTCCTCTTTCCACATCTTTTAATATTTTAATAAAATAAAATCAAAAAAAAAGAAGAAGAAGAATAAATAAATAAAAAATGGCCACTTTAAAATTACACAAACAATAAAAATGTAAGAAGAAAAATGAAAAAAATATAATAATAATAATGATAATTTTTATGAATTGAAATCTTGTGTTTCGATGTCTAGTCTTACCTCCTCTCTCCCTCTCTCACTCGCTCTCACAATGACCTGACTTCACTATACTTGAATGAATGTCGTGGTGAATGAATTAAACAAAAAAAAAAAAAACAACAGAAAAAAAAAATTAAATTGCAAGAATGCATTTTTTTTTTCTTCTTCCTCTCATCTTTCAACTTCTTCAAAACATCTTCATAATTGTACTTAAATATTTTTAAAGAGGGAGAAAGATGAATAATGAATTGTTAAAAACAAAGAAGAAAGAAAAAAATAAATGAGTAAAGATCTTTTTAAGTGATTTGATGGAAAGACATTGTCTGAATTGTTGTTGTTTTCTTTTGTATTTTTTTTTTACTTGATTGATGGAAGTTTTTCTATTATAATTTTTTTTTAGTGTCTTTTAAAAGAAGTACAATATTCACTTTGATGATTGTGTTGTTCCAATACTTATTTATTGTTACATTATTTTGTAATCAATTCTTCTAGTTGTCTCTCACTCTCACACTGTGTGTGTGTGTGTGTGTGTATTTTTTTATTGAAAGGAAAAATTAAAACACCCGATCTGATGAAATAATAAATATTTAGCACAATTTCATGGATAATTATGTCGTGTTAAACTTCAGTAGCGTATTTTAATTGTTTTCGTGGTTTTTTAAGTTTTGTTGCATTTTTTTGATTTTTGTGACCATAATTTTTTGTTTGTTGTTATTATTGTTGCTGTTGTTTGTTGTGAAATATTTCTGTTCTTTTTTTATTATTCATTTGTTTATTGGTTTTTTTTTCTATGAATTAAAATTTTTTTTTATTTGTTTGATTTTGAAAGAAAAATTTAAATATTTCGACAAATATGATTTTTTTTTTGTATTTTTCTTATAAAGTTGACCCTTTTACATTTTTTTTATAAGAAAAAAATGTCTTGACTTAAGAAAATAAATCAAATGAAAGCCAAAAATATTGCGTTATTATTTTATTGTTGTTGTTGTTGGTTATTTGATTGGATTGGGACTTCTTTTGATTGTTAGTTCTTTCCAAATGTTTATTTTTTATTTTTTTTACTCTTTTTCAAAAACTACAAAAATGTTTGTGTTCTCAGTAAGAAGAAAAATTGCTGGAAATTGTCGTTTGGAAGTAAAAAAAAAATTATTTACGTTGCGATTTCACAAAACTATTAAATATCTCCTTAACTATTTTTGTTCCCTCTCTAGCATTGTAATATTTTATAATGATTTCTCTTTTTTTGTTCTCACCTAAGTATCACTTAAAATTGTTGTGAAACCGAAAACTAACAAATTCGGTACAAAGCCATTTTTTTTCTTTGCTTAATGAAAAAGTAAAAATTCAAAATAACAAAACAAAAAAAAATCTAATAAGCTGTTACGTCATTCGATTAATTAATTACGCTGACTTGATCAAAATAAAGACATTTATTTATTTATAAAACAAGAAACAGCAACAACAACAACAAACCATTGAAAATGCAATTCGATATTACTAATTATCGCGCCTAATACAAAATTTAATTGTTAAATTTTAATGCTGACTTTTTTTTTGCATTTCTGTTTCTCCTTCTGATTATCTGACTAAAATGAGAATTGACGACAATTTTGTAATTTTATCCGTGTTGTTTTTTCTTTTGTTGTTGTTGTTGTTGTTGTTGTTGTTGTTGTTGTTGTTGTTGTTGTTGTTGTTGTTGTTGTTATGGAAAAAAATTTCTTGAAATATTCATTAAAAAGAGAAATAAGAAAACGAAGAAAAAAAAATTGCAGAAGGAAAAATTTTTAATTTTTTTGTTATTTCTTAAATATTGAAGTGAAAGAGGACAGACAAAGAGAGAAGGAGAAAGAGAGAGAGAGAAAAAAAATTTAAATCTTATTTTTAATTTGTCTTACATTTGGATTTTACACACAATTTTAAGTGAGAGTGAGTGAGTGAGTGAGTGTGTGAGAGAGAAAGAGATGGAATGAATGAAATACAATAAATATCCAATATACCAAAGTCGTCTTAAGAATTTCTCAACTTGCGCCCACTTTTAATTTTATTTTTTTTTTTTCTTTTTTTATTCTTTTATTTTTTTTTTACGTAAATTAAATTCAAGCGTGGAGACAATAATTTTTATTCTTTTTTATTATTTTTATTTTTTTTTCTCTTAAAGTTTTTTTTTCGTACGCACAATTAAAAAAAATTCATTTAAATTGAAAATTTTGAACAATTAAAAAATTTCATTTAAATTGAAAAATTTTAAATTGAGATTTGCGTGAAACTGCGAATTTTATAGTCGTTTGTTGTTGTTGTTGTTAGGTTTTGTTTTGTTTCCTTGGTTCAATGAGAATAATTATCCAAAGATCTTTTCTGATTCTTCTTTCTTTCAAATCATCCATTAAAACATTCCTATTTAATGTAGTGGAAATATATAGCCCTCTTACATTTAAGGGTAAGATTCAAAACAGAGAGAGAGTAATCTATGTTCTCTGTTTGTACAATTCTAAAAAAAAGTCTTGAATCAATTTTCTTTCTTTATAATTGATTCAATTAATTAGTCTGCCGATTTCAATCCATTCCCGGTCTCTTCCCACCCTCATTTAATAATCACTTAAACAACCATTTTTATTTATATTTTACCGTTTCTTTTTTTCTCTTCTAACAATTTAATTAAAATTAAATAAAAGACAAAAAAAAACAAAAAAAAAACGGCGAATAAATCTTTTGCCTCATCTCACATTTTCCATAAATAAAAATCTCATTTTATTAATGGCCAATGTAGAACATGCAGCAAAATTATTAAAAAAAACTAACGAAAATTGTTTTTTCTTTATGATTTTTGCAAAAAAAATATGAACAAGATTAATTTTTGCAAAAGAAAAAAATTCAAACGAGGAGAAAAAAGAAAAATCGTTTGAAAAAAAAAACTAATATTTTCTTGTTATAAAATAAGAAATAAGGAAAAGAAGAAGAAGAAGAGAATAATTTTAATTTTAATTTCGTCGGTCAGCTATCGCAAAGTTCTATAAATACACCCAGGAAATTGTCCGGCATCTTTTATACTAAAGAGACATACACACACACACAAACACATAGTACATGGCACACACATACAAACATGCAGAATTGTACTTAACGAACTCAAAATTACACTCTCATCACAGCACACATTTATATCTCGGCCTTATTCAGCACACTTACATTTTACGTGAAATAGACACATTTTTCACTTCTTCTTCTTCTTCATCATCTTTCTTAAACAAGAATTCAAATTTAATTTAATTATTTTCTATTTTCTTATTAATCAATTAAATAAATTTTTCATTTTCATTCTAATCAAATTATGTAAATTAAAAGAAATAAGATTTAGTTGAGAGAGGAGAGAGAGATAGAGAGAAAGTTAATAAGTACAACAACAATTAAGTTACAAAACGGAAACGGTAAAATCCAAATTCTACCTCCGGTCTGATGTTCTGTATTGAATTTTTAACGAAATAACAAATGGGCTCTTTTTGTTGTTTTCCTTTTGTGATTATTTTGTGAAACAAAAAGATTACAACAAAATGATTCAAATAACTTTTTTCGACTTCCCTTACCTTCCTCACACTTTTTTTTTTTCTTAGCACAAAATGAAATCAACATTTTTTTCTTCTTGTTTAAAATCAAAGACAGAAATCTTATCTGAATTTCATAATCCAATTCTATAATTAGAATTAAAATTCCTTTTGCAATCATAAATAAATCAATTCAATCGTCTCAAATCAATCAAAAAAGAATTTATTAATTAAATGATCAAACCAAAAATTTTATTTCTTATTTATTGTTTTTTATTTTTTTTTTACTCATTTTTTATTCAATCAAACAATGTACCTACTAATAGTGTGCAGTGTATTGTATCTTACTTACTTAAAACAAAAATATATTCTTACAAAATATTATTTTATTATTCATACTTTCAACAAAAACAAAAAAAAAATAATATGATTGAATTTGAATTTCTAATTTTCTCTCTTCTCTCCTCTCCCTGCTGTCTAACTATTTCCTCACTTTTATGTATTTTTTTTGTTTTGTTGTTGTTGCTGTCATGAACAATATCGCTTGTTTTTTTATACCTACCTGTAAACAATTTATTTTGTAAATATCACAATTCACAATAAATACCTTAAACTTAATATCAAGGCATAGATACAAATACATATATGTAAACATGTAACAATACACTTGTGATAGTATGTGCTTGTTGTGTGTGTTTATACATTTGTATATTCATGTCTCCATATATATACATAAATTATCTCTCACGCGCCTACATTTATTCAACATAATTGGGCATACCACCACACTTTAATAACAACAACTATATTTGATTTTAATTTAATTTATGTGACGTCACTGATTCAATCTGTTACCTTTTTTGTTTTAAAATACAAAAACAACACATTATATTATTAAATCAGAAAAAAATAGAGGGGAAGAAGAAGAAACAAATAATTTTTTTTTGTTGTTTTAATAATTTTATTTCTGTTTTTAGAGACAAATGAAACAAAATAAAAAAATTATTTAGAAAAAAATTAAAGAGTGAAAGAGAAAATAAAAGAATTTTTTAATAGAATTTTATTTTAGTTCTCTTTGAATAGATTTTTTTTATTTCACACAAATAAAGATTACAAACACACTACGGTAAACAAAACAAAAAAGAAGAAGAAGAAATAATTGATTAAGATAAACTGATTTTTTATTAAATGAGAAAATCAAAAGAAAAAAGAATGAAAGAAAAACGAATTGAAAATAAGAGAGAAAATGTTTTTTTTTTCTGAATTTCACTTTTATTTAAATGTAAATTTGATTTAAGTAAATGAAAACAAGAAGAAGTAGAAGAGGAAAAAAAGGGAAAATCTAAAAAGAAAACGAGACATGACATGAGTAGACAAAAGTAAATCTAGTTTATTTTGTACCTAGTTTTTCATCATCAACCAACAACATCATTTTCTTTTCTTTTTTCGTAATTGTTGTTGTACTATTAATTGTAGTCTTTAAGTTTTTGTTATCGTCGTTTCAATTGAAACCAGTTATCTTTTAATTGATTTTTTAAATAAAACGAAAGAAAAGAATATTTTCCATTTTTTAATTAAAAAATTTCCATTTGACTGATCTTAGATATTTAATTTGTGAATAAAGATCAGAGAACAAAGTAGAAGACGTAATTTTATATGTGAACGTGATGAAAAATGATCTAGTGTGAAAATTTATCTCATTTATTTATTATTCACACACACACACACACACACTTTTTTTTTTTTTGCTTCTGTCTTTTTATATTCTAATGAATGATGTGTGTTTCCTTCGTTTTTCCTCCTTATGTAAATTATTATTATTTATTTTTTCTATGGAATAAAAATTGTTTATGACAATTTTTGGTCTCTTGACACAGGAATAAATGTGAATGTGTAAAGAAAGATAAATTTGTCAGTTTAGAAGAAGTTTACAAGAAATGTTATTTCTATTCTATTTAACAGTATAAGAAAGATAAGGAACAATTGTTTTGTTTTGTATTTATTTCCATTTGTCTTATGATGCCAATGTACTGAACCCTCTCCTATCCAGGCTATGAATTTTTGATTTTATGAAAATGTTGTAAATATTTCTTTCTCACTTATACTGTATTCTTGTGCACTAGAAAAAAAGAGAACGGAAATTGTCATTTAAGTCATTGAGAAACTTCCCATAGAAACAGAATTCACATCAGGTTCTCACCATCGTATCGAATACTCTTCCATTTGGAATGGAATTTAGAACAAATATTTCAATTACTTTGTTTATTTTGTTAATTTTTTAATATTGAAATCAAAAAATAAAATCAAATTCAAAAAAATAAAAATCGTTATCGATGCGAATTAATTAGTTATCTTATCGTTTTATTTCAATCTCTTGAAATAAGATTATTGTGTTGTTATTGTTTTCGTTCCTTTATTATTTATGTTTATCGTTACGCACGATTATTTATTCTCTCTATTTTTTTTTTTTCATATTTTTTTTATTCAAAAAATTTATGTCGATTTTTTTGTTGTTGTTATTATTTGTTATTTTTTATGGTCAGAAAATTTTAAAGGGGAAAGTTTTCCCTTTTTTTTTTTTGTATTTTATTTTAGTTCATTTTTTTTAATAAATTCTTTTCGTTGTTGAAATATTGTAAGAGAAAAATGTAAACGAAGAAGAAGAAGAAGAAGGAAAGAAAAAACGCATTTTCACATCATACAAACAAAAATTAATGTTTTTACTTTCATCAACATTTTTTACTGTTTGTTGTTGGTTGAATAAATGCGACCTCCTGATGTTCTATAAAAAAATAAATAAATGTGCGCGCCCACCTATTATATTTTATGAAGTCACAAAAATACACACACACATATGTAGTGTACACACACACAATATGAGTTTCAGATGACAGAAATTAATTATATGTTTTTTTTTTCATAAAGCAAATACTTTTTTATTGGTTTTATTTTTCCCTTAATTAGATTTTTAATTTTATTTCTTTTTTTTTTTTCTTCTCTTTCAGTTGCTTCAAAATTTGGGTAAAGTTGATCGAACTGCTGATGAAATATTTGATGAACATATAAACAATTATAATCGTCAACAAAATAATGCAAATAAATTGCAAAAAGAATTTAATAATTATATACGATGTATTCGAGGTAAATTGATTTAGTAAAATTAATTAAGTGTAGTTATAAGGATATCTGTATTTTTTTTTCTGTTGTAAGTTTTGAAACCCAACAATTGGACCTTTAAATTCATTTCTAGAAATACGTAAAACTTAATAAATTCTCTACGAAGTACACTTTAATGTAACTACGAATTGTAGATTTTCCTAATATGGATTATTTATTTTAAATAAAATTAAACTGTTGTTTTTTATATATAATATAACGTTCATTGACTAAATGTAATTGACTTATATTTTGACATTCAACGTACTGATTTAAGAATTCTCCTTTTGTTTTTGTTTTTATACAAAGATCAAATACTTGCATTATGTAAAAGTCAAAAATGCCAACCAATACGAGTTGGTTAGATGAAAATACAATGGTTTGTTTTATTTATTGTATTATTTTGTGGTGTATAAAAAAGATCAACGAAATCATTTTTACTTTAATCATTGACACTCGACTCATTATGGGTCAAGCATGGTTAATTGGAAAATAATATAACCGTGCACGGTTGATCCGTGAACCTTGTATTCACGTTTTATTTTAATTTATTAATTATTTTGCTATCTTTCTTAAATAATAGCGGTACAAGCAGCATCAAAGACTTTAATGGAAGCAATCTGTGAAGTATATGAAAGTCAATGGAGTGGTTCTGAGGCCTTAAATGCTCATGTTGCATCCGTTGAAGTTTTATGGCAAGATTATTCACATAAATTAGGTGATCAAGTATTGATACCACTTAATACATATACAGCACAATTTCCAGAAATGAGGGTATGTCTCATTTATTTTACTTTTGTAATTAAATATTTCCCTTCTTTTTTCTTTTTTATGACATTCAGATTTTTTTTTTACTTTTATTTATTTAATTTTAATGCGTTTGAAACCATTTCCTAATTTCCTTAATTTTAATTTAATTTCTGTTTTATTTTTTATTTGGAATTTTATAATTTTTAATTAAATTAAATTAAATTTTTCTTTTACAGAAAAAAATAGATAAACGTAATAGAAAATTAATCGACTATGATGGTCAAAGACACTCCTTTCAAAATGTACAAGCAAATGCTGCTAAACGTAAAGATGATGTAAAGGTATTTATTGTTTGTTGTTGTTTTTCTTTCAAGAAAATGACGTGACAATTTTGTATTGTTGTTGTGATTATTTTTAATTGATTTTTTTCTTGTTTTTGTTTGTCTTTATTTACGGTTTTTTGTTTGTTTGTTTTTCTTTTTGACAACAGATAACTAAAGGTCGTGATCAATTGGAAGAAGCCAGACGTACGTATGAACTGTTGAACAGTGAATTACATGATGAATTACCAGCACTTCATGATTCAAGAATTTTATTTTTGGTTACAAATTTACAAACATTATTTGCTTCTGAACAACTTTTCCATAATGAAACATCAAAAGTAAGTTAATTCTTTAAAATTAAAAATAAAATGGAAAATTAACTAAACATTTGCGTGTGTTCTCGTCTCTTCTTCTTTTCTTTTATTCATTTTACAAAAAAAAAAACAATAAAGGTTTACGATGAGCTTGAAGCAATTGTAGATAAATTGGCGACAGACTCGCAACGGGGATCATATTCTATTAAAAAAATGGCGAATACAAATTCAAATCCGTCCAGTCCACCACAGTCACCAATAAAATCAATGAACAATTCAGTTGCACCAGTTATCAATACTTATCCGAATACGAATGGGAATAGTAATAATGCTGATAGCCGTAAGTATTTTGTTTTAAAAAAAGAAAAACTATTTGTTTTTTCTTTTTGTTTTTCTTTTTATTTTTGTTATTTTTTTTTTATTTTTTTTTCGAGTTTCGCGTTGAAAATTTTTAGCAGGATAAATTTTAGATTTTATTTATTATGATTAAAACAAAATCCAATGAAAGAAAAATATTTATAAAGAGAAAAAGAAAAAAAAAAGCGCCGCCTAAAAAAGTATTTATTTAAATAGAGAAGAAAAAAAACGATTCCAATTATTAACAATTTTTTGTTTGGGGTTATTTTTTTTTTTTTATAATTTAAAAAAAAAAAACAAAAATCCTAAAAATAATTTTAATTGCTTTGAATACTTTTGATACGTTATTTTTTTGTGTTTGTTGTTATGAAGCGTTAAAAAAATATTAAACAATTTTTTTTTTGTAATTTTAAACTGAAAAAAAATCAACTAACCGATAACCAAATAATTTTATTTTTAATTTTTTTTTGTTCTCTCTCTCTCTCTCTCTCTCTCTCTATTTCACACTCTTTCCCCTTTACAGAGAGGGGGAAAAAACATCTGAATAAAAAATATACAAATTTTTTTTCTGAACATTATCAGTTTTGATTGATCATAAAAAATTATTTATAAAAAGGCGAAAAGGGGAAAAAAGAAGAAAAAGTGAAGAAGATTAAACGAAGAAAGAATTATTTATTGGGTTAACCTAATTTTTTCTGTTATTGTTGCTTCTTTTCTTTATTTCTCGTTAAAAAAATATTAACAAATACAATTTCTATTTCACTTCATATTGTATTAACCGGATACTTCAATCGAAACTAATTCACGTCTTAAATTCGTTTTTCTTTTGTTAATCAATAAATAGAAAATTCTAATTTATTTTTTGGACTTTACATTTTTTATTCTTAATTGAAAATGAAAAATGAATTTATTTCAATAATGCAAATATTTTCTATACAAACCTAAATGATTTTCAATTCTCCTTTTAATTTTCTGAAGCAACAAAATTTTCTATAAACTTTTTTTTTACTCCGAGACTTTAAATATTTTCACTAAATTAGTTCACGTTTTAAAAGACTGATAATGGAAGAAAAGTTAATTAATTTTCTCACGTATAAAATCCATCATAATATGGACTATTTTGTGTCCCATTTGAAAATGTCAGTATTAATGTATTTAGATTGAATAAATTCTGTACAGTCTTAATTTTGGCTGTAAAGTTATACGTCTACTCACATTTTGTTTCTGATAATTTCAAATGGACGCATAAGAGTGTAAATTTTGTATCAAATTTCAACTTTCAACACATAAATAATTGAATATAACTTTAATTGTAGAAATGAAAAGAAACAAAAAAAAAAATTAAAATTATGCTTTTTTTTTTATTTGATCTGATCCGCATGAGTGTGACCTTTTCTGTTTTCTATTTTTTTTTTTGTGTTCCGTGTGTAATTTTAGCATCATCATTAGCAAGTTCTCCATCCCCAGTTGAACAATCATTAGAACATGAACAGACACTATCATCATCATCGTCATCATCACCACAACAACTATTGCAACAACAAATTGAACAAAATGGTGTTAGTAATAATATTGATAGTGAACCATCTTATCAAAATACAACGGATATATTTTCAACAAAAATGTTAACAACACAACAGTCAATAATAGGAACATCAGGTACATCACCAATTGTAACATCAACAACAACAACAAACATAGCAGAAACAACAATACCATCATCACCATTTAATGATGATGATGATGATCATAATAATTTACATGATGATGATTTAAATAATACAAATGCAAATATAACAACAATAACATCAGCATCATCAACAACAACAACAACAGCAGCAACAACAATAAATAATCAAATTGTTACAAATGAATTAAATAAAATGAATAATGACAATAGAGTCAGTACAACAATAGAAAATGTTAATGGAAATATTAATAAAAAAATGGATAACATTTCGTTATCACCAATTATTGGTGTTAGTGTTGGTGGTAAAAAGGGAATAAATGTTGGCGGTGGTGGTGGTGTTGAAATTGAAGTTGGAGGTGGATTAGGAAATAATAATAGAATGGAGCAATTGTATGATATTCCAGTAGGTGAGTTATATAAAAAAAAACAAAAACCAAAAACAAAAAGAAAAAAAAAAACAAAACAAAATCCAAAAAAAAATACTCAATGTGATTTTTTTTTTTGTCAAATAAAATAAAACTGTATCTTTTTTTTTTGTTGTTGTTGAGGCTGAGAATGGCTTACTGTAAGAAAAAAAAAACGGAAAAATAAAAAAGAAAAAGAAAAAAAGAAAAATTCCCAAAAAAAACTAAATCAAAAAATACAACTACAACATCACTCTCTCTCTGTCTCTGTCACTCTTTTATTACATTTTTTTTGTTCACAATTTTTTTTTTGTCTTGTAAGTATTTGCATAGAAATTATGTAATTGTGTCTTTTAATTTACTTTTTTTTTCTTTCTAGTTTTTTTTTTTTGTATTATTAATTTGGCCGTTAATGACTAACCAACTATTTTATTAACTCTCTTAAGAAATATATAGAAAAAAAAAGAAAGAAAGAAAAAAAAACGAAACAAAAACAAAAACAATTTTTTTCATCATTTTTTTTTTTTCTTCTTTTTCTTCAAAATTTATGTTACCGCTTTTAATTGAATGATGAATTGATGATGATGATGATGATTATTGAATGATTATTTTGGATTAATTAAATAATTTTGGTTATTAAAGAGAAAAAGGAAAAAAGCAAAAAAAAAAAAAAAGTTATGATGAAAAAAAAAAGTGTTTGTTGTATTTGTTTTTTTTTTCCTTTCTTTTTCTTCATTAAATTTTATCTTCGTTGTTGTTTTTTTTTTTTGAATTTTTCTCTTTCAATTTGTTTTCTATTTTTTTTTTTTTTTTTTGTTTCAATTGAATTTATTTCAGGTGCGACAACTACTGATTTACCACCAGGTGTTTTATATCGTGTAAAAGCAACATACCGATACATTAAAGAGGATGCTGATGAATTAAGTTTTGAAGTTGGTGAAACAATTAAAGTCATAGAATATGATGATCCAGAAGATCAGGTAATTTAAACAAAATAAATAAATTTATTAATTTTTCTTTTTGTTTTATTAAATTGTGAAATTAATTTTTGAAATTTTTAAAAATTATTAATTTAATGAGCAGGAAGAAGGATGGCTCATGGGAATGAAAGAGAATTCAACAGAAAAAGGACTTTTCCCAGCTAACTTTACGAGGCCTTTGTAATGAGCTAACAACAACAACAACAACAAAATAAATAAATCTATTGACTTTTTTTTATATAAAATAAAAAAAAAATTTTTTTTTAGAAAAATCAATAGAATTAAAAATATATTTATTAATTTAAAAAAAAACAAAACCAAACAAAAACAAAAAAAAAATCAAACAGAAAAAAAAACAAAACAAAACAGAAAAAGAAATTATGACGAGAAAAAGAGAGATAAAAAAAAAATGAAAAAAGGAAAAATATTTAGGCGATTTCTTTGCAACAACAAAATTGAAAATAGTAAACTGAACAAAATAGTAAAATGTTAAAGCCAAGATGTAATATACTCAAGAATTAAACAATAAACAAATACTACTATATATATGAGGGAGGGGTGGGGCAAGTGAAAGAATATAGAGAAAAAAAGAAGAAATTGTGTAAATAGAAAAATTTTTAATTAAAAAATTATTGTTGATAAAAAAAGAAGAAGAAGAAGAAATAGTAGAAGATGACGACAAATTGATATCATTATACAATCATGTTTTATAGAATTATATTTGAAATTTATAAGTGAAAAGCGTTAAACGTAAAACAGTAAAAACGTAAAAAAGTAAAACAGTAAAAAACAAAAAAACAAAAGTAAAGAAAAAAAGGAAAAAGGAAAAAAAAAATGTAATTAAAATAAAGTAAAGTTTTTATTATATTTTAATCCAAAATTTGGTGGTTGTGAATTCGTTCAACATGCTTTGTATTTTTTTAATAAAGGGGAAAAAAATATTTAAGAAAAATGGAAGAAAAAGGGGTGGGAGAAAACATAAAAGGGAATTCATTTTAAAAAGAAGTAAAACAGAACAGAACAAAAAAATAAAATTAATTTAAAAAGAAAGAAGAGGAACAGTAAACCAAAATTAAGCATATCCATTTAAATAGAGATTTTTTGTATTTTGTTGTTCTGTACGTTTTTTTTTATTTATTTATTTATTGGTTGGTTTCTTCCCCCCTTATTATCCTCTTAAATCTAATTCTAAAGCCTAAAAAAAAAACGTCAGAATTAATTTAAATAGTCTACATTTTTAAAACGTTGATCAACTTTTTTTTTTTATGAAGTAAATAAAATGACTTTTTGACCAAAAGAAGAAAATTCTTCTTTTTTTTTTTTTTTTGTAAAATGTCGTTTTTTTTCTTGTCTTTTTTTTTTTATCTTTTATTAATATCATTAAATTACAACAACAACAACAAAGAAGATCGAAAAATTGGTGCACTTTTATCAAAAAATTTGATTTTAGTGAAGAAATTTATTATTTAGGTCGAATTTCATGAAAACTCGTCTAAAAACAAAATGGACTCAAATTAAATTTTATCAGCTTTAGAAATAAAATCCTCATGAAATTTCCAACTAATTAATTACCGATACATTTTTTAGTTTTGTTTTTTTTTTTTTCTTAATAACTAAAAAAAAAAAAAGTTAAATAAACAGAAAAATAGAAAATCATCACCAGAAAATCAGAAAAAACTATTTTAAAAAAATGTCATGAAATAATTCGTTGTTTTATTTTTTTGTTGTTTCTTTTATTCTAATTTTTTTTTTTTTTTTTTTTTCAAAAATAAAAAAAATAAAAAGAACACAAAAAAAAGTAAAGAGAAAGAAAATAGAAGGAAAGAGAGTAGAAAAACCTGTACATGATGGGCACTACCCATAAAATTTAAAAACAAAAAAAAGCGAATTAAATTAGAAAGAAAAAGAAAAAAAAAGTGCCTTTGAAAAATCTCATGTTTGTTAGTTTTATTTTTTTTTTTTTTTGTAGAAGAAGATGAAGAAGAAGAATAAAAACAAGAAAATCTTAATTATTAATTTTCATTTATTTGTGTCATATAAAAAAAAAAAATTATTTATAAAAAAAAAAAAGAAAAAGAAATTTTTTTAATTTATAAGAAAAAAAAAAATAAATAAATAAAAAGAAAAATAAGAAAAGTATTAAAGAAAAATAATACATTTAATAATAATAATAATAAATAATATATTATCATCGATTCCCCTTCCAAACATATTAAAAAAAGAATTAACAAAATAAGAAGAAATATTTAATTTTAAAAAAAAAGTAAAAAAAAAATTTTAAACAAAAGAAAAATTCTCTAAGGCAACTAAAAACAAAATAGAGAGAGAGAGAGTGAGAGAGAGAAAAAAAATCATACTACTTTTCATTATTCAGTGAATCGATGACATTGTAATTAAATTAAGATTTTTAATTTAAATTTACAAAAGAAAGAGACAAACATATAAATTTTTGTCTCTTTTTTTTTTTTGTTCTTTGAAGAAAAGAAATCCTTTTCGGTATTTTTTTCTATTTTTATTTTGTTTTGAAGTGTAAATAATTTTTAAAATTTTTACTTTTTAAAAAGAAGAAGAAGATGAGGATGAAGAAAATTAAAAAAAAAAAAGAAAACTAAATTGGAATTTACATAATAAAAAAAAAAACAACAACAAATATCTAAACTCCATTTTGAATAATTGAAACTCAACCAGCAAACGATATAAAGTGCTGCCAAAATTTGTAACATAAAAAAAAAAAAAGTATATAAGAGAAAAACAGAAAGAGAAGGAAAAGAATAGAAAGAGATAACAAAAAAAAAACTCTTTCCTTCTTTTTCTTTTTTTTTTAAAATGAAAATGAAAAAATGTTTGTATTTTACTTATACATATACATACATATATATATATATTTGTTAAATGTGTTTTTTTTTTTTTTTTAAATACATAAATTATATTAAATCCAGAAAGTGGAAGAGGAGAAAAAGGAAAAAAAAAATTATATTATAAATATGGAAAATAAAAAATAAAAAAAAAGAAGAAGTATAAAAGGAAGAAGAAGAATAAAACAATGTAAATATAAAATTCTTGCTCAGATGAACCGTTTTTTTTCCTTTTTGTTTTATTTCTGTTTTTTTTTTTCTTTTTTTTTGTCCTGAAATTTTTATTTTAATTTTAATTCTTTTGTTTTTTTTTTTCTTGTTTTCTTTTTCTCTGTTTTATGTAACCGAAAATTTATAGTTTTAAAGAATATTATTATATTATTATTATTGATTGGTAAACTAAACAAAAACAATTAAAAAAAGAATGCATTTTATTTTGTAAGTTTAATAAAAAAAAATTAGAAGAAAAAAAAAAACAAATGAAAGAAAATGTGAGAAAGAAAAAAAATTATATTTACCTATTATTACATTAATTTTAGAATCATTAATTTGCATTAATTTAAAACAAAAAAAAAAGAACAAATATTAAGGAAAAATGGAAACAAAAGAAAGTCATTTTAGTAGAATTCATTTTGTGTACTAATTTATTATTATCATCATCCAAAAGAAAAGAAAAACAAAAACTCAGTTGTGTGTTTTATTTATTATTAATTAATTAAATTTTTGATCAGAAATACATTTATTTTTAATTATTATAAATAATCAAATAAAAAAAAAAAACATCTAATTAATTTAAAATGTGTTTATTTTATTTTTTCTCTTTTTTTCATGTTTTTGTTCTCATAACCACAAAAAAAAATGGAATCCATAAACAAAATGTGCCAAATTTTTAGTAAAAAAAAATAATTTATTTTTATTTTGGCTTAAAATGATTAAAAAATAAATGAAAACTATTTATAAATTCTCATTTCAATTTTTTTTTTGTTTCTTTATTTGTGAGAATGAAAAGAGAGATTAGAGAAAGAAAAAAAATATTTAATAATATTTAATTACATTTTTTTTTTTGTTTTGATGTTAAAATTTTTATTTTACTTTACCGTCTAGTTTTTTTTTTTTTTCTTTTTTTGAGTTTATTGTAGAAATTTGTTAATAAAAAAATATATATATATATTATATACATTAATGATGTTACACAATCTTTTTTTTTTTTTTGTTTTGGTTTGTTTAAATTTAAAATTCCTCAGCTGATTCCCCGTTATGAAAAAAATCGTTAAAAAAAATTTAATATCCTTGAGAGAAAAAACAACAACATTGTATTTAATATTGGATCTAAAATTATATAAATGTTAAATATGGCTTCATTATCCGATTATTGGAGTTATGTTACATTTATTAAATTTATTCTCATGTTAGTGTTTTAAAATCAATTTCAATTACGATTTTAAAAATTCCAAACCAAATCAATCCATATTTTTCAACTAAAATGCTACATTTTTTATTTTAGTTTCAAACCGATCTATTTTCGGGGTTTTAGTTGAGAAATAAACCTGTTAAAGTGCCAGATGAAAATTTTTGGTTCTATTTTATTACCTCAAAACATTTATTTCCCAAAATTAAATAAATTATATATTTTTTGCAAAAATATATTTGATTCATTAAATAGTTTGTCATTCTCGACAAATATTGACTCATTTTCATTGAATTATTATATCTCATCGCTTTAAGAATATAATTTAGATTAACAAATAAAATCAATACATTTTTAAATACATAAAAAAATTCCCAATTTTCATGCAAAATAAATTTGGCAACGTCCTTTATACATTCGTATTTCACCGATTTGCTCTTCGTTTCCAACGAAGGAGGCAAAAATAGTGTTTTTATGATAACCTCCTTCGTTAAAATTTCGCAAGTGTAGAAATTTTTTCAAACGCCGCCATTTGTGCGGCTTTCTTTCGTTTTGATCGAGTTTTTAATTTTGTGCAAATCAAACATTAAAGGGAATACTAACTTATGGATTATATGTTTGTTGGGGATTTTATAATCATTATAAAATGATTATAAAATCATTGTGTAAAACGACTAAACTGTATTATAAGATTTCTCGTCGGCAATTTATTTTCAACCGGGTGTAAAAAAAGAAAAAAAAAAGAAGAAAAAAAGTTTGGGCGAGTCCCGTCAAATTCAACTGAAAAAAAATTTTTTTTTTGTGATAAAAAAAATAAAAAACTCTTATATTATTTATATTCGAAACTATTTAATAATATTACCTGTTTATGAAAGTGTATAAAAGTGTCAATATTAATCGATGAAGGAATTATAATTGTATTTAAATAACACGTGAGTTATATTTTCTTCTTTTTTTCCCTTTTTTTTATTTCTATTCTTTTTCTTTTTTTCCTCCCAACTTCTTCTATGGTTTTGTGTATTGAATGTCGATATTTTCTTCTTTTTTTTTTTTTTATATATTTTCGTTTTAACGAGTTTTCCAGTCAAATTGTCCCTTGTAAAAAAAAAACTACTCTTAATCGGTTTATGTTTTAAATTAAAAGAAAAAAAAAGAACAAATTGAATTAAGAGAAAAGAAGACTTCTTTTTATTTTATTTTTTTAGTATAAAAGTCATGTACAAATTACGACCGCTTTCAATTTGTTATTATTTGTTCGAAATAATTCACTTAAGAAAAAAATTAAATATTAAAAAAAAATATATTAAAGGAAAACGGAGAGAAGACAATCAGATTTATTTCTTTATTAAAATAAAAAAAAAAAAAAAAGATTTTTTTCATTTAATTTTGTTGGAGTTTCCAATTACTCAACATACTCAAATTATTGAAAATTAAAAAGAAAAATCAGAAACGGGATAAATTCCTATTGGATTTTTAATGCAGGTGCAATTTTTTTTTATTAGTTTTGTTTTTTTTTTTTTTGGTGGAAAAATTCGAATTGGGGAATTATGATTGTGTGTTTTATAAATTTTACGGATAACAAAAATAAAAAAGTGGATGATTATTTTTTTTTTTTTTTTTGATTAATATAAAATTTCACAGAAATAATGAAATTATATTTAGAAATTTTAATTTAATTTTTCTTTACAATCACAAATAATAATAATAATAATAATAATACAAATATAAAACAGTTTCTGTGATTAAAAAAAAAATATATATTTATTTAATGGAGAAAAAAACTTGATAAAATTCAGTTCTCTCTTTTTTTTTTGATATTTCTTTTTTTTGTTCGCCTTTTTTTCATGAAAATTGCATCGATTTTTTCTTTATATTCTGACAACATTTTTTCTTTTTTTTATATGTGTGTGTGTGTTGACAGGTGAAATTATTATTGATAATAATAACTGATATGGATAAAAGAATAAAATTATGAAACGAATGAGTGAAAGAAGAAAAAAAATTGGAATTATACCGTTAATTTTTTTGACAATTAATTTTTTTGTATATTTTGGCAAATTACATCATTCTTGAACAAAATAATAATAAAAGGAAAAAAAAAAGAAGTAAAATGAAAAAAAAAAACAAAAACAGAAGAATAAAAGAAGAAAAGAAGAAATAATAAAAGAGAAAAAAAAACAGCACCACACACAAGAAGAACAACTAATTCAAAATATATTTATCTCTCTTTAACTAAAACAAACTCTTAATCCAGTTTTAATTGAGAAGAAAAGAGACAACACTTTTATATTCTGTTTTTTTTGTTCTTCTCATTGTTTTTGTTGTAGAAAAATAAAAGATAATGCGATTTTTTTTACGTTCAGTTTTTCCAGATTTCTCACTTTTTTTTTTATTTATTTAATACATTTTTGATATGTTGTTGTAAATAATTGTTAATTATAATAATGTTTTCTTCTTATTATAAATATATTTTTTAAAAGTAAAATTAAAATTAAAACTCAAAATTTAACCACAAAAAAAAAAAAATTATTTTTTATTTTTGGTTATCGTGTTTTTTTTTTTTTTTTGTTGTTTCCCTGTTCTATAATAAATTCGAATTGATCTATTTTTATTTATTAATGGCAACAACAAAAATATTTATATAAAAAAAAAAGAAGTGAAACACTGTGAAAGAGGGAGATAGTGACAAGTGTGAATGAGAGAAAAATAAATAAGAATGCGCTAATTTTTGAGTTTTTGACCTCAAATTTAAGTAAAAGGAAGGGGAAAAACATTCTATGTACTAACTACTATTTTTCTTCTGTTTCTGAATTTCCCCAAACATAACAACAACAATAACAAACAAACATAAAAGAAGAAGAAAAAAAGAAGATAGATGAGAGTTGAAAAATTTTCCTGCACTTTTCATTGATCGGAAGAAATTTTCCATTTCGGTTTTTTTGTTTGTTTTTTTTCTGTTTGGATTGTCGCCTGTTTTTTTAGCATAGAATTTTTTGTTAATAAAATTTGACATTTTCTTTATTAATTTACATTTTTTTCTTTTTGTTTTCTTATTTTCATTTTCAGGAAATCTGGAAAATAACATAAAATTGTGTGGAAAGAAATAAAAAAAAAACGAAGAGAGAAGAAAAAAGTGAATAATTTTTATTGTATTTTTTTTTTGTATAAAAAAGTGTTGGGCCACAAATAAATTAAAACAACAACAAAAACAACAACAAGCAACAACAATAAACATCAGCAACAAGAAGCATAAATAAATAAAAATAATAAATTATTAATAAAAAAACAAAATTAATCCTATAATCGACGACGGTCATGAATTTATTCTCCAGAGAATAGTTTTTGTGGTACCAAGAGAGAGAAAGAAAGAGACCGTGATAGGGTCCAATAAAAGTTACATTAATTTATTATCTACTCGTTTTTGTTTTCTCTAAAATTAATATTCCATCAATTTATCTTTTTTTATTTTCTTTTTTTTTCTTTTGTTTTTCTTTTTTTGTTTTGTTGTAATTTTTTTTTTTTTTTCATTCTATTTTTGATTGAAGAAGATAGTAAAAGAAGAAGGGGGATTAACGAAAAGAGAAAGAGAAAGAATATAGGAAAAAAGTGTGTGAGAAGGAAGAATTAGAATATAAAAAAAAGTAAAAGAGAAAAGAGTGAAAAGGATAGAAGGGTGTAACCTGTTACTGTATTCATTCTTCTTGTTTTCAAATAACTTTAAAACAAAAAGTCAGTTTTTTTTATTATTTTATTTTTCATTTAATTATATTTGCTTTTGTTTTTGTTGTATATTTTATTATTGAACAGTTTTACCTAATTTAATTTTTCATTTTAATTTTTTTTTGTTTTTAAATTTAGTTCAATTTTTTATAAAAAAAAAAAAAAACAAACAAACAAACAAAACCAAAAAAAAAAAAAATATTTCAATTTTTATTCTTTTAAAAATTGTGTTTTTATTTCTGATTTTTCAATCATTTTTATCGGTACTTTTTTTTCTCGCTTTTTTTTTAATAAAAATTAAAAAAAAAAAATTTGTAACTTTTGGTAAAAGAATTTCTGGAGAAAGTGTTGTATGTGTTGTGCGAAGAAATTCTGGTGTAACACAACGAATTTGTTTAATAATAAAATATTAATAATAATACAAATAATAATAATAATTACAATAATAATAATAAATAAATTTTACGAATATAAAGGAACAACATTTTATAATATAATATGGAGTGCTGTCTGTCTGAGGAAGCTAAAGAGCAAAAACGTATTAATCAAGAGATTGAACGTCAGTTACGTCGTGATAAACGAGATGCACGTCGTGAACTTAAACTTCTATTGCTCGGTAAGTTTATTTTGTTTTTTTAAATATATTTTTAATCATTCAATTTCTCTACATTCCCCTCAATCACGTTAAAATTTTCCTTCATTGTTTTTTTTTTTAAAAAATCATCTTATTTTTTTTCCTCCTTCACCTCCCCACCACACTAATCTTTCTAACACAGTTTATCATTCAGTCACTCCTCCACATTCACTCTAATCAAATTATTACACAATAATAAACATCTTATTTTTTTTATGTTTTTTGTTATTCTAATTGTATCGCAAGTATGTTTTGTGTGAATTCACAAAAAAATTGGATCATTTTAATTTCTTACAGAGTTCAAAATGTTATCATTTTTTAAAGAAACGCATAAAAACAATAAATACAAAAAAACAGAAACTTCAATAAATATTTTCTTTCTTTTTTTTTTGACACGCATGATTGTGTGCATGAGTGTCTGACAGAGAGAGAAAGGGAGTGTGAAAGAGAGATTTAATAATGTAAAAAAGGAAAAATTAAAAATGTTTTTATTTTTGTTTTTACGGAAATTAAAAACAAAATTAATTACAATTCGTGTACAAAAGAAAAGAAAATTAATGTAAAATTCAATAAAAAATGCAGTTCAATTAAAAAAATATGCAATAAAGAAAAAATGGTGTAGGTAGGAACTCTGTAAAAAGGGAAAATATTACGCGATTATTTACATTGTTTATAATTTTTCCATTGATGAATCATGAATGACATTTTTTATTTTTCCGCCTTCATATATATTCATTGTGCCATAACGCCATAAAATAAAATAAATAATTTATAATTATCCGTTTGTATTATTCCTACGTGTGAAAGAAAATTAAAAAAAAAAATCACCCCACACAAACACCATTCATACACAAATAATAATTATACTGAACCTCCTCCATTTCTGGACTCTTTTTTTTTTTTTTTTCTTCATCATTTTTTTAGTTTTTTTTTATTCGGAAAAACTAGGATTGCAGACGACGACGCAAAGGATATTCGTCTCGTCTGTTTCCATATATAATTTTTTTTTGTCCCGTTTTCTTTTTAAACTGCATTTTCTTGAATTTAACGATTTAAATGAATTCCAATAAGTTATTTACTTTACTTTGAACGAAGAAGCAAAAAAAAAACACTCACATTCACACACATACATACACACACTCACATACTCGCAAAGATTCAGCAGAAGAATATCAGTTCATTTGTTCAATTAGAAAGAGATAGATAGATAGAGAAAAATTGCATCTTTTAAAAATAATAATAATAACAACAACAAAATATAAAAGAAGGAGACGAACACTCGTGACTTTTTAAAAAAATATAAATAATTTATCTGAAGAAAGAAAAAAAAAATTTGACTCTTATTGAAAAACACATAAAAAGAATAATAAAAGATTTAAGAATTTCCTAAATAAAAAAAAAAAATAAGAGAAATGAGAGAAAAAAAACCGTTCATTCCCCCCTTTAAGTCCTCTGACCTCATCATTTGTCGAATTCGGTTTGAAATTTTCTTTGAGTTTTTATTTTTTCTTCTGTGTTGTTGTATTATTTGAATGGTTTAAATTATATAGTTAAAAATTGATCGGTAATAAAAATTGTAAAACACTAATGGGGGGATGGATGGGTACAACACACAAACGCAAGTAAGGTTAATTTTTGTTGTTGTTGTTATTTGTGGTAAACTTACCATTGCGAAGGGGTTAACACACGTATAAAAAGAAAAACTATGAAACGTCTAAGAGTTACGTATTTGATTGATCCGAGAGCGCATTAAAATGTTTCATAAGAGTTTCGTAGGAATTCGTTATAGCTGATGAATCTTTACTTGGAACAAAAAGTACAAATTAATTTTTAATCAAAAATTAAGTTTGATGTTAGCAAGGCAGAAGTACATATTCCCTTACTTACTAAATCTTTCAATATCTTTCTAGTTTTCAATGATCACAGAATAGTCAAATTGAAATTTACTCGCGTTTGTACACTTGACCCTTTTTTTAAAAATGATTGAGAAAAATCTTAAGATTTTTTGTTTGTGAATAATTTGTTTACAAGAAAAATAATTGATATGCTAATTTCAGTGTATTTTTTTCTTTTCCCATTTTTTTAACGAACAAATCAAAAATTGTTAATCATTACACAAAAGTAAAAAGATTGTTAAAAGAACAAGCACGAATTTACTCTAATAATGATGATAACAGATTAATTAGTAGGTACGTTTGAATTAGTTTTGTGGATTCTTGTAAAATGTTTATGCTTCATTTTTATCTTCATCCCAATTTTTTTTTTTTTTGATAAGATTCGGAAAATTTACGTATTTTGTGTCGGTCCTGCTCCTGTGCGATGGAAATTCTTTGTAGCGCGAATGAAAATAAGAAGAAAAAATTATGTACATTTTCTTCCTAAAGGATAATTTCCAAAATGGGTAATATTTTTACTGGTTTCCGAAGAACATACAAAAAAAAAAAAAACAAAAAAAAAATAGTCGTCGTCATTCACCGGGACTAAATAAGAAGAAACAATTTATGTGTGTGTTGTGTATGTGTGCGTTTCATGTTTGAATGTATTTATTTTTTTTTTGTTGGGCATGCTCTTTAACACCATTGCATTTAAATGGCTGACATGACATTGTTAGGCATGCGCTTTTTGTATTTCTCGCGTTTTTCTTCTTTTTTTTTCTTCTTTACTTCGTTGTTGGTGTTTTTTTTTTATTTTTCAAATATTGGAATATCTGGAATATTGGAATACATTTTGAATTTGCTGTTTTTTCTCGTTTTTCATTTTTGTCTCCTATTTTTTTCTTTCTTTTTTTTTTAGATTTTCTCTCATATTTTTTTGGATGAATATAATTATTTTTATCTCACAAATTATTCTTTATAATTTTCGTGTTTTTTTTTTTTTTTTTTATTTGGCAAAAAGTAAATAAAATCATAATAAAAAAAATATATATATAAGAAAAAAAAGAAGAAGAAGATACAAAATTGAATTTTTTTTTTTTTCAAATTCTTGTTTCTTGAATGATGTACTTTTTTTTTTTTTTTTGTTTTTCTCATTTCCTTCTGTTGTTTTGTTATTTTCATGTCTTTTTTTCTCTGTTTTTTTTGCTCGTAAAGTTGGCAACGGAAATAAAATTGTTTGTAAATGGATGGGTGTGTGTGTGTATGTCTGTATGCGTATATGATTGTCCCTTTTTTTAATTTTTGTTACAATTTTATAATTTATAAATAATTAAATTAATATTTTCAACGAAAGTATTCATGATGATTTTTTGTTGTTTTCAATTCAATATTCTCTCTTATCAAAGATCTTAAACACAGATATTCTTCATCTTCTTTTTTTTTTTATTATTTATTTATTTTATTTCATCTTTTTCTCTTATTTTCTAACTAAAGTATATTAAAAAAAAAAAATTTATAATATTTTATAATCGTCTCAAATTACTACAATCTTTAATTCACAATTTTTGTATAAAAAGCAATATAATTTTTTTTTCGTCTATTCTCGTTTCATTGCTGTTTCTGTGGCTCTTGTCTCTTTTATTTAGTGCTTAGTACTTATAATAAAATAACCAACACATATACACACAGACACACAAAATTTTGTATGAAATAATAATGAATAGCAACAACAATAATGAACAAATAAATTAATAAAAAAAAATGAAGAAGAAGAAGAAAAAATTATAAATTATTTATATTGAATAAGATGTTTTTTTTGGGCGACATCTCTGTGCAGATCATCTTAACTAAGTTCATCTCCATTCATATTCAATGCATTCATATATACTTATGTATGTGCATACATACATAATATTAACACATAAAAACGTTTCACACATACAACGTATATACATGCCGGCACATCTATTCATATATATATATATATATATATATATATATATATATGCAGTAACACATATACACACACAAGCAAAGACAAATTGTTATACAGGAAAGAAGAGAAAAAAAAACTGTATAATATAGATAGGAGTCAATATAGGACAACGACAGAGAGGCAGAATATTATATAGATATTTTTGTTCTGTATTTTTGGTATGGCAAAGATGGCTGTACTTATGAATGAAGTTTGTTGAATGAATGGCGGCGTTACATATTTTATGGGCTTTTTTTTCCTCTACTTCTAACTTTATTTTCTCTCTGTGTGTTAATGTTAACCATTTCCTAACCACCATTCTACCCTCACCCATAGGTCCTACCTACTTAAGAGGTCACATATATATTAGAAGAACAGATTTGATTTTTTTCATATACTTTTTTTTTTTTTTACTCTATTTAATTAATTTGTTTTCTATGATGAAATACATTATTATTATCTAATTCCCCAATTTTCCATTTATCCTATAAAAAAAATTCTTCTTTTTCTATTATTTTTATGTAATGTTGACTTATTCATATTAGTATATTTATTTATTAAATAATAATAGTTGAACACGATTTCATCTTTCTTTTATGTAACAATAAATAATAAATAACAACAAACAATCAAATAAGAAAATAAGAATCGTATTTTTTTTTATTTTTCTCTTTTTTTTTTTATGAAAAATGGAATAAAATCTGTTGTTTTGTTTTTTGTCTAATAGGTACTGGAGAATCTGGTAAATCAACATTCATTAAACAAATGCGTATTATACATGGTAGCGGTTACTCAGATGAAGACAAAAGAGGTTTTATTAAATTGGTCTACCAAAATATATTTATGGCAATGCAGTCAATGATACGTGCAATGGATCTACTCAAAATACAATTTAATTCGGCATCTAATTCGGTAAATATTGTAATTACAAACATCTCCCTAAAAGTTATATTTATACACTAAAAATTTTAATTTTTTGTTATTTTTAGGATAACGCAGAATTGATAAAAAGTGTAGATTTTGAAACAGTAACTACATTTGACCCGCCCTATGTTCAAGCAATCAAAGATTTATGGGCTGATTGTGGTATTCAAGAATGTTATGACAGAAGAAGGGAATATCAACTTACTGATTCTGCTAAATAGTATGTTTTTTTTTCTTTTACCACACATTTTTATTGTTGATTTACGTGTCACATGTAGATGATAAAACAAAACATAATTGTCACGATAATCTGAATTAAGCAGAAACAAAGACAAGATTCTAATTGGGTTACTGAAATCATAAATAAATTGGAATAATATGTTTACGTGAAATAAAGTCATGTAGGTCACATCACGCAAAAAAAAGAATGATCTTCATAGAATGTTTACTTACATTTTGTAACGAAGTATTATTTAAAAATATGCTCCATATAATTTCGCATTTGTTAAGAAAGTCATAGTTTCATTGTAATAAAATTCTCAAATTACCGACTGTCAGAATTTTCTTGTTAAATTATTCTTTCATTAATAAAGTAGGTTAAAGAGGAAACAGAATCGGTTTGTAATTTAGTAATTTTGATGTATGAAGGCTTTGACTGACCTAATCGTTACAAAAGTCTTTTATCAAACATGTGACATCCAATTCAGCTTAACACTAATCTTTTTTCCATTATTCATTTGAAATCTTATTAACGAAAGTCTAATCAAATCGATCATTATCTATATTTATGTATTGGTCGCGTAGCGTCCTTCTACTTTTTTTTTTGTTTTCTAAAATATCGGTTTAAACATTGTTTTTTTTTTTGGTTTCCTTGTACTTTTTTACAATAAAGAAAACTGTTGATTTTTAAATCTTAAATCAATTGTTTTTAGAGAAGAAACCTTATGAGTGAAATCCAATACTTTTTTAACCACAAACAAACATAAATCAAATTATTATATAACAAAATAAATAAATTTAATAAAAATAATTAGTTACCTGAGTGAAATTGATCGTGTTGCTGCACCAAATTATCTTCCAACTGAACAAGACATTCTAAGGGTTCGTGTACCGACCACAGGAATAATTGAGTATCCATTCGATTTAGAGGAAATTCGGTTTAGGTATTTTTTGTTGTTTTTTCTTCTTCTGTGTATTCTTTTTGGATACAAAAAAAAACAAGAGGCTGTTCTTTTTCTATTTTTCTTTCTTAATTTTGTATTTTTTTTTTTGTTGACTAAAATATTTTGTGATGCACGATTGTTTAAAAAAAATTAAATCAGAAAGGTGATTGTTTGGTAAGGGTTAGTTAGTTGCTTAATGCATGATTATAACTTTAGCTTTCAGAGAAAATATCAACATAGATGATTAAAGGTTATTAATCAATTCATCAGTTCGTATTCCTATATTTTATCTTCATCATATTGTTATAAAATTTTAACATTCATTTAATATTTTCTATTAAAAATTTAATATTATCATTTAGTTATATGGATGAATTGGATCGTATTGGTAATGAAAGTGGTTATCTACCAACTGAACAAGATATTTTAAGATCACGTCAAGCAACAACTGGAATTATTGAGTATTCATTTCAGTATTATTTTAAATCTCCGTTTGTTGGCCAAATATTATTGAGGTATTAACAACAATTTCATTTTCTTTCTTTCAATTATATTTTATTCAGCTGAGTCGCTTTAACGAATTAATCGAAAACTAATTTTCATAACAAAAAATAAATAAATCGCATAAAGTCGAATAAAACAAAGCATAAATATCACAAATAAATATTAAATAAAATTGGAATGCTTTGCTTAGATGATAATATGAAGCAGTGTTTTAGGATCGTTTTTTTTTTCAATTGTTACATAGTAAATATATCAGCCGAAATATTCATTAATCTACGTTCCCGTTTTAATATCGTTTTAATTTGATGCGAATTGATTAATCTTTAAAAAATCTAATATTGTCATTTAGTTATTTGGATGAATTGGAACGTATTTCTGATCCAACATATCTACCAACTCTACAAGATATTTTAAGAACACGTCAGCAAATAGGTGGAGTTACCGAAAATATATTTCATGTAACTGTTCAGTGTGGTAAAAATTGGATAATGATATTTGAAACGCCTGTACTCATATTTAGGTATTAAAAAAAAACAATCGTATTAATTTAAAAAAAAAAATAACAATAAATCCTTTCATTTCGATTATGTTGATCAAAAGTTAATCAGTCGCTTTTAGCGCCTTTATTGAGAAGAAAATAAATCAATAACATAATAAAGAAACAAAAAAAAAACAGCTGATATTGCGGCTTTTGCTTTGCATAGGCTGTTTCAAGAAATACCCCAATTTTAACCTTTAACCTTTTAAAATATTCTCACTTATTTAAATGATGTCGGTTTGGAAAATAAAAATTATTTTATATATTTGTAACCATTCACAATCAGTGTGGCAATCAAATATTCTCATGTAAAATTCTTTTAAAAATTAAACAATTGATAGTTAAAATATTCTCCAATTATAAGTCATTTATGTCCTTGTAAAATAAAGATAGGACGTAGGCTTAGAAAATATCTCTAGATGTTTGCAGATTCACATACACGCTGAAGAAGATAATCATCATCTTTTCTCCCTTCAAATAAATTGACTTCAGAACGTATTCTTTTAGAATTGTAACAAATAAATAGAAAATAATTGTTATTTAGTTATTTGGGTGATTTGGAGCGTATTGATGATCCAGAATATCTACCAACTGAACAAGATATTTTAAGAGCACGTCAACCAACCACTGGAATTATTGAGTATCCATTTGATTTGGATAACATAATATTTAGGTATTCAAAACTAATATTTCACTTTCAATGATTTTTATTCAACTCAACTTTTTTGTATTTGTAAACAAAAGAGAAAATTTGTTGATGTAAATTTTTTTTTTTCATCAATTTTTAATTGATTTCACTAAAAAGAGTTGTATAAAAATAATTGAAAATGAAAAATATCCCACAAGTAAATGAAAACGTTGAAAATTGATTTTCATTATTTTTTGCTAGAATAAAATTCGCGTTTTTTTTTCTATTGTTAAATTGTCTCTTCGTTTAAAAAAAATATGATCCCCAAATGATGAACCAATAATTAATTTAAATAGAACAAAAGGTAAGTTTTCTTTTCAGATGCTTTGCATGCAAATAATATAAAATAATGTTTAGATTTATGATTATGAATAAATAAAAAATAAGAAGAAAAAAAAAATAAATAAATACGCTTTTGCATGCTCCTCTTGTTAAAACAGCCAAAAAGAAAAAAAATAATTTATTAATAATCTTATTTTAGCCCTTTCAAAATTTCTGACATAAATATTTGTGTTGATTTTTTTAAAATTCAAAAGTAATTAACTTAAAATTAAATGAGAAACATATTATTGTGTTTGTGTGCTACATTTTTTTGTTTTTGTTCAAAAAAAAGAAAACGGTCAGAATTTGAAGGAGTTAATTTACGAAAAAATTAAAAAAATTGAAATTAAATTATTTAACACAATTTTTCTTTTTTTTTATATTTTTTTTATATAACAGAATGGTAGACGTAGGGGGACAGAGATCTGAAAGACGAAAATGGATTCATTGTTTTGAAAATGTAACATCAATTATATTTCTTGTTGCACTTTCTGAATATGATCAAATTTTGTTTGAATCAGAAAATGAGGTAATTTCTTGAAAAATTTCTTTTGAAATTTGATTTTTTTTTTATTAATTTTGTTTTTTTTTTTATTTCATTTTAGAATCGTATGGAAGAGTCAAAAGCTTTATTCAAAACAATTATAACATACCCATGGTTCCAGCATTCCTCTGTTATTCTGTTTTTAAATAAGAAAGATTTACTTGAGGAAAAAATAATGTATTCACATTTGGTAGACTATTTTCCAGAATATGATGGTAATTTATTCAACTTCTTTATTTAATTAGATTAGATTTTAATTTTATAACATTTCGATTTGATTTAATTTATTAATTTGACGAGATTTTTTTTAAAATTAAACAATACAAAAAAAAAATGCATATTTAAAATAATTTAGGACCAAAACTGGATGATAAACCAGCAAGAGAATATATTTGTAAATTATATTTGGCGTGTAATCCAGATCCAGATCGAATGTGTTACTCACATTTTACGGTTGCGACAGGTGTATTTATTTTTAAATTATTTTTGGAAAAAAAAATTGTATTGCTAAAAGTCAATAATTTATGAATAGGCTAGTAAATTAAATTCTGCGTTCCACCTAATTTAATCCCTGATAGTTTTTTTTTAGTTGTTATTTGTATTGCTATTTAAAGTGAGCCATTCTTGCCTTCTTTTAAATTTAGGTCCACAAAGAGATGCAATAGCTGCCAGAGAATTTATACTACGTATGTTCGTTGATCTGAATCCAGATTCAGAAAAAATAATTTACTCACATTTTACTTGTGCAACAGGTAAGAATTCTTTTTTTTAATAATTTCAGGGAATGTGTTTCTGGAATCTTTTTTAAAGTCTTATGTTCCTTACTAATTTGCTTTGCTTTGTTGTAATTGGTTTTTATTTATTTTGTTGCTGTTGTTGTGTGTTGGCTTTTATAAAAAATAAAAAGAAAAACTTTTGAAAAGAAAACTAATAATTTTATTTCTTATTTCTTTTCTCTCCCGCCTACAAAACTGCATGGGGGACTGGGGGGATTTATTAATATTATTTTCTTTCATAAAAAATAAAAAAGACACTGAAAATATAAAACTTGTGTTCTGTGCCGTTAAGGATACAATTATGCAAAGTGCATTGAAAGAATTTAATTTAGCTTAAAATTAAAAAAAAAAATGAGAGAAGAAATTCTTTTCCTTCTCCTCCCCCCTTTATTTTGATTATTTTTTCCCCCTTTCTCTGTTATCCATCCATCTCATTCTTTCTCTATATTTTTCTCTGTTTTACTTTCCGTCCATTAAATAAGAGTATTGCATGTTTCTTGTTATTTAAATTTTAAATTATTGTTAAAATTAAAAAAAAAAATTATTTAAATAAATTATGAATAATAAAACGCATGTTGGATTATAATTTAATTTTCTTTTTCTTTCTGTTTGTGTGTGTGTGTGTGTCAGTGTGTGCTTGTATATGTGTATGATGATGTGATGTTTATTTTTAATATTGTGTTTTTTTTCTTTTTTTTTTTGTTGTTTTTCTATTTTACAAATTTAACTAATAAAATAGAGATGAGTGTATTTGTCTGGTCTTTCATTTTTCTGTTTTTTTTTTTCGCTTTCAAAGAAAAGAAAATTAATTTTTGCATTATATTTTTGATTATTTATTATCTTTATGGAATTTTTATTATGAAAATTAATCAATTGACTGACTCTCTACTGAGTATTTAAATGAGTGATCTTAAGAAAGAGAGAAAAAAGAAAATTACATTTGAAAATAAGGAGATTTTTTTTGTATTTTTTAATGAAAAATCAATTTATTTTCTTTTTGACTAAAAACTAAATTTGTCAACATATAAATAAGATGATAATCTTGAAAGAATAATTTACACAATAATGTTTTTTTTTTTGAAATATTCTCAACAATTTTATTGTTATTTTTTTATTAACGAAAATTTACAATTTAGTACCAAGACAAGACAATATGAGAAACAGTGAATTATATTTATTATGATAACGGATAAAGTGGGATGATAGAATTTATTTTCAAACATTTATTTGATACAAATTTGAAATAATGCAAAAATTTTTAGTAATAAGTTTACTTTTACTTACCGTACGTACTTGATATTCTTTTGTTGACAAATTTACCTGCAGTTTTTGACTGATTTGTGTAAAATAAAAATTAGTGAATGAGACAAAACACAAAAATGTTGGCATGCTTTCTTCTAATTAATGCATAATTCTTAAAAGGTGAAACAATTAATAATATTTTTTAATCATTTTCTATTTTTAATTTTATTTTTACATTAAAAAAAAAATAATTAAAATAAAATTTCTCTCTTTTTTTTTTGTTTTTAATAAAAATTTCAGACACGGAAAATATACGTTTTGTGTTTGCCGCTGTCAAGGATACAATTTTACAGTCTAATCTAAAGGAATACAATTTGGTGTGAACAAAAATTTATATATAAAAAAGAAAAAAATAAATAAATAAACAAACAAACAAACAAAAAATGAAGAAAAGAAAAAAAAAGAATAAATAAAAAAGTAAAAAAAAAAAAAAAACAAAAAAAAAATTAAAAAAAAAAAATTAAAAATAAAAAAAAAAATAAGAATAAAAAATAAAAAAATTATATTATTTATATATTATGATAAATTATTAACTATTATTATTATTATGATAGAAATTGAATCAAATAAAATAAAACAAAACAAAACAAACAAAAAAAAAAGGAAACAAAACAAAACAAAGTAAAAAGTAAAAACAAAAAAGAAAAATACTAAAAATAATTGAATTCAATTTTTGAGAGAAGCAAAAAAAAAAAAAGAAATAATTATAAATAAACAAAGAAAATTTACAGTAATGGGAAAAAAAAACAACACTAATATTTAAAAACAAAAAACAAAAACATATAAAATTCGACTATAAGCGCTAAATTGTAAATACATCATCTCAAAAAATCTTAATGAAGAAGAAGATGAAGAAGTACGAGAAAAGAAAGAAGTAGAAGAAAATATTGTGAAAAAGTAAAAAGATAAAAAGGGAAATAAAAAATATTTGGATTTATAAACAAAAGAAGAAAAAACATTTATAAATAAAATTAAAATTAAAAAAAAAAAAAAAAACAAAACAAAAATAAGAAAGAAAAATGGCATTAAAAAAAAATAATTTAATTAATTAAAAGTATAAAAATTAAATTAATTGAATTTTTTATTTTCTTTTTCTTTTTTTTTTTTTTGGAAATCTTGGTATCCTTTTTATGACACGAACAAAGAAAACAAAACTAAAATTGATTTTATTGATTTTTATTTTACATTTTTTAAATAAATAATAATAAATAATTAAATAAATTTAATAAAAAATAAACTATAAATAAATTTAAAATAAAATGAAGAAAAAAAAAAAAATCAAGATGCGAAAAAAAAAAATTGAAATTAAAAAAAAAAAAATTAAATTACACAAAAAATAATAATAATAATAAATACATATTTAAAAGATTTAAAATTAAATAAAAAGAAAGAAAAACAAAAAAAAAAAAAATAGTTAAGCGTGTGGTGTTTTTAAAAGAAAAATTTAAAAAAAACACAAAACAAAACAAACAAAAAACAAAGTCGATCATTTTTATTAAAGAGAAAAAATTTAATAAAAATATAAATTAGTAATTTAAATTTAAAAAACAAAAACAAAAATACAGAAAATACAAAAAAAAACTAATAAAATTAAAAAGGAAGAATTGATGATGATGATGAATTAAATTAGAGAGAAAAGAAAGCAAAATGTTCGCCATATTTGATTTTGATTTATAAATAAAAAAAAAATATTGAATTCTTTTTGTTGTTGTTGCTGTTGTTCTTGTTGTTTTTATTTCTAAAAAAAAAATATAAAATTTTTTTTTTTTTTTATTTAAACAAAACAAACAAATAAAATATAAAATGTGCAATGTGTCTACTTTTCCCCCTCCCCTGCCACCCCCATTCACCTATCTATCCACAACCTCAATCCATCCCTCACAACATTTATATAATTTATGAGATGTAAAAGTTTTTCTTTTTTAAAAACAAAATTAATATGAACTCATTATTATTATTTAATTACAAACATTACACACACACACACACTTTTGGAACAAAAAATAATATAAACAATTTTACTAAATAATAAACTAATTATTATAAATTCATAGTTTTATTTTATCTTCCTTTTTTTTTCTCGCCATCCCACTTTTCATTTTTACTTCCCCCCATCCCCCTACCACCCTGTTAACGCTTTTCTTTGTTTTTTTTCACCTTCTTTTTATTTCTTTATTAAAAAACAAACAAAAATTTATATTAAAAAAAAAAAAAAATGAAGAAAACTTTAAAACAAAAATAAATAATGAGAAAAAGAAGAAGAAAATATATTAAATATAAATTAACTATGATTATTATGTGTCTAATATTATATTATTAATGAAAACGAAAGAAATGGAAAAAAAAAACAAATATTAATTGAAATTGAAAATCAAATGAGAAAAATTAAAAAAAAACAAAAAAAAAATAAATAGATTATTTAAATTATACAATTTATATTTTTATTTGGATTGTTATTATTTTGTTACGTCTCTCTCTATCCGTTCTTTTCCTTTTTTTTTTTTTCGTTTTCTTTTTTTTCTTATAATAAGTTTTTTTTTCTATTTTGAAAATTTGCGCCACTCCTCCTCCATTTTGAAATTTGGATAATTTATTTGATTCTAGAGAAATTCCAAAAAATCTTAATATTTTCTGAAAACAAAAATGGTGATTTGAAGAACACATTTTTTTTTTAAATAAATAAATAAAAAAAACAATTAAATACAAAAACACTGAAAACAAAAAGTCGTCGTCGTATATATTTGTTTCTAGTGTGTGTATGAAAATAAAACAAAGTATAAATTATCCCTTGTATTTTATATAAACGTAATGATGTGTAATTTTTAATAAGAAATATTGAAGAAAAATATAAGACAAGATAAATATTTTAATTTTAAATGAACCGCCAATAGTTTTTTTTTTTTTATCTATAAAAATTATTAACCAGAACAAAAAACTGACATTTTTTTTTTGTTTTAAAAAGGAGGAAATATGTTAAGCATCTTTTCTCACTCTTCTTTTGATATCTTCAAAAAATGATAATTTTCATTTCTTTTTTGTTGTTTAAATGAAAAAAGAACAAATGAAAAATATAAGTAAAGACAAAAATGAAAAATCCGTCTATTTTTTAAGATTAATGAAAAATTGCAAAAGAAAATAATTATAATTAATAAATTAATTGAAAGATTTAAATGAAATGGCTGCTGCTTCTAATTAAATTAAATTAAATTAAATTAATGATAAAATAAAAACACACACACACACACTTGAAAAAAAACACATTCGTTTTTTGTAGCACCTCTTCACCACCCCCCTATACAATATTATGTTTTCTTTTGACGTTTATTAAACTTGATATTAAAAACTTTTGTACACCACACACACACACACACACACACATGCGTATATATCCAAATTATGAATGTTAATCGGATTCATACGGTTTTATAAAAATTATTAAAGGAATTATATTAAAATTACGAAAAAGCAACGCACAAGAAAAAAAAATACCCACGTTAATTAATTATAAAGTAGCTGGACAAAACAAAAAGTTGTGAACCCATTAATGACAGAAACAAAAAAAAAACGATCAACAAAATGGCGTCGATTATATTTAACCTGATTTTCGTGTTAACCGAAAAAAATTGTTTTTGTAATTGTAATTATTTAGGGTGTGTACGAAACCACAACCGAGAGTATGTTTTAATTCATTGTTTTTTCATATCGATACTCTGATGACGGACACATAAATTCGAGTAAGTCACACACACACAATTCTTAAATAAATTTATATCGGCATTTCTTAAAATTATAAAATGAATAAAAAAAAAAATGAAGCAATTTTGTTAAAACGAAATTTTACGGTTGAAAATTAAATGAGCGAAATTTTGTAGAGAGTTTTTTCTTTTTGATTTTCTTTAAATATTCTTTCTTTTGTTGTGTAATTGTTTTAGTCTTTCTTTTTTTTTTTTGGTTCAATTCATAAATAAAGAAAAAATTTGAAAAACCGAACCAAATTTTGTTCCAACATAATTTTTTCTTTCTCATTTATTTTAACAAAATAGGAACTTTTTTTTTTTTTTTTTAAAAAAACACAAATGTGATGGAATTTTGTAGAGTTAAAAAAAGGAAGAAGAAAACATAAATAAACACAAACACACACACATCACACCTCCAACACATTTTTTCTATTTAAAATTAACAAACAAAAAGAAGAAAAAAAAAATCGCACTTAATTTAACAAAAAAAAATATTTAATGAAATTTTTGTTGATGGAAAAAGAAAAAGAAAAAAAAACTAACAATTTTTTTTTTTTGGGATTTAATAATAAAGACATTTTACTTACAAAAGGTAAAAGAAAATGAGAAGAGCAAAATAAAATTCCCATAATGAAAAAGGAAATGTTTTAGACGACTCTCTTGTGTCTTTAAAGGCAAAAAATTTTCTATTCAAAAAATTTAAACAAAAACCAAAAAAAAAAAAAAAATGACGAAAACAAAAAAGAAAAAAAACTAAATTTAACAAAAAAATATAAAATTAAATAATAAATGAAAATAAAATGAAAAAAAAATATTAGATGCATATTGTAAATTTCAATGTGATTCTTAGAATATTTTATTTAGATATGCATAAGTTTATTGATAAAAAAGAAAATATGAAAAAAAAAATGGAGAAAAAAAAAAAACTTAAAAAACAAAAAAATTAAAAATGAACAAAAAAAAAACAATTTAAATTAAACAAACAAACAAAAATAAGAGAAAAAAATTTAATAATACTTTTTTTTTTTTCTTCGTGCCAAAAGACCAAAATAGTAGATTGAAAAATCAAAAGGAAAATTACAAACTAAACAAAATTTGATTATTTGATATTTGTTGTGATTTTGTTGTGGTGACACAAAAACACAAAATAAATAAATAAATTAATTAATTAATAGAAAAAAAACATTACTGTGTTTTTTGGGTGTTTGTACACAAAAAAAAAAAAAACAGAAGAGAAAACTAGGGATGGCAATTGAAAATCGATAGTATCGATAGTATCGATATATCTTCAGTCAAACCATTCGATGTATGTATCCGATCGATTGTTCAAACAATCGCAAAAATCAAAACAAAATGGAAGAAAATCAAACTTAAAAACGCGTTAAGACAAAAAAATTAATAAATAAAATTAACTAAAAACGTAAAAAAAAAAAAGTAATAGAAGAGAAAAAATGAGCGAATTCAAAAAAAAAAAAAAGTATGGAGCAAAAAAAAATTTGTGAAGCAAAAAAACAAAATCAAAAAAAATATAAAAAAAATAAAAATGAAAAACTAAAAACTAAAAAAATCGCAAGTAAAAAAAAAAATATAAAAAACAAAAAAAAAATATTTAAAAATATCTAAAAAAAAAAAAATCAATTAAAAATCGAACAATTTTTTAACTTTACTATGAGGTTTTGTGGCTTTTATATTATTATATATATTTAAAATTAATAAAAGAAAAAAAAAAACAAAAAAAAAATACTATTACCTATTTCTATAAATAACAAAAAAAAACAAAAACATTAAAATTAAACAAATTTAAAATAACAAAAATTAAACAAAATTGAATAAAAATGTAAAATGTAAAAATGTCTTGTAAAACATTTTTACATTTGGGGGGGGAGGTGGGGGAAAATGAAAGGAAAAAAAAAAAAAGACGATGAAAAACAAAACAAAAAAAAAAAAAAATCATAATAAAGAATAAATAAAATGAAAACAAAAGTAAAAGAAGAAAAAGAAAAAGAATTTTATTTGCGATTATTAAAAACCCGCGTTATTTCTCAAAACCGTTTTTAATGGCGGAAAACAAAACAAGACTAAAAATTGTATTATCCAACAACAATTTAAAGTTAAAAGGGGGAAAAATAATTATTAATGATAAATTATTTAGAGGTCCATAAAAGGAAAAGGAAAAATTGAAAATTAAAATTAAAAATTTTATTACAAAAAAACAAAAATTTTTATTGTAAAATGTTTAAATTTTAATATTTTCAAAAAAAAAAAAAAAAAGAGGAAAAACAAAAGAAAAAAAAAACACACACACACACATAAATAAATAAATAAATATAGGAATAATTTTGTTCTTCTAATATTTATGGTATGTATAAATAATATAATTGATGACGAATGATGATGATGATGATGATGATGATTATTAATTATTAATGACAAATTAATCATTCACGTATAAGGAAGTAAAAAAATAGAGATAAATATTTAACGAATCCAAAAAATGAAGAATAAAGTTGAATTAAAACAAAAATATTTATAAAAGAGAAAAAAGTAAAAAAAAAACGGTTTTGGAAAATATTACAAATTTTTCTTTTCTTTTCTTTCCAAACCCCCGCACACCCATTTAGATGAAAACAAACAAACAAGAAAGAAAAAAGAATCATAACAAAATAAAGGAAGAGAGAGGGGAAGCAAATAGTAATGCTTTCCTTTTCTTTCTTTTTTTTTTGTTTTGCTAGAAATATAAAAAAAAATTGTTTTTTTTTTTTGAAGAAAAAAAAACAAAAACAAAACTAATAAATTATAAAATAAATAAATTAAATATTAAACAATTAAAAATATTACTAAATATTTTTTAAATAAAAAAGAATAAAGCAAAAAATGAAGCATTTATTTAATCATTTTTTAATAAAAAAAAAAAGGGAAAAACACAAAAAAAAAATAATTTAATAATAGAAGAAGAAGAAGAAAAAACAAAAGTAAATTTGTGGTGAATTCCATTTTGTCAGTATTGCCATATGTGCAATTTTTATGATCCGCACTTTTTTTTTTTTGCACCAATAGAAAACCGTTCCAAAAAAATGTTCTAAATATTTAAAAATAATAAAGAGCACGACGGATCAAAATACCGATAATTAACGAACATTTTCTATTGGTGCATACGACCATTATGGAACAAAATTTGAAAACATTTTTAAGTTTTTATAAATTTTATTTTCGTGAGAAAATTTTAATTCGAAATTAAAATTTTTTTGGAAGTACATAGAATTAAAGTTTCGAATAAAAATTTATGTATAAAAGATGAAATTAACAAAAAAACAATTCTTAATTAAAAAAGTGTCAAAAAAAAAGAATAAAAAAAAAATTAAAAGAAGCAAAAAAAAAAAATTTATTAAGAATTTGAAATTATTTAAAATTAAATAATTAACTTAAAAAGAAGAAAATTATAAATAACAAATTTTGATTCCGTCATCGAACAATGCACAAATTTTAAATTAAAAAAAAAAAAAAAAAATAACAAAACAAATAAAATCTTTATAAATTTCGCCAAATAGAAAATAGAATGTTGAATTTTTCATATTTTGAATTTTGAAATGTTTTCTATTTTCTTTCATCTCTCTCTCTCTCTCTCTCTACACATAAAAATGTTCGTAGAAGAAATAAAAGAAAGTCACCGATACCTATTTATTCATCTAGCCCATAGATGAATAAATAAATCAAAATAAATATATACGGGTGAAAGGGATTAAAAAAATACAAAGAAAAAATTTCCAAAACAAAAAAAAAACAATCATCCAACATTTTATTAAATTTATTTTTTTTTTTTTTTTATTATAAATTTGGACGACATTTTGAATTTGTGTGACGCAATCAAAACCAAAAAAAAAAAAAGCATTCTTTTTTTTTTTTTACTAAAAAAAAGGAAAAAAAAAACAAAAGAAGAAAAGATGTAGAAGAAAATAAAACTAACAAAAACCATAAATTAATAAATGGAAAAAATTCCAAAAAAACAAAAAAAAGGAAAAGAAAATGAATTGAAGGAAAAACAAAATAAAAAAAATAAAAAAGCAAGAAAATTGTGGTATTCAGTTTAAAAAAAAAAATGAAATTTGTATAAATAAAACAAAAACATAAAAGAAATACATTTTTAAATAATAATATTTAATTTTATATTTGAAAAGAAAAATGGACGTCATTTTTAAATTTTTTTTTTTTTTTTTGTAGAGAAAAATAACGGAGAGAATTCTAAAGAATAAAAAAATAACAGCAAAATAAAATTTTTACTAAAATCATGCTTTTGAATGAGCCAATGAAAAACGTGATAGTAATGTTTATAACATTTTATTCTTTAACTGTGTGAGTGTGTGTGTATATGTACACCATTTTATTTTCTCTCTGTTTCTTTTTTCTTTTTCGTTTGAGATTTTTTTTTCTCTAAAATAATAATAATTAAAAAATAAACATCACTTAAAAATACGTGATCCCACAATCAATGACGTAAATAAAATTTTCTTATAACCGGACAAAACAAAAAAAAAAAAAGAAAAAAAATTAAAAAATGACATTCATTAGAAATTCTTTGAAACCAAGAGAAAAACAAAAAAAATTTTGAACTTTTTTAATGTGTAAAACTGAATAACACTATTTTTTTAATAAATAAAAAATGAAAAAAAAAAAAAAAAACAAACAAACAAACAAAATATATATAATTATAATAAATAAAAATAAAAAAAAAAACATAAAAAATTAATGGCTGGAATTTATAAGAAATAATTAAAAAAAAAAAGAAAACAAAAAAAATAAATAATAATAATAATAATAACCAATTTAAATACAAATGATATTATTTATTTTGATATTGTGTATCTTTTAGGTTCCAGCCTTTTTTATATCCTTTTAATTGTCTTCTCATCACTCAAATCTATATCTATAAAACTGTGAATACAACTGTGATTTATGTGAAGTTCAAAGATTTTGCAGAATTTACAGTGAATGACCAGAGTTTTAACTTTAAAGGTAAATATAATTTATAACATAAAGAAATAATTGTCCAAGAATCTGAAATTTTTAGAATATAATCTAAAAGTACTTGGAAATAAATAAAACAAATTAGATTATCGTTTTGTCTAATTCGAATTTATTTATTTAATATAAAACACCGAACAAAAAAAATTGTAGATAGGTAGGTACAAAGTACAAGTATTAAGAATTATAACCGATTTAATTTACTAAATATTTGCTGATAGCCTTTTCAACAGCAGTTTTCATCTCTGCCATAACAATCTTTTGGTTATCAGCTCTGATGATGGCTGTGCCAGCAACAATCATATTTGCTCCAGCCTTTAAAAAAATAAAACAAAATTGTAGTGTCATAAAAGAATCTCATTAGAGTCAAATATTTACAGTAGCGCAAGCGTCAATTGTTGTTAAACCAACTCCACCATCAACTTCAATGTTTAAATTTTGATAATTTTCGCGTAGCCATCTAACTTTAGGCATCATGTCAGACATGAATTGTTGACCACCAAAACCAGGTTCAACAGTCCTGTAATAATTGATTTAGTTTGGAAAATGATAAAATTGAGATAAAATATTATGACTTACATTATGAGAATCATGTCTGCCATGGAAACATAATCTTTGACGGCTTGAACCTAAAATTAAAATCTTTTAATCATTGAAATAGAATTTATAATTTTCTTATGAAACATACACTTGTTCCTGGTTTTAATGCAAGGCCAACTTTCATTCCTGACTCTCTAACTCGTCGACAAATCTCTGGAACACTGCCTTGGCATGGTTCAATGTGAAATGTGTATTGATCAACTCCTGCATCTGCCATTGGCTCAATCCACAAATCTGGATTTTGCACCATCATATGAGTCTCGAAAAAAGCATCTTTTATTTTTGATCGAAGACATTTTACAACTGGATGCCCAAACGTTAAATTAGGAACAAAATTTCCATCCATAATGTCAAGATGAAGATAATCTGCTCCATTATCTAAAAGTTTTTGAGATTCGGAATGTAGTTGTGATAAATCTGCATTTAAAATAGATGGTCCAATTTGAGCTTTAACAGGCATTTTCACAATTTATTTTTTTAAAACGCGTTCGACTTGCTTATTTACTTATTTTATTTATATGACAAAATTTAATGTTTGTGGGTACGTTCATGAAATATACTAGAATTCCATTATCTTTCCAGTTGAAAACAAAAGTTACCCGATGTAGAAATTTTCCAGGTCAAATGTGGTGTGCTGTATAACTTTTGTAAATGTGAACTATAAATTTTGGTCATTACGAGTATTTAATGAATATTCAGAACCTAAAAATTGTAACTACTTGTAATTAATTAATAATTATTATTTATTTCAGTATAGAATTAAACAGACATAATTTCATTAAAAACAATTTATTATAAATGCATTATTGTTTTTGAGTTCAATGTAAACAATTTTATTGAACCAATCAGAATAAGTTAAATTTTATAATAGTGATTTCATCTGTCAAGTAATATTTGCGGCTTTTTTGTTATCTTTGTAATAAGATAAGTTTAACTATGATATCCTTAAAACTATTTCTTATATTAAATATATGTACACTTATTGTGGTAACGACATCAAAGAAATCTGATGAAAAAACAAAACCAGAATGGGCTAAAAAAGATATCAGAGATTTTTCAGATGCTGACATGGAACGTTTGTTGGACCAATGGGAAGTGAGTTGCAAAACTGATAACAAAAATAGATAGGATATTAATAATTTTTGGAATTCCAGGAAGACGAAGAGCCATTAGAAGATGATGAACTTCCAGAACATTTAAGACCGTCACCACAAATTGACATGTCTAAATTTGATATGAAAAATCCAGAAGAAATTTTACAAGCTACGAAAAAGGGAAAAACAGTTATGACTTTTGTAACTGTAACAGGAAATCCAACTAAAGATGAATCGGAAACAATAACAAAATTGTGGCAAACAAGTTTATGGAATAATCATATTCAGGCTGAACGTTATATGATTGATGATAACAGAGCAATTTTTATGTTTAAAGATGGTGCTCAAGCATGGGAAGCAAAAGACTTTTTGGTAGATCAAGAAAGATGTAATAGTGTTACAGTTGAAAGTAAAGTTTATAATGGAAAATATTCAGAGGCAAAAGATGAACTTTAAAAAAAGAAAACAAATGATCTAATTTTTATACGGAAAAAATTTATTTTACTTTAATAAAATTAAAAATAAAAATTTAAAAAAAATACCATCCATTTACTGTTTTAAATTTAGAAGGAATCTATATTCAATGTTATTGTTCACCATCTAATATTAAGTGCTGTGTTCATTTTCTCTACAGCATGATAGGTGGTATGTAGAAGAGCTTTTGTTTTATCACTATGTGATCCATCCAAAAATGTATTGTAAATATTTTGTGTGTCCGAATTCTCTGGATTTGATTTTGGTAGGGATTTATAAAGATGTTCCATTTGATAAACAAGTTCTCGTGAAGAAACACCTTCTTTAGGGCGGATTTGGGCACCACCATTAAGACATCCTGATGGGCATGCCATTACTTCAACATAATGGTAAACAGATTTACCTCTTTTTAGTTTTTGAACTAAATTTTGAATATTTCTAAACCCATTTGCAATTGCAAATTGTAACAGAACTTCCCCATTTCGTTCTAAAATAATTTCTTTAAAATCTACATTTCTCAATATTTTATATTCCAATTGATTTAACTCTTCTCCAAATAGTTCTCTAGCAGCGTATGTAAATATGTAATCGGAATAACCACCTGAACCAGATAACTCATGTCTCCAAATGTGTGTGGATGGTCGGTTAGTATTCCATGGCCAATCACAAGGAACTTTCGGTACTGATGCTAATGAAATTGACTCTTTTATTAACATTTGATCAATTTCAACTGAAAGTAAATTAATTTATTACGTGTTTCCTTTAAGAATTTTTTTTTGATAATATAACTCACGTGATGTTATAACACAATCAACATCTCTGGCATCATTTGCTTCACTAAAAAATTCCTCTCTACTTGCTTCTAATTTTTTATCATAACAAGGCATTATTGTTGCATGATATATTTTTTCACCAGATATAGCCAACATTTGTCCTAAATATTGTTTCACAAGAACTCCCATAATTTGTTGTGGTGATCTTGTACTTGATATATATGGCAATATAAAACTTCCATGAGTTTTTTCTGCATAACATACCCAACCCGGACAAGAACTGGCTAACATTGGAAGTTTTGTTGTATTATTCTCATCAAATTTATATGATTTATATCTTTCTAAAAACTCATTACGACATTCAATTAATGCTAAGTCATCTGCTATCTTAGTATCAAGCACATAATCAACACCAATTGATTTAAAATAACCTAAAATAAAAAAGAAATTAGAAATTTTGAATTATAATAAATGCGTCAATATTTTACCAGTTACTCTTTGTAGACATTCCTCAACTTCCAAATTATAAGCTTTTGCGATTGACAAAATTGCTTGTTGTGATATAGTAAATACTATTGTTCTAACTTTATCCAATTCATTTGTGGTCTTAAATAATTGATTTTCACTAAGTACCCTTAAAAGTTCTTCTTGACTTTGTTGTGTGATTAACACTCCTTCTGCAGACGTTATACATCCAGAACATGCAAGACAATCAGCTAATGTAATTTCCACTTTTTCTAGTTTTTGTGAACCTGACTATTTATTCTTATTAATAAATTAATGACAAAAAAAAACAGAAAATAAATAACGTTACCATTAATTCTTCATGATAAGTTCCATCACCCTGAATTGTAATTTTTGATCCTGTTTTTGTTTTCTTTGTATCTATTTTAACAGGTTTAATACATTCCTGTGATGGTGTTATAAAATCAGATAAATCTGTTAATTGAAGAGCACCACTAAAACCAGACATTTTATAAAATTCAAATATTATTTAATTAAGTACGAAATAAAAATTAAACAAAGAATCGCAAATCAATATTCACACAAATATAACACATTTGAAAATGTCACTTTGACAGATAATTCCAATATTCATATTCACTTCCAATATTTTTCCATCATTCAGGGTAATTTAAAAAACTGATTTTTTGCACCTAAAGTTTTTCAATAAAATTGCATATTACAAGTTTGTGAGTGTTTAAAAATTCACAATTTTAATGGAATAAATTAGAATCGAAAAAAAGTTTTCATTTAAAATAAGAATTTTAAATTTATTTATTGAAAAATATAATTATTAAACTTTTCTCAATTACACATTCCATGCGATTTATGAACTCATTGGATTTAAAACAAAAAATTTTTTTTTGTGTTTTACAAAATTTTGACGTATTTCTTTTTCAGTCGCACTTGAATAATTGTCGCATAATGTGTGTTTACAAATAAATAGGGCGAAAAAATTTAATAAAATTTTTTTACTATTTTCTGAACAAAAATAATAATAATAATAATAATAAAATAAAACAAAATTTAGTTACGCAGTTAATGTGTCATTTTAAAAACATAATAATATTATTTTACTGAAAAATATTGTTTTTTTTTTGTGTGAAAAAAAAAAAATAAGAAAATAAAAGGAGGAGAAAAAGAAGAAGTCGCACCGAAAAAATATGATGTCATCATCATCAAAAATGTGAATAATTTTTTGGTTTTGATTCTTTGATTGTATTGTAGTTTGAATTGAAAATTGGTTACAAATAATGTACTTGTTAGTATCTATTTGTTGATTTGTGAAAATATTTAATAGAAAAAAAAAAGTAAAATAAAGTGAAAATGGTGTTTGAAAGTATTGTTGTGGATTTACTTAATCGATTTCTCGGAGATTATGTACAAAATTTGGATAAAAATCAATTAAAGATTGGTATTTGGGGAGGTAAGCATTTTTTTTTTTTTGTCAATACATTTATGCATAAATATTTATAATTGAAATTTCATTGTACTCTGACTGTCAATTAACCCAAATTTAATTTTTATTAAAAAAATAAAAAAAAATCTAATTAGATTTTAATTTCCAATTAAATTTTTTTTTTCGTTTAGAACCAAAAAGAAGAAGAAGAAAAAACAAAAAATGTTCTGATTAAATTTAATCAATAAATTTAACCTCTGAGAATTTTTGTTTTTGTATTATTATTATTTTTTTTTTTTCTTAAATAACTTTAACATGAATTTATAAGCGATATTATTGATGTCATTATTTATAAATAAATTTTTGTTATATTTTTTTTTTCTTCTTATTTAAATTGGTGATTGGTATTCCTTTCTGCCTCTGTGCCTCATAACGTCTTCTAATATATCTATTTTCTCTACATTTAATTTCTTGTTATGTAAAATTATTTATGTTTTCTTCTGTTTCTTTTTATTTATAATTTTTTTTTGTTTTCTTTTTTTTTTTTTCACACACAACATTTTTTTTTTGTTTTTAATTCTTTTGATAAAACGAAAAAAAAAGAAAAATATATTTATGTTAAAAGATCACAATATATCAAACATATAAACATATACGCACACATACATAAATATGTATGTATAGAAGTCGACATAAATATTTCGTAATCATTGAATTGAGCTGACTCATTTTTTTTTTGCCCTTCTACTATACAACATATTTTTTTTCTTCTTCTCTTTTCTTCTTCTATTTTTTCGCTCTCCCTAAATTTTCTTCTTCTTCTTAATTTTACTACAAAATAGGTAAAAGCTTTTTAGATTTTGAATGAAAACAAAAAAAAATATCAAAAAGTTTTGAAGTTTGAAGGTTTTTCCAAAATAAATTATTGCTTGATGATTGAGTTTTTTTTTTTAAATTTAAAAATTATACAATAATAACAACAACAAATTTAAAGGCATTTTTTCATAAACTTTAGTTTTTTTTTTATCTTAAAAAATCTTGTTTTAAAATTTTTGATTATTTGATCAACCGTAGTTAAAATTTATGACCCATAAAAATCGATTATCCGTTCTACCTACTAAATTTTTTTTTGTTTTTCCATTTGTTAGGATTTAATGAGAAAATTTTAACGGCTTTTGTTTTATAATTTTACATGAGAAAATTATCACTTAAGTAAAAATCCTAAAATATCTCTAGGGAAATCTTTTTTTTTTTGTAATATTTCTTCTAATAACAAAAGCTTTTTATTTGGCTTTTCAACGAAAGAATAGATTTTAATCTGACGCGCGTCAAGAACAGAAAACTTTGAAACAAAATGAATATTTTTTTTATCGTAATTAAATTCAATTGAATTTAAAAGAATGAATTCTGAAGAATAATAGGAATTAACAGAAATTAAGAGCTGGGACCAAATGAATCCGAATTCTAACGAATCGAGAAAATTTTTGATAATGATTTTTCGCTTCAAGACTCAAAACGAAACAAAATTAATCAATAAAAATGAGAAAAAAAAGCAGCATTCCATTCAATTCAATGGAGCCGGTTTTTCTGTGATGTAAGAATTTTGTCAAAATAAATTCTGTGACCAAAATCAATTAAAATTATTGAAGATGAAGAATTCTTGAATTGAAGTTTTTTTTTTTGATGCTTAGAAGAAAAACAAATGAAAATCAAGTTAGAATTCTCAATGTCCCTGAACCGACCTGAACTGAGCTGTTTCTGTTACTCATTTTTTATTAAATTAGTTATTTTTTTTTTATTAAATGTTTAGCCAGTTGATGTTTATTTTCGATTTCTCCATTTTCCGTTTCTGTTTCTTGGATTTGGAACATTAAACATTGAATATTACGATAACCTTTTTTTTTGTTTTTATTTTTACTGTTAATAAAAATAATAATTTAAACAATAGAAAAAAAATAAGAACTTTATACTTACTTATTATTATTTATTATCAGAGTCAGATATCAACGCGCTTTTTTTTTTTTGTTTTTACGTTGAACTAAAAAAAATAAAAATAAACAGAAAACAAAATAGAAAAAAAAGTAAGGTAATAAAAAAGTTCAAATTGAAATATGAGTGTGAAACTTTTTGTAATGTGATGTACTCTGCCTTTCCCTCAGATAAAGAAACATGTTTTTTTTTTAAGTATACAAAAGAAAATCGATTGTAGTTAACTCCAATTTTATCACCAACGATGATTTAATTAATGATTCAATTACAATTGAAGTTCATTGTTTTGCCAATATATCTCACGGTTGTGTTTGGAATCCAAAAAAAAAAAAATTCAGCATGCAATGAAATTTGTTTTTAAATTTTTAAAGAAGAAAATTTATTTAAAGAATTTTTGATTTTGAAATTAACAAAAATTTTTTGATGACCTTTATATGTTGACCACATGCTATGGTTCATGTTTCTATATTGACCACAATTATTGACGACAAAATGTAATAACACCAACAATAAAGTTGGTCACCGAAAACCACAAATTCTGTAATTTGATAATTTGTGGTCAGCTTATAAAGGTTTCAGTTTTCATTCAGACTTTATTTCTTTTGGTTTTGTTTTTCTTTTAAATTTGAAATTATTTGTATCAAAATATTTGTGCAATCCTTGTGTAATCCAGGTGCAATGTTCAACTGGTTGATATGATTTTTTTCTAGAGAACAATCTAAAATATTTACGGAATTGTGTCATAAAATTATTCCACAGTCCTCGTTACTTAAAAATCCATAATTGCCATCACATTAATTGTTCAAGAGCATTTCAAATTGCATGTTCTCAACACGTTGCATACAGATTGTGATGAAAAGGCCCTTCACATAAACTCAAAACACAAACAACTAAAAATAAACAACAGGAAATATTTTTTTGCGATTAAAAAAAAAAAAAAATGAGGAAAAATCAACAAAAGAGAAAATAAAAAAAAAGATTCAATTGATTTTAAATGCGTGTTATCGCTTTGAAGTGTTTTTTTTTTCTTATGATAGATTTTTTTTTGTATTTTGAAAACCGATCGCAAAATCGGAGAAAATGAATTAAACCCGTCGTTAAGGTACACTCACACTTATTGCCTTCAGCACGATGTTAGAACCGAGTGTTGAAAAGAATGAAAAAATAAAAATGAAGACCCCAAAGGAAGGAAGAATAGGAAGAATAAGAAGAATAAGAAGAATAAGAAAGAAAATATAATTGAAAATTTCCTATTTTTTTATGTTTGCCGATTCTTTTTATTTTATTTTTGATTTTTTGTTTTTAGAAAGAATTCATTAAATTTAACTTTCTAAAAAAGTACAAAAATTCAAAACAAAAATCAGGAATAAATCTAGAAAGTAAAAATAAACTGAAAATCATTAACACAATTAATTATTTTGACGCGTCCTCCGGATATTCAATGAAAAACAAAAACAAAAATATAAAATTCAGTTTATTTTTTTTTTTCACTCATTTTCCGTTTTCCGTTTTACAATTTTTTTTTTTGCTCGTGTTTTTTTTTATTCTGTGTTATGTTTTGGTTTGTTGGTTAGATCAGATGATTAAATTTGTGTCTAAGCCCAATACAAACATATAACCACGAAATAACTACAAACACACACACACACACATAGGTCTGTTGTTGTTTTTTTTCTTTACGTTTTTTTTTTTTGCGGTTTTTTCTATTTTATTTTTATTTTCTTTCTGTTATTCTCATTCTCAAATGATCAGAAGGAAACATTAATAGAATAAGAATTATGGGAAACTCCCCTCTGACATCATTATCATTTTCTTTCTGAAATTCAATAAGAAAAGAGAAAAAATTAAATAGAGACAACCACAACAACAACAACAACATCAGCAACCACAACAACAACAACCATAGCAACAATAAACAAACGAATGAACGAGTAAAATTATAACGAAAACAACAAAAAAAAAACATAAAAAATGCAGATTTAAAAACTTTCCCCTTTTCCCTTTTGTTACAATTTTTGTTTTTATTGTTTGGCAAGAAGATTTTTCTTATTTCTCTTTTTTGTCTTCTTCTTCTTTTTGTTATTATTTATCTTTTTTTTTTTGGTTTGATGATGTTGGCGTTGGTTTCTTTATTTTATTTATGTGTTTTTTTTCTCCCTCTCTCTTTCTTTTTCTCTCTCTTTGTGAAAGTGAAAGTTTTTATTTTTTGTTTGTTCGTTCCTTTCGAAGCAGAATAAGAAAAAGATTACATTTCTGGCCGAATATGTTGTATCAACTACCACCCGCACCCACCCAAACATAGAGGAGTGAGAATGACGACAAGGAGAAAGAAAGAAAAAAATTGTCATCGAATTCATTTGATATGTTTTTTTTATTTCTTTTGATACAAACAGAGCAGATTTGAAGAAGAAGATAAGGATGAATAAAAGAAGATTATTTTTTTCTTTGAATAAATTCCATCGAAATTCTTTTATCACTTTTCATTTACATTTGATTCACTTTCATAAAGTGAAAACGAAGAATCGTGGAACATAATTTAAGAATTTTTTCTGAACTGACATTAGTTGAAAAATATCAAATTATATTTTATCAATAAAATTTGATTAAATTTCAGGACCTGTTGTATTTGTAAATATAAAGTTAATCACGAAATCATCACTTGTGAATTAATTCAATTTATATTGGAAACAATTTTTAACAATTCTTTATTGCTAGTCGCTTAATCCGCTCCCAAACCACCCTCTTTCATTTTATATTGATTAAATTATTTCATCTTTCAAAATAAAAATATGTTTTTTTTTTGTCTGTTTCTGTTTTCAGGTGACGTCGTTCTCAATAATTTACAATTAAAACAGAGCGCTTTAGATGAACTTGATTTGCCCGTTCAAACAACATATGGTCACTTGGGTAAGTAGTACATTTATTACATACATACTAACAAACATATGGGCATACACACACACACACACACACAAAATCAATTAGCGTGTTGTCAAAAGAAAAAAATAAATTTTTCGATGTAAACTTTTGAAGAAAAAAAAAAACACAAGAAAAACTAAAACAGAAATTTGTTTATATCTTTTTTTGTAGGAAAATTAGTTCTAAAAATACCATGGAAAAATTTATACAAATCCCCAGTTGAGGCAACAATTGAAAATTTATATTTACTTGCGTCACCAAATCAGGCTGTTGAATATAATGCTGATAAGGAGGCTAAAAAAGAGACAGAAGCGAAAAAAGCAGAATTAACGAGAATTGAGGAAGCGAAAAAAAAGGAAGAGGAAAAAGGTACAACAACAAAAAAAAAATATTGATAAAAGGAAACGCGTCATTAGCTTATGTTTTTTTTTTCTAAATTTAAAAAATATGTTTGTAACATTTTTCAATTAGATTAAAAGTTTATGGGTAACGTTAAGTTTTTTTCTATAAATAATTTTGTAATTGGTCAAGTGTAAAGTTAATCAAGAAAATGGAAATTATAAGTTGACCGGAATTTATAGAATCAATTTATGTTTTTCTTTTTTTTTCTTCGTTTTCAAAAATTCTATACGAAAAAAACACCCCAAAAATACTTCTGAATCGGAATAATGATGAAACTCGAGGGAATTCCAATTCACTATGATTTAATATTTGCACAACGATTGCATATTAACACAATCGTCGTTGATTGTTGAAAAATAAAAAAAAATTATTTATTCAATTCAAAACAAAAATTAAATTAAAATAATTTGTTGAATCTTTTTTATTGCAAAGCAAAAATAAAAAAGAAGAAGAAATTAAATTAAATGGAATTATTTCACGCTTGAAAAATAAAAATGATGACAATTTTGTAATAATCATGAATATTTTTATCATAAATGAAACAATAACAATGCGAATGAACAAACGAACGAATAATAACAACGAATCAACAACAAAAAATATTATTTCTAATTAATTACGTATATTTAATTAATTCTTATTTTTATTGTTATTATTTTTTTTTTAGACGCACCAAAAATTGATAAATCATTTGCTGAAAAATTAGCAACACAAATAATAAATAATGTTCAAATAAAAATAAATGATATTCATATTAGATATGAAGATAAAACAACAACATCAGCACCATTTGCATTTGGTATAACATTAAAAAATTTATATGTAAATACAACTGATAGTAATTGGCAAAAAAGTTTTATGTCTGAAGCATTAAATCGTGTTTATAAGGTAAAAATTTAAGATTTGTCCAATTTTAAGACTAAAAAAAGATTTATACTTTAATAAATTTATTTTAGATTGCTGAATTGGAGGGTCTTGCTGTTTATTTCAATACAAAAACACAATTATTTTCACGTAATTTAGAGGAAGATTATCCGAAAATATTTCGTGATACAATTGCAACTAGACAAGAGCAACCACCTGGTTTTAGTTATATATTAGGTCCAATATCATCAACAGCAAAATTACAAATAAATCCTAATCCCGAATTAGATCAACCGGCTTTTACAATACCAAAAATTCTATTAAGTTTAAGTATGGAAAAATTAGCAATTGGTCTTATGAAATCACAATATAAAGATTTAATACAATTGGTTGAAAATATGGATCGTATGATGAAAGGATTACCATATCGTCAATTTCGTCCAGTTGGTAAAACATATAAAGGAAATTATCGTTTATGGTGGAAATTTGCTTTTGATTCTGTACTTCATGATGTTAGAAGAAGACATAAAAATTGGTCATGGGATCATATGATTGAGCATAGAAATCTATTGAGAACTTATGCAATTGTAATTATTTATTTTTATTTCTTAAAGAGATTGTGTCATTTGTTGGAACAAAGATTAAAATCTATTTCACCGATTTCCGGTCTAAAAATAATTAAATTTATGATTTAACGATAAAATTGTTTCCATCAAATAAAATTGATTTTTTCGAATTATATTACTGAGAAAATTATTAGCTTGAACGTTCGATTCTTTGTTGTTTTTCGTGGTTATAACAAAAAAATGTTTTAAAACAACAAACAATATAAAATTTCATTAAAGAGAACAACAAACAACCGATAAAAACTTTAACTTTGTTTTTTATTATAATTTTTAATTCGACAATAATCAGTGACGTCACGCTCGAATTATTTCCTACCATTTAATATTTTTAAAGGTTCTGACATCATCCTCATATACAATATAATAAAAATGACACAATCTGTCGGTATTGAACTTAGCAAAAAAAAAATAAATATTAGGTAAAAGCTGATATGACTAATTTAATAACATTTTTAGGCTTACCGAAATAAACTTCAAACAAAAAAACCACCAGCCGATATTGTAGCAACATGCGAACATTGTGAAACAAAATTAGATTTATTTAATCTTGTTATAATACGGCATAAAATCGAAGCTGAGGTAATTTATAGATTTTCTGTTTTTTTTTTAAGTTTAAATTTAAAAAGATCAACCTAAAAATATACTAATCAAAATTAACAAATTAATAATATTCCTCTCTTTCCCTCTCCTTTCTTTTATATTATTTCATGCGTCTCTCTTTTATTTAAAAACAAACAAACAAACAACTAACAAGATTGCAATCGAGAATGAAAGGGTAAATTAACTAACATTAATAATTTAATATTTTCTCTTTTTTTTACGTTCCATAATTTTCAAATATCAATTTATGGATTTTGTACGTGTGCATTTTAATTAATTTAGAAAATAATTATACGCTTTAAGAATATCGAATTAGGATTTTTATAAAAATGGATTTAAAAGTTCTTTAGTCTGATTTGTATTCTGTTCCTAATCACTTTGAACAAAGTATAGAACAGAAAAAGAACTTAATTTAATTTTAAGCTTGGCTTAAAGTGAAATTGAAAATTATGGATACAAATTTTTATAATAATTAAGCAAAACACGGATAAACGAGAATTTTTTGTTTAAATAAAAATTTAATTGAATTTCTTAAAGGTGAAAAAAATTGATGACATTAAAGCAAAAGAAGTATCTGAACAAAAGTCATGGTTTGGTTCTTGGTGGAGTGGTTCAAAGAATACAGACGCAGCTGCATCATCTGAAACTGATATCAGTAAATTTAGGATATTCTGAATTTATTAAAGAAAATTTTAATTAACTTTCCTTTTTTTAGAGAAACAAGTTCAAATGATAATGACTTCTGATGAAAAAGAACGTTTATATAAGGCAATTGGTTATCAAGAAAATGATGTACCAACAGAATTACCCGATTATTTTGTTGCAACCCGAATGAATTTTGAATTAAAAATGTTAGAAGTATCAATTAAAAATGATGATTTAACAGAACAGGCAAAAACATTTAAACATAGTGATATTGAAAGAATTATGTTAATGCAGTTGAAAGGTGTTGTTTGTGAATTAGATCAAAGACCAGCTGCTGGTGCCATAAAGTATGATAATGGATTTTTTTAATTGTTTAATTTTATTAAATTTTTAATATTTTTTTATACTCATTTAAGAATCAATCTTGGAATGCAAACATTTTCTGTGTTTGGTGCACAACAAGGTGATATGGTACCGATTATGGCAAAATCAAAATTAGGTTTAACTGATAAAACAATTTTGAATATAATGTTTGAAACAAATCCACTCGATAAAGTAAGTTTTAAATTAATATTTTATTTTCAATTTAGTTCAATTCCCGTTCTACAACAAAAAATTTTATATAGGGTCAAATTTTTTAATTATGAGTTTAAAGTTCATTCTCAAATGATTCAATAACTTTTTATTGCATCATTGAACTTAGCCAACTCTCAAAATCTTTTATAATTTCATTAAATTAATTTTGTTTGTTGGTTTTTTACAGCGTTGTGATCAAAGAATTGAAGTTAGCTCACGACCATTACAAATTATTTATGATGCTGGTACAATAATACAATTAGCACAAATGTTTAAAGCACCAAAAGATCTAAATCTATCACAGTAATTATTTTTTTGTTAATTTCTAAATCTTAATTCAATCAAATTAAATATCAATTGAATATTTTAGGCTTCAAGATGCTGCCGCAAATCGTTTAGAAAATATAAAAGAACGTTCAGCAACTGGACTTCAATATGTTATTGAAAAACATACAAAATTGGAAGTGAATATAAATTTAATGCCAACATATTTAATTGTACCATTTGGTGGTTTATATATGCGTAATGAAACATCATTATTAATATTAGATATGGGTAAAATATCTGTACAAACAGAACCACGTGCTGAAAATCCAAAAGATGTTGCAACAATGGCATCAACTGGTGCTAATTCTGATGATATATTAAAAGAAATGATATCTCAATGTTATGATCGTTTTAAATTAGAAATACAGGATATACAAGTAATGGTTGTTAAACCACATGAGAATTGGTATGATGCATTAACATCTGGTAATAAAACAGAAATGCATTTACTTGAACCAGCATCAATATTAGTATCAGCACATTTATGTGTTATTGATGATGATCCACGTCTTCCTAAAACACGTATAACAGCTGAATTACCAGCAATACGTTTAACTGTTACAGAAGAACGTTTATTACAAGCAATTTCAATTGGTACAAGTATACCATTACCTGAAAGTGATGAAACACAACCAATGCCCTTAAATAAAGATTCTGGTATAATATCATCAAGTATGTCAATTATAAAATTTTTAGATGACAAACAAAGAAAGAAAAAAAAGAAAACCGAACCAGCACCAGAATTAGCAACAGAAATTGTGCAATATACAGATTTAATTGTTGATTTTGTAATGAGAGAATTATCTGTTGTTTTATATAAACCACGTTCAAATGAATCAACACCATCAGATGAATATCGTACACCAATTGAAGAATTTACATCTGATTCTTTTGATATGAAAAGTGTACAACGTACATCAATATTTTCACCATCTGAAACACCTGATTTTCATCAAAAATTATTAGCTTTTCAAGTTAAACAATTTGAAATGTCTATGGTACAACGTACTTATGATATGAAAGTTTCACTTAAGTAAGATAATTTAAGCATTAAAAAATTAAATTTAATTTCTTTTTAAATGAAAATTTATTGTAATTTTGAAAGGCTTGGAGGAATCTCATTGGATCAACATAAAATGACACTTGGAAGAGAAGTTATACTTAATATAATTAATACACCAACATTTGATAATGCTAATGAATATTTATTTACGCTTGGTTACACAAATGTAAGTAACAGAAACATTTATCAAATTAAATTTCTTATTTATTTTGTATTCCTTTGAGTTTTTATTGTTCTAATTTTTGTTTTCTTAAAATTTGAAATGTTTACTTTAAATTTTGAAAATGCGATAATATTACAATTATAAAATTTTGATGATTTTAATTGAGTAATTAAACGATATCAGAATTAATTAATTACGAATTATCATCAAATTAAAATTCAAATATTGATTTTGTTTTTGGTCAATATAAAGAAATTTAAACTCAATCAATATATAATCTTATTACGTACGGTCAATCAATCATAATCAGTCATTTTTGATTTTTGTGTTTATTGAAATTTTAAAATGTCAATATTGGTTTACTCTATACTTTCATATTTTTATAGGCTAAAAAAACTGCACCAGAATTTACAACACGTTATAATTCAACAGAACAATTAATAGAAATTAATTTTTCAACACTTTTATTGTTATTACATCAAGAAGGTATAAATGAATTATTAAAAATTGCAAGTGGTTTTCAACGTAAACTAGAGTTAATAACAAAAGAGACAGAACCAAAAGATCGTATTGGTACAACACGCCCAGATGAAAATTCAATTGTTGCTGCTGTTAAAGAAAAATTACCAACAATTAGTGAAGAACCAAATGAAAATGTTACATCAAAAAGTTCTAAAAAATCAGGAACTGTTGTTGATTGTATTAAAATTAAACTTGTTGCTAAATTAGATACAGTTTCTGTTGAAATTGATAGTGATCGACGTTCAATATCAATTTTAAATGTAAAAACATTCCTTTTTACTATTCTGGCAGTTTTATTTATTTACATTTTATTATTTTTAGATAAAAAATTTACAAGCAAGTGTTGTGATGAAATCATCTTATACAGAAGTTTCTGTGAAATTACAAGATATAAATGTTATTGATAGAAATCCATTATCAATACATTCAACGGTAAAGTCAATAAAATTTTAAAAATATAATTACAGAATAAATTTAAATTTATTTCAATTAATTTCTATTTTTTTCTTTTCTTAGATTTTATCTGTTGTTGGTGGTAATGCAATCGCCTGTCAAATTGTTCTATATAATCTTGATGAAACATCTGCTTATAATTCAGATGATATGAAAATTGATGTATCAATGGGTTGTGTTAAAATTGTATTTATGAATTGGTTTGTTCAATCTGTATTGGTATGTTGAAATTTTTCTATTTTTACTTTTTTTAAATTATTCAAATTTTATTTCCAATTTTTTTTTCTTCTTCTTTTTTTTTGTTGTTTTTTTTTGAAAAAAAAAACTCTTAGAGCTTTTTAGACAATTTTCAAGCAGCACAAAAAGCAATTGCTGATGCTAGTGCTGCTGCTGCTGATGCTGCTAAACAAAATATGGTTGATGCTTATACAAAAGCAACACGAATGAAAATGAATATACGTATTAAAGCACCAATTATAATTGTTCCTGTTGATTCACAAAGTTCTCATGCAATTTGTCTTGATTTAGGTTATCTTAGTATTACCAATTTTAATTCTGAAATTGAAGTAAAAGATGTAAGATAAATAAATTAATATTATTAATGTTCGATTTATAATCTGTAACTCGTGACAATTGTTTATTTTTAACTTATTTTATTTTGTTTTTAATTTTAAAACTGATAGTTTCATTAATTATTTTGACTGAAGAAATTGCGTAACAGTTTTTTTCTAATACAATAAAAATATTAATAATAATTTGTTTCCCCTTGTGCACTACACGTTATAGAATATAATTCCATGTGAACATGTTTTTGAAATCTGATTAAGATAATAAGATAATAAGAATTAAGATAATACAAACATCAGTTAACACAAAACTTAAATTCGTGTTTACTAGACAATGAAAACCTTGACACTGTCTCAGTATTATGTTCTACAAAAAAAAAACCTTAACTTAAATTATCGATAAATTTATGTAAGATTATGATCCGAGTAATTCATGTTACTGAGGACAAAAAATGTCGGTCGTAAAATAAATTGATGTGGTGTCCTTCTTTAATGTTGCAATCGATTTCCTAGTTTATTGGTAATAAGTTTAAATAAACGATACGATAAATTTTAACAGATTATAAATTTAACGTTAAATTCTTAAAGCACATTAATTATTTTATTTTTTATTTAAGGATGAAAAAGGTCCAGCTGTTATTGATGAAATGAAAATTGAATTAAAAGATATGAAATTATCAAAAGTTGAAATAAAATCAAATGATGTTTTATCATTAAATGAAACAACAACATCAACATCAATATTAAATAAATCAATTGGTTCTGATATAACTTATGGTCTTAAATCAGATGTTAATATATTAAATCCAACTAGTTTTACATTGGGTATACAACGTAATTTATCTGTTGGATGGTATAAAGAACGTCCAGAATTAGATATATCTGGACGTTTAAATACAATTGAATTAAATTTAGTTGCAAGTGATTATAAAATGTTAATGGAAATTTTATCGAAAAATATGTCTGAAGGTGCTGATGAAAGAAAAGTACCAGTTGTACCACCATCACCAAAACCTGGTAACATTATTTATATTATTCTTTTTTCTCTTCCAATTTGTGTACAAAAAAACATTTGTAAAATGTAATTTAATTAATTTAATTAGTTTTAAGTGCTTCATATTCTTCTTTCTTTTATGTTTCTGCACAAAAATTAATGAAATTTTTTATTAGGTTAATTTACACGATGTTGAAAATAATGATGGGTCAACCAATTTTTCCTAACATTTTCTTCATATTTTTTTGTTTAGGATAAAATATCACGCTAATATGTTATTTTTTTCTGTATTTATGCTTTTTACATGTTTAGCGGCTACACCAAGTCCTGCAATTGATGATGATGGAGATGGTAAGCTAATGCTTTTGTAAATTGTGTAAATGTGTGTGTGTGTGTGTGTGACTGTGCTTTGTAAATTACCGTTTATTATTATTTTGTTCTCTCTTTTTTTTACGTTTTAATTTTTTCTAAATTAATTAACTTTAATCTTTAATCTAAGTAATTACAATACTTGAATCTCTTATGTTTTATCTCGCAACCTAAAAAAAAAAGAAGAAAGTTTTTGTGTTTTGTGTATTTAATCGTTATGCAGAATGTACAATTATTTAACACAATTAAGCAAATAACAGCAACAAACAAACAAACAAAAAGTAATATATACTAAAATATTGCGCAAGTCTCTAAAAAACAGATGAACCAAAAAAAAATGGAGTTGGACACAAAATAAATGTATTTATGTATTTTGTTAATAAATTTTGTGTTAAATAAAATGCAGCTAAAGTAAGAACTCGTTATAACAAAGGTGATGGAAGAAATTTATGCGTTATATCCGACTTTTATTTCGTCATAAAGCAATAAAGAATATACTTAAAATGATGCTATTGTGTTTGTTTGTTATAAACAAGAGTTAGCTGTAAAAACGTGGTGTTCGTTATAACGGGTTCTACTTTGTAATTAAAAGCTGTACATATTTTTTAAAAATTCTTAAATAAATTTCCAATAATTATTCAATTGATTTTTTTCCGGTTTGTAATTTTGCTTTGTGAATGAACATTTTTTTTTTCTTTTTGGTTTTTTTTTCTTTCTCTTGTCGATACGTATAATTAATTAGATAAATCATCTCATTGGAATATAGTAGCAAAGAAGACTTTAGCAACAAGACCATTTGGATTAGATATCAGTTCATTAAATAGTCCACAAAGTCCAGATATATCGAAAAAGAAAATTGATACATTTTTGAAATTTTCATTTCAAATGGACAGTATTGTTGTGAATATTTATACAGAAGCAAATGAAGGATTAGCATCATTTGGTATTTATTATTTATCATTAAAAGGACATAAATTAGTTGATGAATCAATGAGTACATCAATTGTATTATGTGATGTACAATTGGATGATATACGTCCAAATCGTGAAAATAAAATAACAAGATTTATGAAACGTCGTGAACAAGAAAATGAAATTGATACAACATTAGCTGAAAATTTATCACCATCAACAATACCTGCTAAATCAATGATTGATATTGTTTGTAATATGAGAGAGAATGATATGTTTGGTAAGTATTTCCATTTAAAGTATTGTTGTAACAATAAATCATTTGAAAATAAAATAATTTACAAATTGTACGTCTTACAAATATTGCGTCATTGTTTGCAAAAAGTTCCAAAGAACAATTTTCAAAAAAAGTTTTCAATAAAAAAAAAAGCTTATCGATTTAATTTTTTAACGAAAATCTTGATTTATTTGTAAATTTTTTTTTTTTTCCAATCAATCTTTATTATATTTTAATGTAATAATTTTTTTATAAATAATTTCAGTTGAATTACGTGTTTCCAGTTTTGATTTAATTCTATCAATTGACTTCCTTTTACGTATCTCAAAGTTCTTCCAACCAGAAAATGATACACAAATTGAACAACAAAAACAAATAACAAAAACACAAACACAACCAAATAAAGCAGTTGTTGTTGTTTCACCACCACCACCACCAAAAGATGATAAAAAACGAATGACAATTATTTTGAATATTGAACAACCCGATATTATTTTAATTGAAAAAATGGATGATATTAATTGTCATGCACTTATTTTAAATGTAAGTTACTTTAAGTAATTGTTTCTCTTATCTTTATTTGCTTTTCCTTTTAAAAATTGAAGTTTCTTAACGTAATCTTTATGTATATTTTTTTCAGAGTGAAGTAGCCTTAAGATTCCGTATGATTGGTGAAAGACAAGTACTTAAAGGTGACATACGTGACTTAAGTTTGTATATGTGTGAATTTAATCCTAGTAGACGTAAATTAACAAAACATTATGTACTACATCCATGTGCATTAAGTTTGAATGGTTCAACACCAGAAGGAAAAGGTTTACATTTAAGTCTTCAAGTTACACATATTCGATTATGTGTTTCACCTGGTACGAAATTTTACTATTTTCTATTACTTCATGACTTTGACGTTTTTTTTTTATTTATGTTTGATTTCTAGGAATTATTGAACTTTTAAATAAGGCAATAGTTACAGTAACTGCACAAGAAAAATCAGCGTTAGATGAGGTTAAACCATTACCTGATCACGGTAAAATATGGGAAGTTAAAGATTATGTTGATGAAGAATTTTGGTTTATTAGAACTGGTAATTTGTGTTTAAACATTATAAAAATATTCATGTAAATTTAATTAATTTATATTTTTCTATTTAAGATGAAGCAGAAGATGTTCTTTGTACAAATATAATGGTACAAGAAAATAAAGTGGAACTTTGTATGGCAGAAATACCTTCAATTGTTTTAATAATAGAAACAGGTAGTGGTCATCAATCTATACCAATGTTATATATTGAAACAAGTATGGAAGCACAAGTACATAATTGGAGTTGGCAAATGGCAGTTGAAAGTTCATTACGTTTATCAATGTCTTATTATAATAGTACACTTGCATTATGGGAACCATTAATTGAACCAAATGGACGTGATAATGTAAATGGTTTAACTGAATATGGTCCATGGGAATTAGGTTTCTCAATGGAAGTTGATACGAATAAAGAGGATGTAGATGATGAACCAACCACAAAAATTTGTATTAGTTCAAAGGAAATTCTTGAAATGACTGTTACAAAAACATGTCTTGATGTTTTACAAAATTTAGGTAAAGCATTTTCTGAAGCAATAAAATCAGAAGGTACAACAAAACCAACAATTGAAGCACCATATGTTGTACAAAATGATACAGGTTTTGAGATAACATTAAATTTAATACCCGGTGAATTTCTTCTACATACATCACATTTACCTAATTCTGGTTATGCAATTGATGAAGTTACATCAAAAGCTGTTGTCTTTCAATCAAATACAACTGGTAGTAATACATTAAATTCAGTTGATGTAACAACAGTAAAAATATCAGCGGGTGGTAAAGCATATTTACAATTAAAAACAACAACTGATGAAATAATAAATCCAAAAGATGATGCTAATAATTTTACATTGAATTTTATACAAGAAAAAAGTTTACATGTAAAAATTGGTGATATTGATAAAGATCTTATATTACCAGTACATAAAGCAGATGAAAGATATTTTCCATTATATCGTGATACAAAACAAGAACCATGGGGTATTGTATCTGATATAAAAGTTGAATATGGTTGTACAATAATAACAATTCATGGTGTATTACAAGTACATAATCATTTTACTGCACCTGTTACAATGTATCGTATGAAAGGTGGTAATGTACATTTAGTTGGTGAAATAGCACCAAATGGTAATTTTAATGTACCATTAAATGCAATTTATGCATTACAAAAAGAATTACATTTTTCAATGCAAGGTTATAAAATATCTGTACAAGGTATTAGTTGGAAAGAGAATCCAAGTGATTTTAAACTTGTACGTGTTTTACAATGTGATCCAATTAAAACATTTGAACCATTTTATATGAATGTAAATAAATAATCAATTATATTAACCAAATAATCGAAATTCATTAATTGGAATAATTTTTTTTAGGCTGTTCGTGAACGAAAAGAAATATTCCATGAAGTAACATCAAAATATACAATGTTAAGTGCTTGTTATTCAGTACATTTACGTCCACCATTAATATTGAAAAATACATTACCAATTGGATTAAGAATCTCTGTTGCTGGTTGTAGTGTTGCTGTTAAAGATGGGCCAGATGATGAAAAAGAAGAAAAACCAAAGAATACTAAAAAAGAAGACTTTTTGGATTATGGTGAAAAATTGGTTGCACCTGGTGAAGCACTTCATCTACCAACTGTTAAAACATCAAATCGTTCTGGTGAACCATCAAGTTATATTGTTGCAAGGGTTTGTCTTTAATAAATAATATCTTAAACATTTTAATTTTAATTGTAACTTTTTTCTTAGTTGGTACAATATTTAGAAAAGGATTGGTCTTGTACAACAGAAATTCCATCAGCACCACCAGAATTTACTGTATGGACATTTAATTCATATGATTCTGTTGATAAAATGTCAATAGAATTAGGTGTTCGTTATGAGAATCGTAATGGTACATTAATTTTATCAATTTATTGTCCATTTTGGATGGTCAATAAAACTGGTCTTATGTTGAGTTATAGAGTAAGTTAATTTTATTTATTTTAATTATTATTCTATTTTTCCTTAATATACAATGGAAGTCTTTCAGGAATTAGTAAAGAATTTTGTTCATGAATTAAATGTGTTAAGCATAAAATTATGAACAGAATGAACTAATTTTTTGTGATTGACCATTGTAAATTTTCTTTTATATTTTCACAGTAAAGTCTCGTTATATTTTCTCTATAAAAATAATTATTCGTCATATCTAAGAGTAATAAAAGTTGCTTCCTGATGCATTTTAAAGATTTTTGGTTAAAACAATTCTTTCCAATTTTCATCTGATTTAATTACTTTAGAAGTCACCCTTAACAATATGGAGGAGAAAATTTTATAATGAGACTTTATTGAGGAAAAGTTCATTGTTTTGTTATTTTTTTTTTAAACATTTTTAAATAATTTTCATTTATTATTAAAAAGAAAATAATAAAAAAATGTGTAATTTTTTTTAAATACAGAAATCACGTAAAACAGAAAAAAATGAGCTCTCTGGTAGTTCACCAAAGGTATAAAAAAAACAAAAAAAAAAATTCAAATTAAAAAAAAAACTCTTAAATGTTTTATTTTTCTCTTTTTTTTTCTTTTTCATTTTTTAATCATTGATTTTAAGTTTATGTTTAAATGTTGTTACTAAATATTTTTCCTTTTTATTTGATGAATATTTTTTTTTTTTTTTTTAAATTTTAATTTCAATTTTTTTACCAGTGAAACCTTTATAAGTTGACCATTTTCTGACTTAAGAATTTATTTTAATAAAAAAATTGAAATATATTTTTATAAAATTTTCCAAAGAAAAACAAATCAAAAACAGGATTAAAGTTTCCACTCACTTGTAAAGGTTTCACAGTATTTAATGTGAAGGATGGAAATAATGGTTGGGAAAAGATTTATTTTGGTACATTTACACAATTCTAAGAAAATTCAAGGACACAAAGAAATTGGTTCTTTTCATTCTTATGTTTTTTCTCAATCAATTTGATTGATTTAATTTTTTTGTTGTTTATTTTTGGAAAAGAAAATAAATAAATAAATACAAAAAAACAAAAAAATTGTGAGAGAAAATTTTTTACTGCTTACAAATATTTGAAAATCTTAAAAATATTTACATTATTTGGAGATTGGCTTTAATTCAATTAATTAATTTTTTTTTCTCATTTTAATGTTCCCCATATTTTCTTACTTTGTTCTTTGTTCCTTTTAATGGTTTTTGTTTTTGTTTTTTTCGTAGAAATCAATTTTTTGTTTTTCTTTTTTTTCCTGAAATTTTTATTTTCAATTTAAATTTTATAAAAAAAAATTTATTTGTAAGAAAGCTTTCACACACACACACACACAAAACCCTAAACACCCACACACTCACAGACTCCACAAATAAACACAAAAATAATTGTTTTTATGTTTTGACGTTAACCAAAAATTCAAAATACATTTTGAAATTTGTTGTTGTTGTTGTTGTTGTTGTTATAAATTATACGTCAAAACTAAATATTGCAACAATCAATTGGCCGCCATTAATTTACAAACAGACAAAAAAAAAATTATAAATTAATTGAAACAAAAGAAGCTAAAGAACAAAATTCAGTTCCATATGATTTTTTTTTTTGTTTAAATATTTTGATTTCTACTTTTCACAATTGAACCAAAGAAAAAACAAATGAACCAAGCATTAAACAAATGAGCTTTTTTGATAATCTTATTTTGTATATATTCTTGTGAATAAGCTTTTAACAGCTTTTAATCAATTTCTTTATTATTATAATTTTATGTAATCCTAATAAAAAATTGTTTGTTCTCTTTTGTAGTCATCAGATGAATCAACAAATATTTTATATCATCCACCAGAATATGATGGTCCAATATTATTTTCATTCCGTGAAAAAGTATTTTTTGGAAAGAAGAAAGCATCAATACGTGTTGATGCTGGTGAATGGTGTGATAAATTTTCATTAGATGTTGCTGGTTCAAGTGGTGTTGTTGACTGTAAAGCTAATAATGTCACATATCAGATAGCTGTACATAATACACTTACACATAATTCATTAACAAAACAAATAATGTTTATGCCTTATTTTATATTAATTAATAAAGCAGCATTTGCAATTGAAGTACAAGAAGATCATCGTCCTGGTGATCCATGGGTTAAAGTAAGAAATAATTTATTAAAGAAAATAAATGAAAACTGAATTTAATTTACCCCAAATTTTTTTTTTATTCTAAAAGGTTGACCCTGACGATTCAGTTCCATTTTGGCCAAAAATGGATACAAATAAAATGTTACGCGTTAAGTCAGTTGATGATAGTGAAATTGCTCGTACATTTAATTATGTAGAAGTTCAAGATACTTTATTAAAATTGAACAATAAGGTAAGCCCCTTTTAAATTCAAATTCTGATAGATCGTTTCATTTTGTTGTTGTTGATTTTCAGTATGGCGGAATTCATGTTGATGTTCATGTAACTGAAGGTGGAATATTTATAACATTTAATGCTTACTATCCTGGTGATGCACCAGCATTAATTATAAATCATACAGATGATGAAATAAAATTCTGGGAAAAAGGAAATGTTAATGAACGTATTGTGCCAGCCAATAAAAAAATGTTATACACTTGGGGTGATCCAGCTGGGGAACGTAAAATATTATGGAATAATGGAAATAAAACTGAAGAAAATGATTTACGACGTGATGGTGTTGATCAATTTCAGTAAGTGTTTCAACTTAACAAATAATTAAATGGATAAACTAAAATTATATTTATTAACAGATTAAATGAACAAACTGAATCATTAACTTATTGGGTATCATTCCTTGATGGAACTCAACGTGTTCTACTTTTTACTAAAAGTGATTTTATAGCAAATGAAGCACAAAGTACTAGTCAATTGGATAAAGTAAGTTTAATGAATTTTTATGACTAAACTTTATTCATAACATAATTAATTAATAACCATTTTTTCTTTTTCTTTTTTTAAAAAAAAAATTTACATGAAAAATGAAATGAAATTTAAAACAAAAAAATAATAATAACAAAATACTCATCTGCATGCTTTAAGTTAGTCGATCCTTTTGATGCATTTAATGGAGATTATTATAGAAAGGTTTCTCAAGAAAGAAGAAAAAAAAAACAATGAAACAATTAAAAAGAAAACAGAAAACTTAAATTAGTTTTCTTTTGAATAAATTCTGTTTGTTTTTTTTTTGTCCAAAAAAAAGTTTTTTGTAATTAATTTAGTTGGAGTTAAAAGAGCACTTTAATTAACTTAGTACTTTTAATTAAATGAATCATTTTTTGAGTTTAAATTGAATTCAAGTAGAACTAAATTTATTTTGTGTATTCTCTCTATTCTTCATCACAAATTCACATTTATCGGTTAAGTTTTGTGTTTTAAAAACTAAAACATGTATTCTGAATTTTATTTTTAATTCATTTTATTTTCTTCTCATTTTTAAAGGTAAATCAAGAGGTTCTAATTGATATTCATGGAATTGGTTTATCATTAGTGAATAATATAAAACAATGTGATGTAATGTATATTGGAATAGCGAGTTCTGGTGTTATTTGGGAAGATCGTAAAAAAGCACGTTTTAAAGCAATGAAAATACAAGAATGTATTATGCTGGAAGAAAAATATCAAGAATTTGTTCGTGATAAATTAATGGGAAAAGAATTGGAAAAATCATATTTTATTGATAATGACAAAATTGCTGTTGATTTTATAACTATGATGATTAAAAAGTCAACAATACGTTCAATAAGACGTACATTCTATCCAGGTTTATGGTTACAAATGAAAACATCACCGTATCAAACACAAATTCATGCAAAGGTAAGTTGTCGTTATAAAATTTAATGGAATTTTCACAAAATTTGTTATATCGTGCATTTTAATTTTGTTTTTTTTTATTGCAGATAAACAGAATACAAATAGACAATCAAATATCTGATTGTATATTCCCTGTTGTTTTAGCACCTGTGCCACCACCGAAAAGTGTTGCTGCCACAACAGAATTAAAACCATTTATTGAATGTAGTATTGTACAACGGGTTATTCCACATTCTGATGTTAAACAATTTAAATATTGTCGTGTATTAATGCAAGAATTTCATATTAAAGTTGATTTATTATTTATAAATGAATTATGTGAATTTCTTGATTCAGAAATATCTGATGAAGAATCAGCTAAACAATTTGCACAAGATTTACAACATTTAGTTGAACCATTATCTGCACATGTTCAGGTACATTCACAACAAGAACAAAAGAATTTCTATGATCAACTACATTTGGGACCACTTAAAATTCATGTTTCATTTTCAATGGCTGGTTCAGAATCAAAAGCATTACCTGGAATATTATCAACAATTTTACAAGGTGTGGGTGTAACATTAACCGATATAAATGATGTTGTATTTAGATTAGCATTCTTTGAACGTGAATATTGTTTCTTAACACAAAGACAATTAGTTTCTGAATGTGTATCACATTATTCTGGACAAGCAGTAAAACAACTTTATGTTCTTGTTCTTGGCTTGGATGTTATTGGTAATCCTTATGGTTTAGTTGTTGGATTTACAAAAGGTGTTGAGGATCTATTTTATGAACCATTCCAAGGTGCTATACAAGGCCCTGGTGAATTTGCTGAAGGATTAGTACTTGGTGTACGTTCATTATTTGGTCATACTGTTGGTGGTGCAGCCGGTGCTGTATCAAAAATTACCGGAGCAATGGGTAAAGGAATTGCTGCATTAACATTTGATAAAGATTATCAAAAGAAGAGACGTGATCAGTTAAATAAAAAACCAGCTAATTTACAAGAAGGACTGGCTAGAAGTGGAAAAGGACTTGTTATGGGAGTTGTTGATGGTGTTACTGGTGTCTTTACAAAACCAATTTCAGGAGCAAAATCTGATGGTGTTGAAGGATTTTTCAAGGGATTAGGAAAAGGTGCAGTTGGATTAGTTGCACGTCCTACAGCAGGTGTTATTGATTTTGCTAGTGGAAGTTTTGAAGCAGTCAAAAGGGCAACAGAATTAGGAGAAGATGTGAATAGATTACGTTCACCACGATTCCTTCACTCCGACGGTGTTGTTCGTCCATATAATATCAAAGATGCTGAAGGAAATAAATTACTAAAGTAAGTTCCAATTTATAAAATAATTATTCTCTACTAAAATAAATTCGCTACATTTATAAGTAACTAATTAATTTATTTATTTTTTCTTCTTTTTACAGGGAAATTGAAAAAGGAAAATATTCGAATACAGATACATTTGCTCACTTTGAAGTGATTATTGAAAAACATGAAGTAATTTTATTATCAGATCATAGAATTTTATATTTGATAAAGAATGATTTATTTGGTGGATGGCAAGTTGAATGGGGTTATAGATGGAATGAAATTGAATCAGTTAATTCAACTGATCGTGGTGTTGAAATTGTATTACCTGGTAAAGCAACAAAAAAATTAATGGGTCTATTTAGTTCAGCTGAAACAAATAGAAAAATTATTTTAATACCACAAAGAATGCGTAGAGATAAATTAGCTGGTATTATGGATAATCTTAAACGAAAAGATATTTAAATTTATTTTCTATTAATCGTTTATACTTTTTTTTTTATTATTATTTCACTTTTTTTCTTTCCCTCTCTCTCTCTCTCTATGCCTTCCTATTTCATACTCGTATATATTTAAAAAAAACACACGAAACAACTAAAAATTAAACTTAAAAAAATAAAAAATAAATTGCTTGCAAATGAAAAAAGATAAAAATTTAGTGCGAGCTTTTTAAGTCACGAATCTTTTTAAAAAAAAAAAAAAAAAAAAACAATTTAATATAAATATTTGCAAATAGGAAATTTGGAATGAAAATGAAACAAAAAATAAAATATTTCTGTGCCTCTTGAACTAAATTTATTTATTGATTGAAAAGAATCAAATTTTTAAAAATAAAGAATAAAAATAATTCTAAGATAAAATGAATCTAATCAAATGACAAATGAAATAATTAAATATTTGCACAGTAGACAGAAATGAAATAAACTAAAATATAAATTGTCGAATATTCCAATCACAAAAACATAAAACAACTTTTTAGCTTTTTTTGATGTTTTTTCTTTCCCTCCCCCCTCAACTAAAATGAAATTTTCCATAAAAGTAAATAAACAGAATAATGATTTTTGAACTTTCACTCAAATTTTTTTTTTTTTTTTTTTGTTGTTTTTCTAAGAAAAATATGGAAAATTTGATGTAAACAAATAACTAAACTAAATAAATGAATATTGTTACTTACCTCAGTTTGAATATAATAAATATATTTGTATTTTTGTATTATTTTTGTGCATGAAAAAAAAAAAAAAAAAAAGAAAATTATTTGAACCCAGTAAAATGGAAAAGGGAATAAAAAAAAAAAAAACAACCAATAAAAAAAAAAAATTAAGAAAATAAAGAAACAAATAAAAAAAAAATGTGAATAATATTTTTTTTTTTGTCATATTTTATAAAGTTTAAATTTCCAGAGGTGATCACGATTTACTGTATGCTAATGGAAATGAGTTAAATCATAAAGCAAGGTTTATGAACTCCTGTGATCATGTTTGACATCTTAATGCATACATGATGCAAGCATAAATCCTTTTACCAATTCCTCCATTCATCATACGATTATGACGACTTAATATGTTTTCAAATCGATTTCGTGAACATGTTAACATGTTAATGGAAACTCTCGAATGTTTTTCTTAAGTTTCTGATGAATTAATCTGACTTCTTTTTGAGATCTGTGTGGAACTAATTCACTCAATTTATGACACAACAATTTCTAAATATTTTTCAAGAACTAAATTGTTTAAAAAATTTAAACGATTTAGTAAATTTAGGAATTTCTTCAAAATTTAACATTCAGAGAAATATTCGTGAAAGAAAAAAATATTCTTGAACTTCCAACATAATTTTATTATTAAAATTGACCAAAAATTAAAACAAAAAAAAATAATTTTTTTTATTTAATGAGAATTATTAAATTTTGTTTTTGACCTCGTTTGAATGTAGTCACAATTAAAGGTTACATAGAAGTTCAATCTTAAATGTGACTATTAAATCAACTTGAAATTAAATTAAGTGAAAAAAAAATTAATCAATCATAAGATCAATAGTGTTGGGTGTTTTTGTTTGTGGTTTCTTTCATTACTCACAAATATCATATATTTTGTCTATCTTCTCGATATTCGTTTCATGAATTATTTAATTATGAAATAAAATAATTCACATGTTGTAATTATTAAAATAATATCAATGTGACATGTGAACTCCCAGAAATAAAATTTACCTACCACAAATAAAGTTATTTGCTTCCACTAATATTTTGTGTGTCAAAAAAAAGCTTGTAAAGTTACAAAAAAACAAATAGAATTAACTGGAAATTATTTTTAACGTTCCAATTAAAATAACGGAAATAAATGAGTAACAATTACGTTAAGAAAAATAATAAATAAAGAAAAAATTACATCTGGAAAATTATTAAAGATTTTAATAAATTAAATTTGTAAATGTTAAATTGTACAGTAACGTCAGAAATATTAGTACCTACTTTTTAATAAAGAATTAATAAATGAAAAGAAACAATTACTTACAAGAAGACGACAAGAAGCGTGAAAGATGTAAGGAGGATTTTCTTTTTATAACTTTGATTGCAACAATAATCATGTGCAACCATTATCAATGCAACTAAAATAATCATTTTCTAAAAAGTAAAAAGAAAAAAAAAATTACATTAATCAAAACGACAAGAATTCGGTAGTGAAATTCAGAAACAAAAAAATGATAAAATCGTATAAACTTTTCCTATTAAATTTAGTCTCATTTTTCTTTTGTATTAAAATTTTCCGAGTTTTTTGTAATCCATTAAAACAATTAAAATTCATTTCTTTATTTTTTGTTTTTTTTTTTTTTTGCATTCATTGTAAATTTGTATGCAAAACAAAAAAAAAATGGAAAAATTAAAACGTCGATTAAAATTTTGTTTTATATTTTAATGGTCACATTTGACTTTGATTTTTTAAATTTATAATTTTTTTGTACCAATCAGAATTTGTAATTACTAATTAATTAGAAACTAATTGGCGCGTTGTATTCATATCAATACACAATTTTTAATCAAATTTAATTACACTAAAAATGATTTATTTAATTAAAAAACAAAAGAGAGAATAAATAAAAATAAAAATACAAATTTATTAATAAATTGCAATTTTTTTGTGAATAAATTAATAATCCTGCAAAAATTATTATATAACAACAAACGGTGATAATAATCTGTTATTAATTTGACTTTTTTTTTCTCTCTCTCTCTCTCTTTTTATTTTTTCTATGCCTTTGTCTAGTCAATAGTCTGAATTATAATTTGATTATATAATTCAAGGCAACAACAACAAAAACAAAAGAGAATATAAGAACACTAGAAAAATTTAGAAGATAAAAAAAAAACGAACGTATCAATAATTAATTCAAAAATGTGCTGAATTAAAGAAGAGCAACAAATTTAATTTAGTCAAATTCAAAATCGCCTAAATGTTGATTTTAATTGTTTCTTTTTTTTTTGACAGAAATTCCCCAGAAGTATACTAATGAAATTATGAATTAAACAACAACAAATTTAGTAAACTGAACTAGATTTGTTGTTGTATAATTTGTTGTTGTATAATTATCAATATTCTAAATTTGTTTGTGACGTCATATCTAATTAATTTTTTTTTTGTTTTATCATAAATAGCATAATATAAAATCTACGTAAAATTATCTTGTCTTTGCATAAAAAAAATATAATTTAATTTGATTTTTGACGTAAAAAATTTAATAACGAATGACGAAATAAAATAAAATTTGTTGGTTGGTGTAACTAACGAAAAATGAGAACTCATCCAAATACAAAAATAAAACTTACAATAAAAAAAAAGAAAGAAGAAAAGTTACAAGATCACGGTCGTAATTAAATTATAAGACACAAATGTAAAGACAACAAAAAAAAATCGCATCTGAATCTAATTTGTGAAAATATAATTAATAAATTGAAAGATTCTCTCTAACTAAACGAGAAATTCAACCCACATATTTTTTTTTTTTTTGCCTCCTACCCTTTTTCGTAATTTTATTCAGCGCTCATCGTCATCATCATTATTCATTTTGCATACGTTTTTGCCGTAAATTTTAATCGATTGATTTCGGAAGAGACAAAAAAAAGAATTCCCTATTAAAGAAGAAATAATATTAAAGAGACGTCAAATAGAATTAGTATTTAATTATTTTCAATTAAATACAGATTGTTAATTTCAATTATAAATAAATACAGAAGTGTGTGTATACTTACTTTATTGTTGTACACATATTTGTGTGTGTATGATTTAGTCTCCAAAAAAAGATGAAAAAAAAATACATTAATTTAAAATTAGTACACAATTTTCTGTGGTTTTTTTTTTTGTTTAAATTTTAGTTTTTTTTTTTTAAATAAATTCTTCTTTAGTGCAGGGTGACTCTTCAAAGTTAAAATTACTTTTTTTTTGGTTTTTATTTTTACAGAAACGATAATTATTAAATTTTTATTAAACAAAAGAAAATGTCCTTGAAGTGACCAGCCTTTTCTTATTTTATTTAATATTGAAACAATAAAGAATTGATGAGGAGGATGAGATGACCATAATTTTACAATATTTATATTATTAGACCAAAATTATTGTCTCTTTTGTGTTATTTATAACATACTGTTTTTTTTTTCTCTCTAGATTTAAATAATAAATAAATATTTTGCTATTTAAGAGGAATGTTCAAAAATGAAAGAAAAAAAAACCAATTTTCAAATATTCCAAATGTATCACATCTAACTTCACTTTGCTGATTTTTATATGTCGCATATATGTCGTAATCAAAAATAACAAAGAAAATATATTTTTGTTGAAACGTCAGTTTGTCTACATTTTATTATTAAAATTATATTTAATTATTCTTTAAATATTCATGTGAATGTGTAAACATTTATATTTATTAATATGTTTTAACGATAAATAAAAACATATGGCTAGTTAAATATTAAAAGATTGAAATAATCATAATAAAAAAATTGGTGTTACCTTATATATATATTTTTTTTCTTCTTTTTTGCAACCGATAAAAATATACAATAAAACAACAACACACATGTAAGTTTCATGCTTTCCTTATTTCTTTTCTATACGTTCATCTCTTTCACACAAATTCTATTTGTCTTTTCGGAATTCTTTTTTTTTTTTTTTATTATTCAACTGAAAAATAAAATTCTTATTGTATGAAGACTTATTAATGTGGAAAGTATTCAAAGTTTAAGGTTATAAAAAATTGTGTAAATACATATTTTTTGTTGTTGTTGTAAATTATAAAACGAAAAGAAGAATTATAATTTTTCTCTTCCTTTAAAATTCAATTTATTTTTTTATTTTTTTTCTGTCTGTTTATTGTTTTTTTTTTTATTTCTCTCTTCACATAAAGTGAAAAGTGTTAATTAAGCTAAGCCGGTAAATTTTTGAACAATCATTTTTAAAAAAAAAAAATAATCAAAACACACATTTTTATCGTGACATAATCATTCTGTTTTTTAATTGTTTAGTGATTTATACCGTAAATTACCGATAATAAACAATAAAATTCTTTATTATATAAAAAAAAGGTTTGAATAAAATAGAATTTAATTGAAAATGGTTAAGAAAAATCGTGTAAAAAAAAATTTAAATAAAAACGTTGAAAATCAGAAAAATGCTGTTATCAAAGAAAAAGAAAAATTAAATGTAAAAGATGAAATAAAAGAAAATGTTGAAATAGTGACGACAAATAAAGAGATAAATGTTACGGAATTAATTGATGTTATACAAGAGATGACTGTAATTGAGAAACAAAGTCATCGGAAACACAATTTTCCACTAATGCAGGTAATATAGTCTTTTTATTAAATGAAACTAAATTTCTTTACAATTTATAAAAAAATCTTTAAATTATCTTAATATTGGTAGAGCCTCTTAATTTTGGCATCAAATAAAATATAAGAATGTTTTTTTAAATTTTCTTTTGATCATCAAATTTAAGAATAATTTAGAAGAAAAAAATGACTAGAAACTGAAAATTGAAGTTCACTTATGATATAGGCTATAATGATGTTCAGACAAACAGTAGGCGATTTTTTTTTGTTTTTTTTTTTTAAATTTTTTTTTCTTCAGTTGTTGTTGTTGTATTCTTTTTCCTCAGTAACAGAGAGAAAGAATATTAAAAAAAAACAATCGATTTTCGTTATGTTATTTCGGACTTTGCGGCACCAAAATGAAATCATCACGTGCTAAATTTACTATGCACACACATGCATAAACACATACATAAATAACTATATCTTTACACACATTTATAACAATTATAAATTATACTCATATTCAGTTTCAATTTCAATAAGTTTTTATTTTTTTGGTAAAATAAAAACAAAAATAATACAAGAAACGAAACGAAAGAAGAAAAGGAAAACGTTATGATGATAATTTTCAAGATGGCGCTTTGTGATCCATATTGAAAATTGATGTGTCATCGGTATCGTAACATAGCGTCTACAGGATATAACATTTTTACTACTACAAACAAATGTATTACTATTTGCTTGCATAAAAATAAAAAGTGAGAAGAAGAAAAAGGGAAAAAAATCCTGGCGCCTCCACCTTGTCGACTGTTCAAATTCATATGACTCTCATTTTACTCGTATTTTTTCTTCTGTTTATCGAGTTAACTTTTTTTTGTTTTATTTTTTTGGCAAAGAAACAATTTTTTTTTTGTCTTTCTTCTCTTTTATATAATTTCCTTGCGACGAGTCCATTAGACTGGGCACCACATGCTAAACTCACGTGAATATTATATTATTGTTCTAGTGTGTGCAAAATGTTTTTCTTTTTTTGTATTTTATTTAGTATTTAGTTATTAGCGATGGTATACATATAGAAAATTGAAGGGAGAAGGAGATAATTATTTTGTAACAAGTTTTCGTTTTTATTTATTTATTTATTTATTTTGTTTTTGATAAAAAGGTCAATCCAAGGATCCTGTGTGTTTGTTGTGTGGACCACAAAAGAAGAAACCAAAATAAAATATTTTACGGTTTCCATGGAATTGAATTGGTGAAAGAAAGGAAAAAAATAACAACAAGAGAATCATCGTTCAATAAAATTCATTTTTGTTATTTTTTTTTTTTTGACCTTATAAACTGTTTATGAATTATGTGATTTATTACTCGTACGTTAACGTTCAAAATTTTTGTGTAAACACAATAATTATTATTATCAAGTATTAAAATAACAAAAACAATATAATTTGTAAAAAGTTAAAGAGTCTTCTAAAAAAAACAAACCCACAACCACAACAAAAAAAATTTACTTTCCGAAATTTTGATTAAAAAAAGAAGAAGAAAAGAGAATCCAATGTTTTTTGTGTGTCAAATGTTGTATCAGATGTCATTGCTTTTGCACACACACACACACATACAAATTGTTTCCGTACATTTTCGACTTGTGTCTTTGATTTTGAATGTATGGGCAAAAAAATTGGAAAAGAATAGTGTGGGATGGAAGGGGGAATCATTGAAATAAAATTGGTTTTTGATTTCATTTGAATTTGATCATCGATCAACAAAAATTCTATCTTTGCGGCTTATTAAAATTAAATCAAATTTTTGTGTTTTGGGATTTTCTTTTTTTTTTTTATCTCTGTCGTAATGCAGATCTTTATTATATATATTTGACTTTCTGGATTTAAGAATATCGATTTCTATGAATAAAAATACGGTAAACGCTCCATCATTTAATTTTTTCTTCTAACTCTATTTGTACAAATTAATTTATTGTGTATAATTTGTCTACCGGTAAATTGGACCAAATTAATTGGGTAAAAATCAATTGATTTTATAAAAATTCAGTCAACTAAAAATAATTATCAGACAATTCAGTATTATAATCTGTGATACACATTTTTTTTATATGAATTCTATTACATTACATTTATTGTGGAGAAGAGGTGGGTTGGGGGATGTGTAGTAAATTAATTTTAATGACACATTTTAATGATCCATTTTATAGTTTTTCACATATTTTTAAAACCAAAAAAAAAATTTAAGAGCACTTAAATGATAATAGTCTGGTCTAATGATAATATTTTTGATGTTAAACCAGTTTTGTAATTTTTTAGGTAATTATGTCATCAAAAATGTATACTCAATTAAAATATACAGTAAAGTTAGAAATTATATTATATTTACATTTGTTTCATATTCAAGTGATAAATGGAAATAACCTACAGAAAATATTAGCAACAGGTTAGCATTAGTAAGAGAATAGGATGTTGCAGTAAAATTGAAGGGGAAGGTTTAAAATTTTTTTTTTGTTGTGTTATGCAATAAAGAAAATTAATGTAAAGAGTGACATATGGAAAATTGTATACTGACTGCTGAAAAAGATGAAGGGCGATGATTGTAATCGAAATTCTTGTTTGCCCTTCAAAATTGGACCAACTCATTAATCCGACCTGATTAAACTAAATTTACTAATGAAATTTAATTTGATAAAATTTCTGTAATAAATCGCTGGTCTGATTATACAGGTTTTACTGTGATTATTTAAAAAAATGACATCAATCTATTCAAATAAATTTAATAAATATTCACGCGATAACAACAATAACAATGAATAACACACAAATTTTATACAAACCAAAATAGTAGCGGGTTAATGACCCTTTTCATTTTAACAAAAAAAAAAAATTCGATCATATAAAATTAGGCCAATAAATATTTATGACTTCCGACTTAGACTTATCAGAAATAATCATTCCTAAAGAAAAAAAAAAGTTGTTAACGAAATAATAATAAAAAAAAAAGTAAAAATAAATTTAAATAAATTAAGAAGAAAAATCGAAACAAAAACAAAAAAAAAACTGGAATTTCTTGAAATTTTTAAATTTTGAAATTTTGGTTGAAAAATAAAAATAAAAACAAAGAAAAAAAAAACTATTTGTGATTCGCGCACATTTTTTACTTGTTTTTTGTTTTGTTTTGTTTTTCTTTTATCTGCGTGCATTTTAATTTTAGTTTATCACAAATTGTCGTTAATTAAAAATGCACGAGACAATTTATTAAAGGCGCTTTTAAATAATTGATAACTTTTCGTTTTCATTAATTTTGATTTGTCTGAGTCATTTAGCGAAACGGCAAATTATTAAAGATCAATTATTGGTCAACAATAGTGACTAAGAGGAATCGGACAACAATAGTGACTAAGAGGAATCACTGTCATAACATTATTACATCTCGTTTTTAAATGCGCATATAATTTTTTAGCAGCCTCTTTTAAACTGAATACCAATTATCACATTTTATTTCACTTTTCTAAGTTCCTTTTTGTTCATAACCAAAGGACTCTGATGAGTTAAAAGAACAAATATTCCTTCTGTTATTTATTTTAATTTAACTTCAACAGTGATTGGTGAAAATATAAAGGGGGAAAACTTGTTTCAATCTCATCAAAAGAGTTTTATGTTTAAACCTCGGTGTTGTTGTTAAAAATGTTTTAGATTCCTTTGCAGTAGTTTTGAATATCCTTGGCAATTGATAACAATACACGTTGATATCCAATTCAATAAATAATTACACTTATGAACTCACAATTTTTACAACTGAATATCTTTATTATACAACAGGCGACAATCACAGCAACAATAACAACAACAGGACACAATGGGGTAGATAAATATTTATTTTATTTTATATTTTAAAGAATTCTTTGAAGATGCTGTTTTGTTGACTTGAAGAGAGAAAACTTTTTTTTAACAAAAATAAATTTTGTTTGTTGTTGTTGTTGTTGTTCTTGTTACTGTAAGAGAAGATTTATGTTTGTAATTTCTTTTGAATCAATTGTAATTTGTTTATTTAACATTTTTTTCATTTTTTTCATTTTTTTCATTTTCTCTTTTTTTTCTTTTTTTATTTTGCAAATCAAGAAGATGAGGAACAAAAAAACAAAGAAATTATTACAAAAATTATTTATTTTTCTATACGGGAAAGTTTTTGACCGCACGCGGCGATAAATTAATTGTAAGTTGAAAAAGGTGGAAGGTGAATGACAATGAACGATGTTGTCATTACTGCAATACATACACATGCACACACACATACATGTATACATTGATTTTATCACAATTTCGATAAATTTATATTTTTTTGTATAATGATTTTCACAAACATGAAAAATCTCTATGAAAATTCTATAAAGTGAATAATTTAATTTGTTGACCAATTCATTAGATTATTACAATTTTAGTTTATTCTTTTCTATATGAACATATTAGTTTGAAAATTGTTTTGCTTTGGAATAAAATTTAATGTTGTCTTTAATTTAAATTTAAGTTTTACGTCTTAATTTGGTGCCTTCGTAATATTTACTTTAGAGTTCCATTCTACTGAAGTTGATGAAGAGATATTTTAATGGATTAAACTTAACACTTTTTACTTATTCAGTTATACAATTAACAATTCTGTCTATACAACTTACTTCTACCTTTAATTGTAATAAATTCTAGAGTTTTGTGTTTATTACAATCAACTATAATTAAAACTTGTTTATATTTTTACTGTGTATTTATATTTGAAATAATTCATTAAATAATCAAAAGTATTTTTTTTTAAAGTAAATTAAATGAAGAATTATAAATGGGAGGTGGGGGAAAAAAAAGAATATAAAAACAATTAAAAAAAACAACAGACAAATAAACGTGAATGCATTTTTTCAGCAATTGATAAAGAATTATTGTAATTTTTTTTTTTGTTTTTATTTTTATTTTTATCATTTGTAATTCTCTTGTTGCTGTTTTTTTTTATTCAAAAATAGTAAATAAAAAAAAAAAAAAATAGAAAAAAAACGGTAAACACGATTCTTAAGACATCAGGTTTTTTTTTTGCTTTTTTTTTTACGATATTTTATTGTCGAAAAACAAAAACAACAATAAAAAATATATAAAAAAAAATTTCAAAGAAAAAAATAAATAAAACGGTTAGCAACTAAAAATGACAGAATTGAAAACAATAACAACAACAACAACACTAACAGAAAATGTGATAATTTTACTCGTCATTATTATCGTTGAATAATTTATTTATTTAAAAATAACAAAATAAAAAAAAAAAAAAATAAATAAACCAATGAAACCAAAAAAACCGCCAAACAAAAACAACAACAACAACAACCACACAAGTCATATTTTAAAGTTGGCTCACACAAATTAAGTAAGTAAAATAGTAAAGTAAAATAATTGAATAAAATAAAAACAATTCATTTTATCGTTTTATCTTTAATGTCAATATTTTATCGTAAGCTACTACTAACTAACTTGACTGATGATCTCTGTTTTGTTAATCTTTTCTTGTGTATGTTTATGATCGTTTCAATTTTTTAATTTTTAATTTGAGATCATCATGTGTGTATGTCGTGTACATACACCAGGATCATTGTTTGTGATTACAATATGAAACCAATTATTATAAAATGAACTTAAAACTTAAGTCAAAAAACGTATCGACAAAAAGGAACAAACGAACACAACTCAAATTATTGTACCTTATGTCAGATTTTGTTACAAACAGTTCAGTAGATAATCCCTTTTCACTGATCTCAAATCTGATACGTATATTTTTTTGTATTTTGGCAAATCGTTTCCTTAAATACGACATTGGGGAATCGATTTAAAAAGAAAGAAAAAAAAACATAGAGAACCGAAATGAATCTGCAGAATATAAAGTAGGAAAAAAAATCCACAACCACAACAACAATGAAATAAAACTTTTTTTTTCTCAATTCTTGTGCCTCTAATAAAATGAGAAACATTATTAAAATCTTTCTGACCTCTTTCTTCAAATATTTATTCTCCCAATAGACATCAATCAATTTCTCAATCCTAAATTAATTGCTTTGAACCCACTGATGTAATCCTTATTCTTCGTCTTTTTTTGGATTATTGGAATAGAAAAAAAAGAATGAGCAAAAGAAAATTTGTCTGAGAAAAAGAAAAAAAGAGAAAACAGATAAAGGAAAAAAATGTAATTCGGAAACATAATATTTCCTATATTTATCCATAATTTATCTGAAAAGATGAAGAAAAATAAAGAAAAATGTGAAAAAGAAAAAAAGAAAATCTAAATTTTGTCCTATTCTCTTTTTTTTTCTGCTACCACCTACCACCACCACCTACCACCACCACCTACCACCTACCACCACCACCTACCCCAACTACCACCACCACCTACCCCAACTACCACCACCACCTACCCCAACTACCACCACCAATCACCCATTTACCAATAACCCCGACGACCTATTCTTTTCCTTTCTTTACTTTACTTTTCTGTCGTATTTGTTGTCGACACCTACGCATCATCCAGACTTGTACAATATCGAATCGATTTAATAAAGAAAATTGAGAAAAGAAAAGCTTCAATTTTCTTTCCTCTGGGATTCAATTTTTTTTTTGTTGAATGAGAAATTGAATTTTCAAGTTTTCCTCCTTTATACATCAATGACTTTAATCGGTAATCTCTCCCCCTCTTAACTATTTCACCTACTTTAGAGTTTTCACCATACACACCACACATGCAGATACTTATTTCAAAAATGAAATCAGTGGAAACAGAATACGAGTAACCGATCTGATGAATAGGATTCAATAAAAATTTACTTGATTTTTCTTAGTAATTTAATAAATCTTTCTCTGACCCAATAACACAAATTCCATAAGGAGAAGTTCTTTTATTTTTCCATTTTCCATTTTCCATTTTCTTTTTATCGTATTTTTTTTTTTTGGGACTGAAAAAACAAACGAATACTTACGAAGAATAACAACAAAAGTAAATGTTCCAATATAAAAGCGTAGGTTTTTTTTTTGTTTTTATGAAAATTGTTTTTCCTTTTTTTTTTTTTTATTTCATGCTTTTCTATGATTATTATTAGTTATTTATTACGCGACGTACAATAATAATAAGAATAATAATAAATGGAAAATGTTTTTTCCTGTCGTGTTAAGACTAGGGAAAAATTACATTTAAAAAACTAATTGTTTGGAACAACAACAGTAAAAAAAAAGAACTAGACAAAGTTGAATGGGGAGTGCAAAAGGAAAGAAAATAAATTGAATTTAATGAGGTAGTGATAAATTAGATTTTCATTTTGCCGCATTTATGTGTTGCTGTGTGTGTGTGTGTGTTTGGGTGTAGGCGGAATTTGATTGAAGAACAAAAAGTCTTTTTTTAGTTGTTGGAAAAGTTAATGGTGGGAGTAGATTTGTTTTGGGATACGGCATACGGGTAATAAATGAGTAATATAGTAGATAGTAATAGATTAAGTGTGGGTAATTTTCTTTATTTTATACACAATATGATGCTCAGAAAAATACTCTACACACACAACAACAACTGTAAAGCTGCTGAAAAAAAATAAGACTACATTTTTTTTCTTTAAAGTTTTTTTTTTATACTTTTGCTGTTTTTCTTATGAAAATTTATTGAAGCGATAATATACTTCTGATAAGTTAAGTATCTAACATGAAGGATGAATATCCTTCATATCCTACTCTAAAAAGTATTGAGTATAAATAAAGTTTAAAGATTTGCCGCAATACAGGAAGATTGTTTCCTTTTATCCCATGCGATGTTGAAATTTTTTATTTAATTCTTCGCTTAATTTTTCTTGTTTTCTTTGAATTGAGATTTTTTTTTTACTCATTATTGGATAAACTTTAATTTTACTGTTTTCGTTAATGGTTAAAGGATGCTTTTGTAATTAACGTGTCCATATCTTAGAAAATTCCATTTTTATTTTCATTCTAATAATTCCTTTTTTTTTTGACTCTTAATCAATAACCAAAAACCAAAAGAAAAAACAATTAGGACAAGGCAATTATTATTTACCTGTAATGAATGCTTTAAGACCGAACATACAGTTTGTTTTCTGTTGTTGTTGTGTTTTTGTCGTTTTTTTTTTGGGGGGTGCACCGCATCCATCCACACACTTACTACTGACATTAACTTCTACTTCTGTCAGTTTTATTTATTTTTTATTGGCTCAAAGGCATCTTTAATGTAAAATAACAATTAACGAAAACAACAACAATAATAACAACATTTTTTTTTCTAACTGTTAGATACAAATCTTACAAGCATTAATATTTTATCTGTCTTTAAGAATTTAGTCTCGATTTTTTTTTTAAGTATTTCTACTTTTATTATTTTTTATTATTATAAAGTCTGGCGTGTCACTGTTATAGATTTTTTTTTAGTATTCTTGTTGTTGTTATTGCTGTTGCTGTTTATTGGTTTGTTTTGTTACTGTGTATGTTTGGCCTGCCGCAAAGCAAATGATTATAAATAGGCCAGGAATGTAAAAATACAAAATGTCAAGGCATTTTTATATCTGACTGAATCATCTTGTTCTATTATTAGTTGTTGTCTCTTTCTATCTCTCTTTATCTATTTCTCTCTTTTATTCTATGAGTTTATTCTTCTTCTTGTTTTATTTTTATTATTTTATTTGCAATAAATAAACGATTTATTTCATCTTCTTAAACTTCTTAAACATTTTGTTGTTATTCTTTCTTGTTGTAATTTTTCTTCTTAGTTTTTTTTTTTTGGTTTTGAATTTGATTTAAAATTTAATTTTTATTTATAGTAAATATTAAAAAAAGAAAATAAGAATTATAGTGTGTGTGTGTGTATGTGTGTTTGTGTTTTTCGTACATAGCACAGAAATCATGATGGTTTTTTATTGGTGTTATTTGATGGTGGCCGATATAGTGACTCGTTAAAAATTATTTTCTTTTCACTTTTCATTACTCAAAATGATTTGCGGTTTTTCTTTTTTTTCTTTGTTTTTTGTTTTTATGAATATAAACAAGAAAATAAAAAATAAAACGAACGAATAAACGAATAAGATTATAATTTTAATATATCATCAACAGTTCATTATAGACGGGTTCTTTTTCTTTTATTTCTTTTCTTCGATTCTGTTTGTTTTTTTTTTTTTCTCTTTTTTTTTTTCTTCTTCATTTCTTGTTTGGTTTGGTTTGCTTTATTTTATTTTTATAGCAAAAATGATTCTTATTTTATTCGTTTTATTTATAAAAATTTTGTAATAAAGAGAAGAAGAAAAAATACAAAATAAAGATGAAATATAGAAAGAAAAACAACTGAAAGAAAAGGAGAAGAGTGGAAAAAAAACCAACAAATTATGGTGACTAGTTTTTGGTTACAATCAAAATGTATATTTAGGTATTATTAACTAGTGATAAATTAAGACAGGGTGAATCCTGATTGAGTTAAGACTTAAGTAGTGGATCCTTCTCTCATTGATTTAATTTTCACAAATTATTTAAAAAAAATTGATTAAGTTGAATTGTGTGTGTATGATTATTTCAAGTGATTCTGTACACAAATAAGAACAGAAACTTCGATATAGAAACGTATGTATTGTCTTTCACTATACGATTTAAAATATTGTAGAATTTATAATAATAATATTTGACTTGATCTGACATTTAGCTTTTTATTTTTACTCTTAAAACTGTCACACAAATAATTTCCTTTATTTTATAGATTTTTCCTTTTTTATTTTTTTTTCTCTTTCTTTTTTGTTTGACATTTAACCTTCATTGTTTCTTAAAGTTTATTTTACTCTGCCTGGTTTGTAATTGAATTATCGCGAAAGAAAAAACAATAACAACAAAAAAAAAATAGAGAAACTTTTGGATTCTACTGAAACCTTGTGGCTATCATAAAATGAGAACACGGATACGGAAATTTATTTTTTGTTTGTTCTTCTTCTTTTCATTTTAAGTTTCACCCGGTTTTAATTTGATCTTCAAGAAGAATAAAGAATAAACCACAAATTGCATAAATGTCATAATCAAAGAAATTCCAATTATGTATCTCAAGGAGGAAGATATTCGGTCTTAAAATAACCAGCTTTTTTAACGATCCATGCGAACTTTAGAATTTTTTTTTATTTCTTTTTGCGTTCACGTTATTTTTTTTAAATATTTTTTTTTGTTGCTTTTATATATTTTTTTACTTGTGCGCCGTGAAATATCTGATACGATTTTAGTAAATATACAGTTTTTTCTACTTCTTCTTTTGGTAAGCATAAAAAAAGGAAGCAAAAAAAAAAAAATTGGCTATTAAATGACCTTCAAATATTGAATGGTTGATTTAGTGATCGAGTCGAAACACGGATTTTTTTTTTCTTTTTTCTTTAGTTATAAAATATTAATTGGATGCACCTGCATTCACTCTTTAATAATCAAGGTAAATGTCACAATCAAGAATATTTCTACAATTTTCTTTTCTTCTCTTCTGGTTTTTCTGTATTTTTAGTTGTGCTTTTATTAAAAAGAAAAAAAAAATGGACACCACTTCCCTATAAACAATTGAATTGATTAATTTGATGGATGACTTTGTAGTTTTTTTATTTTTGGTTTTGTGTAAATAAATAATTACGCCCTCCTTCCATCATTGACCTCTTGATTTATTCACGGACATCAATTGTAATGATGATGATGATGTTTACAATGATATTGATTACAATTGTTAATGATTGCTGTTTATAATGATGATAATCATAATGATGATGTTTATAACGTTGATGATGATGATGATGATGACGTGACACAAAAATAGACATTTTATATTAAATGCATATTTGAGTTATTCAAGTTAAGATTCTGGTCTGAATTTTTTTTCGTTTGTATTTATTTTTTTGTTTTTAAAAGAAACTCAAAATTTGACCAAAATTTCAAATTAAAATTTTTGCTTTCCAAAACCAAAAAAAAAAACCGATTGAAGTTTCTTATTTTTTTTTTAATTTTTTACCCAAAAGAAAAAAAAAATTATTAATTTATTGAAAGAAAAAAAAAAGTTTCTAACGCAGCAAAAGTTTTGTTTTTTTTTTTTAAAGTGTTTACTTCTTCTTCTTCTTCACGTGACAACTTGCACACACACAAAGTAACAAAACTAAAAGTCGGCTTCTTCTTTTTTTTATGTTTGAAATTTTGTGTTTTTATTTCTTGTTTTTTTTTTGTTTTGCTTCACAATTCAAGACTTTTAAGTTTTTTTTATGATTTTTCTTAAGTTGTTTTTTATGGAAATTTAAACCCTTTTGGTTATATTGTTGTTTTTCTTTTCTTTTATTTTTTTTTTAATCGGTTACAGTTTTTTGTTTGTGTTTTTTTTTTTGAATTTGAATTTTAATTGTGCGATACTACGTTTTTCCCCCCTTGTCCTCTTCTTTTACAAATGTAAATTGACGTCATTAAAATTCATCTAATTATTGTCAAGAACTTCTTCTTTTTGTTTTTTGTTTTATGTTTTTGATTCATGATGATCATTGTTTGATGATGATTATGATTGTGATGATAATAGTCACAATCATCATCAGCATTAAAATGAAATTTAAGATCGATAATTCTATGTGACCCAAATTAATGAATTTAAATGGAATTTAAGAAAATAAAATTGACCTTTTTTTCTTTTTCTTACTTTTCTCCTTTTTTTCTCTTCCTCATCTTTTTTTTGTATCATTTTTCTTTTGTAATCTTTTTCTTTCTTTCATTCATTCTGTCATAATCATCGTTTTTCAATTTAAAACCGTAAAAAAAGGTTGAAGGTCAAATGACATCTGTTGTTATATTCCTTTTAATGGAAATTGATTGTACTTACTTCAATCTGTGTGTGTATGCTGTATATGTGTGTGTAAGTTGACAATCTTTTTATTCTTCTTTTTGTTTTCTATTTTTCTTTTTTTCTTTTATGCGTGTCACATGGTATAGTTTTTTTGTCAGAAAGATTTTAACACAAAGAAAAATAGAATAAATTTTGGTGAGAGGGAGAAGAAGATATAAGGGGGTTGGTGGGTATAAACTAAGTTATATATATTTGTGTGCGTGTACGAGAAATATGGGTGGGTGAATAGATAACATAATACGTTCTATTTTTTCCCTTTGGGAACGAACAAAGATTTTTTTTTTGTGTATTACGGAATGAATACTGAGATATAAGTGTTTAAGAGTTTTATGTAGAGTTGTGTGTGTGTGTGGAATTATGTGTAGAATTATGTGTTAAGATATATGGGGATGGGGTGAAAAGTAAAATTGATGTTACGTAGAAAAATTGAGAGATAAATATTCATGTGATGATATATGACATATTAGTATGACAGATGATTGTATATACCTACTCAACTACGATCACTTCTTACACTTTCTGTTTTTTTGTGTATAATGCGTATATATTTACTTTTATTTGTGTTATGTATATGAATATTATTTATTGTAACATATTTCTGACGTCATTCATTTTGATTTTCCTTTTTTTTTTCTTCTTCTCTGTGTGTGTAAATGTGTCGTATTATTTGTTAGATTTGTATACGTGACTTATGTTATTTTTTATTATTAAATATTTTGTACATGAATGTGTGTGTGTAATAATTCTGTATTCTCAGAAGAATGAGCAAATTAATTTTTTTTTTCTTTGACATGAAATGAAGGGTTTTTTTTTGTTGTGTTTTATTTTGGGTTTTTGCAAATGAACGATGGATGATAAAGGATGAAATATTGACCTAATTAACTATTGATTAACATTCTTAATTCAATAAAATAATACGAAATTCCATTTTGATTTGTAGTTGTTGTTGTTGTTTATGTTTGGTTAGCTTTTAGAATAATATAGACTTTGATAATAATGTTTTTTTTTCCTTTCCACACATTTGCTGTTGTTGTAATAAATACTGAAGAGAAACAGTATTATTAAGTATTTGATCAGAAAATTATTTGTTGTTGTAACTTCTTAGATCTCTTATTATATTCTGAACCCACTTGTTGACCACAACAACTACTCGAAAGTTGTTTATTTTATTATTGCTTGTTGTAATGTAATTGATTGCTGGAAAATTTAATCATTAATTTTTAAAATTCTTTGAATCTTGAATATTTTTTTTTTTTCATTTATTAAAAGTCAATTTTATAAGACAAAATTTATTTGATTTCTTATTAATTATTTTTGTTGTTGTATTTTTAAGAATAATTTCAAGAATAAATTATAAATTAACAACATTAATGTTGTCGTCTCTCGTCTATCGTCTTTATTTAATTTATTTTATTGTGCATATTTTTACCCTGTCCTCCTCGTCCATCCTTCCTCTCTCATCTTTTTCTTTCCGAATAAAAAAAAATCTCATGTTTTATGATGATCTGATAATTTTTTGAATAACAATCAAATATTATATTTATATTATCGATACTCTCTACTGTGTATCTTACACTATGTACAACATTATCATCTCCTATACACACACATAAAATATGCAATGAAACATAAACAAAGTTTTTCTCATTTATAAATCAATTTGAATTATGTGACTAAGATAAAAATGCATTTAAATAAAATAACATATGTTTATGTTTTGTGCGTTTGACTTGTTGAATATAATTCAACAAGTGAATTTATTGATGAAAGACACAAATGAAAAAAATAATTATATTGTAATTAGTTAACTTTACTTATTATCTTTGTAAAGTAAAGTGTAAGTAGGGGGAAAAAATAGTATAACATTGACATCTGGTTTGATAATTATTATGAATAAAGTACCATATGATTTATGTCATATAAAAATAATTGAGGTTGCTTTTTAAAAAAAAAAAAAAAAAAAAAAAAGAAAAAAAAAATTATTAAAACAAAAATGTTTTTATTTTTTATTTATTTTATTTTTCATTCTTTTATTATTTTTTGTTTTGTTGTTTTTATTTTTCCATTTATTATTATTTCTTGTGCTTTTTGACTCTCTTGTGTGTATTTTTTTTATTCTTGTTGTTTTAATACCAAAGAATTACATCAGACTTATACGAGAGAAATAAGAAATATTTGTACATCTGTAGCCGCTGTAACTCGAGTACGAGTAAAAGTTCTTTTTTTCTTTTTTTTTTTGAATTTTAAATTCAAGATTATTCCATTTCCTTAGACCTAAATACGTTCTTTATTTTTTTTCTCTTGCTGTTACTGTTGTTGTTGTTGTTGTATTTTTTCTTTCCAATTCTTATTATTATATTTTCCCTCGATTTTTTTTTTTGTGTCAAATCAAAAGCAGCATTTTCTACAAATAAAGAAAAACATACGGCAATTGTATTACTGTTGTTGTTGTCGTGGCAAAATAGAAGCGAGTTGCCTTAAGAGGCGGATGGGGGTTGGGGGGTGTAAGAGAAATATGAAAAGAATAATAAAAAATGAGAACGAAATTTATTTTCAGAGAAAAAGAAAAATATTTTCTTCCTTTCAACAAAACAACGTCATTTATATTTTTTTTAAGTATTCCTCACTGGAGAACTTTGGTTCATTTTTTATAATTCTCTCTTTATTTTCTTTCCTCGTTATTGTTGTTGTTTTTGTTGTATTATATAATTTTTTTTTTATTTATCTTCATAAAACTTGGAACAATTAAAAGTATTGAAAGAAAGAAAAAACAACAACAACAACAACAACAAAATAAATAAAATAAGAAACAAAACAAAAGAAAAATTAAAGATGGTAACTTTTTTCTTTTTGTTTTATTTTATTCTTTGTCAAAATGTTAGAATTATTTTGAATGGAATTATTTTGCAAGGCTTTCGTTTTTTGTTTTTTTTTTTGTGGTCCTGTGGACCTTTCTCCTTTACACAACTTGAAATTAAATAAAACAACAGAAGATTATTAACTTTTTATTCAAAGAAAGTAAAAAAAAAAAAATGTTAAAAACAAAAGAAGAGATGGAACGATTTTGTTGCTTTATTTTTTTTTTTGTCACCTTTTAAAGGTTTTTCTTTTTATTCAATGTCATTTTTTCTTGATTTTTCTTTCTCTTAATTTCATAATAACTTTTTTCATTTTTTCATTTTTTCTTTTGCTTTTTTTTTTTTTCTTGTTTTGTCATTTTCAAGTTTTTCTTTTTAACATTTTGTTTTATACGTCGTTGTCTTGAACTTACTTTATTTGTATAAGAAAAAAAAAAGAAAGAAAGAAAGAAAATACTGGAATTGAATTTTTTTTTTGTATTCCCTTGGGTGATTTTTTCTTGTACAAATAATAATAAATAATATTACATATTCTTATATTTTTAGGTCAATTTTTCAATCAAAATTCTATTCGAGCACACCCTGGTTTTTGTCCAAAAAATGAGAAAAAATCTTCCATACTCTTGAAATCTTCTTTCCATACCCAAAAATACGCTCTGGTCACCTAAAACAAGAAAGTGAACAAATTTTTTTTGTGTCTTTGTTCGAACTTTGTGGCTTATCAGATTTTTTTTTTTAGTGTATCGTCGTAATAAAGTTATCTGCATACATACACACACACACACACGTAGTCACAGACGCATATTAAAACTCACATAATAAATTTAATTTACTTTCATCTTTTTTTTGTGTTTTGTTGGTAAAGTATTCAAGAATGTTGGTAAAATGAAGAGAAGGAGATGAATTTGTGAATGTTTAGAAATGGAATCGACAATATCCATCTGTGTTTGAATTTTGTTCTTGTGTATGTGTGTGTATGTGTTTTATTTCACTCTTAATAAAACAAATATAAAGAGATGAAGAGAGAATAACGTTAATAATAAAAATAGAAAGAAAAAAGTGATTTCCGCATTTAATTTTTCTTTTTGAATTTTGAAAAAAAATAAAAATAATGAGAATTTATTTGCATAAAATTAAGTGTTAATTGTCTTTAATTTCATCATTAGGTATATTTTTTTTTCTATGCACACAATGAAAAAAAGGTACCTAAAGTAATAATGTCTATGCGTATGTATGTGTGTGTGTATGTATATTTTGTAGTTGTTTTTGTTTTTATTTTTTTTTCTTTTAGTTGGAACGTTACCAAACACTTTCATCCTCGTCAATCCGTAACAAACGTAAAAGAAAAAGAAAATGCGAAAATATATAAATTCGTCTTCATATAAGTAAAATAACGAAGTTATTTTTTCATTTTTTTTCAAAATATGAATCATCATAATACAAAATGTTGTTATTTAGTATAAGTGTATATTATCTGTTAATGTTACTATACTACAATTACCAATTAAATCATAATAAGACATTTACTTACACACACACACACATATACACACCCATACATTCTCAAATAAAGATTACACACACATACATACACGAGTGAATTTTTTTGTTCATTATGTTGTTTTTTTTTTGTTCATTTTGAAGACAATTCCAAAAATCTGATTTTTTGTTTTTTTTTTCTGTCTTAAGTTACCTAACTAAATTAATTTAAGTAACGAAAAAATTTATTTATTTTTTCTTGTCAGATTTGTTGTGTTGTATGACTCTTTTGTTGTTGTTGTTGTTATATACTTCACGAATAATCCATACATAACTTATTCTAATTCGTTTTATTTAAATTGATTTTTCTACGCATGATCACATGTCTTACATATTATGTGCATATGAGTCTGTTTGTAAAATTTTTTGTTTTTTTGGTACAAATTTTTGTAATATTTTTCAATTTAACATTTTTCGTTTTGTTTTTGTCTTGTTTGTATTGAGATTATTTTGTTTGAATAAAATGAATCTAATAAAATTTATGAAATCAGTAAGCACACGGGTAACAACAATAAATAATGGAAACTCTCTAATGATCATCTTGTAAGACATTCTCTAAGACGCACATTTTGGTGTTGTTTTTGTTATTATTCCTAAAGCTAAATTTATATTTAAATCTCTTCAAATCTTCAATTAACATTTAACGACTTCTTATTTTATAAGAAATAAAAAAAAAAATAAAGATGAACAGAAATGAAAAGAAAAAATAAATTGTTGTATATAATCTTTTTGAATGAGTTAATCAATAACAACAAGAATCAACTAACTATTTAAAATCTTCTTCTTCTTCTTGAACTTTTTTTCCACTTCAATTTTTTTACCTTTTACATCACACCTTTATATGTGACCACCTCTCTCTATTACTGATACTCAATAATCACCGTGAAGTGACAACATTTTTTTTACAATACTGATTCCTGTAAGAAAGAATGGGATAGTTAACTTTGGATATATTGACCATTTCCATATACTGACCAAAGAAACTTTGAAAATATTTGATGGTCAATTTATGAAGGTTTTACTCAATAAATATGTTTTGGAAATTTAAATAGAAAATTTAGAAAAAATTAAAGAATTAATAAATGGAATTAAATGGTAAAGTTTTTAAAGTAAAGTGAATTTAATTTTAACTTTAAAAGTCGACGTAAGAAATATTCTGTGGCTGGCTTTTTTTTTTTTTTTGTATGTATATGTATATCAGTAAAAGTAACAGATCAAAATCAGTGTTATTTTGTTGTTGTTTTTTTTCTGTTTTATTTTGTGTATATAATAATCAAAATGAGGTTGTCAGAATGCCTTCGGCAAGGCCGTTTACAATATTCAACGGCATAACTCAAAAACTTTAAAGAAACAAAAACAACATATAAAACAAAAGTGAGTTTTTTTCTCTCTCTCTCTCACTCATTTGTGTATGTGTGTGTAGAGTACCGTGAGAGAGTGAAAGAGAACGAGTGATAAGAGAGAGGAGAATGTGTGTGTGTGTGTTTGTCTGTTATAAATTTGTAGGTGATTTTTTTTTTGTTGCTGCTGGCCGCCTCGCCGCCGTAACACAATCAAACCCAACACACATAATCACCATGTGCAGTTAATTGCAATAAAATATCTGTATTTATTTATGTTTTTAATGGGAGTTGTTGTGTTTTTTTTTAGCTTGTCTGTCAAATTAATAGCTTAAAAAATACACACACACACACACACAAAATTTCGTAATTTTTCTCAATTTTATTTCTTGTATTCGCATTTTTGTATTTTATTTTTGTTGCGCGATAAATAAAAATTATTTATTATTATTTTTTGTCGTCGTTTTTTTTTTATTTTGTTGTATTATGAATTTATTTAATAACATAACCTATCCCAAAGTATTTTATTTTTCATTTGATTTCATTAAAATCATCATCAATAATATTAATTGTTTTCTTATTTAACACTTTTACACTTTTACAGATACGATAAAGAAAAATTTATTTAAATGTGAGAATATAAAAAGAACTGTTAGTTGACTTGACTTATATGTGTTTCAATCCCTTAAATGTAAATAATAAATTAAAATACATGATAAACAAGCAACAACAAAATTTTTGTCTACAAAAAACCTGTCGCCTCCATTTCGAGTTTTTTTTATTGTCTCGTATTTTTTTTTTTTTTCACTTTTTAATTCTTTTTTTTTTGTTGAAAGCAATTAAATCTATAATTTTTGTATTTAATATTTTTTAAAATTTTAATTGAATGTTTATTTATTAACTTGTTTTGTTTTTAATTTTTTAATGAGTACAATGAGTACATACTTTTTACACCTCTTTCTCTGTCTCCTTCATTCTCTGTCCCTTTTTTTTTTCTTTTTCACTCTCTTTGTTTAACTATATTTGTCTCATTCTTTAGTCGCCGAAAATTAAAAATAATCATACATGCGCCGTAACAACATTTTATCTGACTTGTAGTAATTGCTGCTTTTTTTTTTTTTTTTGATTTTTATTTTTATTTTGAATTAAATATTCTGTCTTTTTTTTTCCTTTTGTTCTTTTTTTTTTGTCTTTTTCTTCATATTAAACGAACACACAACAAACTAGTTTTTCTCTGAATTCAATTCTTTACGTTTAACAATTTTATTTTTTTTGTCCGTCTATCTAACTAAATTAAAGTATGTACATATGTTCATGTGTGTGTGTGTGTGTATGTAATGATATTTTTACTTTTTATTTGTCATATTAAAATTATAAATACCTAAATGTATAATGAAATCAACCCACTCGCGGATTATAAAAAATAAAAAAAAAAATAGAAAAAGGCAACAACAAAACACACAAACTATATCCGTTTTGAATATATTGTGTGTATGGCTGTATGTGTATATGTGTATGTAGCTAGGTAATAATATTAAATAATATTTGTAATACAATTTTATTATGAAAAGTACTGAAACATGAATAAAATATTAATTTTATATCGATTGATCGATGTATATTTTATATTTTATAGTTTCTTTGTTGTGTAAAAGTGTCAATGAATTTTTATTTGATTTTTAGATTTTGTTGTGTGTGTATGTTTTTTTTTTTTATCAAAATTAAAGTTTTAGAATTTTTAATATATCCTGTTTTGTCTTGTCCGATTATTATTTAATGATTAATCGATTATTATAATTTATTTCTTTTTACGATTGATAGAAAAATTCATTTTGAAGTTTAGGTAAATTCATAACGTTTCTCCTGAATTGGTTGGTGTACGTGATGGACAGTGTGTACGATGATACAAATTATTTTGTGTTTTTTTTTTGTTGCAAATTCTGTAAATATTCATTCGATTATTTATTCTTTGTACATTTATCGATGTCTATTAATTATATCGATTATTTGTTTAACTTTTAATATTCGAGTCAAATAAGAAATTGATTGAATATTTTATTTACACGCAATTCACTATCTGACCTACTGTTCATTTCTTATCATAAATCAATTAATCGAATTCAAATTATTCTGAAGAAATAAATTCTACAAATCAACAATATTTTATTTTTTACCTTTATTTATTTTTTTTTTTTTTGTAACTTTTAAGAAATTCATTCTTGATATTCTGACATTTTTGTCTGTGTGTGTGTGTTTGTTTCTTTTCAAATTATAAAACACAAAAAACGAGAAAAAAAAATGACCATTAATACAATTTGTATATGAAAAAAAAAATAAAGAAAAGACAAAAAAAAAAAGGCAAAGAAAAAGTGACAATAAAAATTGTAATAAATAAAACAGAGAAATAAAATGAAAAAAAAAAAACGAAAAACAAAAAAAAAAGAAAAACAAGAAAAATAATACAAAAAAAAAAAAAACGTAAAAATTTGTCCCCCTTTTCATAATAACATTAATAACATTTAATACTTAACTTTTATTGTATAAAAGTACAACTTATACATGTAACATGATAAAAAGGCTCTGATCCGTAATAAACGCTAAACCGCCAAGGTCGGTTATTCTCTTTGGAACACATTCACTTTTTTTTCTGTTTCAGTTTTTTTTTTTTTTGTGCGAAATATGTAACGTGATATAATTTTATAAAATGGAAAAAAAAAAATGTATAACAAGAAAATATTGGTTTTACTTTAATTTTTTTTAATTTTAGTTAACTTTTAATAAAAAACAAAAAAAAAAAACAAAAATAGGAATAAAAAGAAAAATAATGGAAGGTAATTTATGTATGGGGATATACGTTGTCTAATCTTACCTATTGCTGGCTGTTATAATTATATTATAGATTTTTTAAATTTTGTCTATTTATCTGTCTATATTTTCACACTATATGGACAGACTTAACTATAAAATTTTAGTTATTTATTATTTTATTTCATGCAGTAGAATATTTAGGTGCGTGTGTGTTTTTTTTTTTTTGGACTCTAAATCGAAAGTAGAATATTGTAGAATATTCTAAATTCATCTAATACACGCTAAATACCAACAATAATTCCTTTGTTTGGACTGGGAATAATTTTTCTTGTTTTGCATGTTTAAACGTACTCTACCAATACAGTATTACACGATTTCGTTTTTACTATCAATAAATTTACATAACAAAACTACGCACCTTTATGTTTGTGGTTTCGTTTATAAACTCACTTACGACGTGTTGTGTTATTTCTTACAATTAAATTTTTGTTGAATTGCAAATGGTAAGATTGTAGAATTATTTTTTCTTTAATAAATAAAAAATAACAAAAGCAACAATTTCAACCAATAAAATCTAAGTTTTGTTTTTTTTTTTGTTGTGTTTGGTCATCGTGTGCTGACAATTTTTATTGTTTGTTGTTGTATTTATTTCATTTATATTGTTTTGTGGTATTTTATGTCCCGGTTAGAATGCTGGTGGTCTAATTTTTCAGTATTCTATTACACTTAAAAGTTTTTATCTCCCTTTCTTCATTCTGCCTCACCGCACTACACTTTTAACACCTTTAACCGGACTCACAATTAAATCAAAAAATCAAATATAATTTTTTTTTTCCTCTATTATTAATGTTCTTGTTTTGTTGTTGTTGTTGTCTTTTCTATAATCTTACAATCTAAAGTAGATAAATTTTTTCTAAGATAAATAATTTAAAATGTAAAAATTGAATATTTATGATTTTAGACTTTTTTAAGAGTTTAAAGTTTTTTGTTTTTGGTATAAGAAAAAAACAAAATAAAAGTAGAAGTAGAAATACAATTCAATTTCAATAATTATAATTAGAACATATTTTTTATATTTTTTATGTTTTTGTTTGAGAGAATATCGGATGGCGCCAAAATGATTTTCTGGTTAGTTTAGAGATTGGACCTTCAAATTACCGATATATTTATTGTGTTAAGTTTAGATTTTTAAATTTTTTAAAGAACGAAGAAAAAAAAAAAATAATAGAAAAGTTAACGTTTGAGAGAGAGAGAAAAAAAATAATCATTGGGCAAAACCTTCAGAACTTTTGTTATTTTGTTTTTTTATGATGGAAGCTTTCTTCTTCTCTCAATAATAATAATTTATTATTTAAATTTTTGTTATAAATAATTTTCTATTGTAATATTTGTAACATATGAGGATGAACATACAGATTTGTTGTTATTTGATTTGCTTTTTTTTTTTTTTTGAAAGTTCATCAGATTATAAATAATCGACATATTTTTTGACATCTCAATGCATTTATTGACGCAGCATATGTGTGTGTGTGTAATGGAATTGAACAAAAATTGAATAGTGCAAAAAAAAAAACATTGAAGTTATTTTTGATTTTTGGGATTTGTGACGGTGGGGGAGGTTTGGTTCGTTGGGTAATACAACAAATCATAAGCTAATCTCTCATCAATCTCTCATCCATACTGATTTCTCTCCTCCGAATATAATGTTTTTATGTTTACCTTTATTATTAATTGAGGAAGTTAATTTCTTATAAAAGTTAAAAACATAAAAAAAGTAAGTCGGTAACGTTAAATATTAAAAAAAATTATGGAATTCCTTTCCATCAATCTCTTTTCTTGTTATTTCTTTAAAAAAGAAATAAATACAATGTGTCTGTGTGAGCAGTGGAGAGTAAGAGAGACAGAGAGAGAGAAAAAAAAATCAAATGTATCAAAGCCAATTAACAAACTAATTAAATCACTCAATAAAAAAAAAAATAGTTTTATGTGAATAATTTCGGTCAAAATAAAAATAAAACAAAAAAAAAAACTAAGAAACAAAATGCGCGCTTGCAGACAACTTCTTTTTTTTTTTTTCTTACTTTTTTTTTGTTTTTATTTAACTTAATTTAATTTAATTTAATTTAATTTTTTTTTCCCCATTAATAAAATTCATTTAAATTGCAATTTGATTTACTTTCGTTGAATGGAATGTTTTGATTTGATTTGATTGGGGTTTTGCCTCTTGTGTTCATTCGTTCGTTTATTTAATTTGTTTTTTTTTTTTTTATAAAAAAACGTATTTTTGCTATTTTTCAAATTAAAAAAAAAACATTAAAAAAAAATTGCGTAATAATCATAATTGCATGTACTAAAAAGGAGAGGGAGAGAGAGAGAGAGATTTTTTTTCCAATAGAATCTAAACTTATTTCCACATTTTTCCATTTTCTTTTTTCTATTTTTTTCCCCCATTTTTCTTTTTTGAATTGTGCGCTTTTTTTTTGTACTTTTGCTTTAATTTATTTCAAATTTATTTCAATTTAATTTCAATTAAAATAAATGACCAAAAACACGTCGTCTATTAGTTTGTCCCCGTTATTATTGTCATCAGTTTTGTGTCTATCTGTGTGTGTGTGTGTCTCTTTTTTTTTTTCTCTATTTTTAACAAAACGATTAAAACGTGTCTATGGAGTAACCCTTTTAATGCCCTTCGTGTTTAAATTATAAATTATTTCTAACTTTTTTTTCTTCTTCTTCTTCTTCCTCTTCTTTACTTTTTTGCTGTTTGTTGGTATGGATTTATTATTTTTGATTTCTGTTTCTATTGTTGTTGTTGTTCTATTTTTTTTTATTGCTTTCATTGATTTCAATGATTCCGTATTATTATTTTTTTGTTTTATTTTGATTCATCCACATTCATTATTACAATGTGTGATTTCCCCTTCTAATTTTTTCACATTTAAAAATATGTATCGCACTGAATGTTTTTTTTTTTGTTTCTTCACTGAAATTCATGAATTTACACTTTGCTTCTTTTTTTTTTTTGGTTGTTGATGTTGTTCTTGTTGTTGTTTTTATTTGGAGCAGCAGCAACAAAAATAAAAAAACAACGAAAAAAAGCCCACAAAATAAATTATTATAATTATTTTTTTACTGCCAATAATAAGTGTTTTGTTGGACTTACGAGAGGGTGAAGGGGGGGGGGGGAGAGAGGTTTTTCCTTTTGATTATTATTTTCAAACAACATTAAGTATGTGCTTTATTATTATTATTTTGATGTTGCTGTTGATGATGATGATGATGTAGTTGTGGTTGGTTACTGTTGTTTTGTTTCTATTTAAGGAAAAGAAAAAGGACTTTTATCATAATTCTAGGATATTTATTTGTATTTTTTTTGGTTCGGTCACAAAACCTCTTACACAAATAAAGATAGAACGTTATTATTTAATTTCGAAAGTTTTTTTTTTTCTTTTTTCGTAGTATAAAAAGAAAGAAAAAGTGAGAGAGAGAAAGAGAGCGGAGAGGGTGTGAGAGAATATCCTTGAAATAATATTCTATAAAGAAAAAAAATCTAAACTTAATAACAATAATCTAGATTTGATCAGCTGTTTTTGTTGTTGTTGTTGTTGTTGGTTTACTCTCTCTCTGGCTGTTGCTGTGCGCTAAAATAAACTCAAAGTAATACAAAAAAAAATTACATAAAAGAAAAAATTAAATAAATAAATAGAGAAAAAAGAAACGTACTGAAATAATAACATTTTTAAACATTCTCTAAAGGCCTATAATAATAATAAATTCCATAATTTATAAGTTTTTTAATTCTTCTACTTCTATTTCTTCTTCTTCTTCTTCTTTTTTTTCTTCTTCTTATTTGTATTAGTTTTCTCAATCGGAGAATATTAAAGATCCATTTACAATGTTGATTCTATCTTTAGTTAAATTTGTCTAAAGATTTTCATTTGTTTTTTTTTTTTTTTGTTTTTGATTCATGTTTTGTAAATTATTGTTTTACGGTTGACTATTTTTTATGATCTGCAGACAAAAATTGGGATTTCTATTTATTATAATCCTTTTTATTTATATTGAGTGAATTGTTTTATGAACGCTGACTTTTCTTTCGTATTAAGCTAACAAAGAAACAGAGAGAGATTTGTGACATCTCAATAAAACCAACAAATTTTTAAGTTAAATTATTTTTCCTTTAATTTTATTGTTTTCATTTGTAAATTTAATGAATGGAAAATGTGTGCTGTGAATTTACCTTTTGAATTAAACAAAAATATTTTATAAAACGCGTCATAATTTTATTATTAAAATGTGATAATGCGTGAATGCAATTAAGGTCTAGATTGATACATTTCTGAAACATAATAATTAGTTTTATGTATTTAATTTGTGTTTTTGGTTTTTATAGTTTTTTTCGACTTATATTCTCTCTTTCTTTCGCTCTCTCTCTCTCTCTCTCTCTCTCTCTCTCTCTGTCGTATTTTTTCGTTTTTGTATTACTTTTTTTTTTGTTTTTGTTTTTGTAAAAAATTTTCTAGCAAGGCCGTTCAATACATTTTTTTCTCTATATTTCATTTGTTGTTATTTAGAGATTTTTTTTTTCTATTTTCTGTTTTTTTTTTTTTGTATGAAGAAACACAAAATACAAAATATTTTCACGCTTTTTTGTTTATTTTTTTTATTATTAAAGTTTTTATTTTGTTGTTATTTTTAATTTATTTATTTGTTTATTTGTGTGCTTTTAGTTTGTTGAATAAAAAAAAAAACAACAACATATAAATAAGTTAAATCGCATCTTTTGTTGAAATCAATGAAAATTAAAATTTGAAAAAATGAAAATGAAAGAAGGAACACAAACAAATAAAGCAAAATAGACAACCGACATGCGTTTGAATTTGATTGAATTAAAAATTTTACAATCTTATCTACTGATTTGCAACAACCAAACTGAAAAAGACAAGGAAACAAAAATGAAAGACAAAATAAAAAGCATCCGGAAGAGCATATTGAAATTCACCTTGGATATTGATTCGTTTTGTGAAACGCGTCATCATACATATTGTTGATTGTTATTGGTTCATTTTTTTTTTTTTTTTGGGCAAAAACTTATAAAAGAAGAAAAATAATGTAAAAAAAACCACGTGTCAGTTATGATGTCCGTATAGAGATTTAACATTATCGTTAATGCTTACAATCGCAATTTGTTTCATTGCTTCACCTCTTGAAATTTTATTTTGTGCATTTTTATGGCTTATCGATTTGTAAATTCTTTTCCCATCAATATTTTTTTTTCATTCAGTTTTCTTTTCTTTACTGTCTTTTAAATTTTCATGTCTTTGGAAATATTTTCCATTCCGTAAGTATAAAGACGATAATCCAAAAAACACGTGCTTCTTTGTTTTGTCGTCGTTTGTTGTGTTACAAGAATTCATTAATCTCTCACATATCAATTGAAGAATGTTACGTTTTATAAAATGAACCACAACAACAACAACAACAACAACAACAACAACATAGAAATAGCAAAAAAAAAAAAAAAATGAAAAAAAAGAAACGTTGTCAAGTGGAGACGCCTAAATTTTGTAGCATTATTTTATTATTGGCGTCTTGTATCTTTCTCCATTCTCAAACTGTTTCATTTCTGCTCTTTATAAGTAGATTTTTTTTTTGTGTATTCAAATTCAAATGTAATTATTCAAAATACTTGATAATCAATAAAAAAAAATACCATTAAACATATGCACGCATACACATACAGAAAGTTATAAACTAAATAAATAGTAGAACCTGACCAGACCAGTTAAAATCCTTTCTCCAATTTTATTTTTTTTTTCGTTTTGAAATTTTTCTATAACAATTCTTAGATGAACTTTATTGCTTCAAAAAAAGAAACACAAGAATCCAAATAGAAAAAAATTACGCACACACACATGCAGATACAGATACACATACACATACACATACAGATACAGATACAGATACAGATACAGATACATGGGGAAGATATACAGTTAATGTAAATATAATAAATTATATCAATTCAATATGGTTACAATCGATATTTCTAATTCGATATTTATTTTGTTTTTTTTTTGTTTTATGAAAACTTCATAACCCATCAATTACTACATTTGAGTACCTCCAATGTTCCGGTATAATAAGAAACAACTATTTCTTCAATTCAAGTTATGTAAGGTGTCAAGGCTTTAAGATGAATAAAATTTACAATTATTTTTTTTCTTTAAACTTTACTCTAAAACTATTAAGCATTGTTGTCATCAAAAATAGAAATCTGTTCTCGTTATTTTTTTCTTCGCTTGTTTTAGTTGAGCCCTAAAAAAAACAAAAAACAAAAGAATTCATAAAGTTCAATCTGTGTTTCTATTCGTTAATTAAATTGAGATACTTTAATCATAAGGGTTCAATCCTTTAATTAATTTATAAAATTAAAAAGAGTTAAAATTGACAACATTGCTGCTGTTTTTTTTCTCCTTCTCTTTTTTTCTCTCTATCTTTTTCAATTCAGCAGAAGCTGTAATTTTCTTAAAGTGAATGCAAATCTAAATTGATGTTGATGATGATTATGATGATGTTAAAGCTCTATGATACTTCATTTAATGTCGTTTTCGCTCTTTTAAAAGATCTTCATATATGTTTGTTGTTGCTTTTGTTTTTTTGTATTTTTTTTTCCTCTTCATTTTTCATCTTTTTCTTCTTGGTTATTCGCAAATTTACTTTCACTTGCGCGATATTTATATTCGATTGTATTATGTCAGTTATACTTTTGTCTCTTTCACACTTACTGTGTCGTTAATAAACTTTAGTGTGTGTGTGTAAAGTATTTTTTTTTACATTGATGAATATCACTTTAAAATTTATGACGTTGTAACATGTAAAAATCTGAATGGCACATCCATTAAAATATAATTGATCAAACATAAAACAAAAACAGAAAATAATAGACAGTTCTTTTTTTTTTGTTTGTGTTGTTGCATGTGTTTCACTGAAGAGGTCCTTGTGTTCATATAAACCCAAAAAAAGAAATAGAAAAAAAAACAAAACAAAACGAATCCACCAACAAAAGACAACAAACAAAAAAAAATGTAAATAAATTAGGACCATTGATGAGAAAGAGAAAGAATAGAGAAAGAGAGATGTCGAGGACAAAAGAAAAAACAACAACAACAACTAGAAAAAAATAATAATTTTGCGTTAGAAACTAATTCAAGGCTTGTTGAAACATTTTTCTTCTTTGGTTATTGTTGTGATTTGGATGCATTTTATAAAATCGTGTACATCATTTTAAAGATGTTGTAGTTTTATATGAATTTCATTTGAATTTCAATTTTTGGAATGTAAAAAGGAAAAATAAGTAGAAGATGAAATAATAAAAAAAAAGGTCAAATCGTTTTTTTTTTGTTTCGAAAAGGATTTTATTTTTGAAATCTTTAAGAAATTCTAAATCTAAATATTTTATTTGTCTAAATAAAAAATTCCTTTAAACTTTACACAAAAATCTCTTAAATTCTAAGCTAAAAAAAGAAGCAATCAAAGAGTGAAGAAGAAGAAGAAAAAAATAACAACAATTTACAAAAAAAATAACAACAATAAATAACAACAGTAACAACAACAAAGAACATATTTCAAACAAAACAATTAAAATCTAATATTACCACATTCAATAAATTTAACCATCGGTTTCACTGTGCTCAAAATTCCACAACGCAAATCACTCATAGCAAATGAAAGTGTTCGCCCTTGTTCGCGTATATCGTATATAAATATATAAGGCACATACATATACATACATACACACACACATACATACATACGACGTTTATACATTTATACATATATATCGAAATTAAATAGATATACATTAACATTTATCCAGGTAGGTACACCTTAAAGAATTTCATATTTATATTTTTAATATGCTCGCATTAAATAATTACAAAAAATAAAAAAATAAATAAAAATATGGCAGAATAAAAAAAAAAAATACAGAAAAATTAAATATAAAATTGTGTGAGAGACAGAGAGAAAGAGAGAGAGAGATAGAGAGAAACATATATGAGTAGAGAAAAAGTGTGTTAAAAAAAATGACGAAAAACAAAAAATTATTAATAATAAACAAAAGTAGGTAAATTTTTGTATCGAATAAAAACGGTTATAAAATGTGCGACAACAACGACATACAACGACAATAACGACAAATACTCATGACCTTACTTGAGTGAGTTTGAAATTACAAACTCATATTTTTGTTGTTGTTGTATTTTGATTGCGTTTTTGAATTTTTTCTGTTTTTGGTTTCATCATTTTTTTTTTTTGATGATGATTGTCGTGTCGTGTTGTCACACTTTACTTTTTTAAAGGTAAAAAAAAAAAATTTACTAAAGAAACAAAAAAAAAAGCTTTGTCTTTTATTTCTACTAATTGTGATTCTTTTCAACATAGTTGCCTCTTCTAACATGTACTTAACACTTCAGTGGTCTTTCACTAGAATTCACTAGAATCTGTCAAAAAGTCAAAAGTGAAAAAGTATGGCGTCTCCACATAAATTATTATTTACAATTTTTTTTTTTCTTCATATTTTTGATTATTCTGATTATGTTTATGACAAAATATGTTTGTTTGTTTATTTCTTTTTTATATTTATTTATGATTGAGTTTCTCTCTTTCAATGCCCTGTTCTCTTTTGTAATCAAAATTTAAATATTAAAATTTTTTTATTTTTAATAAAACAAAAAAATTATTACATTTTTTGGGTGACAGACCTTGAACTTGTCAATTGTTTTCTGTTCTTTTTTTTTTTCATTTTCTTATTTTGCCGGATCCAGGCCGAATCATAATTAATCAGCACGGCAATTTCTTTTTCTTGTATTTTTTTTAATTTTAAGCGTTGTTAACGGCGTGGCGACGACGACGATGTCATGTCGTGCGGTCATTTAATTCAATTTTTCATTTTATTTTTGTTTGTTTTTGGCTGAAAATTTACTTCAATTAATTGCATTAATTTTTTTTGGTGAGTTTTATTCGATTTTGAGACGCGTGTCTATCTTTACTATTTTTTCATAAATTTTGTATTTGTATTCAATGCGACATTTGTATGCGTGTCACTTTTTTACTTTGTTATGTTGTTCTTGTTATTATATTTTTATTTTTTTTGGGTTGGGTTCACAGATCTGTTACTCGCGATATTCTGGAATTTTTTTTTGTTAACCTCGATTGTTTAGAAAATAATTTTTATAAAATAATAAATTATATAAAAATAATGTATAGTTTTTATCACTTATGGCTCAACACACCTCCAGTGACGTAATCATTTCACCTGCATCTGTTTTAAATGTGTTGTTCTGTGTGTTGTATGTGAATTATGTAAATGTAAATATGAAATAATTTATTTTTAAAATTTAAATTGTGTTTACTTCTTTTCATAGTCTGTCTCATTTATAATACCGAATGTGCTGTGTTTTCACTCTTCCACTAAAAAACTGACAAGACATTTAAAATAGAAAATATTTGAAGAAAATTGAAAATCATTTTATTTTTGTGCTTTGTTTTTTTTTACTTTTATCAAAAATGAAAAGTTTATTTTTGTTTTTGAAAATCGATTTTTATAAGGAAAATTTTATATTCAGTTTTCCTAATTCACATAATGATGAGGGCAATGGCTACAGCAACCGAATATTTAGACTTCAGGATATCCTATTATATAGTATTCAACTAGAATTTGAACTGATGACCTTAAATTTGAGAAACCAAGCGTATTAATCTACCATGCGCACAAATGAATGAGTTAAAGTTTCTGTGTTTCACTGTAAAAATATTAAAGTGTAAAATTTTATGAAAATTTTAACTTGAAACATTTGAATGTTCGTCAAAAGTATTGGATTTTCTTTGATTTGTGAGAGGTAACGTAACATACTTTTTGATATAACGATAAAATTTTAACACTTTTATGTGAGAGTCGAGAATTTCTTTACACTAACAAATCTACTCATTTCATCTCATCTCATAGTGAGGATTTTTTATCTTTTGTAGAATATTTTTTTTCCATTTAATTTTTAGTGTTTTACAATTGAGCCTTAAATGATGTTTGTCCTATTCTTAAAACGAATTTAATACGATTCCTGTGAATTTATATAATTCTTATTTTTGCCCGGTTCAATTAGTTAATTAATAAATACCGACCAAAGTGACAGCATGGCAATATCACAGCGTTTGGAGCGGGAGCTACCGAGTTCAAATCTCAACCGAGGCGGGATGGAATTATGGAATTATATATAAGAAGTGTGCAATGAAAAATAATATTTATGATCCTCGGCTGGTGTGGGAAACGCAAGTGTTACCGAAAAAGATCCTCTTAGGAAACCTGTGCCGGGATTATGGAGTGCGATCGTCGTTTTTAACGTAGTTATTATCGATGAAATATGTGTACGTACACGCCTCATCAGTTATTATTGCATTTTACGTGTGTGCGTAAATTCGAAGAAGCAAAATGATTTGTGTATTAAAAAATTAATGCCTAAAAAAAAATTTCGAAAAACGAACGCATGATAGCACGTGAAATTTTATTCGTGTTATGATTATATCGAAGTATTTTTTTTTGTTTACATATTTTGTCAAAGAACCCGACAAACGTTTTTCCGAAATTCGGACTATCTATCTCTCTCTAATCAATACTCGACATGCTTATTTATTTATCGCAGTTTCCTTCGATGTTTTATATCGCAATTCTCCATAATCTCGGCACTGAATGTTTCCTAAGAGCTGATGAAAGGTGGTTCAGAACCCACCCAAAGAATAGTAGGTCTCTTCGCCAGTTTGGCGGCATTTACGGGGGAAAAGGGGCCGTTAAATTTAAGGAGGCTTGCTAAAAAAAAAGAAGTACAAAAGCAAAAAAAAAAAAACAATTAATAAAAGGATTTATACCAGAATTATATTCTTTTTGTTTTTAATTTATCAAATTAAATTTTTTTAAAAATAGTAAAATTTCTTCATTTGTAGTCTACGTAAATTAATTTTAAAACAAATAAAAATAACTATAAAAAGTTTACATTTTTTTTTTCTAATCACGTTGATAATGAAAATGTAATTTGAAAATTAATTGTATGACGTCATCAAGGTTATGGATCACGTGCTCTATTAAAATAAAAATTGAAACAAATCAGTTGAAAAAATTATAAACTCACATTGAAACACACACATTGAAACAGATACATCATATTTGCTGCCTAGGTGCTTGTTACTTTTCTTTCAAAGTATGATATAATATTGAAATCATATAAATGTCATATACGCTTTTAAGCGTACACATACATTCATACACATTCATACATTTGAACATGCACTTTTGTGTTTAAAAAAGAAAAAAAAAACTTATAAAAAAATGAAATAGTTGCATCGTTTTTTGATTTAGTTTTTGAGAGTGTCAGAATTTCCCATCATTCATATAGTTGCAAGGTTGTTTCATTCTTTTTTTTATTGTTGTTATTGTTATTGTTGTTTTTTTTTTAATTAAGGAAAAATTATTGTTATTTTGTTATGTGTTCAGTATGTGTTTGTTGTAATATGTGTGAATTATACGATTATCGGTGTGACGTCAGAAAACTATTTGACGTAAATTGTTTGATTTTTATTTATTTTTTTGAAGTTTTTTGTTTGAATTTATTTCTATATTTAAAAAACAAATCGCAGGTAATTGGATTTCAAATAATTACCTTTTATTCAATAGAAATAATAAATAATTTTGAGATGCGAGAATAATAAATATTTTTACTACAATTATCCTGTATAACTTTTAGCATATGTTTTGTCACAAACAAAAGTTCACACCCTACTTTATCACATCTAGTACAAATGTTAAATATTTTCGAGAAATTTCAGATTTTTTATAAAAAAATTTACAAAACGTACGTAAACACTGAAGTGTTGCACTTTGATTCAATTTTATCCTTTTGATTGTGAAAATTGAAAACATATGGAAATTTAATTTGTTTCTTTTTTCTTTCAGTTTTACAGTTGTTTGATAATGAAAATTTTATATTCATTCTCTCTCTCTCTCTCTCTCTCTCTTTCTTTCTTTTTCTCTGAGTACTCGTTGAGGTGAACTCACATATAATATTTTCCTTTTATTTTGACGTCAGTTCATATATGTGTGTGTGTGTGTATGTCACAAATTTTTTTATTGAAATTTTATCTAAATGTACAAATTTTGTGATTTTTTTTTATTATTTCTGCTTGCGTTTCTAGAAAATTCCACGTTTTTGACGTCATCCTTGAGAAAATTGAAGAAATCAATATTTTCTGTACATGTATAGATAATATTCTTATTTCGCATATGCTATGCGTGGCGTGTAATTGTATGTGTTTTTGTGTATGTGTATGTGTGTGTGTGTGTGTGTTTGTGAATAATTTAAATTTACAGTGAAGACGTATACCTCCGTTTTTCTCAATTTTTTTAATATTTCATAATTAAAAATACAGATGAAGAAGAAGAAGAAAGACAAAATGTTTCTTTTCTTATTCTCTTGTTTTATTGTCTTTTTTTTTGTCTTCTTGGAAGAGGAAAAATTAATTAAGGCAGAAAATATGACAGTTTTTTTTTGGTTGTTTTAAATAATTTGAAATGACAAAATTTGATGATGGTCCATTCCAAACCAATGTCTGTCTCTCCACTTTTGTATGTGTGTGTGTGTTGGTTGTGTGTGAGTGTGTCTTTACGTATACAAATGTCTAGGCTTTTTTTATTTGGCTTTTATACTTATAGGAAGGAGGCGAATATTTGTATTTTTCAGATTTTTTTTTTATATTTCTTCAGATTGTGAGAAAAAGACTAAAAAAAAAATGTTTATATGAAAGAAACGACAGAAAAAAAAACAATAAAAATAAAATATAAAAAAGTATAAAAAAATATGTTTTCCGTGTCATGCAAATATTTAGCAATTTGTCGGAATTTATTTCATCTTTTATATAGCGTCTCTTTAAAGATGTTTGTTATTGTTGTTGACTGCGCTGTTAGATGTTGTTTTGTTGCTTAGAGAGAATATATAAGTTAAATATTTTTGGTTGTGCTTTTTTTTTTTTTGTTTTTGTTTTAATAAAAGAAAAATTAATGTATTCATTATCGTTATGAAATATAAATAGCTGGGTCTTTTGTTTCACTTTTTCTTTTTTTTTTTATATGTTTGTTTGTTTGTTTTTTTTTTCTTCTTTATCATATTTCGTTGTTGTTATTGTTGTTGTTATATAACAAAAAATAAACAATATAGTCATAATGACAGTTTGACCCATAGAGTCTTTTTATTTGTTTGATTTTGTATATATTTTTTTTGTATTAGCCTGGAATTTAGAACAAAAAAGTTTGTTATGATTTGGATAAAGTTGATAATTTGAAAAAGTTTTCAATCTTTATTTGGGAAATGATCTGGATTATTATCCGGGTTCATTTGTTCTCTTATAAATTTTAAACTTTTATCGAAAAGAATAAGGAATGACCGATGAAAAAGTTGGATTCCAACAAATAGAAAGAACGGTGGAAACTTTTACTGAAACAATGATTGGATCAATTCAAATATTGGAGATATATCGAGGAAATTCAGAAATGAAAATCAGAATTTGTTGATGAAAAATGTTGATGTAACACTTTTATTGCCCAAAAGATTAAAGTTGAAAAAAAAAATGTGAATTTAAACAGAAATTATATTTTTGGCACTGTAAAAATATTGAAATATTGTGAAAAGAAAGTAATTCATCGTCTTAGGCTAATTTATTTCTTATATAAATTATGCTGTGTAAGTTAAAAAGTTTCAAATTATTTATTTGTTATCAATTATCATTTGATCATGATTTTGCATAAACAAAAAATGTTATCGTTATAATTTGTTTGGTGTTTAATGAACTTTATTTATTTATTTATTTACTGAAGCTTTAAATAAAGCAACAACAATAACACCATCAAATAATTAACTCTAAAATAGAATATGAATAAAAATAAATTCTTGATAACTCAAAACAGAATTTAATCAGTTTAAATTTTAAAATTTTCTGTGAAACAATTTTTTATTTATTTATTTCTCTTGTTCTTGTTGTTGTTGTTGTTGTTGTTGTTCTTGTTTATTAAAAAAAAAATATTTTTGTTGTCTCTTCTTTATTTCTGTGAGATGTGCACTTCAGTGTATTATTATTTATTTGTTTGGTCAGCAACATACAGTAGCGAAATTCTATGAAGGTCAAAATTGAATGACATTTTTTTTCCGTTCTGATTTGAATTTTAGATTGGCTGTGGCTACTCTCTGAAATTCATACAAATATTCAAATGTAAACGCATTTTATATGAATTCTGTGTAGAGATCAATTTTTGTTTTTTATAGATTTATTTCAAACGCTCTACAATAATGTTGTTCACAATTCAGTCATCATAATCATAATCGTCATCATCACACATGATGAATCACACAAGATAATCGTATTGATCCATTTTAAATGATTTTTGTCAGTTTATTAAATCGGGCGTGCAAACTTTTATATTCAAATTTAGAAAAAAAAAAGATACAAAGAAATAAACACAAAATAAAAAAACAAACAAAAAGCTGCCAAAAAAGTGAAAGTTTCTTTTTTTATGGTTTTAATATTTTTGACACAATTCAAATTGAAAACAAAAATTTGTTGTTGATGAATTCATCAATTAATTTAATTTTCTGTTATTTCATTCATTTTAATTGCTCGATTTATTTAATTCGTTTTTTTTTTTTGTTTTTTGTGGTTGTTTTCCTCATCATTTTATTAAAAGTTTTTAACCGACCAAAAATCATTTTTTCATTTCTTTTCTATTCAATTCATTTCACTCTCTTTATTTCTCTATCTCTCTCTCTCTCTCTCTTTCTCTCTGAATTTTTTTATATTATTAATTTTTTTTTTTTCTAAAAGGCCAAAACGTGCCGCAATGGACAATTTCCGGTCGTGTTTTCACAACAACAACAATAAATTATTGTAGTATTTTTAGAGAGGAATTTTTCCTGTTCAACAAGAAAATTATTTTATTTTTGTTTTGGTCTAATTGAAGGCCATTTTTGTGAAGTGACAAAATTTTTAGTTTTTAATTTTTTGGTTTGTTTTTGAAGAAACAAAAAAGAAAAAGAAAATTCCATTCAATATGACTCATAGAAAAACAGAAACAGTAAAAAAAAAGTGCATAAAAAGAAAAACAAAAACAAAGCAAACAACAACAACAACAAAAAACAAAAGATGTGAATTTATAATTGTGGAAGTTCAATGTCTTGTGTCCCCTGTCAAATCATCATATCTTAAATCTCTCTGTATTGTTTTTTGTTAGAGAGGAAGTGTAATGAACGTGCATCCCTTCCTATCTAATTCATTAAATCTTTTTATAAACTTTGAACTTTTTTTTTGTTGTGACTTTATTTATGATTTTTTTTTTGATGAATCTTTGATAAGCGATCATTTTACGTTATTTGAAAAATCACTTTTATTTAATTTTGATTTTTCTTTTTGTTCAGAAATAAAATCAGAAACAAAATTGAAAATTTATTTTTCTTGTTGTAAAAATTTTTCCCGTTTTTCTTTTGAATTTTTTTTGTTTGTTTTGTGAATTTTTGTTTAATTTTTTTTCTTACACGTTTATTTTTTTTTTTTACCCTCGATTTTATTTAGAAAAAAAATCAAAATACAAAAATGGACAATACGGTTTTTGTTGTAGTTTTATTTTTTTGTTTTTGGACTTATAAGTTTGTGACCAAAAATAAAAAGAACAAATATTTATCTCAGATTATTGTGTACCCAATTATAAATGTTTGCCAATTTTCTGTTGTTGCTTTTGTTGTTTGTTTTTTTTTTTTTTTGCAAAATTTTTATCGCAATTTAATCGTTATTTTCATTCAATTATAAAAGAAAAAAAAAGAAAAAAAAAATATGACGTAAGAAAAGAATTCAAAATAGTTTTTGTGTTTTTTTTTTTTCACTTTGTATATAGAGACAAGACACAACAATGCACAAACACACACACACACACACACTTGTATATAAAGTAAAGTAAAAAAAAAAAAAAATTGATGAAAGTGTCATTGACTCTCGTGTGTTGATAGTTTTCTGTTTTTCATTTAATTTTGTTTAAATTTAATTGAAATTGATTCAATTTTTTTTTGTCTTCTCTTTTTATAAAAAAATTTGCAATTAAATTGAAGTGATAGTTTTTTGATTTTGATTTTGGCATTTTTTTTTTTGTTTTGTTTCGTTTTCTTCTTCTTCTTTGAAAAGTATAAAAAAAAAATTTCTAAGATTATTAATTTAAGATGAAAAGTTTCATTTAGTTCTACTTTACGTTTGTCGCTTCCTTTTATTTTTTATTTTTTGTTTTTTTTTTTTATTTTTGTTTTTGTAATTGGAAAGGTAATGGGAAAGAAGGGGAACTGAATGTAAAAAATTTGAAAATAAAATTTCGATTTAATATTTGAAAGAGAGAAAAACAAAAAAAAAAAAAAGGTTTGTTGAGAATTCGTTTTTTTGTTCTTCTCCTCCTCTCTTTGGAATTAAATTAAATGAACATCCAATTTGAGTTTCGAATAAATATCAAATGAATTTTATATTTTTGTATTTTGTATTTTGTTTAAGAGAAAATTAAATTTTCACAATTTTTATTTGACAAATGTTGATATTTTTTTTATTTTTTTGGTCGATTTGGACATTTATTTTTTGTTTTTTTGTTTTAAATTTAATCTGGGTGCCAAAGCCATCCTACGCATCTAAAAATTTTCACCACATGAGGCCACTGAACAAATTAAAATGAACGCCATCCTGTATACGGTAGTATGCGTTACGTGTACATTTTTTTTTTTTCATTGCATAAATGAAATCTTATAATCGTCCACAATACAATAAATTCGCAAAATTTCACACTTGTCAGTCTGACTAAACCTGTGAGGATTGAACTAAATAATAAAGTCACTTTCTATATTCTATTAAAGTTACGAGATTTGAATCCAGACAAAAACAGAGTGACGGAATTTTTATTGAATGCCTTTTTTTTTTGTTTGTTGTTTTTGTTTTGTTGTGTGCACAGCAACATTCACTGTTTTTTGTTGTTGTTTTTGCATTTTGTATTTAATAAATAAATTTTTTTTTTGTTCTTATCCGTTTAGCGACATTTATCTTTATTTTATATTCTTTATAATTAATAATGTTTTATTTTGTTTTTCTTCTTTTTGTTTTTTTTTTTATTTACTTGTAATTATCAGTTCGCATTTTGAACGCGCGTTTTGATTAAAAAAAATATTTTATACATAAATTAATTAATGATTTTTTTTTTTGTTTTCTTCTTCTTATTTTTATTTCTTTTCTTTTATTTTATTTAAAAGAAAACAAAAAAAAAAAAATAATTGTGTTCTGTTCATTTTTATCGGTTTCACATTTTTATGTTTTTCAATTTTTTATCTTATTTTATTTATTCAAAGAATTATTACTCGATAATACTGTTGACTGATGACCTGTATGTTTAACCTTTTCACCTGTGTCTGTCTGATTGTCTATGGTCTCTATGTATTGTTTGTTTTTGTTTTGTTTTTTTTTTTTAGACACACAAATTGAACAAAATTGAATAAAATTGATTAAATTTTTAATTATTTTCACCTTATTTTTTTTTTTTTTTGGTTTTTATATAATTTTTGTTTTTTCGTTTTCTCACGATTACAGAAGAATTTGTATCATATTATGTTTGTTATCAAAGTTCTTTAATAATTTAGTTCTTTAATAATTTAGTTCTTTAATAATTTAGTTCTTTAATAATTTGACAGTAGTCTCATATTAAGATATTTTTAGGTACCACCATACGTGTGTGTTAATTCTTATACTTGCCACCCATGTGGATTCGTTGGCTTATTAGATACAATTTAAATTGTCATTTAATTTAACACAAATTAATAAACAACACAAACATCCTATTATTGTTACACGAAGATTCAAACCCGGATCTTAACATTATTGCATCAAGACATAACATGCAAATTAATATTCTGTATAGGAGGAAATTTTTAATAATTTACAATTAATGAATTTTAACTGAAGTATTTTATGTTCTACGAAAATAGTTTTCTGTCGATTCATTCTAATTTTTGGCCACTTATATGAATTCCAATGTTTCCTACCCAAAAACAAAACAATATCAATCGGATTACTTAAATATTTTTTTTGTTTTTTTTTTGTTCTTATAAAACAATTAGTCTCATTTAACTCGGCAATAAAATAATATTTCTTGTTTTATAAACTAGATTTGCGTCATGTCTTTTTTACTGTTTGACCTTCCAAGATTTCCTGGTTCCTTTCATGTAAATAAAATATTTAATACTTTTTTTCTGTTTTTGTTTTTTTCTTCGTTCGTTCGTTCGTTTCTTTTGTTGGTTTTTTGTTGGTCTCTTGTGTGTGTTCAATTGTCCTTGCGCATAATTATGATAAAAATAAAATAAACAAAAAAAAAAAAAAAAACTGCATTTTTATAAATAAAAATCTTTTGATGCAAGCAAAAGTGAATAAACAAAATAAAAAAATAAGAAATATTCTGAATTTCCAAATAAGGAAAGAAGACAAAAAAAATTTATAATTGAATTTAACAAAAATAAAAAAAAAAAAAATTGATTCTTCTTCTGCTGCTGTTGTTGTTGTTGTTGTTGTTATTGTTATTGATGTGTTATTGGTGTTGTTGTAGGCGACTTTCATTATCGCACGTCGTCTCTTTTATTTATTTACAAAAAAACAAAAAAAAAAAATTCAACAACAAAAACACAAAAACTGATGAAATATTAGAACTGAAGTAACACAAAATGCAACATAAATAAAAATATAAAGAAATATAGAAACGATTCACGATTATTTTGTTGTTATTGTTGTTGTTGTTGTTATTATTATTATTATTGTTGTTGTTGTTTTATTATTATTATAAAAACTTCATTTGACAACATTTTGCATTTGCAGTAAATAAATAAAAAAAAAAAAAGAATTTCAAATTTTCCATTAAAATTGGATGTTACAAAATCTGTCTTCCTTTTTGCATTTTTCTTTTATTTTTTATTTTTTTATTTATTTGCAATAAATTTTTGTTATTTTTCGCTTTTTTAACAAGAATTACAATTAAAAAAAAAAAACAACAATATATTAAAAAATATAAAGAAAGAGTTATGTAGTTTAGATATTCGATGAAGATATTTGAAAATTGTTTCTTATGGATGACGACAAAGATATGTTGTCGTGTCGAGATCAATGTTACAGATTTTTATTTTTTTGTTCATTTATTTTTTTATTTATAGACCAACAATTTGTACTTTTTAAATGTACAAATAATATTGGTTGTGTTTGAATGTTTGAATGTTTGTGTGTTCCTCCGAGTTAGATGCAACCTTTTAAAATGTCTCTTCATTTGGTAAGAACAATAAAACCAAAAAAAAATCGAAACTAAACGAAACATTGTGAATCTAACTAAAATGTATCCCGACTAACATTTCAAAAGAATAACCACAAGTCACACAGTGACACTGACATTTTCTGTCGATCGTATAACGTCCCCATACCCCACCGAAATATTCCTTTTTTTTTTTTTTTAAATATGTGCAACGATTATTATGGCATAATTTATTTTGTTTTTTGCACCGTCACACAATCACGTTAACGATTACATTTTTTTTTTGTTTTTGATTTGTTTTATTTTTGAACTGCATAAAAAAACAAAAAAAAAACGTAAAAGAAAGAGACGAACGATGGGTAATTAATTAAAGATAAGAAAATTATTGTGAAATAATAATTTGTGATTATGTCAGTGAATAAGTGGATATTGGGGGAAAGAAAACAGGGGGGTGGTGTATTTGTTAATGTACCTAATCCCCACATAAAGATGTCACTCTTTTTGTTCTTTTGTTTTAGTTTTAAATTGTCGATTTCAAAATATTGTATTAACTTTTTTTTTGTCACTCTTCGAAAAAAAAAAAGAAAATGAAATGAAAAAACAAAGTAAATTGCATTAGTTGCAACCCAAAATTTTTATTTCTTTTTGTTGTTACAAATTTTGTTTTAGTTTTTGTAGTTTTTTCTTTTTGTTGTTTTTTTTTCTTTTTATTGTTTTTGCTACAATCACAAATACCTTATTTTATTTCGTTTTTTTTTATTCGAACAAAATTATTTCATTTTCATTTAAATTTGTTTTTTTTATAAATTTAATTCAAAAAAAAAAAAAACACTCAACTGATTTTGGATGCATTTCACGTTTGTCAAGGACTTTTATTGTAAATTTATTTCTCTCTCTCTCTCCCTCTCTCTCTGTCTTTGTCTCTGTTTTGTATAAATACCACAAATTCAACAATTGCATTCGAATTCGAATTTGAAATAATATTTTTAATTTTTATTACAATTCTGTTCATGTCTGTTACGTTTATTCGACCTCATTATTTTCTTTATAGTAATTTTGTTGTTGCTTTTTTTTTTTTTTTTTTATATATTCACATTTTCATTTTCAATTTTATTTTATTTATTCCATTGACGAATATCAATTAGCCATTTAAATATTGTATCTTTTTTGTTGTTGTTGTTGTTGTTGTTGTTGTTGTTGTTGTTGTTGTTGTTGTTGTTGTTGTTATTGTTGCTTTTGTAATATTTTATTTATTTTTTTTTTCGTTTTTTTTTTAAACGCTTATCTCGTCTTTCCCCTCTCTTTCTCTTTAACTGTCACTTTTGCACTCCATTTGACCGAATTTGATTTTTAGAATTAGAAGTTTTTAATTGGATGATTCCCTTTTTTTGATTAATTTAATTAAGAAATAAAGACAAATTATTTTAACAATTATCTAAAAATGGAATATTTTACATAAAATAAAACTAAATGAAAATCTGACGTAATTGTATTTATAACTGATTAGTTTATTACAATTTATTTTGTGTGTGTGTGTGTGTGCTTTTACTTATTTTTTTTTTGTTCATAAATAATTTTCTTAGAATTCAGGTAAAAATGTCGACATACATAATTTGTTGTGGATTTGTCAGGTGTTTGTGGTGTGTCTGCTTATGCTTTTTTTTTATTTATTTGTGTTTTTTTTTTTGGTAGCCAAAACCTGTCAAATTATATTTGTATGCAACATTTGTCGTTTTTTTCATAAATTGCCTTTTTGTGATTAGAATTTAATATTTTTAAGTAAACTGTAAGATTGATTATGAAAAAAAAGTTAGCAACAATAGAAAAATAACACAACACAAAAGGCAAGTGTTTTTGAATAGATGGATAGATGGATGGACAGCAACGACAATTTAAATGAGGATAATTTATATGTTTATATATAGATATGTGTCAATTCCAATATCAACTCAATTTATATAAGTTTTTTTTTTTCCTATAAAAAAAAATATTTAAAAAACAAAAAAATACAAAAAATATTTTAAAAAAAATATACAATAAAAATAACAACAACAAAAGTTGACACATTTGATATGACACAATGTGTGACATATGGCACGCAATATAACATCTAATTTTGTCTTTTTTTTTTTCTCATTTTTGATTGATTTTTTTTTTGTGTTTCTCTTTTATTTTGTTCTTTTTTTTTTTTAAATCTTTGATCGATTGATGATTTTTTGATGATTTCTCCGTCATTTCACGAAAAATATCATTATTGTTCTTCTTCTTCTTCTTCTTCTTCTTTATTTATGTAAATAAACAATTTTTGTCGTTTTCTTTTAAAGACAAAAAAAAAAAAAAGAAAAAAATCTTCAATTCTTATTTTTTCATTTGTGGCCCAAGGATTTTTTATCTTCTTCTTATTTTCTCTTGTCTATTTATTAATATATATTTTTTGATGAGAAATCAAAATATACATTCCATAAAGAGAATATCTTCTAAAAATCAAAACTTCAAACATTCAAAGTTATAAACTTTTTAAACTCTTCAAAAGTTTAAAATGGAAGAAAAAAAAAATTGATTCAACTTTTTTTGAAATTTAAAAAGAACAAAAAAAAAAAAAAAATTGGAAGGAAAATAATTGAAAATATTTTATGTTGTGTAAGGTCACATCATGACAAGTTAAGAAGTTTGATGTTTGATTTATAGAAAAGTGAATAGAGATGATCAAGATATAAGATCTTGAAGAGAGACAAACAAAATTTAACCATCCAATATTTAAATATATTAATCTTATTCTTTCATATATTTTTTTGTCTTAATGACCGTTTTACATTGGATGCATGTAGGAAAGTAGTTGGTTTAACAAATATTTATTTAATTTCAAAAGTATTTAATAATTATTTAAATATAATAATTCGGAAAAATATATGATCTGCACCCTTATGAGTCTTCTCACATCTTCAATTTTCCTCGCTCCTGCTCACCTCTCTCTCTCTCTTCTCTTATCCCACATTTCTCTCTCTCTCTCCTCTCATCCTGCATGTATTATTTTTAGTTTACTTGAATGTTTTACGTTTAGGGACTGTATTTGTAACAACAGTTTATATCCTCCACATATATGTTTTTTTTGATGACTTAGATTGACTTCAGATATTTAGATCTTAGAACACACACCTAATGCACATGATGTTGAATGAACTTTAATGATTTTTTTTATTTTTGAATAATAATAATAAACGATAAATGTCTTTAATAATCATATTATTACGTAAATTTACACTCAATTATCGTCTTCTTCTTCTTCTTCTTCTTCGTTTTTGCCATCATCATCAACAATATTAAATCACCTTTCTTTTGTTGTTGAATTGAACTCCAAAAAAAAAAAAAAGAAAAAAATCATTAAGATGGATTTTATGGAATACAAAATGATGAAGAGAGAGAAAAAAAAAATACAAATCAAATAGAAAAATTTCATCATCCATTTAATAATTATATACACTTTTATTTTTTAATTAAAAATCCAAAATGAAGAAGAAGACGAAGAAGAAGAAAAAGAAAAAAGTTCATGAAGATGAAAAAATTAAAAGAAATGGAGTGAAGTGAAGTTATGTGTTATGGTTTGAGTATTAATAAAAGAAGAAAAAGTATTAAAAAGAAAAATATAACAAAAAGCATAATAACAACAAGAACAACAACAATAAAAAAAAACCTCAAAAAAATAATACAATTAAAAGTTAAAAAATTGTTTTCAAAAAAAAAAAAAAAACAAAAAATAGAGAAAAATTTGTTACGAATTGAAATTCATTTTTGTATTTTTTGTATAAAAAATACAAAAAAAAAAATAATAAAACATTCTAAAAAATTGATTAAATTCGTTATGCGGTTGGTTATTTTTTAGGAATGGACCAAATGTTTTCTTATATGAGTGTGTGTGTGTGTATTTTATATATATTACTTTAATTAATTCAATCAATAATAATATATTTTTGTCCGGAAATTGAACTGGAAAAATCCCAAAATAGATTCCAAAATAAAAAAAAAAAAAAGAAAGAAAGAAACGACGCTTAAAATACAAAAAAAAAAGTAATCTAACTGGTTGCAATTTTACTCTACACTGTGTATGTGTGTGTGTGTATGAGAATGGTATGTGTGTTGTAATATTGTGCAATATAAATATATTTTTCTTTATGCAATTAAATTATATTTTATTCATTTCGCTTTGTTTGTGTTACGCGGGAGACGCGAATAATTTATCTGCATTTATTAATAAAAAAGAAATATTAATAAGAGAGTGGAAAAGAGAGGAAGAGACAGAGATAGAGAGAGGGAGAGAGAAAAAAAAACTCTTCAAATAAAATATGTACAGTTTTTGTTTTTGTACTTTTTTTTTTTAAATTTTTTAAATTAAATAACAACAACAACAAATCAAGTAAGAATGAAAATATTAAATTGAAATTAATACAGAAACTTGACATATTGACACCTTCTTAAAATATCAACAACAACAACAACAATAAGAGCAACAACAACAATAGCACAACAAATATAAAATCAATAAACGAAAAGCCGACTGACTTTGTTTCATTTACTTTTTTTTTTGTTCATTTTTTTCGTACCTCATTCGTCGTTTATTATTATTTGTAAATTGTAATTGTTATTTTTTTTTATATTGTTGTTGTTGCGGCTGCTATATTTATATTTCTTCTGTTTTGTTTTATTTGTTTTTGTTTTTGTTATTGTAAAATTTATCGAAAATGTTTTGTTTTGTTTGTTAGTTTAACAAAATAATCGTGTAAATTCATATACACACAAATAATTTTTGTTTTTTGTTTTTTGTTTTTTGTTTTTTTTTTTTTTATTGTAATTTGCTTCCAATAACATTAACGTTTACGCGAGTATACAAACATTTTGTTTATTGTTTTTTATGTAACACAGGCGTAGTATTATTTTTAACTATAAAGGAAAGAAAAAAAAAATTAGTAAATAACAAAATTTAATTTATTAATTTATTTTATTAAATATTTTCATCTAACGTTACAGGTAAATTATACTTTTTATTTTGTGTTGAAACAATTTTATTTGGATTCATTTTCTAACTTCTACAATTTGTATGTAACGATAACAATTTATATGATCAAATTTAATAAGTGTAAAAAACAAAAACAAGGGAAATAGAAAATATTAAAAACAAACATTTTAAAAAAAAACTAAATTTTTTACTTATTACTCCGAAAGGATTTTCCCTTAAACATTTTTCTTTTGTTTTAAGTAAAAAATTTAGTAAAAAATAATTCCACTTCTTATAAAAGAAATAAAAGAATTTGGTTTAGAGACGTTTTTTTTTCTTTCTTTCTTTTAAGTCTTGAATAATAAGTAAATAGATTTTTAAAGGATTAGAACTTTTAAAAAATATTTACAAAACTTAGTTGATGTCGAATTACACAATTTATTCTATCTGAATGTTTTTTAAAACCAATTCTTATCAATAATCTAATCGTGTTTTTGTTTTATTCTAGACTGATTTTAGTTAATTTATAAAATAATTTACCAAAATTTATTTTTAATTTAAAAGCACAAACAAAGCTTTTCATTATTATTTTATTTTTGTGTAGTAATTTAGAATAATTGTATGAATTGTGTAATTGGTTAAGAAAATCCTTTTCTTAAAACACAATAGGATAACAGTGATTAATTGTTAATTGTTAAAATAAATCATTGCAAGAAAGTTCAGTTAGGTAGCTAAACCTAAATGTATCAATAATTGATAATCCTTAAGTTGGCATTGACAAAATTTCATATTTAATAAGTTTTTTTTTTTAACAATGATGTTAGATTGTACCACCAGAGAAGATGATTTAGGTTAAATATTTCTTTAATCTTTTAAACTGGGATCTGTCATTATTTCTTAAATTTTTCGTGTGCGGCTTTAGAATTTTACTTTGCAGACAATATATTCACACACATACACAACACGCAAGCATTTTTATTCTCTTACAACAATGACAGAAATATTAAATATTTTGTCTCGTCATTTATTGGTAACAAAATACCGATAACAATGATATTACATATAAAATGTATTGTTATGGCATTGATAATCTAATATACAAATTTTTGGGTGCTCCGTTCTATATATTTGGGGTGACTGCCCTAAATTTACTCTACTACCAGAATGACTGACTTACTGACTGATTATAGTAAAATTTACTACAATTATTTTGCGAATGTCTGATTGTGACAAATTGACTTTTATTGTGTAATGTTTTCATATGTTTGCCTGTGTGCCTTATATTTTGTGTATTTTTGGCGTGTATTGTTATATATGTTTGGATATGTATATGTGTATGTTTATTTAGTATTAAAGATCTGTTAGAAGATAACTTACGATAACAACAGAGAAAAAATAAAATAAAATAAAGGTAGAGCACAATAAAACAATGGAATTATTTTATTTTAATTTATTTATTTTTGTAGTAAAAAAAAAAAAAAAAACCAGCAATAAGAAAAAAATTGTTCCAATAGGATGCTGGTTCAAGGTTATTTCTGTATTTTATCGTTTTATTACGTTTTATTATACAAGATAAAATATCGTATGTGTATGGATGAGTGTGTGTGTGTGTTTTGATAAATGAACACCAGGATTTTTCTATGTGCGGTATTATGTGACGTAGGTTGAGGTCAGTCAAGCAAAAGAGAAAAAAAAAATGGAGGATTAAGTACAAGGTTTGATTTATGTTGAAACAAAGAAAGAAAAAAGAACTAAACAAAAAAACCTTTAATATAAAATAAAGGGAAAAGCTCTTCGTGAATTAGGGGATGAAAACAAAACAAAGAAAAAATCAACTAAAGTTTGCAACAACAACATAAACAACCCTTATCAAAAAAAAAAAAGTTCACAATTTAGTTAAAGTTAACAAAACAACAACGACGATAACAACAATAGGAGTAAAAGAAAAAAAAAAGGAAACGGTAACTTGCACTTGTCTAACCTTGAAAAAGGTTAAGATTTGTATGACGTCATTCACTGAAGACGAAACGAATAACTTTTTTTTTTCGGCTTCTGTCTTCTCTCTTTCTTTCTTTTTGTTTTGTTTTTACTGCTTCTTTTTTTTTTTCGTATAATAGAATGGAAGGAAACCTTAAAAATACACACACACACGAGAAACTTGGAAGAAAGGAGCAAACATTTTTTTTACCTAAGACGTCATTCTAGTTAGAATGAACAAATATTCTATGTGCGAGTAAGACAACGTTATGTTCATTCTTCTATACCTTATTCGTTTTATTTCAGTTTTTTCACTTGTGGAATAATTTACGTTTTTTTTTTTTTGCAATAAATATTTTATGTCTGTTTTGTAATTTTTGTTTAATCGTTAAAAGAAAACAAGAAGATAAAGAAAACAAGAAGATAAAGCTAAAAACAAAATGAAGAAGATAAAGAAGAAGAAGAATTAATTCTGTTAAAATAAAAAAAATATTTTCTGTTGTGGCAAAATTTTCAAAAAATTTTTTTTTTGGATTTTTAATTTTTTGACAATTTTCACAATTTCCAGTTTTTTTTTTATTTTTATTATTATTGTTGTATTTTTATTTTTTAAAACGCTGTCAAATAAAAATTCATCAAATTTTTTTTACTTCAAAAATACATAAATCATGTCACTTATTTATTGAATTTAATAATTTCATTTTTATTTTGTTGTTGTTGTTGTTGTTGTTATTTTTGTTTCTTTTGATTTGAATAAATTTTTGGGTCACGTCGAAGTTTGAATTAATTTTGAAAAAAAAAAAAATAAAAAAATATTTTCTATTAAATTAGTGTTTTATTGTGGTATGCAATTTACGTGTGTATGTGTGTGTGTGATTATGTGTGTGTGTGGGGAGATAATATTAACGTAGGTTAGTAATTACATGCGTGTGTAGGCTAACATTAGTTTTCTGCTTGTTCTTGTTTTTTTTTTTATTTTTTTGTTTGCCATTTTTAAAAGAAAATTTAAAAACGCATGTGCAGATGCTATATGGTTCAGAATTCACCTCAAAAATAGTAAGGTCTCGTCACAAGTTGGACATTAAAAATTGATAGTAAATGGCTATATGAGAGATATTTTAAAAAGCCAATAAAAACAATCACTTGATGCAAATCAAGTACAAAGAGAAGAAGAAGAAGAAGAAGAAGAAGAAGATTTGAGTATATTTTGAAGAAGAAAAAAAACTTAGTTCTATCTAATTGTGAAAAGAAAGAAAGCATACCGAACACATTTAATCTGGATTCATTCTATCGAAAAAAAATTTATGTTATTTTAAATTTTCATAAAGGAAAAATTGACAAAATTTTGCAATTAAATAGAAAAAAAAACACACACACACACAAACTTAAAGGAAAATGAGAGAAAAAATAAAAAAAGGCATAAAATAAATTCAATTCGTACATTCACTTATGTTAAACTTTTTAAATACTTTGTTTTTTGATTAAATTAACTAAATTGTTGTTGTGTATGTTCGGTAATGTATTTGTACTTAAGTTAGTTAAGAGTTAAGAGTTAAACGAGTCATTAAAGTTTTTTTTTTTGTTTTATTCATAAATAATTTTATACTTTACGTTTTAATTTTATATTTTTGTCTTTCTTTTTTTTTCCTTTACTTTATTTTAATAAAAATTTGCATATTAAATGTTTTTGGCACGACACCACCACCACCACCACTACCACACACAGAGAACCGTCTTAAACTTGATAATTGACTTTAAAATTATGCAATTTAAAAAAAAAATTAATGAAAAAAAAAAATAAAAAATTGAATTTGATACAAAAAACAACAACAACAACAACGAATGGCAACCACAAATTGTCTGAAACTGGAACTGGGCCCAAATTAAAACATAGAAAATAAATAATGGACACACGCACGCACATACACACAATTTTTTTTATTGGAAATTATTTTGATTTGTGCGCGCCATTTTTTTTTTATTCAGTTTGTTCCGTTATATAAATTTTTTTTTTTTTTTTGTAGAATCGTTGTTACTACTTGTGCTTTTCTTCTTCTTTATAACTCCCAATATTTTACCCATTGATTTTTCTTTTTCGTCTTCCAATATTTTACCCAAATTTTACACTTTTTTTTAATTGTTATTGTTGTTTGTTTTTTTTTTTTTGCGCTTAAGAAATTCATTTAAATTTATTAAATTATTTAAATATAAATTCATTATCCATTTTTGTTGTTGTTATTGGTATTATTGTTGTAATTGTTGTAGTTTTAGTTGATTAGATTTATTGATTGGTGTTAGGTGATGTAGAAAGGTGCTCTATATATTATTTTGCTATTTGATTGGGAATTCCGTTTTTTTTTTTATTTTCTCTCTCTCTGTTACTTTCATTTTTCTCCGTTTTTCTATGCATTTTTTTTTTTAGTATTTTATTTAATTTAATTTAATATAAAATATAAAAATATGAAATATAAAACTTTCCTTTTTTTTTATTTGCTCATTTATTTTTTTTAATAAAGATAAAAGGGATAGTTGTGTCCATCAAAATTTTTGGAGAAAATTATATTTGTATTTAGATGTTTCATTAAATATTTATAGGCGGATACAATTTATGGGTATTTTCCTTATGAATAAATTAAAATGTTGCGAGAATTTTAATTAGAAAATTTATTCTTCCTCTTTTGTTTTTTTTTGTCTTTATTCGTTTTATGTTTGTTTGTTTTTTTTAGCATTGCTTTTAAAACGCTACACTTCAATGTATTGCAAGAACAAATTAAAAAACAAAAAATTGTTTCAAGTGTTTCCCACTAGACTGCCAACGCGCTATTTTCAATTAAATTGACATTTATAAAATTAATCACGGATGTTTAAATGTGCTGACTATTAACTATTTCGTGTGAAAGGAAATCGATGACGAGTTTAAAAAAAGGGACACAATTTTATATTTTATAAATATTGACAAAAAGATTTCTTATCCATTTAAGACATTTATTCCTGAGGTTTTAGTTGTTGTTTTTATATTTCATATTCATATTCATAAAATAAAATAAAACGTTTTAACTGAATGAAATTGAGCAATTTTAACAATATTCTGACATTTTCAACCGAATGATTATTTTATGATTCTCGTTAAATTTGAAGATTTACGACTTTCAATTCAACACAGAACACACAAACATTAACAACAACAATACAGAAAAAAACGAGAATAATAATGTATCTTATTGGTCTCTATTCTATAAGATATGTTCATGTACATGAGAGTGCTTATGCGTGTGTGTGTGTGCGCGTGTATGTCGTCATTGATAAAGTTAAAAAGGACAATTTATGTAGAGAGTAGATAAGGCATAAAGATGATGATGAAATCTAAAATGTCTTTATGGTAAAGGTCAAAATGTAATTTAGAATTTCGAGAGGAAAATTTCTCTATCCCCTTGTCCTTGTTTCATATTATGAAACTTTTTATACATGGAAAGAGAATAGAAGGAAATAAAGGGTTCTCTATAGGAGATCAACTTTTTCGTATTTTCAACAAAATAAATCTTCAATTTGAATTTAAAATATTTTTCTTGTTCAACATTTACATGTGTACCGTTGGTATGTTCATGTGGGTGTTTATTATGCTGGCAACACTAAAGTATTCAATAAAGATTTTGAAATGAAATAATTAAAAAAAAAATGCAAATGTTTTTCATTAACATCAGTCAATTAAAATTTTCTTCATCTATGTGATAGAGAGGAAATAAATGATAAATAATGTCAATGAAAAATGAAAGAAAAAAGTGACGAGAAATTGAATTTAAATAAAATATGAAAATCCTTAAATGAAAATTAGGTGAGAAAATAAAAGTTTAACCTTGAATTTACGTTTAACTTTTTCCTTTTTTTTTATTCGACTGAAAAACGACACGACTCTTTAAATTGCTGCGTACTCATGTGTGTTCATCTTGATTTTTGTTGTATTCCATCATCCAAATATATACGTTGATGTCGGAAGGAAAGAACTAAAAATACGCCTTTTCCAATTCTCTTTTTATCTATTTATCTCTCTCTCTCTCTAACTCTCTTTTTCTCTCTCTCTATCTTTTCCCTCTTGCTAGATCTTTTTTGTTAAAGGAAAATAATAATGAATAATGTGGGAAGGAAAAATTTCAGACGGATAAGAGGTGAAGGACGAAAAGACTACAAAATAAATAATTTGATGAAAAAGTTAAAGAAATTCTAACGTCTTATTCTAACCTCAAAACTCTCTTTCTGGTTTTATGCTTTTCTCGCTTTTCTCACAGTTTTTGTTTTCTCTGTTTTTTTTGTTTTTAGCTGATGATGCTTAATAATACGAATATTACACTTATTTTTCTTCATATAAATCGATTTTAAAATTTTATAGCGATCTCATCTATCTGTTCCTTTTTTCTAAGAAAATTTATCACGTAAACAAATTTTTAAAGAACAAATATTTTTACATTATTCTCCAGGCAAATGTGAACTTTGATCTTTAAACATTTTCAAATGTGTAATATATACTACACAACAGACACATATAAACAGATCCTCCTACATGCACATACATACATACTTACCCATAAAAAGAGACAAATATATTTTTAGAATATATTCTGTCACACACACACACACATAATTATTGTGGTTCAAAGAAAATACATTCACAAAAAAAAAAATGTATAAAAGAAAAGCTCTGTCAAAAATCTTATTATGGTTTCTTACTAAGGAGCCCACAACAACAAGAATAAGACCAAAGCGGCAAAAGAAAAGATAAACCCAAAAAAAGAAAAAATTCTTCTATTTTTAGAAAGGAAACCTTCCTATTTTTGTATCTTTATTCTTTATTTCAAGAGGTAATAAAAAAAAAACTGAAACACTCTCTCATCTTATCTTATTATTATTCTTCTTCTTCCTCCTTTTTTTATCTTCCTTTTTCTCTTTACCATCTTTCCATTTTGCCTCAATAAATTTTCCTCAATCTTTTCACATTTTCTTTATCTCTATTTCCTTCAAAAAAGAATCTTCTTCTTAACCAAACCAAATATTTCCATAAAAGAAAAAGAAAATATTGTTAACAATTATTATTTGTTTGCCTGTTTTTTTTTTATTTACTTCTAACTATTTGTGTGATTTAGTGGGCAACATATGTATGTGTGACTGTGAGAGCTTTCTAGAACTTTAGATGCTGTATTAATGTGTTTTTCTGTATGTGTGAATGTGTGTGTGTGTGTAGTAAATTGAAAATTGTCCTTACACCCACACATATTTTATATTCTGTTGGGGGTATTTTTTGGTTAAAGCTCGCGCAGAGAAAAACCTGGGCAAAATACAAGAACAAAAACTAGAGAAAATATAAATGTCAGAAGAAGAATAAATGGAAGCTGAAAAAAGCAGAGTATGATGAAAATAAATTTGCACAAAGCAGAAAAAAGGAAATAATAAAAAATAAAGAAATGCTGGCAACTTTTTATTCCTTTTCATGTTAAGTTTATTTTTGGTTTGTTGTTGCTGTTCTATATAAATTGAAAGTGCGCGTTAAATAAAATGTTGAATGATATGAATGGAAGCAGAAGAGGATATTTTAGACGCGCAAATACACACACACACCAACATACAACCATATCATCTGTGTTTGTGTGTGTGTGTATGCATAGAGAATTTGAGCAAAAATACATTTTGGGTTATTATTATTTTTCTCCCTGTATTTCGTTTGTCTGTTCCATATCAAGTCGTCATTTCATTGACTGAAATGAAAATCGCCTACGCAGTATGATGATGACGTAAGTGTTACAAAAATATACATATATAAACTTCCATACGTGCATATATACATACACACACACACATACAAATATTCACTAAACCACCATAAAAATATAGGAACTGATTATAAATCTTGTTGTTGCTTTTGTGTGCGGAGAAGATTTTGTTTTTTTTTTCTGGTAAGGGAATATGAATTAAAAAAAAGTATTACAGCTGTGTACTTTAATGGTGGATAGAATATTATGTGTAGGTAGATTTTCAGTTTGTTAAATTCTATTGGTGGAGAAAAATTGAAAAACATTTTTAATTTTAACAATTTTACTTCTAATAATCTTAATTATTGCATCATTTCAAATTACCTGTTTATAATTAATAAAAACCCCCCTACTGAGTTGTAAGTTTAATCTTTTTAAATATGGACCATTGAAATTTACATCAAAGCATTGAATAGATAGAATGGTCCAATTTTAGACTACTGGAAACTTAGATGAAAAACTATTTTAAAACTATTACGTTTAGTTTGATTTATCAGATGGTCCGATTACACAAGTTCAACTATTATAGTTTTTTGTCTTAATTACCTCATTTCCTTGAAAAAAAAATATATATAAATAATAAACGAGGTCAATGGAATAGTGATACAAACATATGTAATAAATTTTATATTCTAATAAAAAAACAAATATACACACACACATACACAAACAGACAAACAAACAGACAGTATTATTTAATGTATATGCAATTACAATTATTTTAATCTAATTATTGAAATTGAAAACAGCGAAAAAAAAAAAAAAATACAAAATTGTGTCGTATTTTTTTAGACTGTTTTTTTTTTTTTTTTTTTTACAATTTACTACACGCATACACGAGGCACACACATGTAATTTGTTTATATGTATATGTATTAATATTCAGGTGAAATTTAATAACAACAACAACAACAATTATGTACATAGGTACAAATAAATAAAAATAATAAAAAAAAAAACAACAAAAAAAAAAAAAAGTTTGCAATAAAAATAAAAAAAAAAAAAAATTGTCATCTGTTTTTGTAATAAAATGAAACGTCAATTTTTTTCATATTTTTCCGATTATTTTCCATTTTTGACAGCTGGAATCTCTTCTTACTTTACTTACGTCAAACAGTTCAAAAAAAAAAAAAAGACAACGAACAATTAATGCAAATATTGTTGTTTTTGTTTTTCTTTTCAATTTTTTTTTGTTTTTAACAAAAAATTTTCTTTGTTGTTGTTAATTTTAAATAAATTATTGTTATTATTGACGTGGGGTGGTGACACCCTATTTTTTTTTCTTTCTTCTTACTTATTTCTTTAATTTTGACCACATTTTCTAAGCGGAAAATTTAATTCAAAATAATTTCATTTGTCCTGGAAGAAGTCCATTTGTATTGATTTTACCTTCTTAATTAAAATGAAAGCAAAGACGTTCAGCTTTTTAAAATTGTATAACGATATTTATTTTTTTACTTTTGGCATCAATTGGGTTTGTAACATAAATTATAAAGATTTTTTCAATTTTCCAGAAACTAAATTAAAATTTTCTTTTTTAAAAGAATTTTTTTTCAAATTGCATCATTTTATATATGACGTCTTCCAGAGAAAACGGAAAAATGTATGAAAACAATCAAATTTTAATCGATAGAGAAGAAAAAAAAATGTTTGAAATAAAAAGAAAATTTTTTTTTATCAAGCGTAAATAATTCTATAATTTTTTCCCAAAAAAAAAAAATTGTATTTAAATGTTTCGTACACACACACACAACACACACAATTTATTTTAACATTAAATTTTTGTTTTCTTTGAATTAAATTTCCGTTACTTTCCCTAAAAAACAAATGTTTTGTTTATTCTGTATGTGTGTGTGTGTGTGTGTGTTTACTTGTTTTACAAAAAAAAAGACATAAATAATTATAATTAAATTATAAATAAATAAATGGATAAAAAGAAAAAACGAAAAGAAAATGAAAAGAACAAAATAAATGAAAAATTTACGTAAATCGGCGTCCAACAATATTTTTCAACCTTAAAATATTCAACATTTTTTCTTCTTGTTGTTGTTGTATTTTTTTATTTTTATGAATTAAGTATGCGTGTGTGTGTGTGTGTCTATCCAGTCTATCTGTATATTTGTAAGCGCATAAATTAATTTATATTTAGTTCATTGATATTAATAACAACAACAATAAAAACAAAAAAAAATTAAAATAGCGAAAAATAATAATAAAAAGTGACACGCTAGCAAAAACACAAAACAAAACAACAAACAAACAAACGACAACAAATTAAAAAAAAAAAAATTATTATTTTCTTATCAATTTTCAACTTAATTTAATTTAAATTATAAAGAAATAAAAAAAAACACACACACACACACTCACACACAACAAAACTGTACGTGTACAGCACATATACACACACACGCACATTCGAGAATTCCATTGTAAAGAACAAAAAAAAAAACAACAACAACAACAACATCCAAATATTAATATTTTGATAATCAAAAATAATGGATGGAAAATTATTGTACTTGTATAAAATTTCATTTATTTATTTTTTTGAATCTGAAAATTAAATTACAACAAAACAAAAACATCAAAAAAAAAAAAGAAGAAAATTGTGGAAAAAACACACACACAAACCAAACAACAACAATTACGAAAAATGACTATAATCGCGTTCATTTTAGAGTCCTCTCATTCATGAAAATAATAATTGATTCACGGGTATGATTTATCATTATTTTTACATTTTTGACTAATCTGTGATTTTCTCTGTGTGTGTGTACATGTATTTGTGACTATTTGTCCATACATGTGTATTTGTTATCTGTTATAATTTTTCATCAGAATTATCCTTTTATGATATTCTCATGCACTTGTGTTTTGTGTACGCGTGTGTATGTGTGTGTGTTTACGATTAATCTGATAAGTATTTTTCGATTGCGGTTTTTTTTTTTCTCTCTAAATTCAACCAAAAAATGCAACTGAAAATCTTCCATTTTTGTTAAATGGTGGAAAAAAAAAAGCTTAAAATTTTAATCAAACGATTAAAAGATTTTTGATTTAATTAATTAACAACAAGAAATTTGCAAAAAAAAAAAATTTAATCATTTGAAAATCCAATAAAATAATTTCAAGAAAAAAAATGCAAATAAACAAACGCAATATTTTCTTGTTGTTGTTTTTTTTCGTGCTTCCAAAAAAACAAAAAAAAACTGTTGCTTCGTACGCAGATCGCAGACAAAAAAAAATTGTTGCATTTTTATAGTTTTTTTTCTTTCTCTCTCTCTCTCTCTCTCTTTCACTCATTTTTATAGTTTTTGTTCTATGGTTTCAGTCTGTCTGTACATCAGTATTTCTGTATTCGGTTTATGTTTGTGTGTATATGTGTGCGTGTATGTGTTTATCTTTATCATCATCAAAAGAGACAACAACAATAAATAAAACTAAAATGAAATTCTACTGAATGACGTCACACAGAAAAATCAATAATATTCTTTTTATCTGTGAAGAGAAAATATAAATAAAAAGTATTTCATTGAAGGAAAATTGTGTTTTTTTTTTCTTCTTCTATTTTTATGTTTTTGTTATACAAATTTTTTTATCAAATTACAAAATCAACAAAACATCATAATTAGAGAGAGAGAGAGAGAGAGACAGAGAGAGAGAGATGGAGCGAATAAAAATGCCGGTTAAAATTGTTGATTTGATTTTTGGTTCTTTTTCCTTTTTTTTTTTTTTTTGCAATCGTGGAAATTTATTCAAGTGATGCGTGTGTTCGTGATTGACAAGCTGAAGTTGAGAGGAGTGGAATCGTAATATTTATTCTGACGTCATATGCTGTTTGCTGATTCATAGTATTTCTTCTCCTGTTTCCTTTAAACGAAATCCTTTTGCGTTTCATTTATTTTCTAATCACAATATTTTGTTTTTTGTATCGATGGACCAGCTTTTACTTTTTATTCTTCTTTAATAATTTTTTGTTTTGTTTTTTATTTCCACGCAGTTACAAAAATAAACAAAAAAAAAATCAACAATAAAAAAAAAGCTCTTCCATTAAATAAAATAACATTTTTACAAAAGAGAAGAAAAAAAAATAAGGAAAACAAAAAATGGCGTCTTTATTCTGCGACGCATATTCTGTACTTACATTTTCCTTTTTCCCTTTTTTTTCTTTTTCTTCTTTCCCTTTTCTCCTTTTACGATTTTATCTTTTTTTGTTGTTGTTGTGACTGTTTTTTTGGGCTTAACGAATATTCGAGAAAATATTATTTGGAACACTCTAAATGACGTCACAGCTCCAATCATGATTGTATTGCGTCAATGAGAGATTATTATAATTATATTTATTTCTATTTGTGATGTGTGTGTGTGTGATCGTGTATAAAAACGTATTTTTGTGGCTGCCTATCTAGACTATACAAATGGATGAGAATTGTATAGAGTAGAATTATTTGCGATGACGTCACTAGATTTTTTAGTTTAGTTTTCAAGTGAGATACGTGGGTAGTAAAAAAATATAATGCACAAAGATTTAATTTCTCTTGATCTCTTCTCCAAGAATAAATGGAAATTTCTAAAGAATAAAAGCTTTTATTTTTTTATGTATTCTTATTCTTATTCTTATTCACCTCTCTTGTTTTGTTAATGTTGTTGTTGTTATTGTTGTTGTTGTTGTTTTTTCTTTTTTTACAATTTTGAAACTGTTATTGTTGTTGTTATTATTATGTTTTTTTTATTACATTGTTATTTGTGTTACATTATTATTATCTTTCATTACATTATTAATCTCTTTATTTGATTTGATTTGAATTGAATTTAATTAAATCACTATGGCTGGCCTATCCATTTTTTTCTTTCTTTTTTTAGTCTTGTGTATGTGTGGATTTGTTTTTATTATTTTTCTTCTAATATAATAAAAAACAACAACAACCAATTTAAAATTTTCATTGCAAAAAGTATATAGATTGTGAATGAAAAACAATATTTCATAAATTATGTTTGTGAATGTAATTTTCTTAGGTATTTTATAAGCCAAGTGATTAAAGGTTATCAATCAGTTATCAATGAGAATAAATTCTATTTTGGATCCGATAAGATAATTTTTTTTCTTTACTTTTTTTTTTTTTTTTGTTTCATTTTATTATTTTGTTATTTTGTAGAGGAAATGTTGTAGAGGAAAGTTTTGCTTATTCATGTTTTTTTTTTTAATAACTCTAAATAATTAAGAATATTAATTTGTCTATAAATTGAAATTATCTTGTACTTATTTTTGTATTCGATTAATTAATTAAAGTATAATGATTAAATTTAGATTATTTATTTCTTCTTTTTTTTCTTTCTTTTGTTTTGTTTTTGTTTTTTGGTCATAAATTTTTTTTTTTTTATTAGATTTTTTAATTTTAAGTGAAATTAAAGTATTTAAACTAATCAAAATGATTAGTTACTTAATAAGTTTTCTTAATTTTGAAAAACAAAATTTGTTTTAAGTCGTCTTAATATTAAAAAATTAAAAAATCTCGAAAGTCGAATTATTGTTAGCAATTAAATGATGAAAAATAAATTATTTCCTTTTTACTTTTTTTTCTATAATTTTGTTTTGTTTTGTTTTGTTTTTGAGTAAAGTTTAGTGAATGGAAAATCTGGTTAATTTTCTTGGTATGTATTTATTATTAATGTAAGAAAAAAAAACCTGTTTTATTTCAATGAATTTATAAAAGACACAAAAATGTCATATCACACCCTTCTAATTATTTATATAACGATAACATTATTTTTATCAGTTTTCACTTCAAGAGGGAATTTTCCCATAGATTGATTTTATTGTTTTACGATTGATTGAATTTTGTCAGAACTATAGATTCAATTTACTCAGGGAAATAAATTGAAATAATGGGAATTACCAGTCAACTGTTTTTGTTATTTTAACAAAAAGATAATTTTGACTGAAATACGACATTCTTTAGACGTTTGTCACACCCTTGTTCATTGTCGCCCTTTCTACTTTTATCAACAATTCCTGTTTCCTTTTACCAAATTCTTTGAAATAATCTGGATTATCGTTCCTTGTTTCTTTCAGAATATTGTCATCCTGTTTTTTTTTTTTTGTTCATAAACAAAAATATGATAAAAGAAACCAGTTCCAATTCCTTACAATGTTGTCAAGAGCAACGTGTTAAAAATGATTTGCTTGTATATTTTTCTTTTCTCCTTGGTTTTTATTTTTTTTGTTCATTTGAAAAATATGAAAAGTATTTTTATTTTTTTTTTAGCCATTTTTGTTATTGTTTATTTACGTCAGGATAACAAATTAAATATTGTTAATACTTATAATAGGAAGAAAAAGAAGAAAACTGAATAACACTTGTTTAAATATTATTGTATCAATATTTTTAATTCTTTAATTTTCATTTCCACACACATGAAAAACAAATAATTAATGATAATGAACTATTTTTTTTTTTTTTTGTTCTCTCAAATAAATAAAAATTTAAAGGTTAATCCGCGTAATGTAAATGACAATAATAATTGCGTATATTTACTCATTAAACATCAGACATTTTATGTGCATATATAAACAAATACAGTTACATACACATCTATACACTGGCACGCATACCATTAAATAATTTTACAAATTTTATAAATTTTCATTTTTGTTTTGTTAACAAAAAAAATAAAAAATTATTAATATTAACGATTAGAATGTCCCTTTTTTTAATTAAATTTTTACACACAAAATGGTGGACAACAGCTAAAAAAGTGACTCAAAATTTTGAAGTAAAGAAAAAAAAAAAGTAGTATATTTATGAATTCAACCAAGGTGACCATTTTTAGATTATTTTTATTTCAATTCTTTTATTTTTATTTAGCCTGGACTTGAAGCTTTCCTTTAATATTTTATTTTTTTTATTTTGGTTACCTCGGTAGCTCCACATCCTAATATGGAATAACATTTTTCTTTTGTTATAATATGGAATAAAGACTAAAGTATAACCACAAAGTATATACACAAATACACCGTCACCATAGGTCCATATACAAATCTTCAAATAAATAAATAATAAATAATTTTCTCTCCTGTAACTTAAATCAAAAACAAAATTCAAAATAATTCTAAAATTTCTTAAAATAGTCTTAAGAATTTTTAGCATTATTTTTGGTTGTTTATTTTGTTATTTTTAGAACTTTTTCAACAATTTTTTTTTTCTTATTAAAATTCTTCCTTCTTTGAGTTTGTAAAAAAAAACCCAGTATAATTGTAGGATCATTGATTTTACAAAGAAATTCAGTTCAATAGAAGAGAAGTTCCTGATAATTCTCTATTAAGTAACACACTTTTGTTTTATGTTTTCATTACAGTAACAGTCCAGTTAAATTTGAAGACTGGGTTAATAATTCAGTACATTCTTCTTCTTTTCTTCTTTTTTTTTTCGCTCTCTATACAAAAAAAAAATACGAAAAGTGTGGTAGAGAGGGGAAAAGAGAAATAACGTGTCTATTTATGAAAAAATTTATTAAACCGCAAGAAATATTGAAATATTGAAGAAGACCAAATAAAAAAAAAACCATAATTTTATTCATCAAATCTCTTTTTTTTTTCTATCTTAAATTTTTTCTTTTTTTTTTTTTTTTGTTTCTTTTTTAATTTCTTGTGTTTTGTTTTTGTTTTTGTCGTTGGTAAAGTTGCTAACACAAATCTAAATCATCAATAAACTAAACGTATACATGCTACGCACACACAAATAAATGATTTAAATTTGTTCGTAGAGAGATTATACAGTTCTTAAGAGGAATCTCTTTCAATTTCAATCAACTTCTTTTTTTCTTGTTTCATTTGTTCTTCTTTTTATTGGAAGATTTATTTTGTTTTTTTTTTTTTTGTTTGAAAACCAAACAAGAAAAAACTAAACCAAACTGAACGTTGTTGTTTTTTTGTGTGTGTGTCTTTCAAGTTAAAGTCACAAAAAACAACACCAACAGAGAGAGAGAGAGAAATACAACAAAAACACCAGCAACAAAGTAACAACAAAAAACTCTGAAAAAGTTTAATCAAAGAAATACAACAACAATAACAAATTGGTTTAAAAATACAACAACACAACAAGTGAACACTTGCAAAATGCGTGGCGTTTTTTTTTTTTTCTGTATTTTGTATTTTTGAGAGAAAGGCAAAAATTTTATTTATTGCAAATTTATTTATTTAATTTTGTTGTTGTTGTTTTTGTTTCTTTTTTTTATAAATTATTTTTTATTTTAGTAAAACAATTTCCAGTTCAGACACTGACTTGTTTTTTTTTTCTTATTTGCTGCTGCTTGCTTGCTTGCTTTTTTTTTTTAATTTAATTTTTTTATTAATCGTACACACACAGCACGATTCCTGCTTACAAATCGTAATTCTTTATAGAAAACAAAAAAACAAAAAAAAAGAAACACTTTTTTTTTTGCTGATTATTTCAATAATAAAAAAATACATTTAATAAATTGAGAATTCATTCTCTAACTCTCTCACTCTGTAACTCTCTCACTCTCTAACTCTCTCATTCTCTCATTGTAATTATTGAAAATTAAATGCATTTGTTTTACTAATGTGTATGCTGTGTGTGTGTGTATGTATATAGGGTTGTTGCGTGTAGTTTAAAGGACGTTCATTTAAAAAAAAACCGTAGGAAAATTGTATTTTCATTTCTTAGAATTTATTTTGATTTTTCGTTTCTTATTCTACCGATTTACCACTTTTTTTTTTAAAACGTATTTTCAAAAAAAGTTGTTAAAGAAAAAATTCAGAAAAGACAAAAAAAAGTTCAAGGATTTTCTTTTTCCTCCTCTCAACAAGAAAAAAAAAAGAAAGAAAAAAAGAAAAGTAAAATAAAAACAATAAAATTCATAGCAAAGAAGGAGGGCAGACAAGATTTTCTACGAGACAATAATAATAATGATGACGTAATTAAATCATTTTAATTCTTTTAATAAAATTATTTCGATTTGTAGAAAGAAAAAATAAAAAAATAATGGAAATAGATGAATCTATTTTTGCATATAAAATCATAATAAAAAAATTTCTGTTCCAATAAGGAAAGAAAAAAATTTGAAGGATTTTGAACTTTTATAATGATGATGGTGAAGTGTTATGCTCTCTACTGTTTCTCGGTCACTTCAAAATCAATAAACTTTTCACATTTTTGTTCTATACTATTTCTCTATGGGTGTGTGTGTGTTGACTACACACACACTTATATAAGCACACATGTATATGTGTGTACATAATAATAAAGGAAAAGCGAAAAATCAATAAAAGACTATTGGAAACAAGAAATAAGCTCACATTCCATCAACGAAAATCACCAACACGAACACCCCCACTCCAGACTCCAACTCGATTCAATCCATTTCAGTAAAAATATTTTTTCAGGATTAACGGTAAAAATAAATTTTTTATGCATTCCAGTGTGCAACAAGTCGTTTGTATTTTTTGTATTTTTTTCTCTCTCTCTCTCTCTCTCTTCAATTTCCATTTTTTTTTCTAAAGGATTTATAAGAATAAAAAGAAAAGAACTTGAATAGAAAATAGCAGCATCAGCAGCGTAGGAATCAAGCACCATAAAGAAAATTTGAATAGAAAATTCTTGAAATTAAGGCGAAAATAAGAATTTCAAGGTTTTTCTTTTTAATAAATTCTTTTCTTTTTCTTTTTGTTGTTGCATCCCTTTCTTATTTTTCTTTTCATATTTTCCATTTTGTTTTTGTTTTTCTTTGCTGTGAATAAAAATATTTAGCCCAGTAAAAAGATTCCGCACCATATTGAAAGTTAATCTCTTTACTTTTTTTCATTTAATTTTTCTAATCAACTTAAACATGAGAAACACCACTAACAACAATAACAATAACAACAACAACAATATTATTTTAGCGACATAAATTAGATTCCTGACGATGCGAGAATACTTTTATTTTTTTTCCATCCTTAATTTACCTTTTTCCTTCATCATTTTCTTTTCTTTTTCCTTTTTTTTTTTTTTTGTTATTCCTGTTAAATTTTTTTTCTATGGCTTTCAATTTATTGTGAAAATAAATGAATTATTTATTACGTAATTTTATTTATAGAATTCGATTGTATTTGTAACAGAATAAAAATAGGGATTTAAGGGAAGAAAAGTAAATGATTTAGGTTAAGAAATGAAAGACATGAAAAATAGAATAGAAAGAGAGAGAGAGAGAGATTTTAGAAAAAAGGAAAATGGCTGCTGTTTCCTGGCGTCGTAACCGTACGACGTAACGCTAATGCAACACGTGCTTAATTTATTTTTAATAAAAGCGAAAGAAAAAAAAAATGTCTGTAATACGAAGTATCAATAATCAACAGTTCGTTTACACCGATGTGACATTTTTTTCTTTTTTGCTTAATTACGAATTATATTCTGCTTTTGATTGACATCAAATAAAAAATAAAATGAAGCATTAAAGTTACTTAGAAAATTGCAAATGTAGAGACAAAATAAAACACAGAATTAATTGTAAATAAATCTAATTTTTATTTCCAACTTCGTCCTTGTTGTTATGATCGTTATCGTCCTTCTTAAAGGTTTCGTTTACATTCTAGAATATTTCATGTATTGGGGTTCGTTTAAAAAAGGTGTCAATTGACAAGATGTCGTCATTTTAGACACTGCAAATGAATTTTTATGAAAAGTATTTTTACTTTTGTTTGTTTAAGAGAAGGATCCATTTTTAAACTTGAAGGATCTTATTTCCTTTTCCTTCTTTTCTATTTTTAGTTTTAAATAATGTCTTCTTTGAATTGGAAGTTTATTTTTACTGTTTTCTCGCACTTCAGCTTTTTCTGTTGTTATTGTTGTTTTTATGTGAAAAAAAAAAAACCAAAATCAGAAAAAAAAACGAAGAAAAAGAAGAAGAATCAACGAAGAAAATAAGACAAAATTTAAATGAAGACAAGCGACACATGCGCAATCAAGAAAAAAAAACACAAAATATAAAATAATTTAAAAAATACGAAACAGAACACACACACACACACATACACATATGTGTGTATTATTATCATTGTTATATGCAAATTACATATGTACACATACACACATGCAGGTAATATAATTATCTCTTTTTAACAATCATATAAGAAACAGTTGTTCTCTATTGCTATCTCTACTCCACTCTATTTGAATTAAAACAACAAAAACAAAAAAGCCTGATTTTTGTTATTCAAGTGAACGGTTTTTTTTTCTCTCTATTTTTTTCTTCTTCTATTTTTTTTTTCTTCTTCTTTTTTCGTGCTTTTTTTTTCTCCTCCATCGAAACAAGAAAGAAAGAAAGAATAAACACAAAAAAAACGAAAAAAAAGAAAAAGAAGAAAAAGAAGAAAAAGAGAAAAAATACAAAAACAAAAACGAACAACAACAACAACAAAATACGCACACACACAAAAATATCGTATCGTGTTTCGGTTGTGTTACTGTACTTCGTTATGAAATGAAATTGTTTTCGAGTTCAGTCGTTCATTGAGTGTTGTTGTGTACGCAAGCTAAAAGAAATATATATTTTTGTGTTTAAAAGAAACAAAAAAAAAAAAAACAAAAACAAACAAATTATATTTTTTTAAAAATTGCAAAAAAAAAAACATATAAAAAACATAAAAGACAAAAAGAAAAGAAAAATATTTAACAAAAAATTGTAATTAAAAATTTAATTTATTTAAAAAAAAAAATAAATAATTTAAAAATTAATAAAATTTAAAATAAATAAAAAAAAAAAAGTAATTATTTTTTTCTTGTTCTAAATTATTTCTTTTTCAATCTTTCATTTAAATTAAATCAAAAAATAAAAAAAAGGAAACTAAACAAAACAAAATAAAAAATAATTAACTCTAAAAAATTTGTAAATTTTCTTTTATTTTCTTGTTTTTTGATTTAATTTTGATTTGAAAAAAAAAAATAGAAAAAAAAGTCTCAAAGAAGAAAAAGAATTTTATTTTATTTTTTTATTTATTTAATACAAAAAAAAAAATAACAACAAAAACACAAAAAAAAAAAAAAAAGTTTCATTAAAAATTTTATAAAAAAAAAAATTTTGAACAACAAAAAAAAACAAAAAATAATTTAAATAATTTAATTAAAGAAAAACAAAACAAAAAATAAAACGACGCTGAAAAAAAAAAAGAAACAAAAATCTACACTTGGTTGGTGTCCGATTTTATTGTGAAAAAAAAAAAAAAAAAAACATACGGAAAAAATTTTGAGTAAAAAAAAATTTATAAACGCGAATTTTTTTTTGTTTTTCGGGGAAAAAATTCAGAAAGAAACAACAAATAAACAAACAGAGAAGAAAAACAATTAATTTCCATTTTTTATTTATTTATGAACAAAAAAAAAAAAAATTGTGAAAAATTGCAAAAAAAAAAAAAGAAACCAATTTTCCTCCTCCTCCTCTTCCTCCTCAACCCAGAAACGAATAAACTAAAAAAGTTTTCATTTCATATTTTTCCTTCAAATTTTTAATTTTTTTCTATCCACCTTTTTTTTTTTTTTTTTTAAAACCAAAACAAAAAGTAAAAGGAAAAATTAATTGTTGTTGTTGTTGTTGTTATTTATTTGTGAAAAAAAGAGACAAAACAAAAATTTGTAAAATTTTATCTGCGTGCGGGAAAGTCAAAATAATTTAAAGAAAAACAAAAAAAAATAAATTACGCGTAAAAAAGTAAAATCTGAAAAAACCAAAAAAACCAAAAAAAAAATAGTGTGGAAAAAGAAAAATCGAAGAAAATTAATAGAAAACAACCAACAAAAAAAAAATTAAAGAATATTCTTCTTCTTCTGTTTTTTTTTTGTTTGTTTGTTGAAAAATAAGAAGAAGAAAATTAAAGTGAAAGAGAAAGTGAATTTTTTCAGTTGTTGTTGTTGTTGTTGTTGTTATTGTTGTTTAATTTTTTTTTTTTTAATTGATTTGATTTGATTTTTTTTGTTTTTGTTTTTGTTAATTCAATTAATTAATTTTTGGTTTTTTTTTTTTAAAAAAAAAGGAAAGAAAATATTTAAAAGGAAAAATAAAAAAAACTTTTGTTTTTGTTTTGCGTAAAATAAAAAATAAAATTAAAAAATAAAAAAAAAACAAAGAATAGAAAAACGGTAAAAACCGAAGAAAATATTCTTTGTGAAAAAGAATAATTTATTAAAAATAAATAAAAAAGTTTTGGTTTTGAAAAGGAAAAAAAAAACAAAAAAGGAAAAAGAAAAAGAAAAGTGATTTAAATTGTTATAAAGAAACAAAACCAGAGAGAGAGAGAGAGAGAGCGGAAAAGCGAGCAAAGCAGCTGGAACGAGTTGAAAAAAGAACAAAAAAAAAATAACCACAAGAAAAACGAACAGAAACAAAAAATAAAACGTGAATTTTATCAAGAAAAAAAAACCGGGAAGAAAATAGAAAATCCATTTTCTTCTTCCCCAATTTTAGAAAAGGAAAACCTTTTGGGTTTTTTATTTTGTGTGTGTGTGGTGTAATTTTGTTGAGGTTTTTGTTTTTTTTTTTGTGTGTGTTGACATTTTGAAATTTTGAATTTTTCATTTTTCCAATCAAATTTTTCATTGAAATTATCAAAATTGGAGTCAACGACGATCAACAAAACAAAATTCATATGATATCAGCTTGGATAAATCCTTACAATGAGAAGGTTTGTTCTTTTTATTTTTTTGTATTTATTTTTTGATATTCTAATCTCCTCCTTTCTCCTTTCTTCTTCTTCTTGTTCTTCTTCTTGTTCTCCTTTCTTCTTCTTATTCTTATAATTTAAATTTAAATTTAAATTTAATTTTCTTTTGAAAGATTACAACATTTAATTGAAATGAAATTGGAAAGATTAATTATACAATTTTTGTTGTTGTTATGTTGCGATTACTTTACAAGTTATTGTTGTAAAAACATAATTTTTGTGTTATCTTTTTTTCATTGAAAAATATAAATGAGTGAAAGAGAGAGTGTTTAATCCTCTCTCTCGATTCTCTTTCGTTGACTTAGTTTTGTTATTGTAAAATTTATAATTTCATTATTTATTATTTTGTTGTTGTTGTTGTTTCTTTTTTGTTTCATTTTTCGATTTTTCCTTCTAATTCATTCAAGAATGGAAATGACTAGAAATCTAGTCTGTAAGAGCAAAGAACACCTTTGACTTGTGTTGGTCTAGTCTAGTTTCTCTTTCGTTGTACCTACTAGTTAGTAATTCAGTTAATTGTGTTGCTATTGTTGTTGTACTTGTAAAATGTAAAGAGAAGAAAAATAAAGAAAAAAATCATGAATATTTTACCATAATTGTGTTTGTTGAATTAACAATTAGTAAAGCAACACATACAATAACAATAACAACAACAACAATAAAAATAAAAGTAACCAAATATTTTTTTTTTTTGTTAAATGTACAGAAACCATATCAACAATTTATAGTTCCGGGATCTGCCTATCTCACTCACTCTGTAGTACAGTTTTCTTGTTGGTTAAAAAAAAAACAAACTAAATTTTGTTTTTAGTTTTGGTCAAATTTGATTTGAATTTTGTTTTTAAAAAATCGAAAATATTCTTTCTTTTTGTTGTTGTATTTTTTTTTTTTCTACATTTTTCTGTTATCTCAATAAAAGCGTCAAAAAGACGGTCGGGTGTATGATGATGACTGTGCGGTTTAGTAGTGGGTGGTAACAAAAGTAGGAAAGGTGGTTTTTGGGAACACGTTAAATTAATATTTTATTTTTGATTTTCTTTAGATTCTAATTTAATAAATTCGACACAAAAAATAATTGAATAAAAAACGAAAACGAAAACAAGAACTTTTTTTTTTTGGAATGAAAAAAAAAATATATAAAAACCGCAAAATTTTGCGTTTCCGTTTTTATTTATAAAATTTACTGTTGTTGTTGTTGTTGCTGTTATGTGGTGTTGTGTTGCTATATTTTGATTGAAGGATAAATTTTGGAAAAAAAAAAATATAGAAGCAAGACAAAAAAAAAACAACACAATTTTTTTTTCTGTTGTTGAATAATTGAAATTATTTTTTGTAGAACCGATTAAATAAAGAAAAAAAGACACAGACCAGAGAGAGAGAGAGAGAGAAAGTGAATAATTGAACTAAATAAAAATTTTAAAATTTCATAATAAAAAAATTCTGAAAGCTTCTTTTTTTCTTTCTTCTTCTCATCATCCTCCCGTCTCTCACACCCTTCAGGTTGCTCAAAAAAAAAAAATAGTCGAAATACGTAAAATATTTTCACTTGTGAAATTTTATGAATTTTTTTTTAAATATAAAGAAGAGTACAAGAGAGAGAGAGAGAGGGAGACAAAAAATGGTAATTTTATTTATTCATAAAAAAAACAAATAAAGCATAAATTTTTTTGAATGCAGAAAAAAATTACAAGTTGCAATCTGCTATTGATGTGTGTATGTGTGTGTGTGTGTGTTGTGTGTGTGTTTTTAGTGTACGTGTTGAATTCAGTTAAACAGAAGTGAAAGGTTACCAAACTAAAAGGCACAATATTTTCTTCATTTTTTTCTCTCTAAAAAAGCTAAAAGCAAAAATTGTTTAATTTCAATTTCAAAATTCTTTGCAAACCATTTTTTTTTTGTTTTTAGTTTAGATTGCAGTTTTGTTTTTTATAAAAAAAAAAAATTATCTGTTGAATGTGTGTGTGTGTGACGTTTTACGATTATAAAGTGGTATGTCGTCATACACAATCAGTTATTGTGTATTTGCATATGTGTTCATTCTTTTTTTTACTATAATATTCAATGTGCCTGTGTGTGTGTGTATGAGTGTAAAAGAGAGAATGTGATATTATTATTTTTTTTCTTTTGCTAAAGATGGATTGCTGTACTCTCGATTTGTATATTACTGTATTTCTGTATATGTGTATGTGTATCAACTATAGTGGGCAAATATTTAATTAAATTTCATAATCTTTTTATTATACTTTTTTTTTTTCTTTTTTCATTCTTTTACTTTTCGTTTTCTGTTGTCATGTGCTTTTTTTTTTCTTCTTCTTCGTCTTCCTTTTTCTCTTGCCTTTTTATTTCATATACAAGTTCTTTGACGTTCCATTTCTTCTTCTTCTTCTTCTTCTTCTGCTTTTATTACGGTTTTTCAATTTTTTGATTTTATTTTATTTCTAATCCGTTTTAGGATTTTATATTTGTTAAATTTGTAAAGAAACAGAGAAAGAAAGAGAAAAGAAATGAAAGAAAATTATGATGGAAGAATTATTGATTGAGCCAACAAAAATAACAAACAACCACAAAATGTGTCGTTTTTTCTTTTTTAATTGAAATTAATTAATTAAAGATTTTAAAAGAGTGATTTGACTTAAATAAAGATTTAACAAAAAAAAAAAACAACCGAACAATGGAAATTATTACATATTCTCTTTGATTGTGTTGCTGTGTTTGTGTGTGCTGTTGTGTGTGTTTTTTTTTCCTTAAATAATTGAAAGTGATAACAACACAAAACAAAACGAAATGAAATGAAATGAGTAAATTTCTATAAGATAAAGATTAAAGAAAAAGAAGAAGAAGAAGAAAGAATGGAAGAATGGAAAAAGAAAAAAAAAATAAAACTGTAACATATGTTTTGTGTTTTTGTTGTTATTTTCAATGAAAATATCGATAAAATTTTGTAAATTCAATTAACTGTTGATAATTAAATTGAATTTTAGTAAATTGAGGTTTTTTTTTGTCGTTGTGAGGAAAATTTGTTAAGAAAATTAATTAAAGAATTTTTTTTTTTTGTTGAAATTTTTAAAATTATTTCTTTTGATTGCATTTGTTGTTGTTGTTTGATTTGTTCGTTTTGATAAAAAAAAAATGCTGCAATTAATTAATAAAATTATATTGTGTGTGTGTGTGTGTGTGTGTGAGTGTGTATTTGCCGATTTAGTCAAATAAAAAAGAAGAACAAAATGATAAAAAATTTATTTGACTTTTGGTGGAAATGTGACATGTCGTCATAATCATATGCTATAAATACCTTATTTGGAAAATAATTTTCTTTTATTTATAATTTAAAATTTTCTTTAAAGTTTTTCATAATTTTCATAATTTTCATAATTTTCTAAAATGAATAAAAAAAAAGAACGGATTAAATAGGTGGGGGAATTGACCTTTTAATTAATATAATTATTATTATGCAAACAAAAAAGAATAAAAAAAGAATGTCTATCTCTCACACACACACACATACAGACGCACGTACACGAGCAACAACAGAACTAACAAATATCAATCACAAAAATTATTATTATTAAAATATTCCAAGTCAAGTAAAGTGTACTGTGATTTTCATATGAATTTTTATTGTTTGTTTTTTTTTTCTATTCTGTTTCTAACATTATTGAACGTTAAATAAATCAATTAAAAAAAAAACAAAAAATAATAAATAGAAAAAAAAAGAGAAGAGAAAAAAGAAAATTAAACGTTAAAAGTTTTATAAATTTTTTTATTAAAAAAAAATAAATAAATTAAAAGAAGAAGTTTAATAAATGAACATTTTTTTTTAAAAAAAAGAAAATTGTCTTAGTGTTTTAATCACAGATTTCAAAATTTTCAAAGTAAAGCTGTATAATCAGAGTAATGTGTAAATTAATTAATCACAACGACCTCAAATAATATGAATACATAATTGATTCTTAATAATGTGTGTGTGTGTGTGTGTGTGTATGCTATTCAGTGTAATGATTATGCGCATATATAAATAGAAAAAGAAAGATGGATGATTTTGTTGAGTGTTAAAAACTCTCCTTTTCCACCCACCTCTACCCCATACAATTAATTATTTATTTTATGTCTCTTGTTAGAAGAACTTCGTTGTTTTATTTCTAACTATACAACAAAACAACACTAGAACTTTCTCACTCGTTCCTTTATACAAATAAAAAATAAAACAAGAATAACTTTTTGTCTCTGTTGCTCTCTGTTTCTCTCTGTTTCTCTCTCCTAATCTCTATCTATCTCTCTTGTTGTATTTTCTTATAAAGAAGCTTTTTTTTTTTAGTTTGCCATTAAAATTGCATTTTGTATATTCTTCTTCTTTGTATCTCCCTTTTTGTTCTTATCATCATTTTAATGCACTAAGAACAATAACAACAACAATAAAATATTAATTTTGTATTTCTTTAAATTTGTGTGTGTGTGGCTCTCTCTCTCTCTCTTTCTATTTTTATTTCTTTGTTTTTCTCTATTATTTTTATGTACTTTGACTTGACTTGACTGGAATAATATAGTCCATTTTAACCTTGAACTGTTGATCTTAAATGTGTACAGTGTTGTTATTTAATTTCTTCTTTTTTTTTTTTGTATTTATTTATTTATTTATTATTATTTTATAAAAATCGACTCGTCTTATAATTATATCTGTCTTATCTATATAAAAAGAAAGAATACACAAAATGTGCGATTAAAGGAAAATAGAAATAAAATGAAAACGAAAAAAAAAAAAAAAGGGAATAAAGAAATAAGTCCAATATAAATTATGTTCTTTCTTTTTCGTATAAATTTTCTTGGTAATTGATACAACCGTGTAAAAATCCCCTCATTTACCACTTCATACCCCTTAAAAAAATTTCAAAGAACCTGACTTTATAATATTAACGAGTTTTTATTATTTATTTGTTGTTTAGTTTTAATCGCTTAACGGCAATTAATATTAATAGTGTAAGTTGTAAGTGTAAGTGTGGAATAAGAAGAAAGAATAATAAAAAAACACCAACACGGATAACGTGTTTTTTTTTTTGTATTTTTGTATTTTTCTTTCTTTTAATGAAGGATTTTTTTTTCTTCTTCTTTTTTTTAAATAAAAGTTTTATTTTTTGTTGTCCAAAAATACAGAGAATTTTTCATTTAAATTTTCAACGATTACTGTATGTGTTTGTGTGTGTGTATGTTTGTGACACCAAAATTGAGGCGTTTGAACTTTTCAGTTATTATTTAACTTAAAATTTACGTAATTATTGTCAAGGTTAATCTATTAAAATTTCTTACAGAAAAACAAAAACTATAAACAGCAACAAAAATGTGAAATTTTATTTTTAATTATATATTTACAAAAATTTTGACATTTAACGTCGTTGTGCGTGCGTCATCGTTTTTCATGAACTAATAAAAAAAAAAAAAAAAAAACTTAAATAACTTTTAACACGTTTGCAGGTAAATTAGTTGGATAGTTGGTAGGTAAAGAGAGATGCCTAAGAATGTCAAAGACACAAATTAAATATGGGCGCCTCCACCAAAATTCTAAATTCATTCATACTTTTTTTTTTGCCACATAAAAAAAATTTGGAATACGTTTTTTTTTATTTGTGTTACAAAAAGGAGAGAGTCACAAAATGAAAATATGAAAGTAATTTGTTTGTTTCTTATTATTTAATCTAATTTAATTATTTGATGAAAAAGAAAACAAAAAACAAATAAAAAATTATTCATAAAAAAAAAGCAAAAGCAACGAAAAAATTAAATCAAATAAAAAAAAGAAAAGAAAAGAAACATTAAAATATGTAATTGTTTCTTGTGTCTTCTTATTACATCTATATGTATTATAAAAGATGCAAATTGAAACAAGTTTTATTGCACCATTCACTTACTATACTTACATTATTTCTGGTTTTAATAAATGTTACAATATGATGACTTTATTCTATCTGTATATACCTTCTATTTGTGTGTGTGTATGAATGTGTATGTGATTATTATATGCATTACTTTATAGATTTTTATAACTAAACATTTATTTTCTTACACTTTCATTATTACAATTATTGTTATTGTTGTAATGTAATGGTTATTGTTGTTGCTTTTGTTTATTTGTTGTTTTGTTGTTGTTGTTGTTGTTGGAAGAGTGAGAACATTCTATTTCATAATCAATAGCAAGTCTCTATTTTGTTTGTTCGTTTATGTTTGACTATGCATGTGTGCGACCCTGTGTGTGTGTGTATGTATGTTTAGTTTTGTATTATTTTATATTTCTGATTCTGATTACTAAGTTTTTTTTTTTTTGTTTGTTTGTTGTTTTTTGAATGTTGCACATTAAAATCTCTTCTGTTATGCACTGTGTTTTAGTCTGGCTGTCTTGTCTTGTGTCGTATGTGTCTGTATTCATGCAAATGCCTTTGTATAAAATGTGAATGTTGGTTGAATTCCATCCAGTTTTTTTTTTTCTTTTTATTGTAATTTGATTTTTTTTCACTCTCTCTCTCTCTCTCTCTCTCTTTCTGTTTTAAATTGTGTTTGCATAATTTTATAAAAGTAAAAATAAAGAAATAAATGGATTAAAGTTTTTTTTTTTGTTTTAACTTTTACGAATCCAATTTGCTATTACTAAAAAAAAACTATTAAAAAGTAAAATAATCATTTTTTTGTTTTTTTAATAGCAACAACAATTATTGTATGTTTGATGAACTCTTTTTGTTTCTGCTTCTGTTCTACCCACCTCTTGTCATTATTTCTTGACTTACGTGTTCATTTTGCAGATTCTATCTTTTGTTGTACTTTAGTCTTCGTTCAGTCTTCGCTTTTGATTTTGTTTTTTTTTTTTTTGTAAAATCTAAAATGAATGGACGACGGATTTGGTCATTTTTTCATCAAAAGAGAAAAAAAAAACTAGTTTCTTGTCTTGTTTTTCTTCTTCACTTTTATTTTTGCCTTCTTGTTCTTCTGCCTTTGATTCTTTGTGTTTTTTTTTTTGTTTGTTTCTTTCTTGTATATAAAAGAAAAACACACGAACACAATTTTTTTTTCTTCTTTTTATTTCAAGAAATAAAATTTTATAAAAATGTCGTGGTTTTTTTTTCTTCTTTTATTTATATTTTTTTTCTCTTCAAAAAAAAAAACCCCAACAAATAAATAATCATTAAATACTCTGTCTCCCTCTTTCCTGTTTACGCATTTTTCCTTTTTCTTTTTCTAACAAGCTTTTGTCTTTGTCCTTTTCTAATTTACTTGCTCTTGCTATAATTATTTTTTGTGCTTTTTTTTTTTTTTTTCTTTTTTTGAGTTTGTAATTTTTAAATAATAAACTGTAAAAGGCGTATCAGTGACTGTGCATATTAGTATGTGTGTGTGTGTGTGTTTATAAATTTTGTGTGTGTGTGTATATCTTTCGATTTATAATATTTGATTATAATTTAACGTGAAAAACAATCAAATGTCATATAAATGTCATAAAAAAATAGCAACAGCAAATAATCATGATCAGAGTATTTTAGTTTTGTGTTTGTTGTTTTTGTTTTTGTTTTTGGTGTGTGATGTGTGGATGTATGAGTTTAATAGTTTATTGTATTTTTTTACCTAAAACTTAATTTTGTTCAATTTTGTTTGATTGTCTATTTATGGGTTTTTTTTTTGTTGTTAACTTTTTATTTTTATAATTTGACGAAAAAGTGTTTTTAAAATGTGTTTTTTTTTTCTTTTATTAATTCGGGCTATTTTGTCCTTGTGAAGGACACAAATTTATGAAAATTACTATACTTTTTTTCCTCTCGACTATCCCCACCAATTCATACGCTCACGTGATGATTTGGTCGTACATTGATTGGGTTCGTCTGCATTTTAATGTTTGTTAGGAACGGTGTCGATGGAAGGGGTGAGGAAATGTGCATTTTTGGTTGAATCAGAATAAAAATTGAAGGTGTAAAATTTCTGGTTGGTTTCACTTCTGTGTTGTTACTTTTCCTTTTTTTTTGCTCTGTTTTTTTTTTTTTTGGTTCGCAAATTGGATAAAATTGTTGAAATTGGACTTTTTTTTCCTCTTTCTCTCTCCTCTCACTCATTGTTTGGCTTAAGTAACTTTTTGTTGCTTTGTTGCGTTTCAATCAATCTTTTTCACTATTTGCCCTTTTTGTTTTGTTGGTTGGTTCATTTTTATCTTTTGAGATTTTTTTTTTCTTTATTACGAAATATTGTGTTGTTGTTGTTTTTTGTTTTCTTCATAAAAGATTCAAGATTTAACAATTGAATATCGACATTTTAATTTTCGTTTTTTTTTTGTTTTGTGTAGAAATTGAGAAATCAACAACAAAAAAAATGTTAAGCGAGAAAAAAAATTCAATTTCAATTCTTTTTAGAAAATAAAAAATTGGAAAAAAAGAACAACAAAAACAAAAATAAAGTTGAATTTCTTCAAATTATTTTACGTAATTATTCTTGTTTTTTTTTATTCACTATTTTTTGTACTTACACATAACTAGTGTGTGTGTGTGTCTAGTGTTTTTTTTCTCTTCTAATTAATTATTCCAGCGTGCCGCGTGTAAAAATTTGAAATTTTAAAAAAAAACTAGCCAAATATTTAGATTTTTTTGTTGAATTTGAATTAATTTTCAAAAAAAAAAAAACTACAAAAAAAAAGTAAAGTGACATTAATTATTTAAACTTTTTTTTCTAACTGGAAATTTTGTTAATTCCAAAGGAACCATTTAAATATTTATTTGGGTCGGTTGTCCTTGGTAAAGGTGGAGGGAAGAGTAGGGGAGGATGAGACTACTTAAAAGTTTAACAAAACAAAATGCTGTCTTTTAGACGCACTCGTAATTTAAAAAACAACTTAGTTAATATTTAGATTTAGTTTAGAAGAAGAAAAATCTATTGATGACACATATGTTCATGCGTAATAAATATCAATTGTATACTTTGTTGTTGTTGTTTCCTAAGAAACCTTACAAGTGTCAATTTTGCCACACCAAGGTCATACTAATATTGTTTTTATTCTCTGCTCTCACTCTCTCTCTGTCTCTTTCTATCTAAAGCAATTTCATGTTTTTTTTTTAATTTATAAAAATAACAACAAAATCCATCGTATATTTAAAATCCCAAGAGAAATTTATGTCAAGCATATTTCTCACTTCCTCTGCTTGTTTTTTTATTCTTTTTGCTTTTATATTTTCTTTTTCTTATTTTAACCCCACAAAACAGCACCCACTGTGAACGTATACGAAGTCTTCTGTATGAGATAATAAGACTCCCTTCTGAGTGAATAACGTTAATGAACCTTTCCGGAGTTATTTAAGAAAGGACATTTCAACACATAATGTAGAGAAGTACACACATACATACACATACACAAATCCATACACATATACACATACATCGAATTTTTCCTATATTTTCTTTTAATGTGTTTTTATAAAATGGAGCAAAGAAAAAACTGATGTACAGAGATGGATTTTGATGTATTACACATAAATTCACTTTTTGACACACCCTTTCACCCAATTTGACAACCCCCTCACTTTTATTAACACTTTTTGATTTACTGTCAACAAAAATGTCAACATTTTTCATACAATATTTTTTTTTTTTATAGAATTTGATAATGATTTAAATTGGAAAATTATTTGTCTATGTGTGTGAATTTCATGGCCCTGACAACATTTTTTTTTTGACAAACCTAAAATATACTGTGATTTTTACCATCAGCATGTGTGTGTGACTGCGTGTGTTTCTTGCCTTTTTAGTCGTTATTTTTTGTTTTTTGTTTATAAAGAAAGTCAAAGAAATAAAATTATGATCGCGATTGCAACAAAAAAGTAAAATAAAATTAAAATAAAAATAATAAATAAATTATAAATTTCATGAATTTCATTAACATAATTTTTGTGGAATTTTTATCGCCGTTTAAAATTTCTTAATAAAGAAAAAAAAATACACACACACACACACACAAAATTGTTTCTTTAGTTTTCTTTCTGTTTGTCTTCTGTTAATTTTTTGTAATTAATGTTTTTTTTAGCTTAACAAACAATTTCTGATAAATTTGATAATCAAAAGGAAAACGATTAATTGTTGTTATTGTTATTTAAGTACATATTTAATTTGCTTCGTTTATTTTCTTAATTAATTATTGATAGAATTTCATTTATTCAATTTAAGAAAAATTGGCTGATTTTTCTAAATTTTTCGCTGAATTAAAAATAATAAAACCCAACGATTACATTTCTGTGCTGTCGAATGATGTCTGTTTCATTCTTTTTATATATTTGTTTCTTTCTTTTTTTCATTGCTTTTCATTCTTGAAATTGGATACATGAAAACATGAAAAAAATTATACTGTTAAGTGGACTCAGCATAAAAAAAAACATTATTAGCAATGTCAGAACCAAACTTCCTCTACTTGAAGAGAGAATACAAAAGATGAAAAGTTAAATTTATTTTACTGTCGTTTGTTTTCTTTCTCATAAATGACAGGAATGAAATTTAATATTTTACAATTTTTCTATTTTTCTTTTGATTTAGAGAGTTTTTTTTTCTGGTGATAAATGGACGCGTCCATTTTTAGTATAGAATTACAGTGAAATATTTGATAGAACTTTATGAACATTTTATAATAATCCATTTCATATTTTCTTTTGTGTAAATAATTTTTACAAAAGTTAGCCCACTTCAAATCAATTATGTTGAATATTTATATTTTTTTTTGGACATCTTCCAGTATTTACAATTATTACCTATGTACAAAATAAAAGTGAAATTATTTCATAAATTCCAAATTACAAATAATAAAGAATTTATATCGATACATTTTCTTTATTAAATTTATTTAGTAGAAACAAACACATAAAATTTTCCGTTCATATCTTTCTAGTAATTTGAACATTAAACAATCGAAAGTTTATATTTTTTCAACCATTAAAATTTTTATACAAAAAACAAAAAAATGTAAATTCAATTATTTTTGGAGACACAATTATTGTGTATTGTCAATGGAATTCCAATAAATCATTTTTTCTTTGTCATAATTTCTAAAAGTTTATTATTAATCTTCAACAAAAGTTATATTATAGAATATTTTCCATTTTCCTTCCGTTTTATATGTAAATTTTTTTTATATTTTGTTTCTGTTAATTACTAAATTGGTAAAAAAAGAAAGAAAAAGGTTTTTGTTTTGTTTTTATTACGTATTTTTTTTATTATTCATTAATTCATCTATCCAGTCAGTTAAATTAATTTTGTTCATAAATCTACGATATTTAATTGTAATTGATTTAACCTTCAAAAACCAAAACAACAACAACAATAAAAAACACAAAAAAAAACTCAAAATAAAAACGAAATACAAAATAAATAAAAAATTGTTTAAACATAAAATAAATTCATAAATTATCTGTCATCAAGAGAAAAAATACAATAAAAAAAAATGGTGTCAATTAGTGTAAATACCTCTCTTCATTCACATAACGTTTTTTGTTTTTTTTTTGCTATTGTTGTTGGTCCTTTGAGCTGGATTTTTTTTTATATGAATGGAAGTTTCAAATACTTTTTCATAAATTACGATTATTATTATGATGTCAATAATTTTGTACTTTTTTTTAGTACTTACTTTATGGGGTAATCGCATTCGATGTTTATAGACATAACAAAAACTTTTATAATAGAATCCACACATCTTTTGTCCTCTTTGCATATTTCTAAATGTGTGGGTTGTTTTTTTTTAATTCGATTTTTATCCACAATTTTCCATTACGATTTTTATAATTGTTGTTTTTCCTACTTTTTTTTTGTTTTTTTGTTCGGTTAATCCAATTTAGAACTTTTTCTATATTCTCGCTCTTTCTGTCTCACTGTTATTTATTTCGATTTTGTCGTCTTACTTATTTCAGTTTTATTTTTTTGTTAAGTAAAAGAGTAATGTCATTCATTACACTTGAATATGGGGGATTGGGGCAATGACGTCTATTCATTTTATTCTATATTATGACTGGCTGTTGTATAAAAGAACATTATTGTGTATATAGAGAAATTATATGTACATTGAAAATAATATAATAAGTATGTGAAAATATCTCTGTACAAAAACAAGAGAAAAAAAAGAATCGAGTGAGAGAAGTAGAGAGTAAATGCAATAATAATGTATTATTATTCAACTAAAGTGGATTATGACATTTTTTTTTTTGTCTTCTATTTTATTTTTTAACGATTTTGATGATTTTTTTTTTTTTAATTCTGTTGTTGGAATGACGAGAGTGTAAGAGAAGCAGAAGGTGGAGTGGTAATAGATGGATATATTTATTCGTGTGTGTGTGTGTTATTCGTGTAATTTTGATGATGGTGGTGATGACAATGGGAAAGACAGAGTTCGATTTTTTTATTTTCTTGTATTATTTTCTTTTTATTTGTTTTACTTTACTTCTTATGCTTTTATTTAAATTCTTTGAGAATCTTTTTGTTTATAGTAATTAAATTATGTCATTCGTATCGCTCATTTATATGATTCTTCCTACTTCTTATTCTTTTCTCATTCACTAAAACATACATTCAAAATATGTAACGTTAATAAGAAATGCAAAAAAAAAAAAAAAACAGAGACGCAAATGTATTAAAAAGTAGATTTGTACAAAACAGAAAAAAACAACAACAACAACAACAAATGGTAAATTAATTCGATAAATAAAAAAAAAAAAAGAAAAAACTAAAATGCAAATCATAAAATAGAAAAAAAAAAATTTCATATTTCATTTCGTTTCGTTTCGTTTCATTTGCAAATTGCAATTTTTTATTTTGGGAATTTTTTGTATTTGCTTAAAAATTTGCGTTTTATTTGTTTTTGCTTATTTCTTAAGGCCTTTCTCCTTTTTTTGTACATTTGCGTTTTTTTTTTTTATCTTTTTCTTTTTGTTTTTGTTTGTTTTTAGTTGTGAATGTTGCGTTAGAAATTCTCTATTTTTTATTTTTGCCTTGTTTCTATAATTTTGAAAACGTTATTTTTTGTGATGACGTCACACGAGAAAATCATAAAACAGAAGTAATAAAACTTATATAATAAAATAAAATTCACATTTCGTTTTGATCTTAAAGTCTTTAAAAATACAAACCAAAAACCACCCACCATCCATTCGTTTTTGCCTTTGCCTAAATTTTCGAAGAATTAAAACCAAAAAAAACCGGAAAACTTTTTTTATCTACGAATTCTTTCCCGTTTTACTTTTCCTAATTTTCCTTAAATTGCGACGCATTTTGTTTTTTTCTTTATTTATTTGTGAGCGTGAAAGAGAGAGAGAGAGTTATGTGGGTGGATTATAAGTTAAATAAAGATTATAAGGGGATGGTTTTGTTCATCTGAACAGAATCACATTGATGATGATCACAGAAATAGATTTGAACCTTATACAAAATATTTTCGATTAGTTAAATTTAAATCATTTTCCTTTTTTCACTGTTTTTTTTTTGTTTTAACTTTTCCATAAATAAATTACTAATTTAATGCGTCGTCAAAGTCTTGAATTTTTTATAAGTGAAGCTTTTCATTTATTGTAATTTTTATTTTTGTTTTTCTTTTAAAAGAAAATGTTTTTTCGAATGTTTTTCAATTGTTTTTGAATGCACTTTTGTATTAGTGAAATCTGATGTAGTAATTATATTTTTTTTTACATAAGACACTGAACTGAAATTATAGAAATAATATAAGACAGAGATAGAGATAGAATAGAATAAGAGAGAAATATAGAATAATTAAAGACATTAAACATTTTTCACTTGCATAATTATTTTCGTTGAATATATTTTACTATTTTTTTTTTGTTTTGTTTTGCTTATTTCTTCAAATAAAGAGAAGAAAAAAAAAACAAGTTCATTGGACTGTTGTTTCTTATTACAACAGAAACAAACTAAATAAAGTTTAAATATAAAATGACCGTGGGCTGTGAACACGAAAATAAAATAATAAAAATTGTCAATTAAGGTTGAAGAGTTATATATACGGGGATACGAAATAAAGGGTGATCGAAGGTTTTTGACATTGTAATTAGATTAAAATTTTAAGATAATAAAAAGAAAAAGGAACAGAGACAAAAAAAAAATGTATTAAGTTACAGTCCGAGGCCATGGCATGCCGTTACAAGAATATTTATGCGTTTCTTATAACCATTTTTTATTTAATTTTACGATATATTTTTTTTTTGTCATTTTGTTTTCTTGTTACTTAAAATACAATTTTCCTGTTTTTGTTTGATTTTTCGCGCATGCTCAAATCAAATTTCCTTTTTCATTCCTTTCCTTTTATTTTGTGTTGGCTGCTGTTGCTGTTGTTGTTGTTGGTGTTGTTGTTGTTGTTGTTTGTACATTTTAATAAAAAAGGTTACGTCGTAGGTTAGGTTTTAAGAGATTGTATAAAAGTGGAAGTGGACGCCTGCGGGGGTGACTGGGTGATATAAGAAATATATTTAGTTGGGTCTGGGTTTTTATATAGGTTTGAGTGTTTATTTTTCTTTGGTGGTGGTAGGTTGTGTGGAATAGAATTTTTAGTCTGACGTTACTTTTTTTTTTTTTTTTTGACGAGAAATAAATAATGAATATATTTTTACCCGCAGCAATCAAATGAATATAATTCTAATCTTCATACGCAATTGGTTAGAATTTTCCCTTTTTTTTTTGTTTGTTTTTTTTTTTCTTTTTTTTTTTGTATTTTTTGGGAAAATTTTCAAACAGAAATTAAAGAAATTTTCGTTGCTGTTGTTTGTTTTTTTTTTTGTATAAAGAAATTCGAAATAAATATTTTTCCCCCCATTTCCTTTTATTTGTGTATTTGTTTTCTCTCTCTCTCTCTCTCTTTCATGTCTAAAAATATCTTTTGCTTTCAATGCACAATGATGATGATGATGATTACTAAAATGCCAAATAACTTTAAATAATTAACGAATAAATTATAATTGTGTTAATTAATTATTAATTTAATTTTTGTTTTTCTCTTTTTTTTTTTTTTCTTTTTTTCGGTCGTTTTATTTAATTTTGTTTTTTTTTTTAAAATATCAAATCAAATGAATTGAATGAATTTTGATAAAAAAAAAAAAAAAAATTAGAAACGTTAATTTAAATTAATCATTGAATATTTTTTGTGACAGTTGTTTGTGTTTTTGACCCGGATCTCTTATAATTATTTTTTCAATAAAAAAAATAAATGCATTTTTGTTGAAAGATATTTATTTAATGAATTTAGTTTTTGTTGTTATTGTTGTTGTGATTTTTGAACAAATGAAACTCAATATTTTGATTAGATTAAAGCTTTTGGTTAAATATTTGTATAAAATTCTTTTTCAATGATGAATTCACATTTGTAAATTTATTTCTTTTTTTTCTTGATAATTGTAAGAAACCAAAAAAAAAAGTTCCTTTTGTTCTCTTTGAGTTGATCCAATGGGGAGTGTGGGTGAGTTGATTAAAATAAAAATACTTCATTGTATATTATGCCACTCATGTTGTATCATCTTTTCCTCTTCCCTCTTCCTCTTCCCTCTTTCTCTTCCCTCTTTCTCTTCCCTCTTTCTCTTCCCTCTTTCTCTTCTTAGCAAAGAAATACAAGTATCAGAGTACTAAAGTATAGAAAAGCATTAAAGGACAACAACATGATTTGTTTCAAGACAAATATTCATATTTTTTTTTTTTTTTTTTCGGTAATTAGAATTTACATAGAAAAAAATCCAACTGTTTAAATAAAATTCTATTTGCATAAGAAAAACCAACCACAAGCCTTCTCAATACAACAACAACAAAAGGCAATATTTTTCTGGTAAACGCAATTTGATTTGGTTGAGAATTTCTACGTTGTGTGGATTTTTTTTTTTCACTTCTGAAGGACATATTTTTAGTTATATTAAATCTCTGTGGATATTTGTGTGTGTATGTGTGTGTATGCGCATCTGCGCGATGATTGTATTAAATGCAATGGCGTCGCCTTTTAATAATCTACGATAGTTTATTTATTTTTTATGATTAATTTGTGGTAAAAGTTCAGGCTCTATTTTTATATATATTTTATTAAAAGAAAAAAAAAAAACAAACAAACACACACTTCTTCTTCTTCTTCTTCCTTCTTTTATATAAGAAAAGAAAAATAAAACTTCTTATAAAATAAATAAATAACACAAAATTATTAAATAATAAAATAAATAATAAATAAGAAGAAAACATTTTTTTTTGTCAAGGTTAAGTTGATGTTTCTTTCTTATTTTATTTGTTTGTATATATTTTTTGTTGTTTTCTTGTTTATTTTTTTTATTTGTTTTTTTTTTTTTTCTCTCCCCGCTTTTTTTTGTATTCTTTTGTTGTTGGTGTTTTTGGTGTTTAAAAAATTTGTAAAATTTTCAAAAAGAAAAAAAAAATTACACACAAATTCTAAACTTTAGCTACCGTTTTCCTTCGTCCTCTTCCTCTTTTTTACGTCTTTTTCGTTTTCATTGTCAAATTTATTTTGTTCTATTAAAATAATCGCTGTCAAATGTGAACAGAAACCATTACTCTCGTAATCCGGATACAATATTTTGACACCTCATTTAATCTACTCATTCCTCTCCTTACTCTTTGCCAATATTTTTATTATTATCATTCTCTATCTTTCTCTTTCTATCTTTCATTATAAAATATGTATTATCACGAACATCCATTCAACTAAGCTCACCTCCCCATCCCCTTCATAAACCCATACCAGATTATATTTTTTTTCTTCTTTCGTTAAATCTCGTTTTTTTTTTTTTTTGCTTTCTTTTAAACAGTTTTTGTGCGAGAATATTTCGTCTTCTTCTTCCTCCTCATTTTTTTTTCCTTTGACTTTTTAAATGGCGATGATCGAATAGATTGAATCTTTTCCTCACCCTCTCTCTATCTCACACTGTTCCACACCACTCTCTCTCTCACACTTTTCCTCATTTTCTTTTCTTTTCAAGAAAAAAAAAAGTATGAAAAAATCAAATTTTTTTTAAAATTTCTTTGATTCTTTTTTCTTCCAAGATTTTTGTACAAAAAAAAAATGTGTTTATTATGAAAGATGATGACGTAATGAGAAATGATTCATACACCAGTGTATGTCTGTGTGGCAATATGAAAGATTTTATCCGTACTCTATAATCCAATTCAAACAATTTTGATCCATCGTCTATTTGGATTTTTGTTTTTTGTTCTTTTTCTCTGGATTTATTTGTGAAAATTTCTCTCCACTTTTTTTTGTTTACGTAAAAAGAAGAAGAAAATTCAAAGAGAAACGATAAAAATGAATAGAATTAATTTGATTTTCAACATGTAAAACCATTACCCCCTTCTAGTTTTCTTACCCCGCCCCCTTCAAGTTCTCTCGCCGCATCAATTAACTAATTAAATGATTCATTCATGTCTATAATACTTCACACTACTGATGCAATTAATCCTCTGATCTCATTAAAATTTACTTGGAATTACAAAAACAAAAAAAGTTTACTTAAATTATTTTCTGTATTTATTAAAATCATGTTGGTTTTTTTTTTCTTTATTTTTAATTTTAATCAATTCATCAATTAATCAATTACTAATTAAATTGTATAAATTCAAACATGTAAATAATATTTATTGTTATTGTTGTTGCTGTTGTTGTTGCTATGTTACTACTGGCTATTGAAGGTTTATTTTTTCTCTGAAATTAATATTCTCTGATTTTTTCTTTTTCTTCTTCTTATGTAATTTTAATTTTTTTTTATCCATAACAATTTAATTAATTTAATTATTTTCTGAATTGATGAATGGCGGCGCGATCACCATAATTCACTTATATAATTTAATTGTTTTAAGTAGGTGATGTATGTGTCCTTCTTTTATACGTACATACATTACATACATACATACATACATATATTCGTACATTTCCAGGTCATGATCTCTGAAGTTTCATCTTCTAGGAAACAAAATTCAATTTTTTTTTTATTTATCTCGTTGGGTTTTTTTTATTAATTTGATTTTATTGTTGTGTTATGAGAAAATAATTTAAAGAGGAACAGAAAAAGAAGAAGGAGGCGAAAAAAAATATAATAAGAGATTTCTTAGAATTTGAATTTCTTTTGAAAAAAATTTATAAAATTATCTGGAAGTTGAATCTTATAAAATGTCCTTCCGCAATGTCGAGAGTTTAAATTAAAACAAAACAAATAAATAAAAAAAAAAAAAAGAATGGTGTGCAGAATTTTGTTGTTGTAGGTGATCTTCGTGTTTAAGTTTGTGTGTGTGTATAAAACCTTGTGATGTGTTTTTTTATTATTATTTGTATAGCTGCATGTGCTGTGTGTGTGAGTGTGTGTGGGTGTGTGTGGGTGTGTGTGTGTGTATGGAATATTAAATATTGCGTCTTTCTTTTGTGCCTTGACCTAGTCTTTTCTACCATAGAAAAAAAAAAACCCATCATAACCATGCGTTTTTTTTACCATACTTAAGTCTTCTGTATTTTTACCTTTTTTTTTTTTTGTTAGTTAAGCACCTGATATAAATAATAAATTATTCAAATAAACGAAGGGGACAGGGAGAGAGAGAGAGAGAGAAAAATAATTAATTTGTTCATCGAATACGACGTACAACAGAAAAGCAAAAAAAAAACACCAAAATAACTTCCTTTCAATTAGAAATCGTTTAATAACGCATAAAAATACAAGAGACACGACACAAATAAAAACGATTAAAACATAAAAATGACTAAAATATGTACACACACACCACACACACACACACATAGAAAGAAAGAAAGAGTGATATTGAAACAGAGAGTTATACTTTCGATCAAAGAAATAAATTTCCTTATTCGTTAATTTAATTGACAAATTCGAATATTGAATTTTTTATGATTTTTGGTTTATAGAATTCCGGGACTAAGAAAGTCTTTAGTAAAAAATTAAAAGCAACACAACAGAAAATTGTAAATTCTTATTTGTTTTAATTTTTTTTTATTTTGTGTCTTTTGAACAGCACACATAAATTAATTATTAATTAGAAATGGAAGAACGCAAATGTGCAATTTAATTGTGGCGGCAAAATTTAATAGAAGGAAATTATTAATTTACAAAAGAAATAAAAAATGGTTAAAAAAAAGGTAAAATATTGAAGCAACAACAAGACGAAACTGAAAACGATTCGACCTTGTTTTTTCTTTTGTTTTTATTTATTTGGACAGACGAAAAACGTGCACAATTTTCTGACCACGTTCAAATTGAGAGAAACTTTTGTTTTTTTGTTTTTTCTTGTTTGCCTATTTTTTCTTATTTTTCCCTTCTTTTTTCTTACTTTTTCCAAGTTAAGTTTTTAGTTTTTTTTCTCTCTTTCTTATTTTGGATGAGTTTATTTTCTTTTGATTTTTATTTTTTGTCGCACGCGTGTCAATACTTATTCTTTCTTTTTTTTTTGGGCGCCTATGTGGGTGTGTGTGTGTGTTTATATGTGCTTTTTATATTAAAAGAAATTTTTTGGCTTTTCATTTTTTCTTAAAATATATACACACACACACACAAGCATACGCATGTATATGATAGAAATTGTAAAGATATAATGAAAAAAAAAATGTTTACAAAACTCCCAATAAGAGTGAGACAGTAAGATTGTGTGTATAAGTGGAAAAAAAGTTAGATAAAGACAGAAGTAAATAAATTAATAATAAATAAAGAAAATAAAATGAAAATTCTCCCAACATGGGGTGGGGTGGTGGGTGGTACGCATACAGTAAATCAAGAGCGAGTAACTTTTGTATTTTATTTAATAATAAAATAAATTCAACCAATTTTCTAAAAATATCTTTTACTTTGGAAAAAAAGTTCATCCCACCACCCCATCCTCCACCACTTACTGATGATTAGATTAATAAATTCCTTCCACTAAAATAATTCTCGTTATTATTTTTATTAGAAAACAAAAATATGAAATGAAGATCATAAAATTTAACGTTGAATTTTTTAATTCTAGAGAATATGGTGGAACCATTTTTCTTTAAAATTAAAAGAAAAAACGAATGGAAAAAGTTAAAAAAAAAAAAAAAAAGTCGATTCAATTAGAAATCAATTAACGATTGGTTCACCACTCTCCTCCTTTCACACCAATTTTCATACAAAAAAATAATTAATTGAAAATGATGAGTGGTGGAAAAAAAAGAATCAATCAATTATTCTATTTTTGTACATTTTCCTCCTTTTTTAACTCCTCTGCTTTCCACTACTTTTTTTTTTAGTCGTACATTTTCTTCTTTTTTTTTCTGTTTTGTTTTGTGTGTACCGTTTGTTGTATTCGTCACACTTCATCAAATTGAAATCATTCTAATTGAATCATAAGTTGTTGGTTTTTTTCTTTCTTTCTTTTTTATATTAATATTAATTACATTTTAATTGAAAATTTGTAATTATTTTTTATTTAATAAATTAAAGTAAAGTAAAGTAAAGTAAAGTGAAAAGTAGAATAAGATATAAATTCAATTAATAATAAATAAAGTTTTCCAATTTTGTTTAAAATTTATACGTAGAAAATACCAATAAAAAACATACATTTACCGTCTGTCCCATGGTAACATTAATTTTTGATCAAATTAAAAACTTCTTGAAAACAATTTTACTCAATTTTCAGTTTTATCTTCTTCTTATTCTATTTTCTTCAGCCGTCTCCTTGTATCATCTTTTATAACTGTAAACTTAAAGATTACTTTATTATTAAATGAATATATTTTTTGGTTGTGGGAAAAGTGTCTTAGTGTCGTCCATTGATGTTAATTAGATTGCAATAAATCTTAGGTTGATTATTTATACTTTATTTTGTAAGAAATAAACATTTTAGAATTAGCTCTTTTGATTTTCCAATGACCCAATTATAAGTTTTAATTTATCAATTCCATCCTTTAGCATTCTAAAGTTTATTAAAATTATTGAAAAACAATTAAAATTTCATTTCTTTATAATATTCTCTAGATTTTTTATTAAGTGAAAACCCAACTATACGGTTTCGATAAAAAAAAAGCTCTTCAAGAAAATAGAGAAAGAAAAAGATGAGAGAGAGAAAGAGAATCACTGATTCTAATTTCTTGTTTAATTCAATTTTTGTTTGTTTCTTATTTAATTTAATTTTTTAACATTTGTGGTTTTTTCTATTCCCATATTAGGATTGATGAAACTTTTTTACTTATTTATTTATTTATTTATTTATAGAAAAAAAAAACAATATTCTCAGTTGTCATGTCACTTTACATTACAATTACACTATAAAATTTCTGACATTGAAATACTGGGTCAGACTTTACTTAAGTCCAAGAACAGAAAAAAAAAAAACACACAATTATAAGAAATTAAATTAATTAAGTTAATCAATTGAATTCTTTGTATATGGGAAAAAAAAGTCTGTTTTTTTTTTTTTTTTGCTAGAAAAAGAATATCGTTAAATTTCATTAAATTTCTCTCTCTCCCTCTCTCATTAAATCTCTCTCTCTCTACAGTATATGTCTAAACCAAAGTAACGAGTTTTCTTTAAGTTCAATTTATGTGCGCCGATTTAATTTGACAAAAAAAAAAAAGTAAGAAAATTAGTTTAAAAAATAAGTCTACAAAGTTTGTGTCAGATCTTGAGTTGTTGTTTTTTTTTTCTTCTTTTGTGTCTTAAAACTGTAGGAGGATTTTAGTACGTAGAAAATCTTTTATGATTAAAAATAATATGAAAAAAAATTGACTAACGATGCAATAAAATAAGATTATTGTGCAATTAAAATTTTAATGATACCACATGTTTTTTTTTTGTTTGTTTGTTTGTAACTTAATTTGCGTTTTTTTAAAGTGCACCCGGTGCACATTACTTTATTTGTTTCTTTTTTTCTTAGTTCTTTTTTTTTTTTGAGGTTACGTCCGATCGTTTTTAACGACCGCAAACATCAAATAAAAATAATTTATTTTTATTGTGGTTTCCTTTTTGTTATTTAATGAAGAAGAAGAAGAAGAAATGTAACATTGTTGTCACTTTTTTTTTTTTTTGTTATTTTCCAATTTTTTTTTTTGTAATTTTGATTGTTTTTTTTTGTCTTTTTATTCTTTATATGAATGACACGTCATGAAAGAAATAAGAAAAAAAAGAGATATTATTATGCTCGCATCTTGTACCAGGAATGTATACCGATAATTGTTGATTCATCATCACTTTAAGGCGTTTGATCCATAAATGACGACATATTTTTATATATCAAAGTAAAGTCAAATGACAAATGTTGTAGATTTTGATGTGAACATTTCCTCTTTGCTGACGTCAAAGTACTAAGGTTCGGTCCTGTCTAAGCAATAAACATTCAATTATAAGTCTAAAATTTGTTCCAATTAACTTTACTGACTTTTTCTTCTTCTTCTTCCTCTTCTTTAAGTACGTTGTTCTTTTTTATGTACAAAATGAACAAAATTCAATTGCAAATTTTATTACCCAAAATGTTGTTAACATTTATAAAATAAATAAAAAATAAGGAGATTTTGTAGAGTGCCATAAGAATTGGATTATTTTTATCTCTTCCTTTAAAATAAAACCTTATACGGACAAAAACAATTAAAAGATAAACAGACATCAGTTTTTTTTGTCTGTTGTAAATTTGTCGCGATTCACAAATTACCGTATTTCCTTTTACGTTGCTGTTTTAATAAAGAAAACAAGAACAAAAAAAAACACAATAAACGCAACAAAAAATTAATTCCAATAATCATAAATTATTAAAAGAGAAGACAAAAAAAAAACGTATAAAGAACAAAAAAATCACAAATCCGTTGGGCATTGAGACTCTTTTTTTTCTGTTTTTAATTTTTTAAGTTAAAATAATAAAATTAAGTTTTAAGTGATATTTTATCGTGCGCCAACACACAAAAGTGACAAGCGAATTTAAGCCAAAACAGAAACAAAAATAAAGAAGAAGAAAAAAAAAAAAAAGCCGAATGCGTTTAGTTTCATTTTAGTTGTTGGCGGCGCTGTTGTTGCTATTATGATTTTATTCGTTTTAGTGTTATTTTGTAAAGTCAAGGTCAAATTTGGGATCTTTTGGTGTCCTCGCATATTTTTTTTTCTTCTACTTCTTCTTTCTTTGATTCTGATCTCTGTGAAGCGTGTAAGACAAAATTTAAAACGAAGACTGTTTTTTATGACATTTTATTTAATTAAAAAAAAAAGAAAAGAAAAACACAAAAAAGAAACAACAACAAAAACTTTATTGAAATCTCTTCTTTTTTTTTAATGAAACATATTTTTAAAAGATTATTAAATGTAAGAGTGAGATAGGTATAGTGATGTTGTTATCAGTGATGTCGTCATTCGGATCAACGCGTTTATGTGTTTGTTGTGTGTATATGTTTTTTTTTTTTTGAATGCCGTGTCCTTCACATTTTACATCGGAACACTTATATTGTTGTTGTTGTTGCTTTTTTTTCCGTGTCCGTTCAAGATCAAGGAACCTGCCTGCCTCTCTGATGTTGCTTTTTTTATTGTGTTTCGTTTGGTGTGTGTGTGTGTATTTGATAAAAATAATAATCGGCAGTGAAATTTATTTTATTTATATTTTTTTCCGCTATTTGCTGTTGTTGTAAAAAAAAGTTGTTTCAGTTTCAGTTTCATTTCGAGTTTTTTTTTTTTTTGTTTTTAGTTTTCTGTTTTTATTGTTTTCTTTTATTTTTTTTTTGTTTTTTTTAATTATTTTATGACAACAGCTAAAATATCACAGACAGAATTTGAGTCTGGTTTCATCTCTTAAAATTAAATATGTGACGTTTACTTTTGTTTTTTTGTTCCCCCCGGTTATGCTCCGTTAGATTATTTATTTCAGATTAGAATCTGAATCGGATAAAAACAAAATTATGAATTTTCGTTTGTTTTTTTTTTTTGTTTTTCATTTAACAAATTTTATATAATTGCCGCCAACAAAATTTCAATTGGAAAAAAATAAGAAATATTTTTCTTCTGTTTACAATAAACACTTGTTTTTACAATTGAATTGTTTTTATCACTTTTTTTTTTAATAATCCTATTTAATTTTCTTTTGTTTTAATTATGCAAGAATTATAATCATTATTTTTCAGGTCATTTTTAATGAAATTTTCTTTTATTTAATTGATACATTTTTTTGTTATTATAAAAATGAAATGAAGAAATATGTATAGATAAGAAAATGGGTTAACTGATTATTTCTTAATTATTGAAAAACAAATTGAAAACAATCCTTCCTTTTTTTTTGTTGTGACTTAATTTTTAATGGTAAAAATGTCAAAGTTTACGATTTCGGGTGCGTTTTTATTTCAAACAAAAATATAAGCAAATTGTGGATGTGCCTCAATTATTGTGCGAACATTCTTCTCCTCACATTTTTTATTAATTAATTTCACAATTATTATTGTTTATTTATTATTTTTAATTGATTTGGAAATAGAAAAAGAATACGTTTTTTTTGTGTTATCTTATCCTTGTTTTTCTATGTACTATATATTTTTTTTTGTTTTGTTATCGTTATCATTGATAATCGTTATTGTCCCCATACTGTCATTGGGGTCCATTGTTTATATTATAGCTTAATATTTTTAAATAATATGTTTTATGATAAGGAATATTTTTTATGCAAATAAATAAAGAATAAATAACAAAAAGAAGTGAAACAACCAACGACACATCAAGTTATTAATAATAATTTCCCTATAAAACACATTCCCTAAACACGTGAACATTTTTCTTTTTTTGTTTTTGTTTTTTTTTTTCGTCTATTCCCTCTACTGTTCTATTGATTTTATGATTGTTGTTTTTCTTTTAGTTTCATTTGCTTTTGTTAGTGTTTTCAATCTCTAAATGGAATTGGAATTGATTGACAGAATTTCCCAATATATTTTTGTTTGTAGTGTATGTATGATGTTTGGAACCCTTTTTATTATTTGTTGTCATAGTTGAAATTATTATTATTTTCTGTGGCAACAGGCTAATGATATACAATTACAGATTGGGATTTTTTTTTTGTTGTTTGCCTTTGCCTTTGAGTTTTTCCTTGTATTTACATTATTATTGTAACGAACGTTATAATGAAGTACTCAACATTTATATATATTTGTTGCGTTATTGTTATTCGACATTCTAATTATAAGAAATTATATTTATATTTTGTTTTTTATTATTTATTTGTTGATTAGAGAATATCCTGTTATTCTTGGGACTCATGATTAAATTTGGGTAACTCGTTTACGTTCTAAACGAATGATATTTTTATTTTATTTATAAAAACTTCTTCAACTAATAATGCTTTAATTTTCTTTAAATTTTAAAATTAAATAAATAATTAAAAATGATATTAACATATATTTTTTTCTCTTTACAGTGTGGTACTTTAGAAGTACCCGATTCTTATAATCGTCCACGTACAATGGATTCATATCATCTTGATTATGATTCAAATTCTGATGGTGGTACAGATACACCACCACCATCATCACCGTTATCAATATCGTCATTATCATCACCACAAACATCAAGCAGTAACAGTTCATCTGGTAGTTCAATGATATCACAAACATCAACAACAGATATAAATGGCTCATTGGATAGTGTTATTGATAATGGTGCACAACGTTTGGCGGTATTATCATTTGAACAAGTTAAAAAATTAAATGATGTTATGAATGAAGTTGTTTATATACATGGACGTGGTAATTTTCCAACATTAGAAATTAAATTAAATGAATTGGTAACATTGGTTAAAAAAAAGTTAGAAATGGATATAACATTAGGTGGTGCTGGTATGACAGTTAAAGATATACGTTTAAATGGTGGTGCAGCTAGTCATGTATTAGCATCAGAACCACAATCATATAATGATTTAGATTTAATATTTGCTGTTGAATTTAGTTCAAATCGTAATTATGATCGTGTTAAATCAGTTGTACTTAATTCATTATTTGATTTATTACCTGATGGTGTATCAAGGCGTCGTATAACAATATGTTCATTAAAAGAAGCATATGTTGGTAAAATGGTTAAAGTTAATAATAGTAATAATGATGGTGATCGATGGAGTCTTATATCATTAGGTAATTCACCAGGCACTAAAAATGTTGAACTTAAATTTGTTGATACAATGGGAAGACAATTTGAATTTAGTGTTGACTCATTTCAAATTGTATTAGATTCATTATTATTATTTTATGATTGTGCAAAATTACCAATATCTGAAAATTTTTATCCAACTGTTGTTGGTGAATCTGTTTATGGTGATTTTCAGGAAGCACTTTATCATTTACAAAAGAAATTAATCTCAACAAGACATCCAGAGGAGATACGCGGAGGTGGTTTACTCAAATATTGTTATTTACGTGTTAGAAATTATCGTCCAGTTAATTGTGACAGAATAAAAACATTAGAACGTTATATGTGTTCACGTTTTTTTATTGATTTCCCTGAAATACAAACACAAAGAATAAAATTAGAAGGTTATTTGAGAAATCATTTTTGGGGTGCCGATGAGGAACCATTACAATATCAGTACCTAATGCATTTACGTGAAGTTGTTGAAACATCAACAGTTTGTTTAATGAATCATGAACGTCGTCAAACATTGCATTTAATTGAATCATTAGCATTACAAGTATTTTGTCGTGAACAACAAAAATTACAACAGCAACATCATCATTTACAGCAACAGCAACATCATCAACAGCACCATCATAATCAACAGCAGCAACAGCATCATCATCATCAGCAACAACAGCAACAACAACAAATACCATTACAACCACAACCTTTACTCTATGCCAATGGTGTCTATTATGCCCCTGTTTTATCAACAACATATTGTACATGTAATACAACATGGCTTTCAACGTGATCATCTTCTACAATAAATAATAATAATATAAAAACAACAACACCAACAACAATACCATCCGTATCCATTTTTTCTCCTACTCTTCCTCTATCTAATTCCACCAATAACTCTTCTACAACATTTTATTCTTCATCTCTTTCTGATACAAATCAAAATATTATAATTAATTTATCTAGTTGATAGAATATTATTTGTTTATAATTATTAACTGTTTTTTTTTCTCTTCTTCCTCTTCTTCGTCATCTTCTTCTTCTTCTTCTTCTTCTTCTTGTGATTGTGTTTATTTTTGTACGAGAAAAAAAGAAAAGAAAAAGAAAAGAATAGAAAAACGAAAAAAAAAAATCAAAAATTTTAGAAAGAAAGAAAGAAAGAAAGAAAAAAAAAACGAAAAGACAACGCGCGAAAATTTGAAATTTAAAAATGAAGTTTTTTTTTTAAAATGAAAGTTTTTTTTAATAAAAAAACATAAAAAATAATGAAAATACAAAAATTAAAGATATAAAGAAATAAAAACTAAATAAAATTATCTTAGAAATTTTTTCGAAAGAAGAGAGTGAAATATAAACAACAACAACAACTAAAAAATAAAAAACAAAAAGTTGATATAATTAATAGAAAGAGAAGAGGAGAAAAATAAAGAGAAATTAATAAATAATAAATTAAATTTAATTAAATAAAATTAGTTAAGAGTAAAAAAAAAACACAAAAAATATTATTAAGAAAAGACGAAAAAAAAAATTGAATTAAATTGAAATTTTTTGTCTCCAAAATTAAAAATAAATATTTAAAGAAAATTTCTTTTTCTGAACGAAAAATAGAAGGAAATTTATATTATGAATTTTTCTTTTAAGTTGTTTTACACAATTTTTCATTCTTTTTTTTTTTTTGCGTTAAATTGTTTTTTTTTTTGTAAAAATTGTTGTTTTTTTCTTTTTGTGTTTTCCGTTTTTGTTTCTTTTATTATTTCCATTTATTCGTCCTATTATCCTTATCATCCTGAGTCTGATATAATGACAAAAATCAGGAAAAACCAATGATTATTGAAAATTGTATTCCCGTTTTTATGAAATCTTTTGTTTAAATTAATTGAATAAAAAAAAAAAAGGGATTCTTGTTATTGTCGCCTGCGGCCATTTTGAAGAATAACGGAAGACATTTTTTTTTGTTATTTGTTTTTTTGTTAAACTTTGATAAAGTTGCTATTCTTATAGAATAGCCGACATTTTTCTTTTCTGTTGTTGTTGTTATTTGTTTTTTTTTTGTGAGAAGAAAAATGCGCGCAAACGTCAAAATACAAGATAGAAATTATTAAAAAATTGAATTATTTAAAACAGCAACAATAATAAGTTTGAACGTTATCATTTTGTCTCCAATTTTATGTCTCCATTTTTTTTTGTCTCCACCTTGAAATTACGATATGTTTTTATTCTAATTTTCCAAATTGGAAAACCAATTATTTACTTAAAAGAAATACAAAAAGTACTTTGATGAGAGAATGAGAAAAGTTTTTCGTTTATACTTAAATTAAAAGTCTTCCTCTTCTAACGCCCTACACCCCTTTCCCAAATTAACCAAACAAAATAACTTTTCATTCTTCGTAATTTTTACGGTTTTTTTTTACTTCATTTTTTTGATTCATTAAAAACGAAAGGAGAAAAAGAAGAAGAAACTGATGTTTTTTTTGTTCATTTGTGTTTTTTTGTCCACTTTACTAAATAATTTTTCTTTTTTTGTATTTTTACTTAATTTTCTTATTCAAAAGGATTTTTCTCTTTCCTTTTTTTTTCTCTTTTTCTTTCTTCTTTTTTCTCTCTCTCTTTTCTATTTCTCTCTTTTCTTACACATTATTAAGGTTTAAAAATTATTAAATATTAATAATAATTAATTAATAATAATAATTACAGAAATTAATGAATGAATTAATTAAAAAAAAAATAAAAATAGTTTATAAAGAAAAAAAAACATAATAATAAATAAAATAAAATAATTAAATATAAAACAAAAAAAAAACATTTTTAGTAATTAAAAAAATATGAGAAAGAGAAGAAAAATTATGAAATAAAAAAGAAAAAAAAACAAAAAAAAAAAATTAAAATTAAAATATTAAAAGTAAAGTAAAATTAAATAATTAATTTAATTTAATTAAATAAAAATGAAAACAAAAAAAAAAAACAAAAAAAAAATAAAATAAAATAAAATAATTATTAAATATTTTTAACTTTAAGGAAAATACAAAAATGTAATTAAAAAAAAAAAAAACAAAACACATTTTCTGTGATTAAAAAAATATAAAAGGAAAAAAAATAAAAAACTAAAAGAAAGAAAGAATTATAAATTTTTATAAGTTCAAAAAAAAAATTTAAAATATGAGGAAAAAGGAAAATTAACCAAAAAAAAAAAAGAAAAAGAAAAGCCAACAAAAGAAATGGGGATAATAAATGTGTATTTTGTGAGATTGTTTTTCCTCATTTCTTGATTTTTACTTTTCCTCCCACAAAAAAAAAAAAGAAAAAGTTTTCCCATTTTTACCAGATTTTCCTTTTTTTCTCATTAATTTTTTTTCTTTTTTTTTTTTAAATTAATTTTTTTTTTGATTTTTTTTTTCTTTCTTTGTGAATTTTTCAATTTTTCTTTTTTTTTTTTTGTTGAAAACAATAAAAAATTAATTAAAATTAATAAATAAATAAATGAAAACTTATAAAAGTAAATAAATGTAAATTTTTAGGTATTTTGAAAAATGCTACAAAATAAAAAAAAAACTTAAGAAAAATTACAAAAATGAAAATTGAATGTTGTGTCTCTCTCTCTCTTTATTATAAAAAAAAAATACAAACAACAAAAAAACAAGAAAATAATAAATAAGAAGAAAAAAAACTACAAAAAATGAATTGTGAGTTTTTGTTTTTTTTTTTGGCTGGGTGAGGATGATAATGGGGGGTGTAGACAATTATTTCAAATCTAATGAGTTTGGATGAACATTTTTTTTTTAAGACAAAAAAAAAGGAAACAAAAAAGAAGACTGAGGTAATTGACTCTTATTTTTTTGTGTGTGTTTGTAACGGTTTATTTACCGATTTTCTGTTTCCCCCTCAAAATATAATTCAATTTTTTTTTTTGAGTTATTAACGGGGAAAACAAACAAAAACATTTTTAATCACAGTTATCTGTGTTTGCTCTCTTCCCCTCCTCTTTTGTTTCTCTTTTACTGTTTGTTTTTGTTCATTTCTTTAGAAAATGTCTCCACTGTCAAAAAAAAAAAAAAAAAGAAGAAGAAAAACCATCATCTTCTCCACAGATTTATACTTAATAATTATATAAAAAATTAAAAATAAATGGATTTAAACAAAAAAAAAAAAAAGGAACGAAACATAAAAATAAAAAAAATAATGTAATCCTTTTTCTAATCTTAATTTTTTTTTTTCTTTTTTCTTTTTGCATTCCTCAAAAGAAAAGGAATCATTTTCTTTATTATTATATATAATTTTTATTATTATTTTCTTTGCCTTGTTTCTTTTGGCTCTGAAAAAAACTAAAAAATAAAAAAAAAAAAACAGAAAATTATTAAATGAATTGAAATTTTAAACGAATAACGATTTTTTTTTTCTTTGTTTCTTTCCTTTCCCTTTCTTTCTCTCTCTACATAATTTTTAGTCTCCACAAATTTAAATCGAATTAAATTGCCTACTGTGTGTTGTTTTCATATATTTTTGTGATCATGTATGTGAAAGTGGTAACCCTAATTTTTTCTTCTCTCTCTCTCTGTCTCACTCTTTTTATTTTTGTTTTCGTTAAATCGATTTTGGTGTGATTGTGATGAACATTTTTTTTTTCTTTTCGTATTTTTTTTTTTTAAATGAAAATGCCATAAATTATGAATAATTAAAATTAATTAAGTGTCGAAAAGATAAAAGTAAGAAAAAAAACAAAAAAAAAATAATAAATTAATGAAAATAATTCGATTAAAATTCCTCACACTCTCTCTCTCTTTCTATCTTTCTCTCTCTTGAGTGTATTGGGAAAAAATTTAATAAAAAAAAAACAAAAATTGCTTCAATAAAATACAAAAAAAAAAAAAAATTGTCGTCAAAGGCAATAAAAAAAAAAATTATCGAAGAAACACAAAATATTATCATGTTTTAACGTGATTTTTAATAATCGTGTAATGACGTCACGATACAATTCGAATTGTGTCACATTTTTTTTCCTAACCAACACACACACAAAATTAAATTAAAAAATGGCAACCAAAAAATTACGGTTGTCATTATTTTTCTTTTGTTTTGTTCTTCGTCTATTTTTTCTTTTTTTCTTTTGTTTTTGTTGTGACACAAATATAATTGAAAGAATTTTTTTGGTTCGATCCACTTAATTTTTTTTTTTTACAATTTTTCTTGTAATAAAATTTTTTTGGTTAGAAGAAAAATTTAGTGAAAAAACAAACGAAAATAAAACAAAATAAAAATGTATTTGTAATTTTTAAAAAGTAAATTAAATTAATTTAAAACAGAAAAATGTAAAAACAGAAAAATCAAAAACAAAAAGAAAAACAAAAAGAAAAGCTTAAATTAAAAAAAAATACAAGAAACGTTAGACTGTACAAATTGATTGTAAATCTTTTGAATTTTTACAAAACTTAAAAAAAAAAAAAAAATACACTAAAAAAAAAACTCTTAAAAATAAAAATTATAATTATAAAAAGAAAAAAAAAGAAAGAAAGAAAATATTTAAGAATATTTCATAAAAACAAAAATTATATTTTAAAAAAATAAAAAGACAAAAAAAAAAAAAAACAAAGGAAAATTGAAAATAAAAAAAATAAAAATTAAAATAAAAACAAAAGAAAAAAATAAATTATTAAATTTTAATTGTTAAGCGAATATGAACGCTCTTTACCACCTATCCTTCAATCTCTATCCTGACTACCCCTCCCCCTTCCCCTCCACCCCCCCTTCCTAAAAAAAACAATATTCTTCTTTGAAACCTCCAAAACCTGAACCTGTACTTTTAAATAAATTAATTAGAATTAATTACCAAAACCAACAACAACAACAACAACAACAAAGAAAAATAAAAATATTGTTGTATTTAGGCATTAGGGTGAACAACAACAATAACAGCAGCAGCAGCAGCAGTAGCCAATAACAAAAAATATTCAAAGAAGAAGAAGAAAAATTAAACAAAAAAAAAAAAAAATTTTAAAAAGAAAAAAAAAAAAACAAAAAATGTCTAAAAATATTGAGAATTAAAAAATAAAAAAATCATTAAAAAAAAAATGTGAAAAAAATAAAAATTTCGTTGTCTTTTATTTATATTACCAAATCAACTAAACCAACCCTCTCCACTTTCTCTATAATAAGGTCTAACAACAGTCTATTGTTTACTCATCTATTACATCTATTTACATCAATGTGTGTATGTGTGTATGTGTGCATGGCTTTATGTGTTGATGGAAAGCAAAGCCCAATAATATAGTTTGTAAATGTTTCAATTATAAAATGATCTTTTCTCTACCACTTAAATAAAATCTCCCTTTCTCTCTCTCTCTCTCTCTATCTATATCTTTCTCTTTCATCTATTTCATCCCGTTTGTTTTTCAGAAAAGTGTTTTTCTATAAATTTTCATGTGAATTTTAAAGTGTCCAAATGAGAAGAGGTAAGTTGAACAATTTTTCCAATTCTTTTACTGAAATTCTTTTGATGTCATTCCAATGGATGTGATGAGAAGATAGAGAAGGGTAAGTTGATTTAAGGATAATTTCAAATCATTTATTTTCATGTGACCGAGTTCTACTTTATTTTCTTTTTCCTGGGTCAATAAAAAAGATAATGGAAATTTTTCATATAGAATTTATCGTTTAGTTTAGAGGGAGTTACAAAGTTCCAGTAACTTTCGGAAGGATAAATTCTAGATCATCATTTGGTTGTGTTAGAAAAATCAAATTGGTAAAAATTCATACGTAAATGCGTCTCAAATAATTTAGTTAAAAATCGATAAAACAAACCATTTTGTACGGTACACAAAACAAAAAAAGGATTTAAAAATTGAGGTAATTTTTTTTTGTATTTCAAACTGTTTCTACCAGACCCGAATAAAAAATAGAGGTGGCCACATTAAAAAAAAAATTGACTGTAGGAAAGGAAATTGACATTTTTCACTTTAGTGATTTAATGTGGTTCTCAATTTTTCTTTTTTGTGAATTAAAAAAAAATTGATTTATTTCATTGTTAGCTGAGGAATTTTTGAAAAAACGGCTTAGAAACTTTATTAAGATTTAAATTAAAAGATAAAAAAAAAAATTCATTCGATTTTCCACATAATTTTTTTCCTAGAATTTTGCGTGCATTTGTGTGTGTGAGTGTGTGTGTGTGTGTGTATATAAGTGGGCGATGTGATCTCTGACTCTTTCATGTATAGACAACGATGAAGATTGATGAAGGCCAATTTCTTTTCTATCAGTTTTTTTGTTCGCTCTCTCTCTCTCTCTCTCTCTCTCTCTCTCTCTCTCTCTCTCTCTCTCTCTCTCTCTTTTACTCTATTGTGATTCTTTTTCGTTTGTGAAATGAAAATGAAAGTAAAATATATAAATTCTATACCTACGTATACTAATGAAAAGGAAAAGTTGTTTGACTTTTTTATTTACTCCATTTTCTTCATCTTTCCAATTTTTTTTTTGTTTTTTGTCTTTTGTTTTTCTTCTTTTTTTTTTTCGTTTTCTTCCTCCATTTATAAAATGATTGACGATTCTTTTATTTATAGTACAAAGAATAAAAATATCCTTGACAATGAAAATGGCGTTGGTTTTTATTTTTTGTTTTTTTTTTTTGTTAAATAAAAATCTATATAATGAGTGAAATAAGAAGAAGAAGAAGAAGAAGAAGGAGGAGAAGAAGAAGAAGAAGAAAGAAAGAAGGTAAGTTTGTATAAAATTCTATTTTTGTTTTATTGTGTTTTGGTTCATTATGCGCTAAAGAACCAAAAAAAAAAAAGAGTTAAAGTTGTGGAAAGAAGGCAGAAACAGAAAAAGAGAGAGAGAGAGAGAGAAAGAGTTAGATCATAAGAGTGTGAGAGAGAGAGAGAGAAAATATAATAATAAAAAATATATGAATATTGTTATTATTTATTTGTGTATTCCTTATTCTTTCATTATTTTTGAGTTGTTTGTATTTCATTCTTATTATTTTCTTATATACATTTTTTTTTTCTTTTTTTGTTATAATAAAAATAAGAAAGACGTAATAACAAGTTCGTTCTTTTTGCATTCACAATATTCTTCATCTCATTTTTTTCTTTTTCATGTCGGTCCACCATCTTCTCCACCTTACCTTATCGCATCTATTGTTGAGATGACCCATTTAATATTTTGTTTTGTTATGCGTTAACACAAAAACCCATCATTTTCTTTAATAATAATATTTTAGGCGCAACCTCCTCAAACCGCCTCAATCCCACAACAAGGAAAAAAACTCCCGCCAGCTTTTCGCAATTTCCAAAATTATGGCTGGGTGGGTAGGGGGACAAGAGAGAATGAAGGAAATTAATAATCATTTATTTTTATCAAAAATAAGGAAATAAAGAAATAAGGATGGAAAATTGGGGAATTGGACAATTCATCGTGCGTAATATTTTTTCAAATTCTCTCCCTTTTTTTTATACGCGATTTCGTTTAAATTAAATTCTCAAAAATCCTTTTTACAAATTTCACTAATGAAGGACATTTTATTTTGTATGCCTCTAATTGTGTCTGGGCGCGTGTGTGTGTGTGTAAGTGAAAGTTGTTTTATTTTATTTTTTGGAACTTTAATTTGTTTTTTTTTTCTGCTTGTTCTTTATTTTGCAGTTGTTGTTGTTGTTGTTGTTGTAATTGTTGTTGCCTTTTATTGAACGAGATTAACTTGAATAATATAAAATGCCAAATTAACAAATTTTGTCTGTTTTTTATTTTCTGTGAGGTTAAAATTATTCTCTTTTTCTCTAAATGATTTTTTTGGTTGATTTCAAAAATAGAAAAAAGAAACGAAACGAAGGAAAAAAAAATAAATAGAACGGGGCTGAACACGATTGATTATTTTTATTAACGAATACACTGACGACAGACAGACAAACAGACAGACATAAAATTATTAATTTTTTTGCGTATAGCTAATTTTTATGATGAATAAGATGACGAGAAATAATAATAACAACAACAACAATAATAATTATAATAAACTTTAGAGACCTTAAGAAAATTAAAAAAAAAAAAAAAATAGAAAGAAAAAAAAAATCATCATCATCTCGTATGAAAGTAAAAAAAAATTGTAGATAAACTCTGGCCGCTGACTTAACTTTATTATAATTATTTATTTGTTTCTTTGTTGTTGTTGTTGTTGTTGTTATATTTTTTTTTTTTGTTTATAAATAACTGGCCAAAAAAAATTTGTGTAATAAACTTTCATTATATATTTTTTTTTTTTAACATTTACGTTTACATATGAACGTACTGAGCGTACTCAGTTACAGTAATACGATCAAACTAACTAAAGTGACTGTTTTTTTTTTTTTTTTTTTGAAATAAATTAAAAATTATGTAATTCTCTTTTTTTTTCTATCCTTCATTCTCTCTCTCTCTCTCTCTCTCTCTCTCTTTTGCTTACTAGTGAATCTGATAAAAAATAAAAAAGTACAGTGAAATCTGAAACAATAAGAAGAAGAAAAAAAATAAACCAATTATTGAAGACAGATTTAGATTACAAAGACAGAAGGGAAATAAAAGACAATTTCTAGATTGATATATATAACTTCAAAATAAAAACAAGATAGCGAATGCACAATGTTATGTGTGTGAGTTAAATAGAATTTCGTGTTAGAAGTAACTGTGACTTTATACCTAACTTTTATTTTTTTATATGAATTTCCTCTTTACAATTTTTTTCATCTTCTTCTTCTTCTTCTTCTGTTTCACAATAATGAAAAGTCCTTTACAATTTTAAAACTGTTATATTCTTATATGTAGTTTATAACAAATGACAGAAACAATGAAAAAGAACAACAAAAACTAACAATATTGTTAGTTAGAAAGAGACAGAGAGAGAGAGAGAGAATAAATTTTTGTATCATTGGACTGTATAGTTTTTTAAGAGACTTTTTGAAAAGATTTTTTATTCAGTTCAGGGAAATCCGCTTCAATAAAATGAAAAGAAAAATGAAAGAATTAAAAGAAAAAAAAAACACAATTACAAAAGCAACAAGAGACTTTTATTATTAATTATTTAATTTAGTGGCGTTCTTCTTCTTCTTCTTCTTGTCTATATTTCTGTATTTTTGTGTTCTGTGTGTGTGTTCTCAATTTAATTAAAATTTTGTATAAAAAAAAATAATGGAATGAGAAGAATCGAAAGAGGAAAGAAGAAGAAGAAGAAGAAGAAGAAGAAGAAGAAGAAGAAGAAGAAGAAGAAGAAGAAGAAGAAGAAGAAGAAGAAGAAGAAGAAGAAGAAGAAGAAGAAGAAGAAGAAGAAGAAGAAGAAGAAGAAGAAGAAGAAGAAGAAGAAGAAGAAGAAGAAGAAGAAGAAGAAGAAGAAGAAGAAGAAGAAGAAGAAGAAGAAGAAGAAGAAGAAGAAGAAGAAGAAGAAGAAGAAGAAGAAGAAGAAGAAGAAGAAGAAGAAGAAGAAGAAGAAGAAGAAGAAGAAGAAGAAGAAGAAGAAGAAGAAGAAGAAGAAGAAGAAGAAGAAGAAGAAGAAGAAGAAGAAGAAGAAGAAGAAGAAGAAGAAGAAGAAGAAGAAGAAGAAGAAGAAGAAGAAGAAGAAAAACTAAATTATTGTATAGTTATTATAATTTCTTCCTCTTCCGGGATTTAATACTAATTTATATCGGATAATTTTGTGTGTTAGATTGAAACATTAAAAACAGATAACACACACATACATACATACACACACACTATGGCACATATGTACACACACACACATATTTAATGGGAGGAAATAATATAAAGTGTGTTGCTTAATTTCACTTAAGTGAAATTACTTTAAAAAAAAAAAGAACTTAAACTGACAAATATTTTTACTTTTTCTTTTATCTTCTATTTGACCGATACATTGTGTGAGTGTTAGTGTGTGTGTGTGTGTTACTGTACTGTTTAGAAGTTAAGACATAAAACACGATGAAGATGGAAGATAAATTATCTACATAGAATGATCAAATAATTGTGTTCATGTAATATTTTTTTTTTTTTTGTTACTTTTGGACCCTTCCATATAAGATCAGGAGGATTAGCAACTCTCTTAAATTGTTTCTCTCTGACCGAGACATGAATAATTATTTTTTTTTTTTTTTTTGTATAATAAAGACAAAAGAGTAAAAATGCCTTAAGGAGTTTTTTTTTTCTTTTCTTTTCTATATACACAACAAAGTTAAAATGTTGGAATTTATCTTGCGTGATTTACTTAATAAAAAAAAATTGTATGTAATTCTTTTTATCACGCGCGTCTCTCTGTCTGATTCCGTGTAATGTGGTTTTACACACATCATGTGTGTGTGTCTCTCTCACTCTCTTTCTCTCTCTCTCCGTATGTCAACTTTAAAGATACAACAAAATAATTAAAATGTATTTTTATTTTTTTATTGGAAAAAAAATTGCGTAATTCGAAAGTGTTTTTTTTTTGTATTGTTGGTGTAAGTTGAAGAGTTTGGTGCAGGTGTTTTTTTTTTTATCGTTTTAAACCAAATTATACATTATTTTATATAAATTGTTTGGGTGGAGGAGAACGTGTTTTGTTTTTGGTTTTTATAGTTTTACATTACAGTATAGATTGTGTGGATTTCAGATTGAACGTTGAAAAAATTTAAAAGAAAAAAAAAAATCACCATTTAAGAATTTTGGAATGGTATTAAAGAAACAGGTTGATTCTCTAAGAACCTACGTATTATGATGATTTAATTCGATTAAGCAAATGAGGTCGGTCCAATTAGACAATCAAGTTTGCGTTAAAGTGTATCAGACAGAATACGATTAAATTTGAGAGGTGGTCCGATTTCAAAAGGTTCACTCGTAGAGGTAAAAAGGCGATGTAATTTGAGAGATGGTCCGATTACACAAAGTTAAATTTTTGGCATAAAGGAACGAAAATCCTGTTTGACCTAATTCAAAAGGTTCAATCAAATTTTGTTTTGCCGTCTCTTTCTCGCCCTTTAATTTATAAAAACAATTGAATTTTTTGTGTTACTTTTGACATAACATTTTGTTTCTTGTAATCAATACACACACGTAAAATAATGACCAATTTTACAAAAGTTAAAGAAGAAGAAGAAGAAGCAGAAAAAAGCTCAGTCATCAGATTCATTACTTTACCTGGTGATTTCTTGCATCATTAATTTGGTTATTGTTATTGTTGTTGTTGTTGTTTTTTTTTTTTTTTGATTTAAAAACGTTTTAAAAAAATAAACGCAATAATTGTACGTGCTAACACGTGAAAGAAAAAGTAAGTCCTTGAGTGCAGTTAAGCTGCCTCAATTTTTAGTTAGTTAAAAAAAAAATAAACACCAAAAAAAAAAAACAACAACAAAAACAAATCAAACAAGATTATAAACGAAATCAACCAAAAATATATTGACCTCAATTTATCAGTACGATTTATATTTTTTTTTTTACTTCTGTTTGTCTCTTTCTACATCACTATTAGAACACACTCACACACTGTTTTTGTCTCTTTCAAACACTTTAAGGTCGACTAATTATTTAGTTTCAAATTATTTTTACATAATTAAAACGAAAAATAATGACAACAACAAAATATTAAAATTCAAATTACAAAAAAAAAAAAAAAATGATAAAAATTCTTTTCTATAATTTTACAATGAGGAGGGATAAAACAACAACAACAACAACAGCATCAAATAATGAATTTTCCTTTTTATTTTCTGTGAAATAAAAACGAACAAACATTTAATTGATTGATTTAATTAAATCACGAAATAAATTTTTTGTTTGTTTGTTTGTTATTTTTTTTTTTTTTCGATTTGATTTTGTTTCTGTAAAATACCAACAAAAAGAAACAAAAAGGTATGAGACGAAAACAGAAAACGTGTTCTAAATCTTGTGCTGTCAGATTTCTATTCCAAATTTTTTATTTTTGTCACTTTTTGGGTTGTTGTTTTTGTTGCTTCAAAAGTAAATGAAAAACAAAAAAAAAACAATTCATAGATAAAACTTTAAGTTTAATTTAATATTTTGTGGCAAAAAAAAAAATAACAACAACAAAAATATAAATACTAAAGTCAATATTTGTTTATTGAACAAATAATTATTAATTATTGATGTTTTCTTTAGAAACGATAAACAGAAAAAAAAACCAGAAAATTAAGAACGAATTATAAAGCACGTGATTATTAAAATGTTTTGTCTTTGATGATTAAGCACAATAGGTTTTTTTTTCAGTACAATTTAGATGGATCTAAATAATATAATTTTTGTACCAGGTTTCAATAATGAAATACGTTTATTAGTCATTCCTTAAGTGACTACCAATTGCCTACCAATTGCAATTTAATGTGATCTGTGAGTTTAAACTCTAGATTCTAGAGGTAGATTGTTGAAAATTTACTCCATTCTTTTGTATCAGAACAAGAAGAATTTATTCCAGTTGGAAGAGATGGAAAAGTTAAAAAGGGTCAAAATTTCCAATTGAAATTAGAAACTGAATCAAACCAAGAACTATACTCTGCGATGTTGAAATAATCTGTGTATTTTTTTTTTCATCTTTTTGGAATGTCCAATAATTGTTTCACGGAAGCCTATAATTCAAAAATATTTAATTAATCCGCACTTTATTTAAGTTTATGTAAAGCTACTTACCTTGAACGAATTTTTCCGTTTATATATTTTATATATACTGCGTAATGTGAATTGCGCACTTCGTCAAACTACAGAGAAATAAAAAAATTACAGACAATCAGAATTTAATTTAAGAAACACGAAAAATTGAAAGTACTTAAAGAGTCAGCATGAATTTATGCTTCAAGTACTCGGTTTTTTTTTCATTAAAATTAACCGATATCAAGTAAAAGTAATTCAAGTTCAATTAAGTCTTACAAGTATAGTATTATTGCAGCTATTTATTAAAACGGAAATCCATCATCCCTTTTTTTTTAGCAGTACAATCAATAACAAAGCTGTCACTTTTTAGTTCAATGTATAGACGCTAGTCTCATTTGTTAACTGACATTTACTAAAACTATTTTACTATTTTTACTGTTTAATGCCTCTTAAAGTGTAAACTAAAAATGTAACAAATAACGGGATAATGTGTATCAACCTCCAGACACAAATACAAAAACTATAAATACAATTTAAATAAAATATAATAATTTATTTGGACGACTTTTTGTTTTTGTTTAAATTGTTGTTTTTCCGTTTGTATAAAATTCAAAATATTCACAATACTTTTAACTGGAGACTAGAATAGAGCCAGAAAGAGACAACAGGATATAAGAGTAATTTATATCAGAATGAAAATGAGATAGGAATATTAAAATAAATTACGTAGCAGCAAATACAAAGTTTTTAATTTCTTCAGATTATGGCGTCTCCACCTAATTTTTCCCCCTTTGTTTTATTGTTGTTAAATTGTTGCCAAATATTATTGTTGATTTTTTTATTCTTTTTAAAAAAAAAAGTGAAGATTTCTAACCTCGAAATAAAAATTATTATTGTTTTTATTTCTGATGTGAATTTAATGATTTTTAAATGAATAAATGAAAGATGGTAGAGAATGACAACTTAAGAGGTTATTCCTTTATGATTTAATTTGATTGTTTATTGTGAATTGAATTGTGAATTTGAATTTGTGAATTGTGAATTTGAATTTAGATTAAACAATTCAGGTAGTCAAAATTTTTATTTAATAATAACAATAATAATAGACTATTTTCGATAATGAATTGCAAAATTGTTTTTGTTTTATTTAAAATGTAAATTTTGGTTTTTTATTGAACAATTCAATTATTCAATATAAATAAAATCCTCGATATGTCTGTCAGTTAGTGGATCATATATTTATGTAAAGTTAAGTTATGATGCTAGAGAGAAGGTATTGTCAAAAGATGTAATATGGATGGAGTATGGATGGCAGCAAAAAAGAGCCAAACAAAAAATGTTTCATTATTATAAAGATGATTTGACCTTTAAATAGTTTTTATTTAAATAAAATAAAAAATCACAACACTACAAAGAGAGATAAAGAGAGAGAGAGAGAAAATTTGTTACTGACAAAAATATGCTTACTCTTATAGTTAAGTCATGGCCACCACGGATTTGATTTTAATCAATAACAATTTATTGTCTTATTTTTTATAAATAAAAGAGTGAGGTAGACGGACGAAAGAGGGAAATAGAGAGAGAGAGAGACAGAGAGAAATAAAAGTAATGCATTTGGACGCACCTATAAAAAAAGAGAATCATTTCCAAGAAGTCAAAGGTGACATACAAAATAACAACAATAAACACACAAACAACAACAATAACAATAAATAAATAAGAAGAAAAATAAAGTGAAGATGGTAATTTATTAAATTAATAATGTTAAATGTACTTTTTTTTTGTATTCAGACTTGAGAGGGTTTTTTCCCAAATCTCTTCTAAGAAAAATGTAAAAACATTAAATAAAAACACAAATCACTATTTGTAATCTCACGTTCTCAATGACGTCATTATCATAAAATATAAATATTAAAAAAAGAAAAAAAAAACTTTAAGTGATGTAAATCAGATACACAAAAATTAATACTCACTTTTAATTAGCGTGTAAAAGATTATTCTGTAAATAGAAGAGACGGAAAAAATTGAAGTAAAACACGAGGTATGATGACCCTCTTTTTTTTGTTTTGTTTTCTTTCTTTTTTTGTTTATTATGGATGACTCAAAAGAAAAAACAAAAAACAAGAAAAAAATTAGCTGAAAAAAAAACAACAACAAATCATTAAAAAAAAAAATTTAATAATAAAACAAATAAACAAAAAAGGTAAACAATAACAAGAAGAACGAAAACTTTTTTGTTTCTTGTCCTATTCGCAAAAGTCTCTGAAGTCTGACGGAAAATGATGAATGTATAAAATTAATTCTTCAATTTAATATTCTAAACAACATTCGGACAAAATAGAAATAAAATTATTTCTCTAAATTTAATAGTAATTGTTAATTTCCATATATTCCATTCCATTTTATTCCAGGTGCAAATTTTTCAGTCTTCTGAAAAATGTTACGACAAAAAAATACATTTTTGAACGAACGAACATTTAATGACCGACCAAAAAACAGCATGGCAAAATGACGATGTTTTGAAGTGGGATGGTGCCGAGTTCGAATCTCTAAATTTTTTTAATAAATTATTACAACAAAAAAAAAATTAAATAAAAGCAAAAAGACAACAAAAAACAACAATAAAAAGAAAAAAAACAAAAATCTGGTGACAAAATTTACTTAAAAGCTTTGACTTTTGGTTTGCTTCTTTTTTGTTTTCTTTGTAATTTTAAAATATTTTGTCTATAGTACTTTTTAAGAGTGCAATCAACTTTTTTCTATTTTTGGTCGTTTTTTTTTTGTTTGGTTTTTTGTTTTTTTCTCTACGTACAACTTTTTTCTTTTTTTTTATTTGACGAATGACAAAAAAGATTTCAATCAAAAACTTTTATTCATTTAGAACCAAACAACAACAGCAACAACAACGGCAGCAACAACAACAAACAACCAAAAGGAATATAAACAAAAGACAAACGAATTTGTATTTTGTCGTTTTTAATTTGTGCAAAATTAAAAACAAAAAAAAAAAAAAAACTTTAAAAAACAAAAAAAATTGTTAAAATATTAAAATAAAATATTCAATTGTTGTAGAAAACAACACACACACACACACACAACAAAATCATAATCTCTGACTTCGTTCATAGAATCAAAGAAAAAAAAAAAAAAAGTAAAAACGCACAGACGAATTTATTACAAACGGTTCGTTGATTTTGAAAATAAAAACCTTCTTTTTTTTTCCTGTTTTTCGTTGTCATATCAACACAACGGCCATGACTTTCAGTTAAATCATTTTTTTTTGTTATTGTGATTTTGAATCGTTTGGTGTTGCCCGATTATTGCTAACAACTAAATAAGCGTTCGTTCACTAATTTTAATTTATTGTTTTGTATTTTTGTTCCTTTTATTGTTTTAATTCTCTTTTTTGCTTTTTTTTTTTGTTTTTGTTTTTGAATAAAAAATTTCCAACATGACAACCGATTACTCAACACGTGGAAAAACGAATTTAAATTTTACAAAATAACTTCTTCATTTTTACTTTTTTTCTTTTTTTTTTTGATTTAAAATATTTCACTAAAATTTTTTTGGTGTGTGTTGTTTTTTTTAATGCGATATATTCTACTGGTATTACTTAATCGATCATCTTATATTTTATGGGATACGGGTATATTATTATAACTTTCTTTTATTCTACGTTTCTGCATCTCTCTCTCTCTCTCTTACTTTTATTTACCTATTTCATTTTATATATAATTTTTATTACAACAACAACCACAAGAACAACAACAACAATAAATAATAAATAATGGTATCGATAAAATCATCTGTACTATGTAATTCTTTCTCTACCATCTATACCCTTCTCTTTCTCGACTTTTAGTACCATTTTATTTTTATTTGTATTTTTTGTTTTTTTTTTCTGTATTTGATGTTATGTAATTGTAATAAGTTTTGGTTGTAATATTTACAAATACATAAAGTGAATTGCTTCATGAATTTTCTTTTTATTTATTTTTATATTGTAAGTTTTATTTTCTTCTTTTATTTATTTATTTTTTTCTCTCTCTATTTTCGATTAAAATCAAATAAAAATGAATTCATATTTATAGTTTTTGTTTTTGTTTTTTCTCTTTTGCTTCCTCCTTTCAAAGAGATGAATTTTCACTCTAAGTAATAATTTTGTAATTGTAAATTATTATTTTGTTATTGTTTTTCTTTTTATTATTTTTTTTTTGTATTATTTAATTTGATTATTGTCGGATGATGGCCTATTCTATTATATATATTTTTATATAAAGTTCGATGGCATCGTAGATTTTCGTTGCAATTCAAAAAATTTGCTTCTAATTTTTTTTTTTTTGTTTTATTTTTGTTTTTCTTTTTTTTGTTATTTTTGAAAAAAAAAATTATTTAATTTATGCATTTTGTATAATTATTGAGTACAATGAACTTTTCTTTTTATTTTAAAAGTAATTGTTAATTTTCATATATTCCATTCCATTTCATTCCAGGTGCAAATTTTTCAGTCTTCTCAAAAATGTTAGGACAAAAAAATACATTTTTGAACGAACGAACGTTTCATGACCGACAAAAATGACAGCATGGCAACTTGACGACATTTTGAAGCGGGAAGGTGCCCAGTTCGAATTTCGACCAAGGCGGGATTATGTACTAAACATTTTTAAGTGATAACATCTATTTTTGACCCTGGGCCTCGGTGTACAGGAACCTCAGGTTTAATCCAACTATAAAAAATAGGGAGCCCCACTTGGCTGGGAAGTTCTGAACGTTATAATGAACAAAACCATAGAAAAAAAACGTTTAATGGACATCCATTTTTTTTTTTTTCACTATGAGCATCGGGCAATAATATCGATAGTTAAATTTTGACAGTTTCCTTATTCCTGATCATTATTAAAATTATTATTTATTTTATCGTTTTTCTTCTTCATCTTCAATATTAATTTTATTTCATCTGTTTTTATATATTTTTTATTTTGTGTTTTATTGTTGTTGTTGTTTTTTAGTTTCTTCAAAAAAAAAGAAAAAATCAAAACTTTAGATAAACTTTCACCGATATTCTTTTATCTCAGAAAATTAAAAATTAAAAATTAAAATTAAACAAGATGATGGATTGTGTCGTCCCTTTCATAATTGTTTCCCTTTCTGTTTATTTGTCTTTTCTTTTTCTTTTTTATTCAGATTAAGAAAATAATGAGATTAAGAAAATCATAATAATTGAACGTGAAATTATCGTGAAAGTGTTTTTTTTTTGTGTTTCTTTTGTTTTTGTTTTTTTTTTTTTTTTTTTAAATTGATTTTTATTTTGAAAGATTAACGTTGACAGAGAAACAGTTAATCCATTATAATTTTCTTATCAATAAAAAAAATTGATATAAATTTCTTTTCTATTTTTTCTTTTTTTTTAATATTTTTATTTATTTTTTTTTTTTGTTTTGTATAAAAAGGAAAAGGCAACAAAATCCTCATTTCTAAATTACACAATTTTATAGAAATTAATTTAAAAAAAAAAAAATCTAATAACAAAATAACAACAAAATCCATTTAATTTTTAAACGATAATAAAAATAAGTAATAAATTCAATTGGTTTCAAAATTATTTTGTTTAAAATAAAAAAGAAAAATAAATACGGATTAAACAAAAATGAAAATGCCTCCATCATAAAAAGAAGAAGAAGAAGAAAGAAAAGGGGAAAAAAACACAAAAACAAAATTCGAAGAAAATAATAAAAAAATAAATAAATAAAAAATAATCGTAAAGAATTGTTCATTTTTTTATTGTTATTGATTTTTGAAATTATAAATTAAGAAATAAATTTTATTGTTTTGTGGACTTACTATAAATTTTTGTTTTTTTTTTCTTTTTTCTGTTTCAAATTCGTTAATTAAAAAAAGAAAGAAAAAATAAATAAATAAAATAGAAAAAAAACAACAACAACACAAAGGGAGAAAAAACTCAAAGAAAAAATGCAATTAAATTTATTTTCTTTTTCTTTTTTTTTTCAATCAGCAAAAAAAAAAAAAAAACTTATCAGAAAGACTGAATTTTTTGAATAAATTACAAAATAAAATCAAATTGAGACAAATTGTCTTATTGGACTTAACGGGAATATTTTCTTTATCACAAAAAAAAAAAAGAAAAATAAAATAAGTGGAAACTTTTTACATAGACACCGACCGATTCATTGTCCTAAAACAAAAAAAAAAACATTTACGTCACATGCAAAAGTGTTCGAAGTTGTTGAAAGTAGTTTTTTTTTTTGTACTCTTTAAATTATTTCTTAGCAATTGTTATGAATGAAAGCCGAATAAAATTCAATTTATACGTAAAATAAAAGTACATGTTACAAATGAGAAAAATTGTAGAAAAGGGGGGGAAGGGCGGAATATGTGGAATAAAAAAAATTGTATTGTGTTGACCGATACATATAATTGACTCCGGCGCATGTTTGAAATATTTTTGTATATTTTTTTGCTAATTTTTCATCTTACAAATTATCTGTTGAAAGTTTTCTCTATACTGTTTGTTATTGTTGCATTTGCCTTTTTTTTTATTTATCTGAAACGAAACAAAACACAAAAAACACAAAAAAAATGAATAAATAAATAAACTCTAAAAATAAATGAAAACAGAAAAACAAAATCACGCAATTCTGTAGATTTCGTGGAATACCTTTTTTTTTTTTGTTTATTTTTTATTCTTGCAACAAAAAAATATTGATCAGTTGTTGTTGTTGTTTTCCTATTAAAAAGGTAAAAATAATTACCAGTGTTCCTCTCTCTCTCTATCTCTCTCTCACTCTTTTATAAATTATAAATTTTAGGTTAGAAAAATATTTTGTAGGCGACACAATAAAAAAAGAAACGAAAAAAAAAAGGCAGCACCAACCATACTGATTATTATGAAGTAAATCATGTAATGGCAATTGTAATTATTATTGTAAATTGTAAATGTAGTAACAGAGGTACATAGTTACTAAAAATATATAATATTTTTATAATATATATATAATAATTTTAATAATAAATGAAAAAGGGAAAAGAAAAACAAGTAAAACGTCACATAGGGCACAGAATCAAAATAATAATCAATAAATAAAGATACAAAAATCAATCGAATTTTTCAATTGAAAGTTTTCTTTTTTTTTTTTTATTTAACGCAACTTTTCAATTTTATTTCTTTTTTATTCAGTTATTTTTCAGTTGTTCTTTTTAAATATTTTTTTTATGCAACAGTTTTATTTTTTTTTATTTTGAAATTAAATTCTTTCACTTAAAAATCTTTAATTTTGATTTTTTTTTTCTTAATTGTTAACTTCGTTTATTTCCCAATTTCTTATAGATTTCTGTTTACATTATTATTATTATTATTATTTTTCTTTGCTGTTGTTGTAATTTTTTGTAAATTCACAATTTTAATTATCGACTTTTGGACTGCGGGACTAAAAATATGTAATTATACCACGTGACTTTTAAACAGACCTTTTTACATTCATTTGTCTTCATTCTCGTTTGTTGTGCTTTTTTTTTTGTTTTGTGTGTTGATTGTTTCAACTTTTAGTTTTGTTTTGTTTTTTTTGCTCATTGAAATTGTTGTTGTTGTTGTTGTTGTTGTTGTTGTTCTTAACTTTCGTCTTTTTTGTTTTAAACTTTAATGAGACGCACGTTTGTAATTATTTATCCAACTGAGAGGGAGAGAGAGAAAGAGAGAGATAATTTCGGTGTTTTTGTCTTTTTTTACTTTTCAGTTAAATAATAATAAATGGGTAATGGGTAATGGGTAATGACGGCGTATCGTAAAATATTGAAAAGTATTATTGAAAATTTTTATAAATTCAAAGAAGAGAAAATAAATGAAGACTATGTAAAAATTTGTTTAAAATTGACACAATTTTATTTACTATTTATTTCTCTTTTTACACGTTCAATGAACCCTTCTGACTTTATTTTATTCTTACATAATTTCATAATATTTATTATAAATGAATGGCATATACAAGATATTCCAGTGGTGGCTACGCCATATCATCTTTTAATTTAATTCAGATCTAAATGTTTGTACAGGTAACAGGAGGATACTTTTATGTGTTCAACTCTCTACGACTATAAAATTATTTCAGTATAAATTCAGATCAAATTAATTATTATAAAACTTCAAAGTATATTCATCAATTTGTACATCTTTAAATTACCTTGAGATGAGTCACACTCTACTTTCAACTTATAATAAAATCCTTGGTAATGCCTAAAATTGTTAGAATATGTTGTTTTAAACTCACATGAACGTTCCAATGTTCTACTTTGAGTGTTAAATATAAAATTATTATGGACCTTTGACCTTTGGCAAAAAAATACTTTACTTATAAAAACTCCACACAGAAATTAAACCTTCATATAAAAATACTCATCAGATTTTTATCCAAAAATAATTAAAAAATAAAAATGAAAGCAAATTATATTTGAAGTGACATAAATTACCTGATTTGAACCTGTACAAACACATTACATATAATTTATTTCAAGTGTCCCAAATATTAGAGAATAACAACAAAAAATCTACGCCACTGAACGTAATAATTTAAATTTTTCTATATTTTGTTTGTTTGTTGTTGTTTATTTTATTATTAAATTCTCTGATTCAACTTTACAATTTTTGTTTTATTTTTGTTTTATTTTTATTTTGTTTTGTTTTGTGTTTTTTTTTTAAGTCGTGTGCGCTAAATCTTTTAAGAGTGCAAATTGACATTTGATTTATAAAATACAACAACAACAAACAACAACAACAGAAAAAAAGCCTCTCCTTTTCTTCATCACTCTTCTTCTTCTTTTGAACACAATTTTTTTTGTTGGTTGTTGGTGATTTTTTTCCATTAAATAAATACAAATATGTAAATGTCAAATTTTCGTTTTTGTTTTTCTTCTTAATTTTTTGTTGGAAGAAAATAAAATGAAATGAATTTTGTTTTTGGTTTTTTTTTTTTTGCTTGTATTTTATTTGACATTCATTCATTATAATTTCTTGTATTGTGTCATAATCCAGATTAGTTCTGGTCTAGAGTGCTGCAATTTATAACAAAAAAAAAAAACAACAAAAAAAGCCACAATTAAATAATGATTAATAATTTTTAATTTTTACTTATTGTTGTTGCTGTTGTTGTTAGTCGTGGTTTTTTAATTCAAAAATTTTTAATACAGAGATATTTTCACTGTAGATAATTTCCCATACAAAAATTTATGTAAGTACAGGTAATACAGAACTACATCTAGAGTTATACAGAACTGATGTTGTTGTTGTTATTGTTGTTGTTGTTGTTATTGTTGTTGTTGTTGTTGTATGATATAAGATGAGCAACACAATAATTGTTCATATAATTTTATTAAAGATGATTTTTACAAATAAAATAGAAAAAAAAAGTGTTCAAAATTTTTTAAGTTGACTTAACTTAAGCGTGTCTATAAAAATTTATGCGTGTCGAGAGACAATTCGAAAAGAAATAATTTATATGGGGTTAAAAATAATGATGGCGTTTTTTGTTCAATTCTTTTTTTTTTGTAAATATTATTTAAAATTGAGAGAGTTGTCTGTATGTCGATTACTCAAAAAAGTAAGCTGCCAACGATAATACTCGATAATAGGATGCTCTGTAAAAATAGTCACGCTGTGTAGCAGATCAACTCTCCATCAATTAGAAGGGTAACCGGGTTCAAATGTTGACGTCGTATGGAAACAATGATTTGGATAACAATAAAATTGCTGGTCCTTTATTTTTAAATGATCCTAACATTTGATACAAGACACGTTTCTAACTCCCATTACAAATCAAATCAAATCTAATGTTGCGTTAATTTGTTTTCTATACATAAAAAAACAACAACATACAAACTGGAAATGTGATGTAAATATTGATGTGCACTTTTGAATAACTTGAAAGAAAGTATTATTGAGAGGGGAAAAACCTAATAATATTTTATTTAAAAACAGCTCATCCACAATCTTAACTGTAATGATTGGATGGGCAGTTAGATAACAATTTTCTTAAAAGACAATTTTTATTTTTTTAGAATTTACATTTACAAAAATTTTGCACTGCAAGTTTTTTTATAATAAAAAAAAAAAAAGAATTCCAATTGCAGTCTATAAATAGAAATTATATTTTTGGATTGTTTTTTTTTTTTTGCTCAATATTGTTGTTTTTGTATCTTGACTTAAAAAAGAAGAAATAAATGAAGACAAATTTTAATGTTTATTCCATAAACATAATTTACCTGATAAATCTTAATCCCTCCATTTACAAATTCCATTACAAAAAAAAAAAAAATTATTGACAAAAATGAAATCAGGTTTTGTCGTTGTTTTTGTTTTTGTTTTTGTTTTTGTTTTTGTTTTTGTTTTTCTTTGCATTTGTGAATTTTATATAAAAAAAAAAAACAAAAAAAAAATATTGTGAAGTTTTTTTTACACATTAAAAAAAAATTGTACATTTTTAAGTGCATAAAATTTATTTGCTTATAAATTAAATGAAACAATTTAACGCTTAAAATATTCTCCTTTACAATTTTTATAATAATGTGGGTGAAATTTTTCTTCTTCTTATTTTTTTTGTTTTTTATGAAGATTACGTTGAAGATTCATTTAAAGTTTATTGAACTTTATTTATAGGTGTTTATAGTGTAAAGTCAGTTGACTCTTTCTTTCCATCTTTCTTTCTTTTTATTGTTTTGTTTTATTATGTGATTTTAGATAAATAAAAAATGTTAAACGCGTTTTGTTATTTTTAAGTCATGTACGTGAATATTTTACTTTGCTTTGGTTTTTGTCTTCTTTATTATTTTATTTACCTGCAATCCAAATGTTTGCCAATTTCTATCATTCATTTTTCTTCTGGCTTTTTTTTTTTTTGACTAGATATTGACGAGTGGGTGGAAAAAGGATGATTAAAATTATAAGAAAAATAAAATATAATAAATTGAAGGAGATTTTTAGAAAAGATTTTAAAAATACGTTAAAACTTTAACTTTTATATACATTTTTGATGTTTGCTTTTGATGTTTGTTGTGTGTGTGTGTGTTGGTGTGTATAGGTATACAATTTTAGATTGGATTAAACACAAAAGAAAAAATGAAAAGTCAAAAATAATTAAATAATTGTGATTAGAATGGTGAATGAACCTCACCCACTTTACATGACATTCAAACATTGATTCTCTTTCTTCTCAATTTTTTTTTTTTTTTTTTTACTTTTCTGTTTTGTGTCTGATGTTACTTGTGTGTTGTTTTTTTGTTTTTTTGCTTCATTGAATTTTTATTAAAATTAATATATGAGATTCTGATGTAATTTTATAGAGTAATAAATAATTATATATGGATAATATTGTAGCGTGCGCTTCATCTTTCTATTTTGGATGTTATTCAATTTTTTTTTTTAAAGATCAAACAATAAGTGGAATTAATATTTTGTGTTCTTTTTTTTTCAACGTAAAATAATTATGAATGAATGATAATTAATTCAATAATCATTCGAGATCAAACGGATGCTCTTGATTCATTCTACGAATCGTATTAGTATTTAGTAATTGATTTAATACTAAAAAGTGAAATTTTTATTTATAAAAAAAATTATGATACAGAAGTGAAGTTTTTATATTTTAAATAAGAAATGGAATTGATTTTTTGGAACCTTTAATCTTTAATCGGAACCTTTAAAATGAATTTATTACCTATACATTCAGATGAATGTGAATCTTAATCATCTTAACAATGACTAATTGTTATCATTTGACATATAACAATATTTCTAGACATCGAGAATTGAACTCATAATCCCAGATTTTGTATTTCATATAAAGTAAATAAAAAATATGGTATGAAGGATGGTATGAAGGATTGTATGAAAGTGTATAGAAAAGAACAGTAAATGGATGACCGCAATTGGTCATTTCTTTCTTTATAATGAAAGACCAAAGAATTTATAAATCAACATTTTTTTCCATACACACAACCATATTATTAAAGTTGTGTAGAGGGAAATAATTCTATAGATGTCAAGGATATAATAATAATTTGTCTCCTATTATAAGGAGTTAAGTTTACAATAATAATTCGCGTTATTATTATTTACAAACAATCAAAGATACATACGAAATGTGATGATGATAAATTAATGTAGGTTACATTAATACGGAAGTACTGATTAAAGTCATTTGTATATATAGTATATTTATGTGATATCCGTTCCTGTGAAAATTAATTCCAAACGATCCTCATTTCACATTTCACTATATAGTTATAAGTACAATTTTCTATAATAATAATATATAAAATTATAATAAATATTTATTCATCTGACCATAAAGATCTTATTATCTTACAATATTTTCTATTTTTTTTTTTATTTTTTTTTAATTATAAGTTTTATATATACACAAAACACAATTATTATAAATTTATAATAATAAATTATAGAATAATTAGAATAATTACAATAAATATGTAATAATAATAATAAATAAATAAATAAAGAGAAAAGTGAAGCGATCTATCTATGCAATTTTTTAGTTTTTAATATAATTTTATTTTGTTTTCTTTCTTTTTGTTGTTGTTGTTGTTCAGGTTGTTGTTGTTGTTGTTCAGGTTGTTGTTGTTGTTGTTGTTTTTGTTTTTGTACATATCCGAATACATACATTTATATAAAATTTAATAGAATTTAAATAATCTGATTTTATATAAATGCGGGAAATTTTTCATAACTGTTTTTTTTTCCCATTTATATAAATTTACAATAATTATCTTTCTTCCCCCCTCGTCGTAATAATTATTCAAAAAAAAAAAAAAAACAAATCAAATACAAAATGTCAATTTTCTAATTGCACAAAAAAAAAAATTCATAATTTATGAGTATGCAAAAATTATTATTAAAAATATTGTAAATTAAAATGGCGTCGACTGTCAGTTTGGCCAGTTTGTGTTTTGTTTGGGTTTCTTTTTTTTCTCCAAGAGTTTTCTCATTTGTGACTGATTTGATTTTAATGATTTTTTTCTTTTTTTTTTTTGTTAAAATTAATTGTAAAAAAAAAATTAATAATTATTTGGCGTGATTTTATATTATTCTAAAATCTGGATCATATGGAATATAAGAATATTAAAATTAATTTATCATAAATAGAAATTATACAATAAAAATGTCTGGTATATTTTTTCTTGTTGTTGTTGTTGTTATATAACAACAAAAATATTCTTTTTTTTATATAGAAAATTAAAAATCAGACCCAATATCATAAATCCATTAATTTTCCGTAAAAAAATAAAATAAAATAAAACCGATCAAACAAAAAAATTTGGAGAGAATTAGAAAAAAAAAACTGGTTCCACTTGTTGGTTTTGTTGTTGTTGTTTTTGTTTTTTTTCTAGATTATTTTAATCGTGTTGTGTCTCGTCTAATCGTGTCTGTGGGACAATATTATATTCTTGGTCTATTAGAAAATTAATTTAAAACCAAAATTAAACTTTTATTTTCCGTCTCTCTCTTTCACACATTCACTTTTATCTGTGGCTCTTTTTTTTTTTTCTTTTTAAACTTTTTCTTTGATAAATTCCCGCGCGAAAAGAGAAGAAAAAAAAATCTCTAATCATATTTTATGTTAATTTATCATTATTTTTATTAATTATTTGTTTCTTTTTTTTTTGTTTTTGTTTTAAATTTTTAAAATTAAAATTAAGAGAGAAAAAAACGAATCCAAAAATAAAATGAACAAATGAAAGAGACGAATAGTAAAAAAGAAACAAAATATTTTAAACCAATAAATCAGTGGACACAAAATATTTTCTGTGGCTCTCTTTTGTTTTACTTTTTTTTTTGTTGTTTTTATTTAAAAATGACGTCTTTATACCGTTTTCAACGCTTCAAAACTTGATCCCGATATTCACTGTATAAATTTTTGTCAGTATAAAAAGTTAATACGGGAATTTTTTTTGTTTTTGTTGTTTTTAAAGAAATGAAACAAAATATGTAAGAAAAAGTTTTTTTTTTTTAATAGAATTAATTTAAAGAAACTTGTCTACCTTTGTAACTGATAAATCATATTTTAAGACAATAAATTTAAATAAAATTAAAGCAAAAACAAAAAAAAAATGATTCTAGTTTCACAGAATCGACCCTGGAATAACCTATTTCATATTATGTGTCTTGTTTTTTTTTGTTTTGTTTTTATTTTTTTTAAGAATTGAAAAAACATAAAAATTCTGGGCAGTCATAATTTGTATAATTTTTTTTGTTTTTGGTTTAAACTTTAAAGAGACAAGAATATGTGAGAGATCCTGTGTATTGCTGTGAACAAGGTGTACAAGAATGATTAAAAAGGAACCAGTTTAACATGAAAACATTTTATAAAATGTTTGCTATTTGTTAAACCTAAACATTAAATTTTTATTAAAGCGAACTAAAATGAATTAAATTAAATTAAATTAAAACAAACGAAAGACATAAAAAAAAAACAGAAAGATTGGTCATTTTTTAAATAAATGAACAAAAGTGGGCGAAATGATTTTCGTTTTGTATTTTATTGTCACTGGTTCCCTGTTAGTCGTCTTATGGTTATATGTTTAGGTTATTTAGATTTTTGTTTTAATTAATTAAATTATTGTTTTTTTTTCTAAATTTTGTCACCAAAAAAAAAAACAGAAGACAAAAAAAACAGATAATAATGGAAAACAGAAAGCCGTTTATTCGTTACGTTGAAAAGTTTGACAGTTTTGTTGAGGAGGCCATGTTTTTTTTTTTTTTTTTTTATTTGAATTTTATAAAATGGCTGACCTTACATATTTTTACTTGTTTTATTTTTTTTTGTTTCTTTCATTATTAGTTATTTTTACTCTTTTCTTTTCGTTGACAGTTATTCAGTTCATATAGCAAGTAGGCTTTTTATTTTATTCTTTCGTCATTTCCGTATTTGTGTAAGAGAGTCTCTTATATGTTAATATAAACAAAAATTTACATAAGTTCTTAATAAAGTCAAAAATACTAAAACGGCTTATAATAAGTTTTTAAATAAATTAAGTTTTATTAAAAAGATGTCACGTCAAATCTGTAAAATGATCTGAATTTTTTGTACAAAAAACAAAAAAAAAAAAATAAGCCATAAAAAATTAATTCACAAAACAAATAAAATTTAGAATGTCTGGGAAATTATCAATTAAAATATAAATGGGTATGTTTTGGTTAACTAACTTCCTCTACAATCAACGATTGTTTATTTTGAATATACGATATAAATTTAGTCGGAAATTGATATTTTTTTGCTGAGAATGAATATAATTTGACAATTTTACGACGTTCATAAATAAACGAATTAAAATTTGATTGAAAATGATTTAATGTGAACAAAAGTGTTTCAATTATTCTTGTTGCTCCTTCCGAGTGTGAATATTTTCAATGTCAACGGAAAATAAGAAAATACTTCTAGAAAATGTACTAATGAATTATTCAAAAGAATTGAACGACATTAATAATCCTGCAATAAGTGACTGACGTCTGAGAATAATCTCTGATGAAACTCATAAAATCATCTAATCATCAATTTGAATTATAAGATGACCCTTCTTCTTTAGTCTCCCATATATTGAACATTTTATTTAATTTACCTACTGGGTCAAGATATGAAAAAGGAACAGATTTTTCTCAAGTCCATTATTTAAGTTTTAAGGCAAATAAAATAATGCCATATTTATTAAAAATAAAATAATTAATTTATTAAAATAAAATACAATACATGCGGTATATGGATGACTAATTGGGGTAACTTTTTTTTATAATAATTCGCGTTCGCAAAAAACAAAAAAAAAGCAGTAAACGCAAAAAGAAAGAAAAAAAATAAATTTTATAATTAAAAATTATAGAAAAAAAAAAATCTCTCTTTGATCCGCTTGAATAACGGATGCTTGTAAATATGCGTATATGTTACTGTACCAATGCTTCGTTTTTTTGTTTTTATTTATTAAAAAAAAAAAATTTCATTTCTTTTTCTTTTTTTTCTCTTCTTCTCTGTCTGTGTGTGTGTGTTTGTGCTTTTTTTTTTGGTTTGTTCCGTCTATAAATAAATTAAAATTAAAAATTTAAACCAAAAAAAAAAAAAAAACTGTTTTTCCCACAAAACTTATAATAATCTGCAGTCGAATAAAATACACAAACTTTGAAATTTAGTGAAAATAAATTGAATTTATTTATTTAGTTTGTTTTGTTTTTGTTTCTTTCTTCAGTGAAGAAAGCGATCTTCATTTTTTTTTCTTGATTAAAAAAGAGAGAAATTGTTAATAAATTTTGTTTGTATATTTTTTTTTTATTTTATTTCATTTTCTTTTTGATTGAAAATATAAAATATTTTTTAATAATGAATTAACGTTTTGACACATAATTTTCTATGTATTAAAAAATATTATAAATAGTAATAAGATGAAACACACATCCACACATACACACAGTCAGACAAACATAGTAACAAATACATATTTTCTTATTTTTTATTTAAAATTTGTATATTCAACAATTAATCTATATATTAATGTAAACTTTTATTTCTTGTTATAGATATTTATTTATTTTTTACGTTCAATATTCTCAAACTGTTTTTTTTTTTTATAGCTGAACGTCGACAATGATCCTGAAAACCATCGACACACCAAAAAGTTAAACCACATTAACAAATTTAAATAATTTAAATGTGATATTGGTGTGTCTACCTACTAGATTAAAGTCCACCATTTTGATATTTAACTTTAACTCCGATATTATTTTATATCGATATTCTTTTGGTGTGTCGAAGGTAGAATTGATTTTTAAAAATGATCTCTTATTTTAAATATGGGTTACATGATTTTATTGATTTTATTTAAATTCTGTTCTTTTTGCCTGTTTGTTCTTTTTTTTCAATTTAAAGAAACTTCAAACACACATTTACCATATTTTCATATTTTTCCCAATTTGCGACAAACGATTAATGTCGAATTTCATAAGAAAAGTTATAATTCGAGGGTTTTACTTAATTCTTCTTTTATTCCAGTAAATTTTATTCTTATTTTCACTTATGTTCCCATATTCCCGTCACATTAAAGTTTATTGTGAAAGTCAAAATATTCAATAACAATCGTCAAAATGTGCGTCAAAATATAAAAAAAAATACAAATTTGAAAATTGAAAAAAGTTTAAGAATGACTGATTCCAAAGAGATTATAGAATTTAGTATATAAGATTCAGCTTCATATTAATCAAAACAGATTATATACTTATACATAGAATATATTAATTTTGTATCTATATAAAATATATAGATAAATTATTTAACCCATATTTAATTTTAATCTTTTCTATATTTAATATTTACAAAATGGCCTTGACAGTACGAGAGTTCTATATTTTCTTTATATTTTAAATTACTTAATTATTAATTTTTATTAAAAGGTAAAAAATAAAAAAACATAAACAGAATCAATGAGACATTGTCCTATAAATGAAATACTTTTAGTTATAGGGTGTGGTCAAAATTAAAAGATAAAATTTTGAAATATTTCACATGAATTTATTGTTTTCTGGTTACCACTGAACAATCCAAATAGATCAACTATCGATTTAAGTCTGTTGATTAATTTACCTGATTGACGTGAATGTAATGTAAGTTAAAATTGTATTTTTTTCACGAAGATGAACCGGATCTTTAAAATGTATAAGATCACGATCCATTTACGATTAAGGGAGAGCTTAAATATATTTAATAAGATTAATGTGACTGATCGATAGCCCGGATTCATCTTTAAAAAAAACAAAAAAAAACTAATACCGTCAAATTAAATTTAATTCGAATATTAAAAAAACAAAAACAAAAGTATTTCAATGTCATTAGTATAGAAAGAATGCAATAATGTAATTGTTGTTCTATTAAAACTTCTAAATAAATTAGAATGAATTAACACGATCATTTTATTTTATCGAAATTATTGATCTTACATTGCACAATATTATAGAGAAACGCCGCACGCATTATTATCATTATAATGATGATGGTAATGATGATGGCAATGGTAATGATGATGATGATCAATATCTGTTATAAATAATAAACGATCATATGATCTTTGGTTATCTGTTTTTTTTTTTGTACTTGTGTGTGTGTAGCCAGAATTACAATTTGATGATTTTCGACATTCAGATTTTTTTATCATCAACACCAACCTATTCCGATATTTTGTATTGTATTTACATACAACAACAACAACAGTGGCAACAATAAAAATTGACTATAATTAAATTTAAAATGCTTATTATTAGTACATATATGGATAAGAGTGGAACAGACAAGAGAGAAATCTTTAACATAATTTTGTTTTTTTACCATAATCTACACAGAAAAAAAATTTATAATTCATCTTTATATCATCGTCACTTTTTTTTTCTTTTAATTTTTGATTATATTCCAAGGACACAAAAGAAAAAAGAACAAAAAAAAAATCAATCAAAAAGAGAAATAAAAAACAACAACAACAACAAAAACAACAACGAACAAATATAAAAATGTAAAAAGAAAAACTTAAAAATAATGTACACGTAACGTACGTACGTCTACCTTTGCCTATATATGTAATTTTTTTGTTAAATTGATTACAATTTTTTTTTTTTTTGAGTTTTCTTTTATTTTTGTTGTTTTTCTTTTCTTTTCTTTTTATAGCGACTAGAGGCAAAGATTCAAAATACACAAAAAGAAAAAAAAATTCAATAAAAACCGACGACGTCGCATTATATATTTTAATCTCTCAGACGATTGATGATGAAAGAGAGGGGAGGAAGTATATAAAGAAGAAGAAGAAGAAGAAGAAGAAGAAGAAGAAGAAGAAGAAGAAGAAGAAGAAGAAGAAGAAGAAGAAGAAGAAGAAGAAGAAGAAGAAGAAGAAGAAGAAGAAGAAGAAGAAGAAGAAGAAGAAGAAGAAGAAGAAGAAGAAGAAGAAGAAGAAGAAGAAGAAGAAGAAGAAGAAGAAGAAGAAGAAGAAGAAGACAAACTTATTAAGGTATACTCATCATCATTTTTAACTTTTTGTTTTTAACCAATTAATGTTGATGGTTACAATTATTATGCAAACGATGATTTTTCTTCTTGTCTTCTTAAATTTTTTGCTGCTGAACAACTTTACTGTATTTTATTTTTAATTTTTTTTTTAAGAGAAGATTAAAAAATACAATAACAACAACAACACAATGAAAGCAAAACATCAACCAGATTTTCATTTTGGTTTTGTAAACTTTTATATGAATGTTGATGATGATCATGTTGATGATGATGATTGTATTACGTCAACATTTTTTCACCCAAAAAGATAACAACAACAAATAATTACAAGAACAACAAAATAAACAAAAAAACAAAAAAAAAAAACAAACAAACAAAAAAATCAAAAGAAACAAGAAAAAGAGGCCAACAACATTTAAGATTATCTTCTTTATCATCATATTCTTCTTCTTCTTATTCTTTATTTTTTGTGTTATCAAATAAGGTTTCAACAAGAGCGAGGTTTTTCCTGTTGTAAGTGACATACTGTATGACATTTAATTTTATATTTTCACTTAACAGAATTGGATTAGAATTTTCTTCTTTTTTTTACCAGAAAATGTTGATAGAAAAATTATGCAAAAAAAAAAAATAAAATATTTTGAAAATATTTGAAAATGCATGCGGAAAACTGAAAGTTCTGTTGAGATTAACTAAACAGAATTTATCTCTTAGTATATCCGTTAAATGAAGTTTATTTCGGTTTTACATTTCCGTTGCAAAAAAAAAAAATCATTTTATTTGCACGTTCAGAATATTTGAAAATGCTAAAATTGTAGTATATCAACGACTAAGGTTAGTAGTAACTAGGAGACCTACTATTTTTTTGAGGTGGATTCTGAATCACCCTAGCATCTGCACATGCTAATTTTTTTAATATAATTCGGTGCCTTGACTGGCTCTTAGGAAAACATGCAAATTTCCTAAGAAGAATCGTTCAGATTAAACCTTATCCTGCACACCGGCCAGAGGGGTCATAGAAAATTGCTAAAATATTAAAGAACTCTTGAACGTCACATGAATGACGTCATAATTATTAATAAAAATCTTTCACATTTTATTTGTGGGATGACGATTTAAATTATCAGTTAATTGTGTTTTTTCTTTTGTATTTCAATTCAAATTAAATAGAATTCGTTAAATTCTTATGTGAATTTTTCGGTCGTTTCTTTTTAACGTTATTTACACAAAACAACATAATAATGTTGTATCTTATACTTGATTTTGTATACACATCGTCAGTCAGTGGTGGTTTCTGATAAGAAAGGAATGAGGGGAAAAAAAAAACCTAAAATAAAAATCAGATAAGAAAATATTGAACTTAAAATAAATTTTTTTTTGAAAAATTAGAAGCCACATCCTATTGAACTGACACAAACTTGACGACTCCTTTGGTGAGTTGAATTTTTATCTATTATTTTTTTCTTTCTTTTAGTAAAAGAAAAAAAAACCACATTGAAATTTTATCTTTTATTTTCTGTTCCTTTTAGGCCCTTTATTTATCTCACTCTCATTTGTTATTGATAAATATCTTTAGGTTACAATTTCTCTGTAGGTAAAAAATAAAAATTGTTCACCAAAAGAAAGAAGAAATTGTTAATTATGAATGAAGAATCGGAAGTTGTACGAAAGGGAAGAAAAATTCAATCAGTTTTTTTCCTTCCAATATTGTAACCGAAAACCAAACATTGAATATTTTGAATCGATTATTAACAGCAACAACAAATGGAAACTTATCGTTTAATCAAATCAACAATTTTAACTTTTTCTTTTTTTTTCGTTTTTCTTGATTCAGTTTTCTGTATTCACGTTTTTTTTTTCTTTCTTCACTTTTTCGCATCGATTTGAAAATTGATATTTTTTTAAGAGTGGAATAAAAAAAAAATATTCATCAAAGTGGAAGTAGAAGAAGATAGAAGACGCTTAACGGGGGGCAAAAAACGTAAATTTATGAGATGAGATATTTGAGTGTAAAAAAAAAATAGAATTCGTTTAATCGTATAAATTTAAGATTAATCTTAAATTTAAGGATCCCTTCAAATATCAACCGTGTGAACTTTTCTTCATCAGAATGATTTTATTTTGGTTACCTTTTTATGCATTATCGATTCTTTTTGTGATAAGGAAATGGAATAAAGAATTAAATATGTAAAGAAGAAGAAAAATTACATTTGTTATTTCATAGAAACGCCTACAACTGACAGTTATATTTTTCAATCTGTCAAAAGCACAAAACACTGCATTGAAGTTTGTAACAATTCACATTTTTTCTTCATATAAAAAAGATTTTTCCATTTTATTTTCTTTGATGAAAGTGAATAACAAACACTAAAATTTTATCTCACTTGAAAAGCACTTTAAATTTATATTGACACTCGAAGAAAATGTACGTTAATGTCTTGGGGAACGATTATAAGAAGGGTGAAATTAATTCTCAAAAGTTTATTTATCGAGTAATTCTTGTTCTATTTTGAATTGAAATAAATTTGACCGTTTTTTTTAAATTCTTTCCTTTCCTTCTTCAATAAAGAATTCTTCCTCTGGGAGAGAGAGAGAGAGAGAGAGACAGAGAGAGAGAGAGAGAGACAGAGAGCGAGAGACAAATATTTGGATTAAAATTTCTGTCAAATTAAAAACAAAGAATTTTGTTTTTTCCTGATTAATTTTCTTAAATTCATAAAATTGAAAAATCTGTAAGATACGAAATTCTATAAATACATTTTAGATTAATGAATTCACATTTTTTTTTTTAATCAATCTTAATAATTATAAACTTTATGAATGGGATTTTCTGTATATTTTTTTTGTTTTTTCGATTGTTTTCTTCATTAATCAATGATTGATATTTTTTATATTTTGTCGTTTTCCTTATCGTTTGACTAATTTTTTAATTATACTTTTCTTATTGTTGTTTTTTTTTTGGCTGTTTTTTTTTTTTTTTGCACTTTAGTTAAGATTAGTTTTTAATCAACTTTTTTTGTCTTTTTCTTATCAACAATAAACCACAAATTTTTTAATGAAAGAACAAAAATAGTTGTTATTGTTGTAATTACATAATATTAACTGTTATTTAATAAAAATAAAATAAAAACAATAACAACAACAACAAAATGAATCATTTTTTGATGAAGACAAAAAAAAAATAAAAGTTATTTTAAAAGAGAGAAAAAAAGACGAAAAAAAATATGATAAGAATTTTGTTGTTGTTGTGGTTGTTGTTGTTGTTGTTTTCTTTTAACTTACAATCAAATATATAAAATTATAGAAAACAAAAAATAGGCGTTTGTGAAAGTAAAATATAATCAGTGATGGATAATTAATCAAAATTAAAATAAAGAAAAGGAAAATCAAACAAAAAATTTACTTTTTTCTCCCCCTTTCTATTTTTGGTTCTAATTTTAATTTTGTTAATTGTTTGAACATTTTCTTTTTTGTTTTTCTATTTTGTCAAAAGTTCTCAATAGGAAATTCAATCAATTTATTAATTAGATATTATAGAATCTAAATTCAATTATTGTTGTTTTTTTTCTTGTTTTTTTTTCTCGAATAAATATTTTATTTTTTGGGTTTTCACTTTTCACTTTTTATTGTTGTAGAATTTTTCTTTATTTTAATTTTGTTTGTTAAATGAATCATCCCTTATCGCTGAATTTGATTTTAATTGATAATAAAAAAGTTAATTGAATTTATCCTAGTTGTCTTTATTTTATTTTTACTCTTTGAACAATAAATCGAAAGAAACAATTGATATTGTGTCTAAAAAAAATTATGTTTCCTTTACTTTTCTGAGAAAAATTATATTTTTGTTTATTTTTTATTATATGGTTATTTTAAAAAAAATAGCCATTAAATTCAATAGAATAGAAATAATAAAGATTTTAATATTAAAAAAAAAACAAGCAATTAATTATCATTGAATTTGAAAAGTTTTTTTAGAACTTTGATTTTTCTATTTTTATTATGGTTTGATACTCAACTAGACTTATTAAGTATTATCAAAGTACATATAATACTATCTTGACTGGTTTGTGGTGTTGTTCAGCAAAGACACAAATTTGACTGCTGTCGCCATCTTCTTTGTATTTATGTACTTTTATTTTAACATTTCCCCTCAAATGAACAGATAGATTTATTTTTACTGTGTAAACAGATAACAAATGTGAGATGATGATAAAAATTGTACAAAAATGTAACATTTTTTAAATTATAATCTCCAATTTTTAATTTCTTGATAAATAAATTATATCTTTTTAAAAATTATGGAAAATATGTAAAACCAATATATATATTTAAGACTGAGAAAAGCAGTTTGGTTGGTTTCATTGTTTTATGTTTTGTTTCTAACTTCATTGCACAAACACATGCAAACAAAAGTGTAGATAGATAGCAACTTGAAAACGATTTCGGAGATTTTCCACACAAGTTTTACAACTGCTTATCAAAAAAAAGCTGCTATATAAAAAATGGAATACAATTGGTGCATTCTGGGTAACGCTAAAAAGTAAAAAGTCTACTCAAACATAAATTCCAGACATTCTAGGACGATTTATAAATCTTCAGATATTTATCAAATTGTAATCACAAAATAAAAAAAAACAAGCCCACAAGAAGAAATAATTGAAAAAATTCCAAATTTTATGATTTTTTTTCTAAGAATTAAAAAAAAATTATTTATCATTTTTTATTACATTTACTAAACGCCAAATAACACATTGAAAAGAAAATTTGTATATTAATTTCATTTTCATTAAATATTTTTATACGAATTATATATCGTAAATTAGAGGAATGTCCAATTGGACATTCATGGAATGAATTCCTCTTCTGTCGACAAAAATTGCTTCATTTACGAATTCCACATGAGTACAATCAATGCATCCAATAACACCAGCGAAATTAGTTTTTTCATAAAATCTATTTTTAATTGCACTTTTAGCTATGCATTTGTATTTGGAAAAACTATGGGCATAATTTCTGTTCTAAATTCTGTTCTCTCTTATATTTTGACAAACAACTCATCATGCAATGTTTGAAATCATCACGTTGAAAAGCTCCTTTTCCATAAAAATGTAAAACTGATTTTCGGCTATAAAATGAAAATTGAAATTAATTGTTAATTTAGTTATTCAAATTAAACTTAACGAACAAATAAAGTGGAGAAAAGTTTTCTGTAGACAAAAATGAATGAAAATAAAATAAAAAAGAGTGAATCGTTCTGTCACTTGAAAATAAAACATTCAAAGTCTGTACGTGACAGACGACGTAGCTTTTAAGTTTGAATTAGTGATTTAGTGAATATATTTTCACATTGATAATTAATTAATTAATTAATATTGATAAGAATTAAATATAATTATTATTTTATTATTAATAATCATTCAATGAATAGAAACAAAAACAAAGTACGTTTGCTTGTGTTTTTGTAAAAAGTTATTGCTGTGAAAAAAAAGTCTTGTTTTTTTTTCCTTTCTTTCCAAACAAGAAAATTTATAGAAATTTTCGGTGATTATCATTTAATAAAAATATAAATTAAGTGTATTTTGTGTTTATTAATATAAGTGAATCGATTTCCCCGGATTTTTGATTTTTAATACAACAAAATAGTGAGTAAAGAAAAAGCACAAAAAAAGTTCTCTGTTAAAAAAAAAAAATTCTCTCTTTTTGGGTGAAAAACCTTGAAAAATAGAAAAATGTAAATGGGAGATATATTTTATTTTCCTTCAAAACTTCTTCTTCTTCTTCGTCTTTTTGTATGTGTTAAAACCTATTTTTATTCTTGTTCTTTACCACCTTACCTTTCAGAATCTAAACGCAATTGTTCAAATTTATTTCTATGCAAATTAAATGGACAACGAACAAACGGATGATGATCTAATCAATTTTACTTTAAAAAAAAACAACAAACAGAAATTCATTCATTTTGTTGTTGTTGTTTTTTTAAACAAAAAAAAAACAAGTTTTAAAAGAACAAAAAAAAAATTGAAAAAGAAAAGACAAAGTAGAATCCGCGATTAACACATTTTCATTTTTCCTTTAACTGTTTTTACTTTACCACGTACTTTTTGTTTTTCTTTTATTATGCCGGTTATTACACTTTTCCAATATTTTTCTTCTATGTTTAGTTTTATGGGTGTTTGTGTATGTGTGTGTGTGTGCGACTCTCTATTTTCTATAGTTGGAAATAATTTATATTCTCAACAAAGGAAAAATACAAAAAAAAAAAGTAAAAGAAAAGAAAAACTAGAAATGGGAAAGAAAAAAAATGTCAATAAAACAAAAATAATAAAAAAAAAAATTAATGAAGAAAGTAAACTTGAATAAATGGATGGAAATATTTTGGATGTCTGTAAATTTGTGTTATTTTTAAAGCTTTTCAAATCAGTTCTGACGTTAGAGACAGACAAAGAACATTAAATAGAAACAGACAGAGACAGAGATACAGAAAAACAGACATATTACAAATTTATGAATAATTTAAAATTGCAACAACAAGATTGCAAAAAAAAATAAAATAAATAGAAGTTTCTGTTTGACCATAAATATCTTATTCAATTTTTTTCTTCTAATAAGTTTTATAAAGAAATTGTGTAATTTGTATTTTTATGTTATTTAAAGAAATTGTTTTAGAGATGAGAATGAAAAAATAAATAAAAGAAGAGAAACTACAAGAATAACAACAACATCAGTTTAATATTATTAGAAAAAAAAAGAAGAAGAAATTAATGGAAATGGAAAATATGAAAACGATTAAATAAAAACTATTTATGCAAATAATGTGAAGAGAAAAACATCCGCATTAAGAAATACATAATATTAAATAAAATAGAAAACATTTAGCTAAATGAATACAAAATTGATGTAGAAGAAGATGACGAAGTAGAAGAGGATTGAAGAAATCCAGTAGTATACTTCATTATTTTAATCACGTGCTATTCTCATTGTCCAAACCTAATTTTATATGCAAATCCTTTTAAAACATCACCAAAACCAAACCATTTCTGTTTTATCACATCCCAAAATGTTTTCTCTCTTCTCTATCAACTTACACACACGTACGCAAATACAATTTCGATGCGGAAATTTTATTTATTTTTAACCAAGTGTCCCCCCACCAATACTCGATTAATTTTATACCTTTTTTTTTCTTTCTCTCATTTGCACATGCACACATACATACATACATGCTCATATAGACGAATATATCGGAATCACACAAATTAACTGCTATAATAAAATTCAAAATCAAAAATCGAATATTATTAACCCTTTATTGTATTTAAGTATGCATTATTTATTAGACGACAAATAAATTTGAGTTTAATTTAATGCAAGCGTAAATTTAAAGGAAAAATTTTATAAAATATGTTTAACTTTTCGTAAATTATCTACCCAAGTATCCACAGCTTTTTTTTTTTTTTAATTTAAAAAAGTGACCATGACAAAACAAAAACGCGTATATGGAACTTTTTTTTTTTTTTTGTTCTCAAAATTGTGAAAATATTAAACTTTTGGAATAAATGTTGGGGAAGTGACAATTTCTATACAAAATGCTATTTCATTGATTTTAAGTAAAAACATTTTGCCATTTACAATTGAAAATGTCGATAACACAACAGCACAACAAAATGCAAAACAATTTCACAATTTTTAATTAAATCTCTGAAAGGGTTAAAAGAGAAAATCAATTTTATTATCTTGCATTGTTTGACTGAATTGTAAAGAAAAACTGTTACTTTTTTCTTTTTTTTATTCTTTAGCCTTGATTATCTGATTGTGATTATAGTTGAGAAATTAAATAATACAAGTTACTTATTTTACTTCCGTAATATTTACCATTTTTGTTTCTAAATTTAACGAAATAAAAAATCGAATGTAACATAAACATAAACAATACAAAGTTTTATTAACTTAATTGTAAAGTTTTTTTTTTAGCAATAATAAGTAAGTAAAGTAAGTAAAATAAAGTAATAATCATAATAAAAATATTTTGTAAATAAAACAAAAACTTTATACTTAACAATAATTATATAGGAGAATACTCCGATTGCTTGTTAAAGATTACAAACGAAACCTACATATTCCCTCTTTCTTTCTTTCGTTCTGTTCATCATATTTTATTTGTAAATTGAAATACTTGATGTGTGCGTGTGTGTATGTTTTTATATGATGGTATTATGATGAATGTATGTGTATTTCTGTGTGTGTAGTTATGTTGGTTAAAAATGTTGCTATTCCATATTATAATTATATATTTTTTGAGTCATCGCAGCAGAAACAACATAACATAACAACAACAACAAAATAAACAGTTACAAAATGAAAATACCATTTTTATTGTTAATCGTTTGAATAAATTGAAAGCAAAAAAAAAAAAAAATCAACAGAAAAACTGCAGAACCATTTATTTGCTATTTTATTTCATTATTATAATTTTTTTTGTTTTTGGTTGGCGTTGGTTGGTTATGTGGAGGATTTTTACAGAATCACATATTTCATATTATTTTTGTTCGCATCATCCTCGCCCAACTCAAACTTCTTTTGTCTCAATCACGACGAACAAAAAATCTTTTTTACCACCAGCAAGCAGCAGCTGAACTTGACTTTTTTATTCTTTTCTTTTGATGACTTTTTTTTTTTTGTTTCTATCCAACGCACACCGCAGATTGTTATTATATTGTTCTTTTTTTTGCTGTGGTTCTTTTGTTTTTTTTTCCTGTCTCTTTCTCTTACCTACAAGAAATCTTTGAGCAAAATTGTATGACTAACTCTCGTCTTGTTTTTTTATTACACTCATTGATGTATTTGTTTTTAGATAAAGTGTTTTTATACACCTAAAAATTTTTTTAATATTACAATTTTTCAAGGTTTCATTAATAAAAACATTATTTATTCTGATTTGTAAAATTTTAACCTTTCTTTTATCTTTCACATTAAATTACTTTAACCTGTCGTCAGTATTCACTCGTTACAAAGGAAAACTATATGCAAAGAAAGTTTTTACGAGTAAATATTTGTCACATTTGTTATATTTGTGATATTTATTTAGGCAAGTACAATATGCAACAACGATAATTTTTATTAAATGAATTTAGAAAATAAATGCACATGAAATAAATAAAAAATATGTAAATACTTACAGGGACTTCGTAAATCGTAATTTGTGTATTCAGTTAATATAAGTATGAGTAAGCAATTCTTACAAATACAATTTGATTTAATCGTATATGTCAATTGATACAAATTATGGGTATTTCATGGTGTTTTCTTGCTTATGATGAACTTCCTTAACCTTTTCCCTTTTTGCATAAAATATTGTTGTTTTAAGTTTTCTATAAGAACAATAAATTTTCTACATCGTCGTTACATCAATATTTACCACCCATTTAGTCCATTTAAATTTATAGATTTATAACGATAATTTTAATCATCTACAAAATGAAAATTCTTATAAAATTATCAGAGAATTAATAAACCGAGGAGGGGTTGATTGTCACTTCAAACTCATTGATTCGTTGCCATTTGCATATAATTCCGGTTTGCTTTTAATAATTACAATTAACTTCATCCTATTATTCCAACTCCCTCAGATTAAACAATTGTATTATATTTTTTTTTTAATGTCAATATTCTGCACCACAAAATATACAGAGAAGATCGACCCTTCTATATGTCTTGAGTGAAATATTTGTTTTGTTTATATACTATAAGTGTTATTTATAAGTTGACTTAAAAAATATTTAAATCAAGTCAAAAAAATTTATGTAAATGTAAACAAATGATTAATTTTCATATTGATTTAATTTAATTCTTATTTTATTAAAAACTAAAAACAACAGCAAAATTGTATTAATTGAATTGAATTTGTGCTGATTCCTGAATAAAACGGTTAAGCCGTCTGTCATTAGAAAAGTTACATAATAATTCTGTATTAACTTTACCGGTCACATGTTTTCTCTATTTAACGTGATTGGAATGCAATTGTGAAAATATTTTCGTTTCTTTTTGGGAAAATTAACTAAAGAGAGAAAAGAAAATAAAATCAAAAAAAAAAATTCTTTTGTGAATTTCTGTTTTTGTTGCTTTTTTTTATGTAAATTACGAATCTGAATCGATTCTTATCTTAAAATTACTATTTTTTTTACAGAAAAGAATCAATAAATATTTAACATTAAATATTAATGGTAATTCTATTTACTAATATTTGTATGAGTAAATTGTGTACCTATGTCATAAGTTTGTGTTTCTGTTATGTTAAAAAAACCGTTAGAAAAAAAAGGCGCACACACAGTGACATACACATTAAAGAGAAATGAAGGATAAAATTAAAATAGGAAGTAATAAAACTTAAAGTGACTTTATGTCACCTGTGTAATGGGTTTTTATTCTTATGTGAAAAGAGAGAAAGAGAGAGAGTGAGAGTGAAAGAAAAAAAAGGAATCTTAAATGGATTTGTAGATGTTCCTTTTTGTTGATAGTAATTTTGTATGAGAAATATTTTTATCATGATTTGTTTTTTCTACAAATAACATTTTTTGTTTCTGTGGTGTGAGGTAAATTTTGAACTATGACCTACTTTTAAAACCATATTTGAAGCCTACAAAATGATGTGGAAAAGTGGAGGACAGATTTAACTTTTCGTCAAAAATTAAATGACCCTGGTCGCACATCTCTTATAATTTTCCTAATCCAAACAATTTCCTTTTTTATTTCTTCATTTTTTTTTCTCTTATTTTTTTTTTTTTTTGTATAAATCCGCATGTTTTTAAAGAAGGAGTAAATAGACCTTCCCATTTCCTCAAAAACAAAAAACAAAAATCCTATCCAAAAATAAAGCATCGACATAATAAATTTATATTTTGTTTTCTCTCTCCGTTAGTCAGAAAATTAAAAAAAAAACATTTCTTCAGTACACGCACATCCTGAACCTTATGACGACGACGACGACTTGTTGGTCATTTTTAATATTAAAACATTTTTCATTTTATTTCACTTTTTTTCTTTATAGTTTTTTTTTTTTGGTGTTGTTTCTTTTTTTGTTCTTTACATCCTGTATATTTAGTTATAGGAAAATATCATTTCCTTTTTCTTTTTTTTTTTTTCGGTTTCTTCTTTTTTAAATAAAAGAATTAATAATGAAGTTCGATAAACTGAACACGATACTATGACTGAACCCATCATTTATTAGAATATCTATCTTGTCTGTCTGTCTGTGTATTGTTTTTCTTTTACGAAACTACAAAACTTACCTACTTACGTTAAACATTATCCTACGTGATTTGATTAGCATCATCAACAAGATAGCGTGAAATTGATTTTTCTTGTTTATTAATTATTATTAATTATTTTAATTATTTATTTTTGTTGTTTATTAATAGACGTGTGTGGGGTGATATAGAAGAGAGGGGTTATTGGCTTCTGTCTTACGTCGCTAATTTCTGTTTTTTTTTTTCATGTTTTTTTTTTTTTTGTGTTTGCAACAAACATGACGCAGACACAATTATTATTACGTCGTACCTCTGTTAAGGTAATCATTTTTTGTATGGTCATGCTCACATGCACAATTGTTAAACTCACGAGGTTAAACATTTTTCTAACAAAAACAAAACAAAATTGTACAAAAAATTGAAAAAAAAAACAGACAAGCAAAAATTACGTAGAAAAAAAAGACACAAATCAAATGAAAAATAAAATATTGAATTGCGCAGGTATTTCTTCTTTTTTTGTTTTTTGTTTTTTGTTTTCTGTTTTTTTTTTTTTAATTATTCATAATTAGATTTATTAACTTATATTTTCTGCTGTTGACGTCAAAACTTACTAAACATTCATCGTTTTCTTTTAAACAATAACGTCAAACCAAAATAAATAACTAATAATTATGTTTCAACATCAACGTAAATAAATAAATTTATTTTTAATTTTTGTTTTTTTTTTTTTAATTATTTAATTGAATTAATAAGAAAATTAAAGAAATTTACAATCAGAACTGACAAAATTGTTTTTTGTTTTTTGCGTCATGACAACAATAAATTTTTGTGTTGAAAATAACTGAACATTTATTTTTTCGTTTTGGTTTCTTTGTGCAAAAATTATAAAATTGTGGTTTTTGTGTCAAATTTTTTTTTTTTTTTACAACACAAAATCTGTGCCTAAAAGATTAAATTAAAAAATTCAATTAATAAAAATTTTTTTTAACTCTTGAAAAATTATTTTTCTTGTTTTGTTTCAATTTTGTATTCTTTTTGTTTTGTTTTTGTTTTATTTGTCGTTTCTTATTCTTATCAAATGTTTTTTATCAAATTTCATGGACCACTTTAGAAATGTGTCATTTTTGAACTGTTTGATTGCTTTTTCTTTTTGCTTGTTGTCATTCTGGAAATTCTTATCAAAAAAAAAAATGAATACAAAATTTATTTGTTGAATTTCTAAAAATAATTTTAACAATATCTTCAGTGTGTTTCTGATTAAATTTATTGATGTGTGATTTCATAACAATTTTAAGTTGTTTTTAAATTTATATTTTTCTTTCTCATCTCTAAAATAATAAAAAAAGGATTTTGTATTTTTCCGATGCATAAATTCCATTTTAAAATACGTTCAAATTAATAAACAACAAAAAAAACATAACTTCCATTCCGCAATATTAGTTTACCTAAAATTAAAGTGAAGACTTTAGTAAGTATAAGTGAAGTCATAAAGGAACTTAATCTTATTTACTCTGACTAAAAAAATATCTGTAAAGTTAGACATTTTTCAAATGACGAAATATGATCAGAAGAAAAATATTTATAGATACTTTTAGATTTTAGTTCCAACTAGAAACTCTTCTCAAGCACAAAAAGTACTTTTGTTTTAATTTTTAAACACCAGAACCTGTATCCGTATCGTATCGACTTAATTCAAATTCAATTATTGTTTAATTTAATGTAATCATAGATGTGTTACCTTCATATATTTATTCAAATGACTGATTCGATTATTAGTCATTCTCATTATAAATGTCTTCTCTCATTACAAAACAATTGTACGTATAGGTAAAGGTAAATTTCATTGTCACAATTAATTTACTTTGGAAAATAAATAATTTTTTTTGTCTTGTCTTTGGCTATGGGGCGCGATTCCCTAATGACTTTAAATCGGCTCTATATTTACACGTATCACTGTTTAGATTCTTTAGAATTTACATGAGAAAAAAAAGAATCAAAACAAAAACAGTAAACAAATGATGATATTACTGATTTAAATTAATAAACAAAAAAGCAAAAAAAAAAAAAACAAACGCAGATGAAGTGAGGAACAAAAAAAAAATGGTGGCAAATAAAAACATACACACACACACACACGCGCGCGCAAAAAATGACAAACATTTAGAAAAATTTATTTATTTTGAACAGAGACAAAAATTTTATTATCAGTTTGAAAAATGTAATCTGATTTTTTTTTTGTTAGTTTTTCTTCTTCAACTTCATCTTCTTCTTCTTCTTCATCTTATTTTTATCTTATACTGTCTCACTGATGTCTGGCTTCTGTACTTATTTTTTTCTTCTTCGTCTTCTATTTATTTTTTTTCTGTTTTTAGGAATTAATAAGAGTAGCGTGGAGGAAGAGAGACGGAAAAAATAATAGAAAAAAAGACAAAAAATGTTATTTTCAAAGAATGAAAATTAAGAAAAGTGGAAGTAACCTTTTCTTTCGATTGTAACCGAAACTAAAAACAAAAAAAAAAAAAACTTTGGTCTCTAAATATAGAAAAGGGGGGAAAAAAATGAAACAAAAAGAAAAACTCCAGTGACTTCCGTACCGACAAAAAAAAAATTTATTATCGTCAAATCTAAATCTTTATGATATTGTTCAATTATGTAATTACGACATTTTAGAGATGGTGTTTTCTTATAAGACTTCTTCTTCTTTTTCGTTTTCGTTTTTTTCTGTTCCCCCATTTTTCTTTTGTTTCTTTTCTTTTCTTTTCTATTTTTTTTTGTTTTTTTTTGTTTTTGGTTTTCTACGCTTTTTTTTTGTTGTTTTGTTTTGTTTTGCTTCGTCATAAATGATTGGATCAGTCGAAGTGGAAAGTGAAGTGGACTAAACCACTCTGAAATCTGAAAAAAAAAAATTAAACTCTTTTGAATAAATATTTGAGAATTTATTCAATAATTTCTGTGTTTCTTCTGTATTTTTTTTTTTTGTATTTTAATTTATTTGTATTTCACAATGGATTGTGATCGTTCATTTGAATATCCATGAGTGGTTTCACCTCCTTCTCTATTCCAGCTCTTTGCATTTCATTATATGCGATTATATGGGACCTCTGACATCATTGGGCTTAAAACTTAAATGAGATAAACTTATTTGTTATTATAACGACCGAAATTCAAATTTAGGCGACTCTAACTTTTAAACTTTTACAGAATTCGTTCGATTTTGGACGTCAGATTTTTTTTTTTGTTATGAGATGAAGGTAAATTATACGGAAGGTCAACTGACCGATTAAATTTAGTATGAAATTAAAATATGTACAAACAAAAAATACAATAATTCGTTCATTCAGCTTAAAAAAAAAAACATATTTAAAAAAGTTTTATAATTTTATAATCCGATTAAATGTGAAACCAATGAAGAACCAATAAATTAAAGTTTACACCACATCAAAGTAATTTTCCACAACAAAAAAAAAAGTCCCCTTTATTTAGGAATAAAAACAAAAAAAAAAGTCAGTCACGACGAAAAATTTAACCAACGTTTTTTTTTATGGATTAATTTTGATATTTAGAAGGAAAGAAAAAAATGAAAAAATACAAACGAAACAAAAAAAAAACTCTGAAAATTGTAGAAACTTTTTTTTTTTTTTATAATTGAAAGAAAACGGTATGTCATTACACATGAGATAAATATTTAATTAAACATGCTGCTCTTAAAACATTCTTTTTTTTTGGTTATTTACTCTTCACTAAGTAAATATTTAACTTAACAAATTTTCACTTATAATTCTTTTTTTTTCTTTTTTTTTCGCTTTGAAATTTTCTTTCTTTATTTTCTGTTGTTGTTGTTTAAAGTCTGAGTCATGATTATACATTTTTTTTCCTTAATAACAATTAAATGAATACGTTTTTGTTGAAATTGGAAAAAAAATGTCTTAAAAATATTTAAGAATAATTGACAACTTATTGGGATAATTTTGTTTTCTATTTAGAAGATAATTGAGGTGTTCTTGATGGTAATGATGATGATGACAATGATGGATATTGATTTTCCAGACACTTTTCAGTCGTATGACGAAAAGAAATCTTTCGACAAAACAATTTTCTTGCTGTTAAAAATCAAATAAATAATATTTGTGACAATTTTAATCGATTACAGCGCCAATGGAAAAACTTTCTTTTAAATCTATGTATTTCTGACAGTTATATAATCGATTGTAGCGCCAACGTGAATTCTAATAATTATACCTAATGGTTTTTTCTTGTAAAAGTAATTTTTTTTCGGACAGTTATAATCGATTGTAGCGCCAATGATATTAAATTAATCCACTTTACATTGTCTAATTTTTTGTTTTGTTCTTTCTTGTTTATTTCTATAAATAGGACAAAAAAAAACATTTATATGGCCGCATAATATGGAGAGACATTAATCTCGTTAAGTTGCGGTGGTTTTTTTTTTACCCCTTTGTACTTTTTTTTTATTATATTTTTATTTTTGGTTATTATTTTTTTTGGATTTTATTTTCAGCCTTTCTTTTTTTTTTTCTTTCTTTATTCTCGTTATTCTTTATTTTTATATTTGTTTATTTATTATTTGATTTTAATTTGTTGTTGTTGGTTTTATATTAAAGGAAAAATCGAAAAGTCAAAACTAGAAATGTGACAATGACATTGACATATAATATATTTTGACATATATACACAATAACATACATATTTACTTATGTATATATGTCCGCCATCATTCAATTTGTCACTTGAAATATCAACTTCAAAAAAAACAAAACCCCCACAACAACAGTAACAACAGTAACAACAGCAACAACAACAACGAAACAAGAAAAAATATAATTGACTATTTATACATATTTACGATGTTACGCATTGGCATTGGCATTGTATGTATATTTGTGTGTATGTATGTTTTATATGTTCTATATAAAGTATGTTGTATATATTACCTACTTACAAGACATGTCCTTGTTACGTCATACCCTTTAATATTGACTATAAATAAATATTATAAGAATAGGAATCCTTACTTACATGAACATTAAATTGGTCGTATAAGTTGTATAATCCCTAACATAATAATACATACTTATTGTGCTTTGTATGTATGTGTGTGTGTGTGTTGTGTAAGTATGAAAATAATCTTGAACTGACTATTAAAAACAGCACAAAAAAAAAAGTAAGCCCAAAAAAATCCTTTTTTTGCAAAATAAAAAAATAAAAAACAAAAACGGAAAAAAACAGGAGTGACAAAAAATAAATGTACCCCAATCTCATTAACCATTCCACCTTTTTTTCCCATTCCAAATTCTGCTTCATTGTTTTTTACCTTTTTCTTCCCTTTTCTGTTTTTGTTTAATTTTTTATAAGATTCAAACATATATAAATTTTTTAACAAAGTCAATTCAAAAACAAAAGTATAAGAAAAAAAATTAAAGATTTGAGTATCAATTTCTAAAACAATCTCTTCCCTTCTGATCATTTCATCTCATCTATTCTTCAAACTCAAAGACTCATTAAGACAAGAAACAAAAATATGTAAAAATAGTGGACGAGAATGATTCATTAGGCTCTCTCATAAGTTAAACCTTCGCTTAACTAAAAATCAAGTTTTTCTTTTCTTTTGTTGTTTTTTTTTAACGATAAAGAAAAGATGAATTTCTTTTGCGAATTTTGTTTATCAAAAAAAAAAAAAAACAATTACAACAACAAAAAGCAGATGAATAAGAAATACTGAAAGAACCTTCCATTAATGACGCAAGTTCAAAAGAAAGCAAAAAAAAAGCAAAAGAAAGAAAGAAAGGAAAAGAAAATGGTTGTTTTGTGCTTTTTTTTTAAAAATAGTTTTTCATTCATTTTGTTTGTTTAAGAATGAGTGAGGGTGTGAGGTGTTGTTACGTCGTCTGCCTGAGCTTAATGTTTGGTGGCTGTGCCATGAACCAATTATTATATCGTCCTCTGTATTTAGAAAGAATTAAGGGGGTTGGGAAAGAGAGAGATGAATAAGTTTTGGGTACCATTGTGTGTCGTCACGTCTTCTTTCTTTCACGATCTTTTTCACCTCTCACACTTTTTCTTTTTATTTTTTTAGTTTTTCGTTTTACATCCGACCAAGGGAAAACTGATGGTAACGTTAAAAAACCCCCTTTAGAGACTCAATTTGATAGTATTTTTGGAAATAATAATTTTTTGTTGGTTTTGTTTTTTTCTTTCATATTTTTCATCTCTCTCTCTCTCTCTCTCTCTCTCTCTCTCTCTCTCTCCCTATCTCTGTTATAATCGATTTTCTTTTATTTTACTTTTTTATTTATTTAGATTCTATTTATTTGATTATATTTTATTTATTTACTTGCCTTTGCCTGATTGGGGATAAAACAACAACAACAGCAACAACACAAGCAACTAAAAAAAAAAAGTACAATAAAAATAAACTGACATTTTCTCGTTCTTCTCTTTGTACATGTGTGTGTGTGTGTATGTGTGTATTTATGTGCTTGTGTTTCGAAATATCCCATTAAAATAACAAAAACAATAAAACAATGAAAACAAAAGCAAAGTTTCATACATTTTCTTGTTTAAATATTTATAAAATGTTTGCCAAAATGTATGTACCAACATACCTAATAACTTCTCTTATTTTATGTATATGTACAGAGAAATATATGGGTATGTAGTGGTAGAGAGAGACACTGTGTGCTCTTGCTCTGAAATAAAATTATCCACCCCAAAAAAAAACCATCATTCTCCTACTCATACATTCTATCAACTATTTTCATTCCTTTTAATTAGGAATCCTTAACATTTTTCTCAATTGATACGTCAATCACTATAATATATAATTTATCAGTTACTAAACACACACATGAACACATACACATAAACATACCTACAATCACATATGTACACACAAAAACACATATGTACGTGGTATAAATTACTTGTCATCAACGATGACTTGACTTCTATCGCTTTTCACGTACATTTTATTGTTGCTATTCCTGTTATTATTGTTGTTGTTGTTGTTGTTGCTGTTATATTATCCACAAAAAATTTAATAACAACAACAAACACAAAATAAGAAAACAGGAAAAAAATAACAACAAAAAAGATTCTCAACAAAAAAAAAAACACGGTAATAAAATTAATGATAAGAAGAAGAAGAAGAAGAGGAAATCCATCCACACCCCGACCTACGTCAATGTTCACCTTATTTAATTTGTTCTTCTTTTTTTCAAACAATTCATATGCAAATTAATATAATTTCTATTTTAAATATTTCTTTCATTTTAAGTAAAATTACGAACAGAAAAAAAAACAACAACACACACAATAACATAATAATAATAAAAGCGTGTGGGTGGTAGGTATCAATGGGAGGATTTGGGGGAATGGTGAGAAGAATAATAGAATGGAGAAGTATAAAAAGGTGTTAAGTACATTGTTGAGATATTTTGTTTGTTTGTTTTTTTTTCTTAGCGTCGTCTTCTTCTTTTTTTCTTTCGTTTTTTTTTTTTTTTTGAATGACGTTAATTCCTCTTCTACTATAACTAATCTTCTTCCTCCACTTATCTCTCTACTTTTTCATCTCTTTTATATAATATTGTATGTGTGTGTGTAAAGCATCTGTGATCTCTTCGTGACGTCATGATTAAAGTTCTTCAACTTTTCTATATTATTTTCGTCTTTAGATGAAAGAAGACGGAGACGAGAAAAAAAAGAAAGGAGAAATACATAAAATGAAAAAAATTGATTTTTGATCCTAAAACCAACAAAATTGTAACAGAAAAAAAGAGAAGATGATGGAAAAAAGAAAAATGATAAAAAGTGAACTGAAAATGTAAGAGAGAAAAAGAGGAAAAGAGAAAAAAAAATAAAGGATATTCGTGTTAAGGCTAAATATGTAATACAGGAAGTCAGCTTCTCTAAATATATATATGTATGAGTTGGGATCAGGGTCAGAGAGGTCTGACATAAACACAACAACAACAAACAATTTATATATTTTTTTTTTGCTTCCTATTTTCTGTTATTTATATGTTTTCTCGTTTTCTCTTTTTCTCTCTCTCTCTCTCTCTCTCTCAACGGTGTCATTTTTGTTAAGATTTTTATGTATTGACCGAATTTGAAGAACAGAGGATGGACACGCTTGGTACCAATTCATTTTTATAACATTAAATAAATTTCTTTTGCTTACACAAAACTTTCCCCCTTTTACACAAAGGGATTTTCAAAAAAAAAGAAAAACAGAAATAAATCGAAAGGTTTGAGGTGATAAAGAAAGGATGAGATTATCTCCTGGATTCATATAAATTTTAAATGAGGGTGAAGAGAGTTAGAATGGTAAAGAGAGAGAAAGACAGAGAGTCAAAACTCAAACATTCATAAAACAAAAAGTCAATTTTCTTTTATTATGGGAATATTTTTTTTTCTTTTTCTTCTTTTTTTTTTTTTTTTTTGATTGGTTTTTTTTCTTTCCTTTCTCTCCTCGTGTCTTTATATATTCATTTATGTATCGTGTCTTGTGTTTTTCATATATTTTTTTTGTTTCCCTTTTTTTTATATATTTTGTTTGTTTGTTCTGCTTTTCTTGCATTTTTATTTATTGTATCTTTTTCCATCTCTAACCTGATACCACTCCCCCAATTCACTCTTCCACTCTGTGTCTGTTATATATATATATATATATATATATATATATCTAAACAGAAACCTCATAACACAACGAATATAACCTCAATTCTATTTCTAAATTATTATTATTATGCAACCCATCAGTATTTTTTTTTTCTTTCTTTCTTTCTTTCACATTTTTCCTCATTCTATATTCTGTATAAAGAATATCTAAAAGTTTTTGTCGGTAGTTACAAAGTAATCTTATAGGAATAATTATCCTTTACATTTAATCCTTTATTCATAAAAGAAAGTTAAAAAGGGTGGAGTGGGGGTAGGGGAGAAAAAAAGAAATAGGTTAAAAAATAGAACATCAAAGAGGAGAAGATTATTCGATGATAATGATAGGCAAAGGCAAAAAAATAAAGACAAATATACAGCGCAAGACTAACATAATAGAGAATGTCATTTTTATTCAATGACATTTGACTTCATACAAATAGCTTCTTTTTTTTTGTTTTTTTGATGTTAAAAAAATCTGATAAATAATTTAAATTCTTGTTTTTCTTCTCCTTTTCCTTTTTATAAAAAAAAAACATTTAAAAAGCTTAAGAACAAGCTTGAACTAAAAGAATATAAAATTTTTCGTTACTTTCTTTTCTTTTGTTTTCTTTTTTTTTTTTTACTTTTCGCTTCATTTTTTTTTCTCTTTCTTTCTTTCTTTCTTTCTTTCTTTCTTTCTTTAAGTAAATCGATTTTTGAAGCCTTGCATAATCTATCTATAATATGAATAGACAAACAGACAGACAGACAGATAAAGTAGAATATAGATTGGGGTGTGTGTATATAATAAAAGAGTTCGATTTGTGGTTTTTTCTTCTTCTTCTTCTTCTTATTCTGTTTTTTTTGTGTCATATCACCCGTCATATTGATTGATAATTTCTTTCGTTTCTTTTTTCTATCATGCTAGTTGGGTCTTGTTTCATTATTATTATTATTTTTTTTTATACTTTTACTTCTTTTTATCTTGGTCACTTGGTATATTTTATGTTGTCGTGACTTCTATCGAATTTAATAGACATACAAAAAAAAAACTATTTAATTATGTTATGTTTGTATGTGTGTGTGTATGTGTGTGTAGATATATAATTAGTAATTAACTTTTTAAACCCATAAAACCACTCGTATATAGATTTTTCTAAGTTTTATTATAATTTATGTTAGACAGAATAAGAATGAATTAAATTGGTGTCATAAAGGTGAATTAAGTCGAAAAGAGGATAAAAAAAAATGAATTGTTTTCTAAAACATTTTATTATTAGTATTTGTATTTTGGTTACTAATTTATCATTTCCCACTAAACTTTCTACTAAATAAGAAATATTTAAAAATAATATGTCGAAAGCTTCAAGTAAAAATGATGAGTGAGAAATGAATTACATTTTTTTGTTTCTTACTTTCTAAATTTCTAATAAATATTCTCATCTGATATGACAATTTTTAAAAATTTATTTGTCACATGACATTCTGTATAATGGTCAAATATTTGTCTTCACTCAAATTATATTTATACGTAACAAAAAAAGAAATTATATAAACGATTTACATTGAACAAGAACGTCAAAGTCATTATAAAATGTTACATGAGAATATTACGTTTTGTCATACACTTGAATTTCGTTATATAAAATGTTCACATGTCAACTTTAAACATTTATTCTATTGAGACCCTCTATTTATCATATTTACAACATAACCATAAAAATTATTGTTCTGTGTGTGTGTATATTTTACTAAGGAGTATCTCCCTCAACGAACATAATTTACTAAAATGAATTTTTTTTTATTAAATTAGAACTTTTAGTAAGTTATTATTAACTTATCTTTTAAGTAGAGTAAAAGAAATAAATTCACTTAATAAAATTAAATGTAATACAAAGTCACTCTTATCAAAAACGATCATAAAATTATTTATGAATTAAAATTTTCTTATACCTTAAAATAAGGAAGAAAATGAAGAAATTTCTAATTATCGAATTCAATGGGAAGTTAAGAAAAAAATTGGGAAAAAAAAATAAAACTTTTACAATCTTAAACTTCTTTGAATTTCAGTTAAAAATTTATGGACGAATCTATAAAATTTAGTTTGTGTGACTTTATTTTTTTTTTTCTTCTTCTTCTTTTTCTTTTTTTTTCCTATAATTAAATTTTATTCAACTTCTTTCAAATCGTCATTAAGTATTGAAGAAGAAGAAGAAGAAGTAGAAAAAAAAATGTTTTTAATTAGCATTAATTATGATGATTTTTAATTAGATTGATTATTTCTGTTATATGTATTATGCATTCTATAAAAGTTTCTGTTCCAAGTCAAGTTATACAAAATAAGCACACACTCGTACACACACACACACACAAAAACATAAAATAAGAAAGAAAAGAAAAGATTCGATTTGTACGTGAATATTTAATTATTTGTTGTGTGTTTGTTTGTTGTTGTTGTCTATTGTTGTTGTTGTTATACTTTTGTCCATTTTAATTAAATTTGTTTTTATCTTGTTTCCTTTTTTTCTTTTCATTTTTTTTACAGAGCGATGAGACTGGTCTCTGACACAAACCATGATGACTTTGAACCATTAGGTTTTGGCACTGAGGTTTATTTTCTTTTTCTCTACTTTCTTTTTTCCTTTCTTTTAAATTTTTCTTTTTTCCTTTATTTTTTTTTTTTGGAGATTTTTTTGGTTTTTCTTAATTTTAATTTTTTTTTTATTTATGGAAATTTATATTTTTTTTCTTCTCTTTCTCTCTATCTCGCTCTCTCTCTAATTAATTAATTTTTTTTTTAGCTAGTGCATGTTTCATCACTGCCACGTTGGGGTGAAAAAAACGAATCACAATTACGTCCTGCCGATTATAGTTCTGCCTTAGAAGGACCCCGTCATAGGACTAGTCCATTTCCATGTTCTGATCAAATTAATAATCGTTTAATTATTTGGTAAGTTCAAACTTTAATTTTTCGTTTTGATTTCTGTCAATCAAGAACACAAATACACAAACATTTTTTTCTTGGTTGAATTTTGACTTTGTTTGGGAAATTGAAAAACTAAAAAATACTTTTTCAAAACATCCTTCATTCTGGCTGATGTGATTATTGCTTGTTGGCTTTCGCATCACAAAATTGGATTTGCTCAATAATGAGTTACATTCTCATAAGCTGACTTCAATCAGTAGAGACAATGAAAACATAAACGAAAAGTTAAAATATTTTGGACCAAAACTTTTTAATTAATGCGCATAATGGGCAGATAGACAACTTCACACCATAATCCTTTAATTTCAAATTTTTTTTCTACAAATGATACAATTATTTTACATTTTGTTTAATTGAGTTATTTGACAATAAATTATTATAAAACATTAATTATTGCGACATAAAAAAAAAATTGTTTTAATTATATTTTATGTATCGTGTTATGGGCATTTGGTTGGTTGGCAATTTTTTTATTTTTTTATTTTTTGTTGTTGTGACCGACCGAACAAATTATGTGTTGAGTTCATGTTTTAATTTTAGGGATGAACATATTAAAAGTTTTTTTTTATTCTTGTTTTTGTTTGGACGTACTTTTTGATAACACACAAAATGTTCGTTTTTTTTAAATAATTATTTAAAAACCAACAACAACAACAACAACAAGAACAAATTGAAAAATATGAATATTTGTTTTCTTTAATTTAGAACATATAAATATGAAATGTGCAATCTGTATACCAATAATTTCCAATTAAAAATTAAATTCAAATAATTCGTTTAAAGTTTTTTTTTTTCATATAAAAACTGAGAGTCGGGATTTGAATGAGGAACAATTTCGCTTCACAGACTAAATTCAGTAAATTTTCTGTTTAAATCGATTTTTATTCGAACACAAAAGCGAGAGATTATTATTTGAAGAGAAAGCAATTCGATTTAATTTTTAATATCAAGAAAAAATGTTGCACTTTAAGTTTTGAGTGGAATGTTATCTTGTTATGTAATTCAGGTCAGGTCAGTGAGAAAAAATGTTCTTTTTTTGTTTCTTTTGCTCTATTCATAAATTCAATATTTCCGGTTCATTTGTGGAATAAACCATTTTTTGTATCGTTTACTTCTGCAATTCAGTATTTTATTGATCATCTATAAGGAATACCAATATATTGAAACATTTTTATAGAATTCATTTCAAATAATAAATAACCCAAGTGACAGTTTTCAAAAAATTTCAACAAAAAAAAAAAAGAGTTCACTTTTGTGTCTGTTCCCTTCTTCATCTTGGCTATCTAAAAAAAAAAAACAAACTGAAATCTATCCTTATGCTTGAACAGAAAAAACTGATTTTTTTTTCTCTTCTTCTGTTTGATACGAAAATTTACCGCAGCTATTAGTCAAAATTATGTTTAAATATAAATAGAATTATTTCTCCTTTTACATTTAGATTTAACCAACCGAGAATAATAGTGTTCACTTCTAGCTATATTCTGTATAGATGTATGTGTGTGTGTGTGTGTTTGTCCATTGTTAGAAAGGACATGGTATATATATAAGGGAAAAAAAGGAGTCTTCGAGAATAACACTTTTCTCTCTATGGAAAAGAAGACACAAAAAAAACAACAACATCAACAACAAAAAATATAACCTTGATTCAACACAAACGCAACACTGCGGTTGGATTTTTCTTCTTTTTCTCTTCTGTGTTTGTTGTTGTTATTTCTGCTTGTTCTTTACGGTTTTTTTTGTTGTACTTGTTGTTGTTTTTTTTTAATGACTTTTGTACTTTTTTTTTTTTATTATCGTCGTCCTTGTAAAGTAGCTTAATTAAATTTTAATAGAATTCGTTTTGGGTTATGAATGGAATGAGTGATAAGGGATGTTACGGTAGATATAGTGAGCATGAGAAAGAGTAAAAGAGAGAGAGAGAGAAAGAGAATAAAAGGTAAATGAAGAATATTATAATTATTTACAGGAAATTTATTATTTAAATTTTATTTTTATTATTTTTTTCTATCTCGAATTTAATTCTCATTTTTTCTCTCTTTGTTTCTCCACCACCCCTCGCATTTCACTCACACTGTTTGTATTTTTTTTCTCTTTGTCACAATGGATAATAAATAAAAATGAATTCAATTTTTTTTTCTGTTATCTGATTTGATTTATTTGTGCTTAACACATACAAACTGACATATAAACACACACACACACACATACGCATATTATAAAACACACATCACACATAATACAGAATGAATGACAAACAAAAACAAAAATTTCAATTAAAAAGTTATTTACATAAAATTTAGGATTAAATAAAAGAAAGAAGAAGAACAAAAAAAAAATGGATAATTAATCAATGATTTTTTTTTCTTGTTGCTGTTGTTGTTTATTGTACTTTATTTATTTGGTTCTCTCTCTCTCTATCTCTCTGTCTTTTTTGATAATAGGGAAGGAGATATCTCATTCCTTCAAGTAGATGCAATCACAAATACAACTGATGAAACATTAACAGAAAAGAATACAATATCGAATAGAATATTTGGTCGTGCTGGTCCTGGTTTAAAAGAGGAAATTTTTAAGGAAATAAAAGGTAAAATAAATGAAATGATTCAATTAATTAATCAAATATAATTTATTGTCTAAAGAAAATTATCAAATTTTTAATTTTTTCTAATTTATTTTAATGTTGTTCTTTTTCTTCTCTTTTGTTTCTCGTCTTTTTTTTTCTTGTTTTTTTCCTTTTTTTTTTTGCCAACCCGAAAAACGAAACAAAAAATAATTATTTGTAGAATGTAAAACTGGTGAAATTCGTGTGACTCAAGGATATTTACTACCAGCTAGATATATAATTCATACTGTTGGTCCTATTTATAGTGAAAGATATAAAACAGCTTCCGAAAATACATTACATTCCTGTTACAGGTAAATTATAATAAAAATGCAAAATTGAAAATTATTTTTTCTTCATTTTTCTTTAGTTTTTTAATTTATTTTTGATAAGAATAATGGACAAATGAATTTATAGTTTAAAAAATTTTTAAAAGTGAAAAAGAAAAATGAATGTTATTGATTTAAAATGGGATTTGTAGAGAAAAAATATTGTTGAAAATGTAACAACAACAACAACAGTAATAAAAACAATAGAAAAAAAAACTAACTATTGAAGCGACGAAACAACAAAAAAAAAATAGAAAAAAAAAAGAAACAAAACGTAATTGGAATACAGTTGTTGAGTTTTTCTCTTTTATTTTATGTAAAAATAATTTAATCAAGGTTTTTCTTCTGTGTGTGGGTACGTGATAGCGTGTATGTGTGTATGTATGCATGTGTGTGTGTGGCTAGGTAAATAAAACAAAGTTATAAAATATTACAATTATCAATCACACAAATACCAACAGCAACAATAACAACAACAACAGAAAATAGTGTCGTGATTGAGCAAAGTTATAAAAATTCATTTTGTAGTTGTTGTTGTTTTTTTTTTTCTTTTTTTTTTTTGTTCACCACTTAATGTGTGATTAACACCTAAATGTATGCAACATGTCATTTGTTATATTATTTCTAAATAACTACATTTATTTTATTTGATTTGCTAAATAATTTCTCGAAAGCTTTAAAAAAAAAAGCTGTAAAAAAATCAAATTGCATGTCTCGCCTATCTGATGTATTTACTGTTGCATTTATTTGAACATTTTCCACTTAATTCAAATAAATTTTCTAATTTGTTTTTTCATTGAAATTTATTTACTATTTTTTTTTTTTTGTTTCAGAAATATTTTATGTAAAGCAAAAGAATTAGGTCTAAGATCAATTGGTTTATGTGTTGTCAGTTGTAATCAAAGAAATTTTCCTCCAGACTTAGGTGCACACATTGCCTTAAGTAAGTTTTATTTTTATTATTCTTATTGTTAGTTTTCACAACACACTTAAAATTGACGATGAGAGAATATAATTTAAGATCTGTTGTGAGACCTGACATCAGTTGTTTTTTGTTTTTCATTCATAAATCGGGAAATCAATTTATGTTTCTTCTTCTTTTTTTTTTTAGGAACAATTCGACGTTTTCTTGAACAATATAAATCAGAAATAATTGTTCTTTGCCTTGAATCATATGAACGTGGAATATATGAAGTTTTAGCTCCACTTTATTTTCCACGTGATCAATTAGAAGAAAGTAGTGCCTTGTGGCAATTACCTAAAGATATTGGTGGTGTTTACGGTGAACCACAAATACCAGATCGTCAAATTAGAATAATACATAATCCACAACATTCCGTTATGATTGGTGGTAAGTACTACTACGTCTCCCTTTTTTCTCATTTCTTATCATTTATTATCCTTATCATAAAACAAACATTGATTTGAAATATTGATTCTTTTTTTTTTTTTTTGTAAAAACAAAAAGAGTTGTACGCGTTCAACGTTCAACGTAAAAAAAATTGAATATTATCAATGATGATGTCAGATTAGTGATAATAAAAATAATAACAATCACATTTATCAGAAATGATAGAACGAAAAAAAAAAAGAAAAACTTGATTCTTATCAACAATAATGTTTGTTTGAAAATTCTTTGAAAAATGTCTTTAGTTAACTAAATAAAAACATTCATAAATGTTGTATTTAGATCCGCTTTTTTTTTATTTCGCGTAACATTTATTACATTTTTTGGATTAATTTTCTTTTTTTAATTAAGACAACAAAAAGACATAAATTAATTTAAATAAATAAAATACGTTTTATTTATTTTTTTGCTTTTTGCTTTTTGTACAAACAATTTAATTTGTTCTTGTTGTTTTTTGCGTGTAAAATTCATTTATTTATTTATTTTTTGAATTTTTTTTTTGAGGTTCAATCTTGAGTTAAAATTTTGTCTTCGGTAAAAATTTCTCGTTTTTTGATTCATATTTTAGTTTTGTCTTATAAAACTTCAGACAATTACCTCTGTGCATACTACAAGTGAATTAATTGTTTTAAGTTGTTTTGTTTTAATTTTTGTTTTAAACAATGGATAAGAAGAACTCTCTAAATGGCAAGTCTTTTTTATGGTTGTTTGTAATTAAGTTTTTTTTAACGAATATCTGAAAATTATCGTTAAATATTTATTCATTTAGGCAAGTTGAAAAACAATAAGGTTTTTTCCTATATTCAAATTTTTCAAGTGAAAGATTTAGTTTCTTTATTTTGTGTTTAATAATTTTCTGTGTGTCCGCACAAATTTATAAATTTATTATGAAAAATTAGATCTGATTTAGACCAATCGAATTCTATTCAGTTCCAATTTGTTTCGAGCAAAATGATCACGTATAAAATTTAAACGTATTTACAATAATCATTGTTTGGCCATTTTTTTTAGATTTGTTTTAATATTTTCTTAGTGTCACAGATTAGATAAGAAAATGAAGTGTTTTCTATCAAATTATTCGATCACTAAAAGTTAAAAGAATAAAGTCAATCATTTTTTGCCCAATTCTAAGTGATTTATTAGAGTTTTCCAAAATACTTTTTTTTTTGGGTAGAATAATAATAACAGCTGGCAAAGTCGTCTAATCGCATAAATAATTTCTGGTTCTAATTTTTTTTTTCTGTTTCTTTACCGAAATACAAAATTCCATATAAATATTTGATTATTATTTTTATTTACATTAAATGACATTAGTGAGACAAAACAAAAAAAAAAAGGTTAGGATAATAAATTTTATCGTTGATAAAATTGTATTATTTGATAAGTAATTTTTTTTTTCTGTCGCTTTGTCGTTTTTTTTTTTTTGTGTTTCTTTACAAAATATAAAAAAAGGTATAACAACAAATAAACTGGCTGACTTTTAAAAAAAATGACGAATCATTTTAAATGAAAAAGTAGAATTCACCTAAATGTCTGCAACATAAAATTTAATTAATTTAACTCATATTGTCACATTATGGGCGATTTAAAGTAACGTAAAATGTGTTTAACAAAAGTCGAATCATTTTCATGTTACATAATAAATCGTCATTTATGTCGTCACAATCATAATATAGAAGTATGATGATTTCAGAAAAGCTCGTTACGATTTTCGACATTTAGAAAAACATTGCGTTTTTTTTATGAAAATTTGATTGATGAAATTAAAAGTTGACGTTGATGAATCACAAATCACTCTAACGAAAGTGATACAATTTTTTTTCTGTAGTAATAATTATAAATATGAGACAAATTAAAGAAAACAAGTAAATGGTAAATGTACGTTAATTCGTTATTTGAAATAATTCATTTAGAATTTATTTTATCATCAAAATTATCAAATTGCTGTCAATTATCAAAGACTGTCATTAAAATTTAAAGTGCATCTAAATTGTAATTATGAAAGTTCATTGATACTGGAGCAATTGTACAATGGAGCAGTGGTACAAACGTTAATTTTACCCTCATGTTTTAAAACAACAAAACAAATTTTAAAAAAATAACTTAACGTCACTAATACATACTGAACAATCAATACTATTACAAGTAACAAGAATTAAATATAAATAAATAATTAATCTTCACACAATCTCAGTTCTTCCAAAAAAAAAAAGAAACTAAACAAAAAATAAAAAGAAGAAAAATTGTATCTATTCTATTCATCAGTTTCTTTCACATCATCGTGTTGTGCTGTTAACAATAATTTTTCTCTTCTTCTTCTTATCTTTTTCGTATTGTGTATCTCACTGTTTTTTTTTTTTTTTGCTTTTATCTCACAAAATAAAGTGATAATCATTTTTTTATTGTCAAGAATAAATCTTTTTTCTTTTTTTTTTTTAAAAAAAAAAGTGAGAGAAAATAATTCGCGAATGGCAAAATTCTTCAGTAATAAATTAATAATACAAAAATACAAAGAAAGAAAATGATTAACGACTCATTTGAATTTTCATGTAATTCAATATACTATTTTATATATATTTAAATATAATTATTCTTTTATTCTGTCATAAAAATATGACTTTTCATTTAATTAATTACTTTAGTTTAATGAAATTATTTATTTATTTCATTATTTTGTAATATATTTTTTACAGCTGATGATGATTCTGATTCAAATACAACCACTGACATTGAATATGGCGGTATAAGCAGTTCAAGCGGTTTAAATCTTGGATCACATTTTAGCATTGGTCATCATGCTTTTTCACAAATGCAGGTTTGTGTCTTTGGAATTATTCAATTTTTCTGAAATTTTTATTTAAATGAGAAAATGAATTTAATTCATCTGTATTATTTTAGGGTGACCTAGACCGGCAACGTTTGCTTGGTGACAGACCAAGAGCTGGTGTGTATGAAAGTGTCATTGAAGATGGATTAGAAGGGATTGAACATCAAGAAAGGTGAGATGCCTTTACTTTTTATACTAGTTTGATTTTACAACAATAATCTTTTGCTTTATGTCAAAGCAAATAATTATATTGAAAACTTGTTTTTCTTTATTATTTTTGTAAAACAAAACAAATCATTTACAAAAAATATAATATTCCAACCTATTTACAGTCATGGTTTTTTGAACAAAATCAAAAGAAATTGTTGAGAAATATTTATGAATTGTTTTCTCTCTTTCGTTTAAAGAAATTCTTAAAGTCTGTTCAAAGGTCATTCTTTCAATTATAGATTTTTTTCTTCATTCACAAAATAATAAAAATCAAATATTTGATTTGTTTCAATTCTCTTGAATAATCAAATTATGAGTCGACTTAAATGTAAAAATATTTTTCTTAAAATTTTTGAATTTTATTTGCGTTCAAATTCAATTAATTAAATTAAACAAGAGAAGAATTAAAAACCAGAATGTGTAAAATTTAGAATAATATACAAAAATGTATTCCGTTTTATTTATTTTTTTTTTCTGTTTTTTTTTTTTTTTTTATTTAACTCAAAGACGTCAATTTCCTAAATCTTATCTTTTCTATTTAGATGATGAAAATAAACTAAATAAATAAATAAGAAAAAAAAAATAGAAAATAACGCAAAAATTACTAGAGAAAATCTTACATCATAAAAATTATTTGTTGTTCATATTTTAAAAAAAAAATAAAGAATTATATGGATTAAAATGTGTAAAGAAAATAAAAAGAATGTAAATTGTACGTGATCCTCTCTTGTCTTTGTCTCATATAAAATGAGTAAACATATTCTTGTTAACCTTGCTCAGAGACTATTCTCTGTCTTGTTGTACACATTTCCACTTAAATGGTCAATTATACGGATTCATTAATTCAAACTTTTGTAATTATTACACTTTATCTGTATTAATTCTGTTATTCAATTTGTTCACAATTTTGTTGCAAACAATTTCGTTTCTTTTTTTCCATTTATCAAAATTCCATGAATTTAATTAAATAATTTTATAAAAAAAAATGTAGAAAACAAAAGGTAAAAAAAAGTGTAATTAAAAAATAATCTTTAATTATTTGAATAATAAATGATAAGTGATAAGATGATGAGTTTCTTTAGTCACCAAAAAAAAAAAAAAATGGAAAGAAGAAAGAAAAAATTAAAATGTTTAGACAAAAATTTTATCTTTAATTCAAAAGATAAACATTAACTGATTGATGGTCCATTAGTATACTGACGACGGTAGCGGGGAAGGAGGAACACACTGGTTGTCCTAACATATTTTCTAAAGTTAAAAATTAAATTTCACTAAATATTCAATAAGAATAACGTTAAAATTATTTATTGATGATAATTGAATATTAAATTAACATCTTCTTTTTTTTTATGCTCACCTCACCACCTTGTAGTTGTTGTTGTTATTGTTGTTGCTTCTCTCTTTACTTTCGGACAAATCACAATAATTGTTTTTTTTTTGTCACAATAATTTTATTTTAAAACCAACATTTAAAGACCAACATTTTGATGTGTTTATAAATTTGACCGAAAATGGGAAGAGAATATTTCTTTAATTTATTATCCTTCTTAGAGTTTGTTCATTTTTCACGTGAAACTTTGTCGTTCTATTGAGCCTAAATCATTTATTTGAAGTGTGTGTGAAATTATTTTGAAATTAGTTTGAATATTTTAAACTTTAAAAGTTACACGACACGAACATACACAATTAATTTTGACGTTATACAGTCATGTTGGTTTAAATGTTGACTAGAGATCGACATTTGTGATTTCAATTCCTCCCCAAAAAAAAAAAAAAGTATCTTGGAATTTTTAATTAAAAATAATTTCTTTTCCATCGTTATTTAAAATTTCTTTTAAAAAAAAAAAGGATTTTACGTTAAAAAATTTCTAACATTAATTAATTTTCGCCAAAAGAAGAAATTCCATCCAAAAAATGAAACGGTGTAAATACCCAAAAAAAAAAAAAATTCAAAAATGTCAACAATTTTTATCCTTTATTTTTCCTTTTTTCCCTTTTTTTTGTTTTTTTTTTTTACTAATTTTAACTAGAAATGTTTTTTTTAATTTTTCGTTGTTATTTTTTGTAATTAATTTATTTATATTGAATGACGTCAGTTCATATTTTATTTTTAAATTAATTGATTGGTATATCGGTAAACGTCTTTTTACTATTTATTTTCAAATTAAATTATTGAAACCTCAATTGATATGACACACATACTTTTTGCCTTCCTTCTATCAAATAATAATATTGTTGTCGTAAATTTATTTGTAAATTTTGTTTTTGTTTTGTTTTTGTTTTGTTTTTGTTTTGTTTTTGTTTTGTTTTTGTTTTGTTTTGTTTTGTCTCTCTCTCTCTCTCTGTTTATATATTTATTGAGTGAGAGGCACGGCCTTGGTAATTGGAAAGAGGGGGAGATAAAGGGAATTTACTATTATTTTAATCGATTTAAAAAATAATAATGGTAGAATTGAAATTTAGTTCATTGATTTATTGAAATCAATTTTGTTGTTGGATATTATTTTGTTTTGTTATGTTGTTGTTGTTTCTTTTTTTCCTTGTTTTTGCTTTTGTGATGGAATAATTAATATTTTCTTTTATAATTTATCGAATTTTTTCGTTTTAACTTTTTATTTACAAACCCCCTTTGTTGTTTTCTTCTTTTATTTCTGAATAATTGATAAAAAAATAACGTTTTTTACGTCTTTCTTAGAAGGTAAATAAACAAAAAAAATGTGTGTGTGTGTGTGTTTCATTTAATTCGTTTAAAAACAAGAACGTCTCACGAATATTGTTTAATAATGTGAAGGTGATTAATACACCCGCAACTGAATTCTTGACGTTTATCATTTATCCTTATACATAATAAATCAATAGATTTTTATTTACTTTTTTTTTTTTTTTTTATGATGACGTAAATTATACTGACGTCATTACATACAAATGCACACACATATTGTGTAGGATTCTAACTCTAAAAAACTTTTTGATACGTTTACAATAGACAAATAATCTCATATTACCTCTCACCCTTGGCGGCCACTCCTTTCTCCCTCTATCTCTCTCTCTCTCTCTTCTATTGTATATCCTTCTTGCGTCATTCTAAAAATAGATAAAACAATATGACTAAAAATAAAACTTAATTCACTTTTCATTTGTTTATCTTTACTTTATTTTTATTTTATTTTATTTGTTTTTTTTTTTTTCATTTTAATTTCAAATAAGAAAAAAAATAATAGTTTTGTCCTTTTTTTGGTTGTTGTTGTTGCTGTTTTTGTTGTTGTTGCTGTTGTTGTTGTTGTTTAAAAGTTTGAAAACTTTTTTCAATAAAAAAATTTCAAAATCAATTTTGTCTCTAAAAATGTAAAAATATTTTACATTAATTCAGTCTCCTTTTGCTTCGTATAAATTTTAGTTTCAACAATGTTTTTTTATTGTCTAATTATTAATTAAAATTTAAATCGTGAACTTTATTTGAAATTTTTATATGAATTTTTATAATTTTTAAGACAAATAATTGTAAAAAAAATTTTGTGATAATTGAATTTATGGATTCATATATTCCTTTCAATATCTTTTGTTTATTTTGTTAAAATCAAAATATAGAAAAATTTTGTTTCATTTCTGACATTTATAGAAATTCTGATGAATCAGAAAAAAAGAAATATTATCATTCTTATAAGAATACAAGAAAATATTTGTATCTTATAAGAATTTTTAGTTGTTTCCTGTCATTTTTGTGTTTCTAACAAATCAAAAAATCTTTTAATTATTTAAAAATTATTTTATCAAAATTCTTTTCCATTATTTCTGACATTCCCATTTTTCTTTTTGTTTTGTTTCATTTAAAATTGTTTACAAGTCGTTCCCTTCTCACAATTAACTTTTATTATGGAATATTACGTAATGCAACACCAAAATGCAGTTTGTCATCATCTGTCTGTGTGAATTATTTTCATATAATAATATTTGACCTTTCTTCACTCATATTGACTTTTTTATGATTTATAATAATTTTCTATTTTGAAATAACAAAAATTTTTTGTCAATAAATAAATTAACATTAATTGTGAATATTTGTTGATTTTCTTTCGGTTAATTCATCTTAGCGTTTGATTTGTACATTTTGAATTGGGGTCCACCAAAAGCTTCAAGTTGTAGAATTAATTATTTTGTAATCATTATTTTTTTTTTCTATCTTTAGTTTGCCACTTCTTGTGGAAACAGAGTGAGTATTTTTCATTCTAACTGTTATAGATGTTTTTATCTTTTTTTTTTGCATAAAGAAAAATTCATTCATTTATTTTCCTCATTCTCTGCAGATGTCTATAAATTGTCCTAACCCTTTTTTTGGAGGTCGTAAAACTTTAACAATTTATTTTTAAGATTTTTTTAGAATTATTTTGAAAGTTTTTGATGTTGTTGTTGTTGTTGTCTATTTTGGAAAATTTTGAATTCACAATTAAATAAATTTAGTATGAATGTTCACCGGTCGTTGCTCTCTCATCGGAAAAAAGTCAACAACAATTACGTTTTACTCAAATTCATTCTCCTTACTTTCCAATTATTGTAAAAGAAACTACGATCCAAAACTTTTTTCTATTTTTATCGGTGATAAAAGAGAATTGATTTATTTTTGAAGTTTATTTCCTCCTTCTCCCACATTTTTTTTTTTTTTTTTTGAACGGAATGAAAGAAAATTAATCAAAAAAAAAAATTTAAACAAACCAAATATTTCTCTCCCTCTCTCTCTTTCTCTCATTGCTCTCTCTTTGATTGCTTAAATTTTTTGTCTTTTTCAAATAAGAAAAAATAAATATTCGAATCGTCCTGAAATTTTGAAAAAATAATGAAAAAAAATGGACGACTGGAATTTTTTATTACTACGCGATTTAGAAGAAAGGGAACAACAACAAAATATAAAATTGTAACAAAAGAGAAACAGAGATAGATTGTATTGGTTTTTCCTCAAAATTAAAATCCGATTTGATTTTTCTTAAAAAAGAATTTAAGAGAAGCAAAGAGAGAAATAATGAGAATAAACATAAATTACACGAACACGAAGAGAATCGAGAGAGATAGAGAGAGAGAGAGAGAGAAAGAGACCAAAAACGATTATAATGTTATTCACAGTCTTATTGGAAAGCAACAACAATAAATGTACAAACAAAACAAAAAATGAGAAAATTTGTATTATTTTATTTTTTTGTCAGAAAAATAAAGAATTTAAAGAGACACCAAAATTTAGAGAATCAGTTTTAGTGTTGATCTCATCGTGAATGGATTGGTCTGTCGACTGATGAATAAGAATCCAATTGAAAAAATAATCTTTAAAGAAATTGTGTAAAATTTTCAATTTTCTTTTTAAAACGCAAAAAAAAAAAAAAGTTTATTTATCACAAGAAAAAAAATCACACCGACACACGATAAAGAGAAAAAATTAATTACAAAAGAAAATCAATTTTTAAACGAGATAATTTTTTTTTTTTGGTTTGAATTTTTCTCTTTTTGTTTTTGAATTTTCAGTTGTTTTTTTTTTGTTTTTAGTTTTGTGAATAAAATCGTGAAAGAGTCGGGAATTTTGAGGAAAATTCAAAAAGTGAAAAATTCTAAAAGAAATTAAATTAAAATCGAGGAAAAAGGAGGAAAATTTTATAAAAAATGATGACAATGGTTGATGGTGCATCGATTGAATTGGGTGATCCAATACCGTTATCACCACCGGGTGGAACAACACAACCAGAACAAATTCATATTGAAACACCAGAAGAAAGGTTTTTAGTTTTTTTCCAATTTTCTTTAAATTCTCTTCATTCATTTGTTTTTGGTAAACGTACGAAAAAAAAAATGTATTTTTGGATCGATAATAAATTTTTTGAGACGTTTTCGACGACACGACTTCAGCCAGCGTCGAATTAAAAAGAAAATTTTTAAGAGAGTGAGTGAGAGAGAGAGAGAGAGAGAGAAATTTGTGCTATAAAAATTGTGATTATTGTCTTACGTTTACGTCTTGTTATCTGTTGTTGTTGTTGTTACGCCTTGTTGAATATAATAAAGTCACGCGTTACGTGCTGGCTGACCCGAATTGTCACGTTTTTCTTTTTCTTTTTAAATTTTGCCGATTACGATTACAAAAAAAAAAAAATACAGAAACGCCTTAAAAAAAATGCAAATCTTCCATTCAAAACAAACGTAATTTTTTTTTATCAGCAACAACAACAACAACAACAAATAATGAAAAATGTCATCGTACATCGTCATTCGGCACGTCAACCTTCCTTCCTCTCCACTCGCCCCCCACCACCTCCTTTGTATATTTTTTGGAATTATTTTTTTTTTTTTTTCTTTCAATTGAAACAAGAACACTTTTTTATCTCTGTTCTGTCCTTGACCCTTGACTGGGATTATTAAGAGAAAGAAAAAAAAAATACGCTTTTTATTTTTTAATTTTAAATTGAAAAAAGAAAAAATAAAGAAAATTAATTCGCAACAATTTCGGATTCTGTAAAAAGAAAAATCGATTCATTGTTTTTAACACCTTTTTCCACTCGTATATTTTCGTCTTATCGATTTTTCTTTTTAGTTTCATCAATTCTTGAATCTTTTTGTGTATTTCTTGTTCTCTCTCTCTCTCTCCTCTGTCAACCTTTATTTTTTAACGAATTTTTAATGAAAACAATTAAAAAGAGAATTCCTCTTAATAAATTGTGTCGCGTAATAATTTCTTGTTTTCATTAAATGAATTTTGTCTTCTGTTTTTTTTTTCTTGTTATTTGGAATTAAAACGTCTCATGGATATTCTGTGGATTTCTTCTTTATACCAAAAATCATTTCTTCATTTTCTTCAACGTCAATATATTTTCCTTTTTCTATTTTAATCACCTAAGGCCATCTTATAATTCCAATATACATATTTCCATCCTCAACTTATTTTCCTTCAATGTTGAATTTTTAGAATAATAAATTATCGATCTAAATAATTTAATTTTTGTATTTTATACGTCGTCATTTATTTGTCCCGTCTGTTTGTCACCAAAACTTCTTACTTTTTCCCGTATTTTTTCTTTCAGAATCAAATTTTAATTTGTTTTATTAGAAATCTATAATAATTGTTGTTGTTATTGTTTCTCAGATGGTTGTTGTTGTTGTTGTTGTTGTTGATACGAAACCATTTTCACCCAAGATTCTTACAATTAAATTAAAAAATCTTCTTTTTCTATTGATTTAATTTTTGTTCAAATTTTCTGCAATGCAAAAAAAACAACAAGAATTTTCTCTGCCAATTTTCATTTACGTCATCTGTAATATAAACACACACACACACACACACACAAACACATTTGTGGATACACAATTTCAAATGCGTATTCCTTTTTTTTTTCTTTGTTTTTGTCATAATTTTTAAATAGAATTTTTATGAATTCCAACTTGAATAATTTTCATTTATTTAATTTTTTTTTTGTTTTTGTTTGACAAAAGAAGAAGAAGAAGAAGAAGAAACAGTGTCACATTTACAGTCTGTCTTAATTGATAAATATTGAATTGAAGTAAATATACAAAATTATCTTTCTTTTTTCCCTTTCACTCACATAATTATCTCAATCGCACTTGTTAAGTATCCGCTCCCTCTGAATTTACATTTGAGATTGGACGGAGATCATAAATAAAGTAAAGTAAAGAATTACGCATTTTCTATTTTATTCTTTTTATTCTTATTTTAAAGAACAAGAACAACAACAATGACTAATATTTAAAATAATAATTATATCAACTGCATTGCAGTTCTAATTAAATTTCAAACATTTATTCACGTGTATCTACTTAATTAATTATATTTGGACTGACTATAAATAAATGTCATCATAACACCTTAGCATCCGTATACAATAAAATAAACTAAATATGTATGTAGGCACAGTGATAAGATTAGGTACTTTTTTTTTTCTTTCTTTCTGTAACAACAATAAAACGGAATCTTTTTTTTTTTATTAATTATTAAATAGAAAATAAAATTAATTGTTTACGGTTCTTTTTTTTTTTTTTTTGGTTTATGATGATTTAATTGAATCATCATCTCTCCCCCTCATCAGTACATTCATTATTCTCTTGATTTAGACTCTGGAGAGAGAGAGAGAGAGAAAATAATAAAATCATTTTTATTTATTTCAATTTCTGTTTTTTTATATATTTTTTTTTTCTTTTTCTGATAAATGAAATTTTTTTGCCGAAGGTTTATTTTGGATTTTTTTTTTCTATTTTTATTGAAGGTCGATTGTTGATTAATCGATTTACGATTATTTTCCTTGATGATTATTTGTTTGTTATTGTTGTATCTCTCTGTTGCATAGAGAAATTTTCACATGATTTACGTCTAAACAGTTAAATTGATCACATTATTCCCATAAACTGTCTTCATTTCTGTTAAATTAATCGATCATTAGCAATTATTTTATGAATTGAAATTGAGATAATGTTCACATGATTCTTCATTGGTTACTTGAATTAAAAACAAACCATTTATATTCTTTTGTAGGTATTTGTGCTTTTAGATAAATATTGTGGACAAAACAAAAGACAACCATTTTGGATTTAACAATAAAACGAAAAACAAACTAAATTTTTTATTAATTTCTTTTCTTTTATTCTATTTTAGATATGAACGATTACTACGTCGTGCAAGAACAGAAGATCTAACAGAAGTATCTGGTATTGGATGTTTATATCAAAGTGGTGTTGATCGTTTGGGACGTCCCGTTGTTGTATTTTGTGGAAAATGGTTTCCAGCACATAATCTTGATTTGGAAAAAGCACTTTTATATTTGATTTATTTATTGGATCCAATTGTGAAAGGCGATTATGTTATATCATATTTTCATACATTAACTGGTTCAAATAATTATCCATCATTACAATGGTTAAGAGATGTTTATAGTGTACTTCCTTATAAGTAAGTTAATTACATTCTTACATTTCAATAATTCTTCACAGAAACTTTTAGTTATTACGTACCTAAATGATGAATCTGTATTTACTTCTTACTGTCGTGTTATTGTTATATTCTGTAATATTAAATTTTACAAACGCATATTTATGCATAACAAGAGATGGAGTGAGAAATAAAATTTAGTTAGATGTTGTTGCCAACCAGAATTAAATGTCATAAACCTTTTATAAACGTTAAAATAATAATTTAATTTAATTAAATTAAAATTCCTGTTGAGGAATATTAAAAATGACGTCGACAATTACAATAAATTTTAATCCACTTGAAAAGCTGGAAATGAAATCTGTAAAGATAAAACGAAACTTTTAATTGTCTAATCATGATGTTTGAATATTATTTTGATGAAGTTTAAAAATTAAGTAATTTATTGATAATTTTCATTTAGTTTCACGTAAATTAATTAAATTAAATTCTTTTTATATTTCTAAACACGAATGTATAAAAAAAAGGGGGGAGGTGGCAGATCTTATCATTTTTCCTCTTCACTCTTTTGAATTTGTTGTATGGAACTTGTAAATTAAAAACAGAAAATAATTCTTTAAGAATTGAAAACATTAAAATTATATTAATAGTGTGTGTGTGTAATCGATGATTATTTCTATTATTTTATTATAAATCTCACTCTTCTCAACAAATTTACATTCCAGTATATTTAATTATCACTCAAACGTGATTACAATTTTTAATTATTTACATTTTTAATTTACTTAATTCTAAAATATCGATAAAATGTAATAAACTTTGAAAGCAATTCTGTTCTCGTTTCACAAATATGAATTATTAATATTTGTGAAACAAGAACAGAATTAGATGAATCATCAATGTAGAACTAATTATTTTCTTTATCTCAATTTTATGAAAACAATTTTCATTCATTTAATTTTTATTTTTACGTTTATTTTTCCAGATATAAGAAAAATTTGAAAGCATTTTATATTGTGCATCCAACATTTTGGACAAAGGTATTATTTTATTCATAAATTTATAAAAAAATGTCTCTAAACTAATTCAAATTTATGGGAATGTTTTCCCTTTTCTTTTATGTTGTTTTTTTTTTCTAAAATAATAAATTTTGTATTATTCTTTTTCTCTTGTAGATGATGACTTGGTGGTTTACAACATTTATGGCACCAGCAATAAAAGCAAAAGTACATTCACTTCCAGGCGTTGAACATTTGTATCCAGCCATTTCAAAGGATCAATTAGAAATACCCGCTTACATAACAGAATACGATATGGCGGTTAGTTTTCTTTTTTAGACAAATCCTACTTTATCGATAAATCCATTTAAATTTTTTTATGTATCCGTCTCATTAAAACGGATTTTAATTATGTCGATAATGAAGATTTTGTTTTTATTGTTTGAATTAAAATTATTTTCCTTTATTTTTCAGACAAATGGACTTCACTATTTTCAAATTCAATCAAACTCATCATCAACAAGATCTTGAAGTGATCACAACATGTAATCGTTAATTAATAAAAATAAAAAAGAAACTAAAAAATATGAAAAATAAAAGAAAAAAAAAATTAATCATTAATTAAAACAATCCGATAATTTTTATTAGAAAATAGTTCCATTTATATTCTTATGATTAATTAGTGTAAAAATTTATTATTATTATTTTTATTTTAAATTTATATTAAAGAGAGATTAAAAAAATTAAGATTCTTCTTGGAAAAAAAAAAAAACAAAAAAAAAGTCAGCAGCAAGATTTCTAAAAAAATGTAGATTTGTTTGTTTTTGTTTTTTTTTTTTTAAAGAAAAGAAATAAAAATACCTCTGAACGTGTTCGAATATCATTTTTTGTAACGTTGCGCTCGTTGTTAAATCAAAGATTAATAAAAAGATTAAATAGTAAGCATAAATAATAATTAATAAAAGGCCTATTTTGATAAAGAAGGTTATGAAATATCGGAAATATTGTAAATATTTATTAAAAAATTTTAAAATTGTAACGTTTGAAAATTATTTTTTCTTTTATAGGAATTTAACGTGAATTCGTAATAAAATCTTTAACGGTGATTTTTAATTTCGGTTTTTTTTTTTGGTATGACGTTATTTATAGTTTGAACACAATTTTCTGCATTACCGATTTATTTAGATTTGGGTTCGTGTATTGGATAACAAAATTATCGTGTAATAATCGTTGATTTCCTTTTCTTGTAAAAATTGTAATGCAAAGTGAGAACAAATTCAATTTATGAAGTAAATTGAATCGGTGTACTGTTTTTCTTTTATGACAAAAGATTTCTTAATAAACAGTTGATTGATTAATTGCGTGATTGAAACTTTAGTACTGCATATTTCGGAGCCTCCTTTATTCATAATTCATTATTAGGCCTTTTGAACTAATATAATAAAAATATATTTTTGACGCTTCTAGTGTTAACTAACCCCCCTCCTTATATTCAAGAAGAAACCTTCTAATTAATATTTTTAGAGAATAATATTTAAAGAAAAAAAAAATTAATTCATTCTTCAAAAAAAATTAAAATAATATAAAAAAAAAATTGTTAAATTATATCATCTTTAAAAGAAAAGACTTTATTGAAGAAAAACAAAAAAAAAGTAAAGAAAATTATCATTGTTTCACTAAAAAGTAGAAGAAAAAAATATTTTACGTTCAAAATTAAATTCTTAATTTTTACTTTATTTTCTCTTATAATTTTACAAGCGAAGTGAAATAAAATACGTCGGCCATTTTGATATTCGCAACTTGTAACTTTAACGAATTTGTATTCATGATCGAATCATTTATGAATACAAATCCGTTAAAGACTCAGCCATGTTTCTTTTTATTATCAATCAAAATTCCAAATTAATTTTATTTCGTGTCGTCAATTTTTATATTTTTCTGTTATTGTGAATTATTTTGAATTTAAAAAAAAAATCACATTCTCTTCCTCCTTCCCTTTCTCACACTGTGTGATTAATTTGTTGTTTATTATTTTGAATGTTGTATTATAAAAGGCAAACAGAATGTTTTCTTGTAGAGGTAAAAAAAAAATCCCATCAAATTTCAAATTTTCAAATAAAACTTTTTCTTTACATGAATTTATGCTATCGTGATCTTAAGACCAGGCATAAGTATATATTAGAAGAGTAAATAAAATATGGATGAGTTCTAATAGAAACCATAATTCTTTATTCGATTTTAAGTTCTGACAATGGGAACAATTCATCTGATAACAAATTGATCACATTATTCCCATAAACTGTCTTCATTTCTGTTAAATTAATCGATCATTAGCAATTATTTTATGAATTGAAATTTAGATCATCTGTGAATGACATATTTTACCTTGTAATCAAATATAACAACAACAAAAACAACATTAAACATTCGAAAGTATAAAAACTGATAACTTTAAAAAAGAAAAAAAACTGATTTAATTGTGCCAATTAAACTTTGTGTGTTTTTAAGTCGTGTTTTTTTTTCTCTTTCAATTTTATTACTTTGTGTCTGAAATCCGGTTTCTGTTTTTTTATTTTTTTTGTTTATTTAAATTTTATTTGAAACAATTAATGTTGTTGTTGTTTGTTTTGTGAGAAATAATTTTTATCATTTATTTAATTTAAGTCCTTTTGTAAAATTCTAAAGAAGAAGAAGTAGAAGAAGACGTTGAATAATTAAAGAAAGTAAATATATTGTTGAAATAAAAATGAAAAAAAAAGTTAAAAATTGTTAAATATTTTATTAGAAAATAAAAAAAAAAAGAAAAAAAAAACACCAAAAAAAAAAAAATATAAAAAGCAAAAAAAAAATAAAAAATGTTAAAAGCAAAAAGTTAGAAAAATGAAAAATTAAAAAGAGTTTCCCATCATCGTGTGATGATTGCTTCAAGTATTTCTTATTAATTAAGACACATTTTAGTTATTTTAATTCTTCATTGTTTTGTTTCATTTGATTGTTTTGGTTTGTATATTTTTGGTTCTTGTATCAATTTCTTCTCCCAAATAAACAAAAATACAAAAACTAAACCACTTTTGTTGGTTGCCTGTTCGAAGTGAAATAAAAACTAAACCACTTTTTCTGGTTGCCTGCTCGATGGGGGAGGAAACATTGATAATAATTTTTGTTCTTGTATTAATTTTTTGTTAATTTTTATTGTAATCGATTTTTTTATTTTTAATAGAATGAATTTTGTTTTGGAGGAAGAACAAACAAACAAACAAATAAGTTTCTTACATTTACCAGAAAAATTTTGGTGAAAAAGTAAAAATTCCATTTTTCTTGTTTACAAAATTATAAATTTTTTTTTTAATTTTTTTGTTTTTTTTTTTCCTTTTCTTTATTCAATTTTATTCCTGTAAATAATCAACAAAAAAATTGAATATTCATTTTATTTATTTTTTGTTCGATTAAAATAAAAAGAAGAAGAAGAAGAAATTGTTTTGTAAATATTGAGAATAAAAAAAAAAAGTTATAAAAGTAAAAAAGTTGCGAAAAAAAAAACCAAACAAACAAACAAGAGAAAAATAAAAAAAAAAAACTTTAATTACATATAAATAAAATTGTTCTAATAATTGAATATTTCTCTGGTTGTTTTATTTGTACATTCGTATTTTCTATAGAGTTAAAAATGCCCTGTGAAATCATTTAGACGATGACAATTCAATGTTTTGAATTTCGTTTTGATCTTCGTACATTTAACAGAGGTAGATTTGAAACAAAGGTTCAAATAGAATCTACCATACTCACCTATTTGAACACATGAGTCTGTTAACAATTTCTGTTATTTCCTTTGTGTTATCATATTCCAATTAATGAATTGAAGTTATAGTTAATGAATAAGGCAGCTAATTAAAAGAAAGGTCTGTATTGTTCATCCGTTAAAATTCCGTAAACTCAAATGACAAAGTGAGAAAAAAGAAAACACAACATTCCAATCACTATACAAATTTTATTTTTCGGTTGAAATTCCATGAAAATCATAACAAAAAGAATCTATACAAAAGAAAACATTGTCAACAATCAATTAGATTCAATTCCATGGATAAGATAATTTTAAGAAAAAGAACTTAATAAGTTCTTATCAAAATAACAATATCCAACATAAATGAAAGTTCCCAAAAATAAACTTCCTGTGATGAGTAACGAACGAATTATTATCTAAAATTTAAAAAGAAAAAAAAATATACAAATTTTATATTTACAGTGAAATTTATTGAAATTTAATTAATTTTTACCTTATCCTGCCATTCACGATTTTCCACACATTTTTTGTATGGCATCAAACTAAATGAAACTGAATTATATAATGGTATCCAATTATTTGGAAAGTAACGATACAATAAATCATCCAGTGTTTTTCGTAGACGATACGATTTTCTCGTTACCAAATCTCTCATCTGGGAAATAATATTATTATTGAAATCTATAATTTGGTCAAGTCAATTTGTTGAAAAGTTTTAAATTCAAACGTTTGTTGATAACAGACAGAAATTCAACAATAAATCAATTCATTTTAAATTTTTCTGTGAACATAATCAATTATTTGGCATAAAAAAGAATTTTATAATTACCTCAACATAATTATACATTGCAAGATCAGAAATAGCATGTGCATCCTCCCAACGTGTTTCACTAAATTCTTTTAATGCCATTCCAATATCATTCCGATATTTATCTAATATTTGACTTAACAAATAACAATCTTCAAAACCAGCATTCATTCCTTGTCCATAAAATGGTACTAACGCATGTGCAGCATCACCAAGTAATAAAACTTTTGATGATAAATGATATGTACGACACTGAAAGTTTTAATAAAAAATTGAAATACAAATAAAAAAAATACCAGGCGCCTCCACACAATTTACCTTTACAGAAATAAGTGTTTGTGGTTTTACTTTAAAGAAATCTTTACATAAACGTTCTTCACCAATCAATGGAATTGAATCAGGAAAATATATTTCAAAAAATGTTAATAACTTTTCTTCTGTGTCCATACAATTGAAATTATCAAATGGCATAAACAATGTTACCGTCCAAGTTTTATCCTGTTTTACGAAATAAATGAAATTAATTCAATTGTTACACAAATACATGATATCCGGTAATTTATCTTTGTATAATGAAAATACCCAATTATGGATGAAGCTTTTTAATTGTTTAATTAAAAATATTTATTTTCAATGATAAATCTTTCCAACAAACGAAGATTTAATAAACGTAAATTGGAATAATTGAAATATTTCCTATACTGAAGATAACACGGATATCAGATAATAAATTTTATTTTTACTTGATTTGGTAATGCAATCATCATAAATTTTCCTCTTGGCCAAATATGTAAATAATTTGTAGCCATTGCAAAGTCATTATTTTTCATTGGAATACATAATTCAATGTAACCGTGTTGTATATATTTTTGACTAAAATTAAAACCAGGTTTTGTTAACATTTGACGACGTACTGTACTAAATGCACCATCACATCCAATTATAAGATCTGTCGACACTTCTGTTAACTCTTTTGTTTTTGGACTGTAACCAAAAAAAAAAACATGGAAAATGGTAATTATTTGTTTTTTGGGAAAAATAAGGAAGAAAAGGGAAAACTCACTTGATAAAATTTAAAATTCCTTCTTCTAATTTTGAGTTAATCAATTTGTGATTAAAATTTAAATGAATATTTGGATAACGTTCAGTTGCTTAAAAGAAAAAAAAACGAAATTGGTGAATGAATTAATGACGAGTTTGTGAAGAACAAAAGATCATTTAATTTCTTATAAGGACGAAAGGGCAAGATTCATATATTACTAATTTCAGAACTAGACTATTGTGTCATAACTTTCAACTGATTGATAAGGTCACATGTTCATCGTATGCAGACCAGAAACAACAACTTTATATGTTTTAATTAACAGATTTTCATAATATTCTGCTTTGTATCTGCCTTTAAAATTTACATTTTTTCCATTAAATAATTTAATATTTAATTGAATAAATTTCTAATGTAATTTATGAAAGTGAAGAAATTCTGATTGTTATTTTCTAGTAATCGATATATTTATGGTTCAAATCAAATGAATAAAAGAATAAAACATTTTTTTGGTGGATTAAATTTCTCCAATTTAAGGTAAATACGTGACACCAATTTTTGGTGTTATAAATCAACACTTATACTAAACATAAATAAAATGTAATCAATACAATTATAAATACGAGAACAGAAAAGAAATCATAAAAATATAAACAAAGGGAATTAAATTACAAAAATTAAATGAATTTCTTATGAAATAAAAATAAAATAATTGAAGCCATAAAAAAAGTGCTATGACAATTGGATTGAATTTCCTTCTACTGATAGATTTCACTAAAGCATAAAACTCATTTATTTTGAACTTTACTTCTATTTGTACTTGAATCACTTAACGGAATCACTTTCATATCACAACATTAAAGTCATGATTAGATTTTTAGTCTAGTTTGATGTTCATAGAAATTATTATTTATTGTCTGACACTGACAGAGATGGTCAATGACGTCCCAAATATATTTAAAAGGATGCATATTGGTTTTATATGAATTCAACTGAATCGCGTTCATGTCTGATATTCACTTCATTTACCTGTTAACAATACTTCATTTAAATATTTACGTCCAACTGAATAAATACATTGATTTGTATTATAATCATATGGTACAATTGTTGTTCCACCATAAAGATCATGTAACATTCGTCCATACATTGGTATGCCATGTTCTAATAATTTCTCCTCAAGACCAACTTCTGCTAATGCATTTCGGCCACGTAATGAAAGAGCTAAATTAATACTACGTCCAGCAATTAATTCTGTTATCCTGATATCTGAAAGAGAAAGAGACATAAATTAATTAATTTGAATTTGTGGAAATATTTTAGAAATCAGAAATTATGGGATGAGGGTTAATTGTCATTCCATGTCTCTTCATCGTACTTGAACACAATAGACAAATATTTACATTTTCTGTATTAACTTCTCACACAGAGCCAGAATTCAACCAACAAAATGAACACATTTGTGCTTTTTTCTTCCAGCACAAATAATTAGGAATAATATTAAGGAATAATATTGAGGAGTAAATATAATTACCATCACGATACTCATACACATTTATTTCATGCCCTTTTCTTCCCAGATGTAAAGCAGCCAATGAACCAACCTACAAATTAAAAAAAATATTCTCAAACATTTTAATCCATTCAATGAACTTTTATTTATTTAAATAAGAGTGTGTGTGTGTGCATGTATATGTGTGATTGTGTGTGTTAAGCTACCCAGAAGTTTTTTTTTTATTTCGTTCGTTTTATTTACTTAGGTAAAAATGTAAACTACAAATTGTATATTATGTAGGTACATAACGCACGTAAATTTAATAAAATATTTTTCAAAATTCTTATTTATTTTTCTTAAACAAAAAACAATTTGAAGAAAATTTATGAGACCTCAAAATACAAAAAAACGACAACAAAAAACAAAAGAAAAGATAAAAACAAAAAAAATATATCTCAGACAAAAGTTAACGTTGCTTGGAAATCCCTATTTATCTAGAGAAGATAAACGAAATCTGTATATTTTCCTAAGAGCCAGGCAATGCACCGAATTGAATTAAAAAAATTTGCATGTGCAGATGAGGGTTGATTCAGAACCCACCTCAAAAATAGTAGGTCGCAATGGTGAATATAACCGAAAAAAGGTTGCTTGCCCTTTGTAAAATAAATCAAACTAAACTAGATAATTAGATAACTAAATATCTAGAGAATTATTTTACTTAAATATCGTAAAGATTACACGTTTTGTTAATCGATATAGAACCATATAATGACCATACAGACCATTAATTATTGAACGTAGAGTATAACAGATAATTCATCGATTGTCTATGGATTTTGATTTGATGTAGATAAAAATATATTCTCTGGATTTTTAACATTTGTATACAATTATTATTCGTATTATTATTTTTTTTTGGTTATACAATTAGGTAAGGATTTAAAATTAATAAAATATTCTAACATAATAAAAATAAGAAAATTTTCAATATGGGTGAAAAATATTTAATAAAAATCGAACAAATAAATTATAACAAAATTTATTCGCGGAAAAATATGTTATAAATCTCTATAAAAACTCTAAAAAAAAAAATTCACACAAACACACATAACATAATCATCATACACACACACACACGCACACACACCCAAACACACATAACATAATCATCATACACACACACACACAAACACTCATAGATATTGAAAGTAATAATATTGTTTATATAATTTACCAATCCACCACCAATAATTGCAATATTTAAAATTGACTCGTTATCACCATTTGTATTTGTTTGCTTAATTTTATTGCTCATTTTTTATCTTTTTCCTTTTTTCTTCTTTTTATTGATTATTAATCCAAGGACATAAAATATTGTTTTCTCTTTTTATTGAATAAATCAAATACTTAGAATGAACTACCCACGGATACACTTTATCGAAAGTTCACCAGAGAACTTTATTTAATTTTAAAATTAGAAGAAAATTAGAGGAAAATTTACAATAAAGATAAATTTGTGTCCTATCCTTATGAAATAATAAATGAAACTAAATTTCTGTCTATTTTATTTTTTTTGTCGTCTCTTTATGTATCTTTTTTCTTTTTTTTTTGTACGTAATAAAATATGATTAAATAAATATTGTAAATAATTGTAAGTTGCTTTAAAATAATAAAATAAACTAAAAGATGAAAAATAGACAATCATGTTTTCTTGTAATTTAATATTTCCTTGAAAGTGAAGCCTACTAAGCTCTAATATCTGGCAATGTTTGCATGCGTATGTGGTTTTATGTCAGTGTGTATGTGTGTGTGTGTAACATAACAGAATGACTCTAATGGCGGGTTTCTCATCTCCGTTTAGATCTCATCTAGTGACTGTAGATGAGTTTTAAGCTAAAATCTGTTTCACAACATTTAGATCTCATCTAACTTAGATGCGCAATTTGGCGCATCTAAATACTTAGATGTGATTTGCTTTAGTTGTCAAATGTGATTCATTACAAAAGTCAAAACGCACAGAAAAAAACTAATCGAAGCCACTGAACTAAAAATAGTTTTAAAAAACGCTACAAATGTGGTGAAACAGATTTTTGTTAGATGTCATCTAAGGCTTAGAGTCGATCTAGTTAGATCCTCGTTTAGTCATTTGTTAAGAAACCCGCCATAAGTGTTACACATGCGCACTTATTACAGCAAAATGTAATTTTTCTTAATTTATTTTGATTTCAATTTAATTTATCTTTATCATTCATTATCATTGTCATTATCACTGTGAAAATTTCTTTGTTTATTTATAGATTTAAACTTAAACTTAAACGTAAAAAGTGTTGTATCTGTAATCTAATATTTTGCTTAGAAATTGTATTTTTATTAGAGATTTTTCTAATAAATAAAAATGTCCTTCATTTTTAATTTTGATTATTTTGTTTTTTATTTTAGAAAAATTTAGTTTATTCCGTTTGATATTGCAAGATGTTTATTTAACAAAAATTTCTCTATTTGACAATGTATTATAATATAGTATAGTATAATAATTATTCAGTCACCCTGTTTGTTCTTAGATTTGCGTCTTGTCACGATTAGCAAATTCTTAACAATTTATTAATTAATTCAAATTAATTCAAAACTTTCTTCATCAATTTTCTTTATTTTAATTTGTCAAACTTTCATCAATTTTCTTTATTTTAATTTTTCCTATTTCGCCAAATATTTAATTATAAAATTTACTTCCGAGTTATAAAAATTAATTTAGTTCAGACACAATCCTTTTCAGTTTTTACTTACTTAATGCAGATGTCACTTTCGGTTATTAATTTTTTAAATAACAAAACAAAATTATTTTGTTTTTATATTTTCGTTAAATTGTCGTGTCTATTTTTGCAATTCATTTTGATTGTTGTTGTTTTCGTAGTTTTTGTTGTTTTTGTATGAATAAAAAAAAAACACGTTGGAAAAAACTAAATCTAAAAATATAGAAAAAAAATATAACGAACTTTGCCTTCGGCTAAATTATCGAAGATACAATAGAAAAAAGCAACAAGTTGAATAATAAGAATTAAATAATTTTTTCTTCAACATTTTTTTTTCTTTATTGCTAAAAAAAAAAAGTGAAAATTAAGAAAATTCGTTAAGTAATTCGTTTTAGTTACGAGCGGACCTCTGAAAGGAGCGGAACTTTAAAAAAGTCCGCCGATAGAACTGTACGAATAATGTTCTTTTCGCGATTTAAATTAATAATTGCAATTGTTTGCACATTAACAGCAATTATTAGTGTGCCCAGTTATGTAGAATGTGCAAAAAAAACAACACAAGCACCTGCCGCCGCCACCCCAATTGAAACGGATCCAATTATTGAAGATGTAACGGCTAAACAACTTGAAAGGATTTTACAGGATAAGGATTTTGTTGCCGTTTATTGGTGTAAGTGTCTCGTAATAAAAAAAAAAGAAAAAAGAAAAATCTTTACAAGTGAAAGTGTTGAAAAAAAATAGAAAAGAAAAAATCAAGTGAAAAAATTTTTAAAAATAAAATTTTGTGTGAAATTTTTTTTTTTTTCATTTTCATTTTCATTTTTTTTTTTTTTTTGTAAATTCAGTTATGTAACCTGAAATCAACGACAAAGAAGAGAGAAAATTCATTAAAGTTTGAAATTCCTTTCGTTAAAACCTGAGACTTACAGGTTTTAATTTTTTTTTTTTTACAATTTTTCGTTACATTTTTTTTCCTTATTCTTCGTCCACCTCTCTCAGTTTTTTTTTTTTTTTGCTCATTTTATTTCTTTTAATCTAATTATAAAATTGTATGAATATAAAATTAGTGTCGAACGCAAAGTGAGTTAAAAATTTATAGTCAATTTAAAAGTTGAAGAAAAGAATGAAAGAAAAAAAAAATAAAATAATGTCTTGAGAGATCGGCGGCTGTGCGTCAAAAATAGACGCGGCGCGCAAGGCACAAGAGAATTGAACAAAAAAAAAAATAAAAAAGACATAAAAAAAGAAGAAGAAGAAGAACAAAAGAACAAAATATGCGGGGAAAATTATTTTAATTATTTTAATTAAGAATAAAAAGAGAGAAAGAAAGAAAGAGAGAGAGAGAGTTAGAGAGATGAAAAAATAAATAAACGAAAATAAAAGAAAATATTTGGAATGTCCTTTACACACACATCTTCCCATACCCAATCTATATGTCGAGTGTGTGTGGTCATGTGTATGTGTGTGTGTGTGTGTGTGTGTGTATGTGTGTGGGGTATGTGTGCGTATTTTATTTTTTTATTGTGTAATTTGATTTGATGTGGATTAAATTTTCTGTACAAAAATGGTAAGTAATTTTGGTCAGATAAGATTCTTACTTTTTTGTTTTTTTTTTGTTTTACATTTTAAGAGTAGGAGGAGGCAAAGAAATTTTGTTGGCAAGTGTGAGCGCATTGTCATAAGATGACGAAATTTCATTTTATATACATTTTCAATAGAATTTCACTTGTTTTATTCGATAAATTCATGTTCATAAAATTAATGTCTTGTGTTGATCACCAGAAAAGTTATTCATGATCATACTAAAATCATAATTTACACACACACACACACAAAGAAAGTTGTGTTGAGACCACGTGACTTTGAGATTCTGGGGATTGATGAAACAGCAAATAAAAAAACAAAAGTAATATTTGACCCCAGAGGAACCACATTAATCTAAAGTTCAAGTGTGGTGTGATCCAACACCATTAATCAAGTATGGCGTCGTAAAAAAGAAGAAGAGGAAAATTTGTACGTCAAACCTTAATAATGTTGACCCGCATACCAAAATATAAACACGTCACTCTTTTGAATTTTTCCATAATGAACACCCAAAAAAAATGTTTGTCTCCTTTCATAAAAAAATTTTCATCTTAGCATAAATTTTATTTTTTATTATTTTAACCCATAATTTTCTTTAATGTCTTCTTTTACATTTTTCTTTTTTTTTCTCTGACTTTTTTCAAATTTTCAATTTTGTTTCTTCTCTTTTTTTCGCGCTGTGTATTTTTTTTTTTTTTTATTTATAGAAAATTGTTGATTAAAGTATTTTGTGAATCTTTTTCTGTTATTTCTTCTTCATCTTCTTTTACTTCTTTTTCTTCTTCCTTACGTTTAAAATAAAATCAAAAAAGAAAAAAAAAAGTTTAGAAAATCTTTTGAGAAGACAAATGAAAATACAGAGGGAAATTAACGTTAAGTGGTGGTATACGAATTAGATTTTGGTTAGACAAACACAATTTAACTCTATATGTGTGTGTGTGTATGTGTGTGTGTGTGTGTATAAGTGTAAATTCACCGTATATAATTCATTCGTTATTATTTTCGTTATTTCATTATTTTTCTTATAATTTTCATTTTTAAAACAAAACAAAACAACATTTTTAAAAGAAAATTTATTGTAGATTTAACCTAAAATATGTATATGTGTCTGTGTGTGTGTGTGTGTGGGATGAGGTGGAAGAATATTATTTTATGTTTTTTTTTTTTTTTTTTTTTTATTTAAAAAAAATGATTAGAAAATTTTTATTTTTTTTTTCCCCACAACAAGATCAAAAAATCGTCATTTTAGTATATTTTTATAATCCAAAATAAACAATTGAGAAATGAGAGAACTTTATATAAAAAACAAAATTTATACTGATGAGCGAATTAAAAATAATTTACACGCGAATTAAACTTCTTTTTTTTTTTTACTAAACGTGTGAAAATTTCAAAATTTGCCTTGGATATTTATTGAATATTTTTATCTGTAGAAAATTTGTGAAGTGGTAGAGTGAAAGAGAAAGAATGAAAGAGTGAAAAACAGACAGATAGTTGTTTGTATGTTGATTTATGGTTTCACAATTAAAATGTCTATGTTATCTGTCAGTTTAACTTTAAACGAATGGCAACAACAATAACAACAACAACAACAACAATAATATAACAACAAAGATAAAGGAAAAAAATAGAAAATTTGTAAAGAACATAAAAGCAACACAATTCCTCAATTAACCTGACGACGTATAACTTATATATAACACATAATATTACATAAAATAACGTATGTTCTTTTTAGCCAAATTACTTAATATTGCAACAATTTGAGAATAATTGTTATTTAATAATACAATTTGGCATTGGTTTCACTTTTTTTTTTTTTTTTAATTCAATTTTGCAAATTCTTTAAGAACTTATTCATTTGATTGTTATGAATATTTTGCCAATTATTAATGAATTAACGTAAAATTAGAATTTTATAAATAAATTCAATTAAAAGAAAAAACTAACGATTTTAATAAATTTTGTGTGTGTGGGAAAATATTCACATTTTTTTTCATTTATTTTTCGATTCCGCTTCTAAAAATTGACAATATTGAAAAATGGCAAATGTTTAGCATGTGGAGACGCCTGATGTTTGACACATCAAAACTTTTTTCTATACAAAGAGGAAATTTTTTGGAAGGTTATTTAGCAACCGTCAAAAAATTTTATGCCTCTTCCTTTTTTTTAATTCTTTTAATGCCACGTGAAATAAATTTAATCAATTAATTAATTAATTTCTTTAAAGAAAAAACAAATAAAAAGTTAAAATAAATGACAATGACCAGACAAAATTATTTTGTTTTTCTCATTTACTTAATAATTTATTCAATTATTGTTATTATTATTATTCTAGGTTAGAAAGTAGCCAGGGATATTTTGGATCAGTTCCCATTTTCTATGAGACACTGTTAAATTTATTGAAACAATTTAATAAATTATCATCGTCGTGTAAATTTTAATTAAAACAAAAATCAATAAATTTTCTATGTCATTTTGTTGTATTTTACTGGAATCTGATAAAACTAAATTGATAATAATTTTTTTTTTATGTTTTCTTTCTTTAACTTTTACTCAGCCATTTTCTTTTTTCTTAACTTGTTGAGTTTGCTTCTTTTTTTTTTTCTTTTTGTTTGAAAAAAATAATTAAATAGAAAATTTACAAAATGCATAATAACTTGTTGTTTTGTTTTACTTTTTTATTATTATTAAAACTTAAAAATAACTTGAGCAATTCGAACGAAATTATATTTTCGTGAAACTTTAAACCAATGTTGAAAATAGGTCAGCCTAACTAACATGACGGTGAGAGAGCACATAAGAAAAGAAATAATACAAATCTTTTGTTTAGTCCAATGGCGGCGGTAGAATGTCAGACAACGTTTTTCTCATTTTCTCTTTGTCTAAAAATGAAGAGAAAAAAAATTGATTTAATATTAATGAATTTTCCATACCAATATGATGGATGAGGTTTTTTTTTGACAAAATGTGACCTTGAACTGATTATTTATTTTAATATTTTGACGGTTAGGAAAAACATGGATTCTCTTTTTTCTTTAAACAGTTTTTTTTCCGTTGTTTACATTTTCAATTGGTCCATTTGAGACGAAACTAACTGTATGAGATAAACATAAATAAATATATACGATGAGACTTTACACAAATGGAAAGATATTTTTAGAATTAAAATTTAAACAAAACATAAACTGAGATTTTTATATATTTTTCTTTCTTTCTTTTTTTATTATTTGTTGGTTAAAATAAAATAAGATGTGTGTGACTCAGCCGTCTCTCTCATCTGACATTTTTGGTTTTTTTTTATGACAAAACTCTAAGTCCATTAAAAATATATTTAAATTGGGATCATATGGGTCATAATAAAATAATATAAAATATAAAGATGCGATGAAGTTAACTACAGAAATTTTATTAAATGAAACATCTACACATTTTAAATAAATAAACGACCTTAACGCCTCCACTTTAGCAATCATATCACTCAACAATAAATAAACCTATATACCTGTTATATCTACTTAAATGTTAATAATCCATTAAATAAATCACGTGTGAACATCAATATTTTTTTTATTTCTTTATCGCATTTAAAAAATTCTTAACAATTTACCCAAATATAATAATAACTACCAAGTCAACTTAAAGTAGTCAGGGTATAAACGGAAACAGTTCATTTCATTTCGAATTAAAATACAACGAATAAATCTTTATCACCATTCAATTATCGTTTAATCCATAAAAAAAAATTTATGTTCGACAGATTTTATATTCGTTTAACGTTAAGAATTTTGTAAATATTTTTGTTATTTTTCATTTTGTAACGCCATCTTTACACACATTTAATGTATTGTCATTTATTAAAGAATGACAACTGACAGATTTTATTAGTTCTCTAATTCCACAGTAGGCGGCTTTTTTCTTCATTTTTTTTGGTCAAAAATTTACAAAGAAATTATTTTTTATATTTTCTTCTGAAGACGTCACTGTAATGTGAATGTAACAGTAAAGGCGGATAGAGAAAAAAATCAAAAAAAAAATAAAAATTCGTATAAAAGAAAATTACATTTCTTTAAAGATAGCCGAGAAAAAATTTCATATACAAATAGAACAACACAGAATAACTAAATTTTCATTTTATGTATGTTTAAATTTAGATTCTTTTTCTTCTATATATTTTTTTTTTCTCAAATATACAAATGTAAAGACGATTTCCTCTCTTTCAATGTATTTATTACTGTTGAAGAAAATTATTTAAATTTGTAACAAACATCAAGAATATATTATCTATACCATTTTCACCTTTTTTAAGTGAGTACATTAACATTTTTTCAATTGACGTTATTATAATTATATAAAAGAAAAGCTGGAAAAAATAATATATAAGAAGAAAATACGCCTACAACATTATTAATATTTTAAGATTCAACGAAGTTATAAATGGACCAAGGATGATACATGGATATATTATTGCAATATTCTTTGAAGAAATTAAAAAAGAAACCTTCATCTAATTTTTACATTAAACAAAAAAAAAATATGGGTGTTGATTTATATAATGGGCTCCTTGTGATTAATAACCTCAGATAGGAAGATTTTTATATTGTCTGTGAATTTTCTATAAGAAAAAATGACCTTCAGTGTATAAATCACAGGTCAACATTCAATTTTTAACTGACCATTTATCGAAGTCACATCATTTTGTATACTTTCCTAAGTCTAAGAACCTTTCTTTGGTTTCGTTTTATTTTATTCTTGTCCTTGATGATGACATTCACCTTTTAACAATTTATTATGAATTTTTCATTTCGGGTGTTTTCATTTTATTTTTAAACATTTTTGTTTTTGTTTTTTTGTAAAGTTTTCTTTTTTCGTTTGATTGCAAAAAAAAACAACAATAAAAAAAAATCTACAATCTATTGTTCACTTGAGGCAGGTTTCTTTCTGTTTGAATAAGTTACTAATTTTTTTTAATTTTCTCTATCTCCTTCTCCTCCTTCTCCTTCTCATACATCTTTTTTTAAATATTGTGAGACACGTCATCAAATATATTCAACAAACAAAATTTTAGAAACTCATTTTCTTCTTCTTTTTGTTAATAAATAAATTTTAGATGAAGAAGTGAAACAACAATAATAAGATAATAATGATGATTGAACTTAATTTTTTGTGGATGATTTGTTGAAAGAGTTAACGATATTTTCTATTTGAAAGAAAAGAAAAAGTTAAACAAAAATATTTACAGAGTTTTTTATTTTTTTGTTTTTCCTTTAATTTTCTTAAATAATAAATTTAGAAAACAAGGCAAAAATATAGAAGGTTTTGTCATTCTATCAAAAGATATCAACAATAATTTTCTAAAATTCAAGCATGAGTAAAGAAAGATTATTTTTATAGTTTTAAAGTCACTTAATTTTTCAGTAAGAAAATTATTGCTTAAATTTCAAATTAAAATAATTACGTCAGTCTATAATTTTAGTTAATATTTTCAACTATTTTTTTAATGAAAAAATCTAAAAATTATACAAGTACTGCAAAAATAATTTCCAATTAGAAATTATTTAAAAAAAAGCGCAAAATTGAAATAGTTAAGTTCCACTTAACTAAGTGAAGGATCCGATTTCATAAAATTCCAATAAAAATAATTAATTTATTAAATAATAATAATTAATCTAAATTAATCTGAATTGTATATATTTTAGCCGTATCATTCGAATATAATATTACGAGATAATAACATTCATGAAACAGAGAAGATTGTGGCAACAAATTTATGTAACCCTTTTTTTATGTAACTTTTTTTAGTTTAGAAAAAAAGAAAATTGCGTATATCACTTTTCTTAATGCGAAATAATTATATTCATTGTACAATAAGAAAATGAACTGAAAGAAAGAAACAGACAGATTTATTCAGTCACTGATTGGTTTTTGATTTATATAATTTGTGTATTCAAAACTGATTTAACAGCAAATTTGATACGTTGAAAAAAAAGTAGTACTTTAACAATTTTTATTGTTTAAATTTTGGAGAGATTTATATTTGCTTGGCTACAATTGTATACAGTACACTGTAGTCTATGATTTTTTCATAATTTATAAAATAAATGAAGGCAAACATGTTGGGGTCATCAGTTTAATTTTTTATGTATTTAAAATTCCATCACTGAGAAGTTAAAATAAAGTAAATTAGAACAAATTAGAATAATATTATAAATCATCACTAATCAATACCACTTATCACACAAATATCCAATAATAATAAAATTGATGGAATATCATTTAGAAGAAACTCCATAATTTATCTACTCGAAAATGCGAATCAATTGAAAATGTTGTGTTTATTAAAAATATTAACTTAGTGTTGATGAAACAATAATAATTGTTGTGTTAAAATTTAAATCAAATTAATAAAAATCTAAAGCCAAGAAAAAGAATTTAAATTCCTTAAAATTAAAAGACTCTTTAAATAAAAAAATAAAAAACTGTGCTATAATTTGTGTGAACGAACAGCTGTTTTTACAACTCTTAAAAATATCATCTAATCAATCAAGAATGTTAAATAAGAGAAAGAAAAAAAAAATAACAAAAAAACTATAATTAAATTAAAGTGAATTAAATTTTGTAACAAGACAAAAATGTTTTGTCTTAAAATAAATTTTTATTTTTCACCATTTTTTTTTTTTACTCGTTGAAATCAAATTAAAATCAATAATAATTTTCTTTTTCAATTTTTTTTTCTCTTCATAGATGCTAGAAGTTGTGTAACTTGTGATAAAGTATTAGCCGAACTCGAAAAAATTGACGATGACACTGATTCATTTGGTGTTGATTTTGTTAAAGTAAACGATAAACGACTTGCAAAACAATATGGTATCAGAACATTCCCAGCACTTACCTATTTCAGGTAAAAAAAAATTAAATTTTTATTTTTATTATTTTTTGGAGAGTTTTGTTCAATTTTTTAATTTGAAAAAAAAAAAAAATAGAGACAAGGAACCAATCATCTATGACGGTGATCTCATGGACGAAGAAGGTGTTCTTGATTTTCTGACATCCCTTGAAGCAATGGATCTTCCCGATCGTATTGAAGAAGTTAATTCAAAAATTTTAGAAAAAATTGTTGAAGAAACTGATTACGTAGCTGTCCTTTTCTGTAAGTATTTTTCAGTCAATTAATTTTTTTTTTGATTTTACTTTTTTTATTTTTCTTACCTTTTAATTGTTGACTTATGAAAAAGTATTCTTTAGAGCTTTAATATTAAATAATAAAAAAACTATAATTTTTTTTTATAGAAATTTTTATGAATTTAAAAAAAAAACTTTTAGTGAATTGTAAATAACTTTATGAACATAAACTTATTATTATTCGTCGTACACGTCGTATTGAAGTTTTCTAATTTCTAATTTTTTTGTTGTTTTTCTTTTGATAATTATTTTTTTTGCTTCTCTTTCTTCAAAAAAAAAAACACAAAAATATACAACGGCTAAATTACCACAAAAAAAAAAAAAACAAACAAACCTTAGGTCCAGATCACGAGCAATGTCCACATGGTGTATTAAGTAAGTTTTAAATTTTTAGTTATAATTTTTTGATGTCAAAAATCTCTCCTCTTTTACCCCCCATAGTATGAGTGTCCCCCTTTACTACCCAATTTTTTTGTTGATCACTTTTCTATGCAGTTTACTTTTTTCTTTTTTTTTTTTTTTTACAAAAATGCATTAATTTTTGTTTTTTCATTTTCACTTTAGAATTTTTTTTTTTTTTAATAAAAAAAAATGATAAAACTTTCTAAAAATGAAACGAAGAAAAGAAAAAAAAATCACCCACGCAAATCAAGGTGTAATGCAAAATTACTTATCTAATAATATTGTTGTTGTTGCGGTGTTCTTTTTTTTCCATAACTAAAGTCTTCAATCATTTAATTAATCCAATGTAAAATTTTTTAAAAAAAAAAAACCAAACAATTAAATAAAGAATTTAAATAAAAAAAAAAAAAATAATTGACAAATGATTAAAAAAAAATAGAGGACAGACTCAGACCGGCGCACAAAGACATAAAAAAAAATACTTTTCTAATTAAAAACTTAAAAGAGAGGAAGTACAAATTGTAAACTTAAATTAAAGATTACCCGACGAACTTTGTTAATTTATTTTGTACACATTTTCAATTCTAAATTGATTCATTTATTGATGTTTCTTTCTATACTTAATTTCCATTCATTGCAATTTATAATTTTTCTTTGTAGAATCTAATCTAAATAGAAAACAAACAGGAATTGAATTTCGATTTTCAGAAAAACCAAAAAAAAAATAGAACGAATATTTTCGTTTGATTGGAACACGTTCGCAAATCAAATCTCCCCTTTTCCACCTATATGTTGAAATCAGACAAGAGTTTAGTTTTAATCACTTAAATTTTTAAACTGACCTTTTCATAATTTTCCTTACGTGTTTCTTTTTTTTAAATTTTCAAAATGTAACAAAAAAAAAAACTGAACATCGTAGTCATGGATTAAATTTAAACTGACATAAACACGTGTCTTAATTCAAAAAAAAAAGCAAAAATGTCAGACTTTTATAAAAGAAGAAGAAGAAGAAGAAGAAAACTAAACTAATTTACAAAATCTCTTTTGTAGAATTCGCCAGTTTTGTTTTTTTTTGTTTCAATTAGATTTAGGAGATTAGATGTAAACTGACAACTGAGAAAGAGAGAGAGAGAGAGAGACAGAGATGAAGTGACATTATGCAAACACATTACTGGGAGAGAGAATATACAACAATACATTTTTAGTTTTGGACTTTCTATCTCACTCTCTCGCAAACACAAAAAAACTAAAAACAAATTTAAAAAAAAAACTATAAAAATTTCCTAAAAAAAAAATCTAACAAAAAAAAATTTAAGAAAAATGAAAAATGGAAAACTTTAATTTCTATTGTTCTTCACAAGTTTTCCTCTCTTATTTTTCTTAATTTCAAATAATTAATAAAAGCCATTGTTTTTATGTGTTTTCCGCAATTTTTATACACTTTCTGAGCCAAATAATTTTCAAACAAAAAAAAAAAAATAGGAAAAAATCAAATAAATATAAAAAAAAACGAGAATTAAAAACATTTTTCTTTTTTAATTTTTTTTTTTTAACTATTTTTTTTTCTTTTATTTTCATTTTGAAAATTATTTTAATTTTATTTAATTGTTTTTGTTGTTGAACGCTAATTGTTGTTGCTGTTTTTATGGTTTCTGATTGTTGTTTCTGTTTTAATTGTTGTTGTTGTTGTTTTTGTTATGTAGGTTTTTTTTTTTTTTTTTTGTAAATGCCTCTGTGTGTGTGTAACTGTATCATATTCTATTTTAGTATTTTAGTAGGTGGATTTTTTAGTATATTAGCTCTTGAGCTAACTAGTCTGGCTTTTGCCCAGGACGATTTAAAATCAATTCAACAAAATAATCTTACTTTTTATTTATTTCGTTTTTTTTTTTTTTATGAAAATTTGTAGATGGAATTTTTTTACTTTTTTTGTTTCTTAGTTTTTATTTGAAACTTTAAGTAAAAATTTTATAGAATTTTTCATTAAATTTTTATATTTGTTTGATTAGAGCCAGAATTAGTTGGTGTTCACTTTAGACAATTTGAATTTATTTTAGAATTTTTAATTTTTTTTTTTTTGTTTTTTCTTTTAAAAGAAAATGAAAACACTGAATTAGAAAAATCAGAAGTTAATGAACGGAGGAGTTTATTTTTTTAGTAGTATTTTTTTTTTTTTTATTTAGAAATTTTATAAGCTTTGACTGAATTCATGAAATCAAAATCAAAAAACTTTAAAATCTCGATATTAAAAATCAGAGAATGATTTTTTTGAATCATCCATGAACAAAATCCAATCTTTAGAAAAATCTTTCCAAATGCCATGAATTCCTTCATTGATTATCACATTTAAAATTTATTTTCTTCTTTTTCATTTATTCTAATCCAATTTTGATTTTTCTAATTATTAAAAAAAAAAAAAAAAAAACAAAAGATAAACCAGAATGTAAGAAATGCACAAAAGCTCTACAAGAATTAGAAAATATTGATGATGAAGCAGATCAACTTGGTATTGGTTTTGTTAAAATTCATGATGAAGCATTAGCTGATGAATATAATCTTGGTGATTTACCTGCCCTTGTCTACTACAGACATCAAATTCCAATTATATATGAAGGTGAACTATCAAAGGAAGAGGATGTTTTAGAGTGGTTAGTTACAAATAAATCAACTGGTGATGAAGAAGATGTTATCGAAGATGTTACAGCAAAAACATTGGGAACATTAATCGGAAATATTGACAATTTAGTTGTACTTTTTTGTAAGTTACATTTTTATTTTCTATCTAAGACAAACTGAATCGATATTAGCCACATATATCCATATGTCCTTAATGGCCGAAAGCAATAACATTTTCTTTGACATTCAACGACTTGCCTCGAACTAAATACTAAAATCTTGAGACTTTATTCAATTTTAACTTCAATCTAAATTACTTTGCTCCTTTCTACATTTTCGGCTCTTCATTAAGGCGCTCGTTCATTATTGGTCAATTAAAATTGTTGTCAAACTCGGCATAAAACTTAAATGAAAAACCCGCAAAAAAATTTATTTTATTTTTAAAAATCATTTTAGACGATCATGATGATGATGATACAGAAGCAGTCATTAAAGAACTTGAAAAAATTGATGATGATTGTGATAAACATGGAATACAATTTGTTAAAATTGATGATGAACGTGCAAATGATGAATATGGAATTGATTCTGTAAATACAAAATATTAAATTCTATTAAAAAAAAATTTCTTTACTGATTTTATTTGTTTATTGTTACAATTAAATTTATAGGTTCCAGCAATTGTTTATTTTGAAAAGCAAGTACCAAATTTATATGATGGTGATTTAGAAGATGAAGATGAAATTTTACAATGGCTTTTAGCACAACTTGAAAGTGATGAAATTGAAGATGTTACCGATGAAATGCTTGACAAATTAGTCAAAGAAGGAAAAACAATTGCTGTTCTATTTTGTAAGTTTTTTCTTCATCTTTTAATTGGTTTCATCCCTTTATTTATTATATTTTCTAATTTCTCTTATATTTGTTGTTTTTTTTGTTCTTAGACGACAACAATGATAAAAAATCACAAAAAGTTTTAACAGAATTAGAAAATATTGATGATGAATGTGATGCATTAGGTATTGCATTTGTTAAAATTGATAATGTTGAAGAGGCTAAAGAATATGGAATTGAAAAAGTACCAAAATTATTATACTTTGAAAAAGGTATTCCAACTGTTTATGATGGTAATTTAGAAAATGAGGAAGCTTTATTAACATGGTTAGAACATCAAGCAAAAACTGATGAAATTGAAGATATTACTGATGAAATGTTGGATTTAATTATAGAAAAAATGCCACATGTTGCAGTCTTGTTTTGTAAGAATTTATTATATTATTAATTCAAAATAATTCTTTATTTATAAATTTCCATAAATTTTCCAGATGACAAAGACCATAAAAAATCACAAAAAATTTTAAGTGAATTAGAAAATATTGATGATGAATGTGATCAAAATGATATTGCATTTGTTAAAATTGATGATGATAATGAAGCTAAAGAATGGGGTATTGATAAACTTCCAACAATTGTATTTTATGAAAAGGGTGTACCACATATGTATGAGGGTGATTTAATGAAAGAAGAAGAACTTCTTGGATGGTTAATTCATCAAAAACGTCATTCAGAAATTCCTGAAATTACCGATGAAATGAAAGATAAACTTATTGAGACAACAGCACATTTAGCTGTCATTTTCTGTAAGTACTACAAAAAAAAGCATATTATTCAATCAAATCAATTTCTTAATAATCCTTATTTAGATGATAGAGATGATAAACAGGATATTCGTGTATTAAATGAACTTGAAAATATTGATGATGAACTTGAAAAGGAAGGAATTGTTATTGTAAGAATTGATAACGCTGAAGAAGCTAAAGAATATGGTCTTGATCATCTTCCAGCTTTAATTTATTTTGAAAATAAAATTCCAGCACTTTATGAAGGAGATTTAATGAACGAAGAAGAAGTTCTTGATTGGTAAATTAATTTTTTTAAAACATAAGATTTATAATTATTGAATTTCTAATTTGAAATTTTTTAGGTTGGTTATACAAAAAAATTCAGCAACAATTGAAGAAGTTACTGATGAAATTCTCGTTGGGCTTATTGAAGATCATGAATATGTTGTTGTTTATTTCACAGGAAATTGTGATCCTGGTGATAAATGTGATAAAATTTTAGATGATCTTGAAAATATTGATGATGAATTAGATGAGGCTGGAATTATTTTTGTAACAACAGAAGATATTCGTAAATAACATATATTTTATTTTAATGAATAAAATTAAATTTTTAAATTTTCTTCTCTTATATTTACAGTAATTGCTAAAAAATATACCATTAAATCTTTCCCAACATTGGTATTCTTTAGAAATAAGGAACCACTTATTTATAAGGGTGACTTAGATGATGAAGATGAAGTTCTATCATGGTTAACTGATGAGGATACACTTGAAATTCCTGGTAAAATTGAAGAAGTTAATATGAAAATGTTGGAGAAAATTTTAGCTGATAATGATCATGTTGTTGTATTTTTCTGTAAGAAAATAACTTTTTATTTTAAATACAATGAAATAATTAATTAAATTATTTACAGATCGTGAAGGTGAAAAGAAATCCCAAAAGATTATGAATGAATTAGAAAATATTGATGATGAATGTGAAGAGAAAGATATTGATTTTGTTAAAACATCTGATGAAGGTATTGAAAGAGAATATGATTTACCACAACTTCCAGCACTTGCATTCTATCGTCATAAATTCAGAACTATTTATACCGGTGATCTTATGAAAGAAGATGAAATTTTAGAATGGGTTTTAGAACTTCATGAAACTCAACCAGATGTTATTGAATCAGTTGATCGTAAAACATTACAAGTTTTAATTAATGACGTTGAACATTTAGCTGTATTCTTCTGTAAATATTAATTAATTTTCATTTATGGTTTTAAATTTATTCAATTTTTTTTTTTTTTTTGTAATTCAGATAATGACAAATGTGAATCATGTCCAGAAATTTTAGAAGAACTTGAAACAATTGATGATGATACTGACAAACATGGAATACAATTTGTTAAATCTAATGATGTTAAACTAGCTCATGAAATTGGAATATTCTCTTTCCCGGCTCTGGTCTATTATGAGACTGGAGTACCAATCATGTATGACGGTAAGATTATATTTTTATTCTTCATCATTATATAAAATAATTAATTTAAATATTTTTAGGTAATCTTAAAAATGAAAATCGCGTTCTGCAGTGGCTTATCGATCAGAAGAGTAAGAATTTTCCATAAAAGTATTAACTAACTATGATAATGATTAATAAAAATGCTTCAGTTTTTTTTCTATTTTTTTTTTCTTAATTTTTTCTTTGTCTTTTTTTCTTTAAACAAAAAAAAAAAGAAAATCTTCTAAATTTATATTTTAATTATTTTATGTTTCATATTTTTTACCAACGTGCATGAGAAGTTTTTCTTTTTCGTGAACTTACGCCAGGAATAATAATTTTTTTTACGGTATTGAAAAATCTCAGGTAATGATGATGATGATGATGATGATAATGATGTTCACGATAAAAATAAAGGAAAAAAACTGAATAAGGGAAAGAAACATGATTCAAATGATGACGACGATGATAATGATGATGATGATGATGATGATGATGACGATGACGATGACGATGATAATGTTAAAACAAAACATTCACAAAAATTCAAAAAAGTTGTTAAGGGTAAACACGTCGACTATGACGATGACGATGACGATGATGACAAAATTAAAAGTAAAACATTAAAAATTAAGACTGACAAATCAAAAAAACACAAAGGTGACGATGACAATGACGACGATGATGATCCTAACAATGATGACGACGATGATGATGATGATGATGACGATGATGATGATGGTGATACCAACTACAATCTATATTTACCAAAGAAACTTAGTTTAGGTAAACAAGGAAAGGAATGGAGTTGAAACCCATATTATGTACTCTCCTGATCTATGTTATGCCTCCCGTTTATTGATTTCATTACAGGACACAAATATCATTATCTCAAATATTTACAATGAAATACAAAAACAAAAAATCCCACAAATCGCCATTTTGTTGTTATCCAGAGAAATTGCATGTTCTTTATACTAATGACGCCATTTTTTTCTGTTGTTGTTGTTGTTGTTGTTGTTGTTGTTGTTGTTGTTGTTGTTGTTGTTCATTTATTTACATATTTTTTTAATTATAATTCTTTTTTTATTGTTGTTTCTCTAAATGTTTTCAATTTTTTCTTGTTGGTTCTTTTTTTTAACACAAAAATAAAACAAAAACAAATAAAACAAACAAACAAAAAACCAAAAAAAAAAAAAACAAAAAGAAGAAAAACTCTTAGCTGACACAATGTTTGATAAAAACACTAAAGACTAAACTTAATTATTATTTACTTATTATTATTATTATTATTAATTAAAATAAAGAAACAAAAAATACAAATGCAATCAATAAAAATATTATCATCAAAAAAAAAAATAAAATATATTTGACGTAACAAAAATGAATGAATTTCTTAGGTTAAGTTTTCTTTTCTATTTTTTTTTTTTTATTTAGAATTTTTGTTTATCTTCTTTCTTTTTTTTTTAGAATAATTTATGTTTAATAAATAATAAGAGATATAAAAGAGACATCAAAACAAAAGAAAAAATATAAATATTTTTTTTTTAGGTTAGAAATTTTCTTTTTCTTTTGTTCCACCATTTTTAATTTATTTTAGTTTATTTTTTTTTTTACTTTTATTATTTTTTTTTTCTAAAATTTCGTTTATATTGGATCGTATCCGTTTTACACAAAGATTTTACTATCAAAAAAAAAAAATTGTCAACCAATCAGCCTCCCACCTCTATACGTCCGTCATAATTGTTCAAAAAAAAAAAAAAAATAGAAAATATTGAAATCAAATATGGAAAAAATAAAATCCAAAAACATTTTGTCAGTTAAAATAATTAAAAAAAAAAAAATTGTAAAAAGTTTGACCACCAAAAGAAAAAAGAAAAAAAAAGGGAAAACACGCACCTAAAATTAAAACAGTAAAACAGAGGCTAATGCTTATTTTATTAATTTAAAATAAGTAGAAAAACGTTTTGTGATAATTATGTGAATTGTTTTTTTTTTCTTATAAAAATTCATCAAACAAAATTTACATTTTTTGTTTTTTTTTTAAATTAAAAAATTTTAAATTTAAAAAAAAAAAAATACAAATTAATTTAATTTTTTTTTTTTGTTGATTCTTTTTTAATAATTAAATAATTATATAATTCTGATACTAACACACACACACACACACAACACACAGACATATATTCTTTTTTTTTCTCTTTCTTTTTTTTTTTTTTTAGTTTTTCTTTAATGTCGTCTTTTTTTTTATGGTTTGACTTTTAATTAATTTTACTTTTTTTTTTTTTTTTTACTTTTTTACGTTTTTTTACTTTTAATTTATTTATTTTTTTTACTTTTTTACGTTTTTTTACTTTTAATTTATTTATTTTTTTTACTTTTTAATTATTTATTTTTTGTAATTTTTTTTTTATTATTTTAATTATTTTTTATTACTTTATCTCTCTCTCTCTCACTTGAGTCTTGACACAAATAATTAATTCTCTTTATTTTTTTTTCAAATCACCTGTGAGCGCACAATAAAAAGTCTGCTTCCAAAAAAAACAAGAAAAAAAACAAATTCAATATTTTTTTTCTTTCTGTCTCTCGCTCTGTTTTTTTTTTCTATATGAAATAACTTCTTTTTTTTTTTAATTTAATAAAAAATTTTAGTAAAAAATTCTGAAAAATAAAATTTAAAAATAAAAACAAAAATTAAAATATTTTTTTTCTTCTTACAAAAAAAAAAATTAAAATTTAAAAATAAAAAATAAACATAAAAAAAATCAATCTGACAAAATGTTTTTGTGCTTTTGAACAGATGACGAATGTTTCTACGTTGGCTTGGGAAATAATGGAGGTCAATCTAAAATGGGTAATGCTTTTATACCAAATATGTATAGACCATTCCAGTGCTGTCCAACAAAATTGGAACGTTCAACAAAAGTAGCTAAGATGACCGCACAAAAAATTGCACATACAAAAACAATGGAAACAGATGGAAATTTTAAATTTTCAACAACAAAAAAAGAGGAACCATTACCACCAAAGGCTGTACCAACACAAACAACAACAGCATCAAAAAAAGTACCAACAGGATCAAAAATTGATAAAGAAAATAATAATGAAGTTAATTTTAAAGTAGGAAATAAAAAGGAAGATAAAAAAGCTTTGGCTAAAAATAAAAATCAAAAAGATATGAAGGGACAAAAGGGATTATTTGGAATTGGTAATTGGTGGTAGGAATATTTGGAATATTTCAAAGTGTACTTTAAAAATAAAAATTCAATAAAAATCAATAATAAAAAAAAAACAAAAGAAATTCTGAAATAAATTAAAAATGAATGAATGAAAAAAAAACAATTTTGAATCAAAAAAAAAAAAAAACAAACATAAAATGGGAAAAAAATTTAAATTAAAGAAAAAGAATTCGTTCATTTTTGTAATAAAATAAAAAAACAAACTCAAGTAATGTTTCGGAACTGGAATTTTTGTTCAGTCCTCTCATTACTCAAATATATTTAAACAAAAAAAATAAAGAAGTTCCGCTCCTACACACACACAAACATCTACATTACATAAAAATACACAAATTTACATCAGTTAACTTTTAAAAAGTTTTTCATTCAATTTTTTATTCAATTCTAAAAAAATACCACACCACCAATTTTTTCCTCATACCCCAAACACAAAAATCCGGACTTTCCCCCCTCCCTTACCAACTAAACAAAAAATAAAATAAAACAAAAAAATTGCTTCCTTAGGTCCTTGAAATATTTGCAAATTATCTTCTTACAAATAAAAACAACACACACACACACATCTATACATATACACACACAGGCACACACGAATATTTAAAGTTCAACAATAATTTTTGTTTTTGTTTTGAAAGTCTGATTGTTAACTAAAGACTTAAAAATTAAATAATGAAAAAAAAGAACAAAAATAAAAAGAAAATTTATGAAAAAAAATTTTTAATTTGCATTTTATTTTCCTTTTTAAAATTAAAGAATAAAAAAAAAGCTAAAAACTAAAAACTAAAACACAAAAAAACAGATTTTATTTTTTTGTAAGAAAAATAAAATAAGAGAAACAAAAGAAGAAATTTTTCTTTCGAGACTCCTGGTTGTGACGTTCGTTTATTTTAGAAATATCTTTTCCTGCTTTTCTATTAAAATTAAAAATTTTTATTAGAAAACAAAAAACGGAAAAGATAAAAAGTCACTTTTTTTTGCCTATAGAAACAAGAAGGATTTCTGTTCGTTCGTAGCATAGACACAGCAACAAAAATGTGTCAACGTCATCAACTAGCAAAAAAATGGCGGAAACAAAAAATGAAAGAAACACGAACAGTTTTTTCTCCTATTTAATTTTTGTAATGATTTTTTGATTTTTGCTTTAGCATATTTTTTTCTCTTTTTTTCTAAACTAAAAAAATGTGACTTTTGATCGCGATAATTTAAGGTGATTTTAAAATAAATTTTAATATTAAATCTCGCTTTCTCGCAGACTAAACAAAAAGAAAAAAATAAACTTAAAAATTTTAATTATATTTTTTATTGTTAATTGTAGAGAATTTCTATGAAAGACTTAAAAAAAAGAGAGTCTAATGTTAATATAAATTTGTTGAATATTTACCCATTTTTAATTAATGAAATTATTATGTTATTCTATTATTATTAATTATTATTAATCATAATCAATAATTTATGTCAGATGAACCAAAAAAAAAATAAAACACAAACAATAACAGTTACATTTAAAGTTACCATATAAAAATTTGGAGACATTTTCATATTAGGTTTTGGGAGAAAATTTTTAAAATGTCATTCTTTTTGTCCGATTTTTTTGCTGTCTTTTCTGACATAAACACTTTTGATTTTGAATTTTTTTTTCTTCAGTTTGTTTTTCTTTTGTTTATTATTTTAGAACCAAAAATGAAAAATCCTTATTTTTAAATTATTTATTTATTTATATTTATATAATAATCAAAATATTGTAATTTCGATAATATTTTTTAGATTGCATATATAAATAATTATTATATATTATTTATAATTAATTAATTAACCTCAAAATAATTTCTTCTTTTTTTTTTAATTGTTTTTGTTGTTATTATTGTTAAATGAAAACAAAAACAGAAAAATGTAAATAAGTGCGCCATTTTTAATTATTATTTAATTTTTATTTCAAATTTTAAAAATAACGATTTTGTTTTAATTGTATTTTAATACAATGATTAATTTAAATTTACAATTATCGTGTAATTGTTTTGACGTATGAAAAACAAAGAATAATTCTTTTTTTTTTTTTTGGATAGTCCCACACAATATACACATAATTCCTTTATTTTATTACAAAAAAAAAATAAAAAAATATATTTCTTCATTTTACCAACCAAAAAATTGTTTACGTAAGACATTTTTATGTGCTTCATCCTATAAACCCAACCGTTAAGGTCATTTTTTCTTTCTCTTGTGATTTAATAAATCTCACAAACTTTAAACTTACTATGAAAATACCTCGTCTTATTGTTTTCATTTAAAATTTTTAAATGAATAAAAAAATTTAAAGGAAAGAAATTTTTAATACAAAACAAAAAATAATTACCGAGGGATGATGACGATTTTCAAATATTTAATGAATTATGAAAAATAATAAATAGAATAATTATTAAGAAAAGAAAAAAAAAAAGTGGATGAAGGAGAGATGATGAAGAAGAAGAAGAATAGAATTTTTTAAATCGTAAATTGGAACATTAAAAAATAAAAAAGAAAAATAAAAAAAAAAAAAAGATTAATAATAATAATAACTAAATAATATAATTATTTAGACCTATATAAAATTGTAATTTAAAACAAAAATGCAAAAATGCAAAAAAAAGAAAATACAAAAAATATAAAAAATAAAAAAAAAAAAAAACAACAAAAAAATGAAAACAACAAAAAATATAATAAAATCTAAAAAAAAAAATTAATTAATAAAAATAATAAATAAAATTAATAATAATAATAATAATAATAATAATAATAAAAAAAAAAACAATAAATAAATTAAAACAAAAATTTGTTTATTTTTGAGTTTTGTTATTTTTTATTTTTCTTTCTTTTTCTCTTTTTAATTTACTAATGCAAAACTTTTTCTTTTTTTCTATTTTTTTTTTCTTTGTTGTTGTCTTAATTAAAAAAAAAAAAATAAGAAAAATTAGAAAGAGAATTTTTTTTTTTTAAAGTTTTTCTCTAATATTTTTTCTTTCTTCTTGGAAAATTCTGAAAATCGGATAAACCATCGAAAAAAAATATAAATAATTGTTTATGTAAAAAAAAAAAAACTAAGCACTGTAGGACGCAAGGTATAAAATTAATGAATTATTTGCAAGCAAACAAACGAAAACAATTTGTTTGTATTTTTGAATAAAAAGAAAAAAAAATATTAATTAAAAATTTGTATATGATTAAAATATAGGAAATCTTTCGGATGAAGATGAGGTACTTGATTGGATTGTTGGTCAAAAAAATGATAAAAGTATTGAGGATATAGATAGACAAACATTATTCTCATATATTGAAAAGAAGGACTTTTTAGCTGTAATGTTTTGTAAGTTAAGAGTCCATTTTATTGGGATTATATTTCAAGAATATTCCTGCTTTATAAACACAATTTAAAAGCATGAATTTCCAGTAATCCTTCCTAAATTTGTATAATAATTTTTATATTTAGATCAGTAATTAATTGTACCCGAATTTATAGACTCAGACGATGATCCAGAAGCACAAAAAGTTTTAAGACACATCGAACTAATTGATGACGAAGCAGCTGAATATGGTATTGTTATGGTTAAATGTAATGATCGTTTGATGGGAAAGAAATTTGGATATAGAACTTTACCTGGTTTAACATATTTCCGAAAAACTAAACCAATTAATTATGATGGTGACATTGATGACGAAGAAGAAATATTAGATTGGCTAACAAATCCAGAAAATATGGAATTAACTGACAGTATCGAAAGAGTTAATAAAAAAATGTTTTTAAAAATTCGTCAAACATCTGATTACTTGGCAGTATTCTTTTGTAAGTATTCAACATTTGGGTTTTATTCAAAATCTTGAATAAATTTATTACAAATTCGAGGAAAAATGTGAAAGGTTGAAATATATCAAAATAAGTGGAGTGATTGAAGATTTTGAATTCAACTCAACTAAAAATATTGACATAATAATTGAATTTTGTTACATTATTTAGACAGTGATGAGTGTAAGCAATGTCCAAAGGTACTTGCAGAAATAGAACATATTGATGATGAGGCTGATCATGCAGGAATAAATTTTGTTAAAATTCATGATAAATCAATGGCTAAAGAATTTGGAGTATTCGCTCTTCCTGCTATTTTATTCTTTAAAATGGGTTCTAAGGAGCCGGTCATCTTTGCTGGTACTTTCATACCATTCTTTTTTTAGTAATTTTGTATGAGTTTAATTAAGTTTTCATTCATTCACTTAAGGCGATTTATTTGATGAAGAATCAATTCTTGAATGGTTGATGACACAAAAGGATCCAGGTGGTGATGTCATTGAAGATATAGAAGGACAAAGACTAGTTGAATTAATTGAAAATTCTGGATCATTAGCCATCTATTTCTGTAAGTTTTCCAATCATTTTTTGTTTTTAATTACACATTTTGTTTTTCTCATAAAATCAATAATTGAAAAAATAAATAATTAATTAATTAACTTTGTTTTTGGTCAAAGAAAACTATTATGTTTTATCGATATGTTTTTATCGCACAGCTTTCATTATTTATTCAAATTAATTAATCAACAAAAAAAAATTATCAATTAAGTTTTTTTTTTATGTTAATTGTTTCTAAGAAGAAAATAAAAAAAAAGAAAATTATTTATAGAATTTTAATCAAGTGAAAAAAATAGCTTATTGTATAGGATCATCAATAAATATCTGATTCAAAAAATCAAAACAATTATAAGAAAAACAATAAAAACAAAAATTGCGTAACTTTTACAACAACAACAAAAAAATAATTTATAAAATTTAAAAAAAAAATCTTTTTTTTTTTCGTTCAAATTTTTAAAACAAAAAACAATTAAATAATTAAACGTGTGGTATCAGGGAACAAAACATTATGTGACTATTGCAACTCTAAAACAATGAGAAAACTACGTCATAAAAAGGATAAAGATCAAACAATTACTTCTGGCAATGAGCATGAACATGAGGAACATCAAGATGAGGGTATTCATTATTTAAAAGAAAAATCTTTTACCCTTTGATTATTTATTGATTATTCTTGTTATTATTTTTTTTTTTTTTTCTTTTTTCATTTTTTGTATTTCTACATCCAAATGTACAAAAAAAAAAGACACAAAATAAAAAAAAACACAAAAATAGTTGTAGTGGATGATTGTAGTTGATTAAGAATAACCAAAAACCAACAAAATTACAATTCCTTTTATGATGGTGATAGATCTTTAGGACTTCACCACAATCGCCATCTTTTTTTTTTTTCATTCTTTCTTTTTTTCTCAACTTTTCATTTTATTCTTTTTTATTATTTTTATTTTCATCTTTTTTTTTTTTGTTTAATTCGTTTTTGATTAGTTTTTCTTTTTCTTTTTCTTTTGGCTTAAGTAGTTACAATTTAATAATATAAAAATGCATTTCTGTAATATGTTTTTCATCTCAACTCATTAATTTTAATTAGGTGGAAAAACTTTCGAATTATTAAATTAAAGAATTGAATATTTTTTCACATTTTATAGAAAAAATGATTTTTTATAGAAATATTTTTCAATTTTTAAAAATTTATTCTGTTCTATTGTTTTATTGTTCAATAAAAATATTCTTTAAAAAAAAAAAATATGACCTGAAGACATTTTCCAAAAAAATACAACTTAAATATTACAAAATTGAATTTACAGTTGAGAAATTTTAAACAAAAAAAAAATCATTTACGCGTTCAAATGCATGATACAAATAAACAAGATATGTTGGTGCGCATGTTTTCCTCTCTTCTTTAGGTCTTTTGTGACGCTACATATATTTGATTGGTGGGAAACATAAAACACAGATTTTTGATTGTTTAAATTTGAAAAAAGTCTAACAAGACGTCACCTGCGCGTACTTGAACTAAAATCGAACTGTTGTCAAACATATTTTTGTTTATTTGTATCATGGTTCAAATGTAATATTCTGGTTCTTTAATTTAATCGAAAAGTGTCCTAAAACAATAACCACACTTATTTTTATTTTATTATTATTTTTTTCTATAATCAAACCTTTTACATTTGATGAATTTTTGAATAAGAAAACATTATTTTATTTTTTCTTTGTTTCTTGTTACTTTTATTTTTTTTTTTAGATAAATTAAATATAATTTTATAATTAGAAAAATAAAACTCATTCATAGACTGACATTGAATAATTAAATAATAAAAAAAATTTATTATTATATTTCATCAGATACATCGCCTGATGAATGTGAACAGTGTAGTGCAATTTTAGAAGAATTAGAAAATATTGATGATGATTGTGATCGACATGGAATAACATTTGTTAAAACACAAGATTTTTCAATAGCTGAAATTTATGGTGTTACAGAATATCCAGCTCTTGTATATTTTGAAGATACTGTACCAAATGTATTTGAAGGTTTGTCAAATATATTTATATAATGATTATTTAATTCAGAAATTTATCTATGAAACAGAAATTTATTTATTAAACTTTAATTGAAATATTAAATGTGTACAGGACAATTAGAAGAAGAGGAAGAAGTGCTTCAATGGTTAATAACACAAAGAACAGAAGATCGTATTGAATTAATAACAAGGGCAATGCTTGAAACATCCGTTGAAGAAACACAATATTTAGCTGTTTATTTTTGTAAGTAAAAACAAGGGAAATTAATTCAAAAAAAAAAAACCAAAACAAAAAAAAAGAATCAATCCAGAATAATTATTTATTGGCTTTATAAGTTTTTTTTTTGATCCTACTGTTATAAAAATACAACAAATGTCCACCTGATTTAAAGTTCGGTTTTCTTTTTATTTTATTTTTATTTTTATTTTTTCATCCACTTTTTGTTTGTTCATCGTTTATCACCACCCACCACCCACACCACCCACTTTTATACTTTTGATCATTTTTATTTTTATGCTTTAGCTTTTTCTCTCTATTTTTTTATCAATTCCTAAAACTATTTCATTATTACCGTTTCTCCTCCAATCATTAAATTCATATAAAACAAAAATACTTAAAAATAAAATGTGCATTATTAGGGAACCATTTTTTTCCCGTTTCTATTATTTTACCAATTAATTTCCAAATCTACAAAATAAAATAAAATTAACTAGATTGATTTTAACGGGATTACTAAATTATAATTATATAATTAATTCTAGTTTAATTAAATCTAATCAACAGAATTATTAACGTTGATAAATTTAAATGGAGAATTTAGAATATTAACATTCTGCTAAGTGAGAATTAAAGAAAAATCATTTTACCAAATTTCTGTTCTAATTCTCTTCAATTTAATTCTTTAATTGTTTAATGTAAACTAGAAATTTCTGTTGAAAGGATTTACAGTACAAAAACCAACTAAATCTTAAAATTACTAGAATTGGAAAATAAATTACAACACCCATAAATAATGCATATTTTCAAAACTATAAAGTATATTTTCTGTTATTTATTTTGGTTTCATATATGGAATGACCCTATACAAAAAATAAATTACGAAAATTATGCACATAAATGTACATTGAAAATTAAATACACAAAAAAATAATTAAAAGCAAAGAAACAACAAATAAACACAACGAAATTTTTTAAAAAACAAAAAAAACATAAACAAAAAAAATTTCGCTAAATTATCCTTCATATTACCTACATTATATTATATCCAGTTACTGCCATCCACACAAAAACACCAGCATACTGTAGAAGTCTTTGTTCACCTACACGTCGTCGTAGTATGAACTTCTCTAGGAATCAAGACACTGAATTCTATATAGTTGAACAATATTTGGAAACTAAAAAAAAGAGAAGTCCACCAATTTCTCAAGGTATTTTTACATGCCGCAAACGCAGTCGTGATTTTGATTATTCCATATTTTCTTTTCTTTTCTTTTTTTTTTTTGCGCTTCATTTTCATTTTATAATAAATTTATTTTTCTTATAAATTCAGTTCTTGGCGAAAGGCACATATAATATCCTTCACACATTCTAACATTGGTTTAACACACACACACACACACACATACAAAAAACAAATACAAAAAAAAAATTTAAGATTTTTGCTAAGCGTATTATTTTATTTGTCCACGTTAAATGTTATGTTGTTGTTTTTTTTTCTTTTTGGAATTTTTACGATTTTATTGTTATTGTTATTTATTTATAATTGCTTCAATAACAAATATATAGAAATTGACTATTGATGATCTAATATGAGTTGATTTAGTATCTATCAAATTTTTAAATGGACATCAGTAGTTAGTTATAAATTAGTTTATATTGTTTCTTTTTTTTATTCTTTTTATTGAATTCACTAAAAAAAAACAAATCTAAGGAACTAATTTACTAATCGTACGAGAGGATTTTTTTTTATTTCAGATAAACTGAATTGTAATATTTGTGATCAGATACTTGAAGGTCTAGAGATGATTGATGATGAATGTGATGTATTTGGTATTCATATGGTTAAAATTCAAGATCCACAATTAGCTAAAAGATATTCAATTAAAACTTTCCCAGCAATGGTTTACTTTAGGTAATTTGTAAAATTTACTAATGAAATGTATTCGAATTTTCTTCATTTTATTTTTAGAAATGGAAATCCTTTAATTTTTGAAGGAGATTTACAAAATGAAGAATCAGTACTTGAATGGCTTATTGATGATGAAAATAGAGAACTTGCTGATGAAATTGAAGAAGTCAATTTTAGAATGTTGGAAAGATTAATGGATGAATCTGCACTATTGGTTGTATTTTTCTGTAATTATTCAATTCACGAAAAATTAAAATCGCTTAATTTTAAAATTAAATTTATAATTTGTATTACAGATGACAATGATTGTAGTGAATGTGAAGAAATATTAGAAGAATTAGAACATATTGATGGAGAAGCTGATCTATTTGGAATAGATTTTGTTAAAATAACAAGTGCAGAAGCATGTGAAAAATATAATGTTGTTAATATTCCTTCATTAATCTATTTTAGGTATAAATAATTTCATTTCTTTCTAATTATCATGAATGATAATTTATGAATTTCATTTTGTTTTTTTTCCTTTAGAAAACGTGTTCCAATGTTGTACGATGGTGATTTAACACAACATGAAAAACTATTACAATGGTTAACATCACAGGATGTATTTGAAATTAAAAATGAAATTGAAGAAGTTAATAAAAAAATGTTAGATAAACTGTTAGATGAAAATGAGTTCCTTTCTGTTTACTTTTGTATGATTTTTATTTATAACAACTTTGGAATTTTTATTTAATTTTGTAAAATTAATATTTAGATGAAGTTGATCATCTTGAGAGCAGACTAGCATTAGAAAAGTTGGAAAATATTGATGGTGAGACAGACAATTTGGATATAACATTTGTTAAAATGGCTGATCCTAGATATGCTCGAAAATGGGGTGTTACAAAACTTCCAGCACTTGTTTACTTTAGGAAACGGTTCCCTAGTATATACAGAGGTTAGAACTAAAATCTTTCTGATGTTATGTTATGTACATTGTTAACTTTTGTTTCTTTTGCTTTACAGGTGAACTAATGTCCGAGCAAGAAGTTTTAGATTGGTTAAGAAAAAATCGTTTCCGTCAACCAGAACTTAATCTATTTATGTATGGTTTGTTGGCTGTTTCACTTGCCTTTGTCGTATATACGGCGTTTCTTTTACAATGTTTCAAACCAAGTCATCCTCCGCCACCTATAACACATCTTAAAACACCGTGATAACTCTAAATATCCTTTTAATATACACAATCAGACAGTCATCTGCCTTAATTATATTATTTTTAAGCACAAAAATATGTCGTCTTATTAAAAATTTTGTAAAAAAAAATCTATATTTATTCGGATTTATTTAAATTTAAATTGCTTTGAAAGAATTAGAGTAGCTAAATGACCAATTTCAAAATGAAAAATCTTTTAAAATTTGACTTGTTTCAAATTTCTTTTTTTTTAAATTATTTTTCATATAAAGCAATTAATTTTGTTGAGATCAAATCTCAAAAACAAATCTATTATAAATTTTAAAACGACAGACCGTTTTCTTTACTTTAATACATATATTTTTCTTGGTTCTTTATTATCAGAAATTTCATTAAAGCAAACAAAATTCGTACAACTATTTTTTCGTTATTATTTTTTTCTAAAAAAAAATACGTACATTTTTATTTATGTCAGAGAGTTCTGCTCGTTCTCCTCGATATATAGAAATAAACCTATTTTAACAAACATTATAAAATATAATTATATTTCCTACAAATTAAGGAATAAAAAAGAAAAGTTAAAAAATTAAAAAAAAAATACATAAATAAACATTTTTCTTTTTATATTTTAAAGATATCAAATCAAAAATTTGTTGTTATTGTATTAATTTAACTTAAAATAATTTAATTCTGATAAAAAAATGTGTAAATATTATTATATTACTAAATTAAAATAAAAAGAGTTTCTAAAATTAGGTTTTTCCAAATTTGTTTTAATTGAAAGTTTTATAATCGCCATGATTTAAATTTATACAAAGTGAAGTTATTAACAAAATCAACAGCAAATATAGGCTACATTTGGGAGAAAAATATTTGGTGAGAACACTGACTTTATTTTTTTTTGTAATTTTGAAATTTTTCTAGTGTGGTGAAATGAACTTGATTTTTTCTATTTTAAATTATTATTTAAATTATATCAAATGTATAATAATTAAACTGTCACATAAGTTTTTGTAATAATAATTAATTTTCCTAAATTATTAAAACAAACAAATCAATATAAACGAATGAAATGAAATGGAATTTTCATTGAATTTGAAAGATGTGAGAAAGCATATAAAAATCGATTATAAATTAAATTTAAGCATTAAATTATTTAAAAACAAATAAAAATCTCAAATATTAAAATAAAATTTAGAATAAGATAAAAATTTATTTAAATTTTATTCTAAAATAAAATCTTTCATTGTCACAAATTTAACGAATAATTTATTTAATTTGGAATTATATAATATTAATTGTTAAGAAATTATTGAATAATTATTGAATTATTGAACTAAAAGAAATGGCAAAAAATATTAAAGTTTTAATTAATTATATTCAATTGTTTTAAGGATTCAAAGAGTTGTTATTTTCATAGATTTTCTTTTATTGTTTCTTTTATTTTTCATAAATTTTACAAATTTTGACTTTGTTTATTAAATGAAAATTAAACATATTTATAAATATTGAATAAACAATTTTTCATATTTTAAGTTCCTGTATATTTTAAAAAATTCCATTTGCAATAATCATCCTCACATTTACCAGATCTCAGTGTGAATAGTCTAGGATAACCACCTAATTCCACTCCTTCTGCAACAGATAAATATTCATTCCAGTAAAGATTTTTAATTTTAAAATTTTCTGATCCTTCAATTGGTTCCAATTGCCATTGTCCTGTTTTCTTTGTTTCATTTGCCTTTCGCCAGCCAAAGACTGCTCGCCGATTTATGTCCAACGCGAAATCATTTATATCTGCAAACAAATATGAATTACCGATTTTGTTTTTAATGTGAAAATATTTGCCATTTGATATTGGATACAAATAATGTGCTAAGTAACTATTTGTTGTAGATGTTTCATGAATCATTGGAATCATTCTTAAACTATCGTGGACTGTATACCACGTATAAATACTTTTCGAATTGAATTTAACATTCTGAACAAGAATAATTTGGTTCCATGGGAAATTCTTTAACGATTGAGGAAGTTTTTATTTTAAATAAATCAAATTTTCATTATTTTCGTATGTTTTGGTGAAATCAACAAAAATACGATATGCGATTGTTGTTGTTGGTGCACTGTAAACGTGTTGATTCTTGATCATTTGATCAAACAGTATACGATAACCAAGAATAATTTCTTCAACATCAGAAAATGAATTCAAAAATTCAATAACGTTTTCTGCATTTGAAATGTTTTTGTCATAAGCCTCAATTATGATTGATTCAAGATAAATCATTCTGCTGCTGGTATTGAAGTTTCCATTACGAATGAGAAAAATAATTTTTGTTTTATTTTGCTCCGAGATCAAATTATTTCTCTCACTAACTATTTTTGAAAAATTAGTTTCCAAAGACTTAGCTTCTCCTTTACATAAAACAATTGTTTGATTCAAAATATTTTCCTTTTTCTTCATTAATTCTTTAAGATTGTTTGTGTGATTTGCTAATTTCGCGTCCATTGCTGTCAATTCTTTTCTGAAATTTATTGTTGATTGGTTATTATTTATTTCCATCTGCATCAATTCCTCAGTTAAATTCTTCTGAGTTTTCGTGAAATTGGCGTTAACAGAATCCAAATCAATTTGGATCTTTCCAATCAGTTCACTTAAATTAGTTTTCTCGATAATTGTTGTTGTTAAATTGGCGTTTAATAAAATCAATTCATTTCGATATTTCTCATTTAACTTAGGTAACATTTGGAGTTCTTCTCTGCCCTTTTTCATCTCCATTAATTTTGATCTCATTTGGTTTACACTTGCAATATATTCGTCTAATTTTTGATCAACAATTTCGTCAAGAGTTGACTTAAGTTTTCCTGCAGCGGATTTAAGATGAAGTTGACATGCGATATTCAGTGAATCGGACATTTGTTTATATTCGATAATGAAAGTTTCAATGGAATTCGAATAAATTGTCGACTCCTAAATCATGGTTCTCCTCAATTTCCCTTATAAGACTGGTAGATATTGAAATTTGGTCCAGAGTCATTCCGTCAATTCCAGCAAAAAAACTGAAAAATAGAAGAACAACTTCAAATTTATTCTCCATTATTTAATTTCGGTTGAAGAACTTTTGACTTTTTGTATATGAATCTTTTAGATTGACTGTTAGAACAGCTCAATTGAACTGAATATTTGATGGAAAATGTTTCAATATTTATACTAAATTAACTTCGATTAATTGCGATTAATAGCAGAATCTAAAAACCACAAACAAAAATACGTTCAAAGGTGATGTATATCCAAATTTAATCATTTCATCGATCATAAGACAGTTTTTTTAAATTTAATTAAAAATTAAACATCGATAAAACACAAAAAAAAAACCACATCAATTGTTATTGTCACCATTTAATTTTCAATATTTTTAAAATTTCTTGATAATTTTTATTTCTTCTTCTTATTCTTTAATTAAAATGAAAAGACACGTAATAACCACACAATATTCCACTATAAAAAATTGAATTTTATTACCAAATATATTCAGTATTATTGAATCGATTGAGTCGCTAACAGTAGTTGCAGTTCTTTAATTGGAACGACTTTAAAGTTCATACATTGTTGCTGTGAAAATGTATTCTAAAAGTAGTAAGTAGTAATTATTTTTATACTTACAAATTTCTGAAAGAACTAAATTGAGTTTCAAAAATCTAACTCAAAAGGCAATTAAATTAATTTCTACTTTTATGAATTTAAAATAAACATCGGATTCATTTTCTTTAAATGATTTTGATGAATAAAAAAACTATTTCCAAAATCCTAAAACTGGTCATTCTCACTCAAACATCCTGTTAAAATAATTCAGTCAGAAGAATATTCTGGCGAATTAATTGGAATTAAATAATTAAATTACATATTTGCCTTAATTTTTAATTATACTTTTAATTTTAATTTCTTATATTTACTAAGTTTTAATACATGTTTAGTTTTAGCTCACGTATCCTTAATTTTACATTATTTTGGAATTAAGTTCTGTTTTTTACCATAAATATAATAAATATATGAGAATATCCAATTTAAAATTAAAATTGTGTGTTCAGACAAAACACAACAAAAACAATGAATATTATAATTAGCAACTTACATTGAATATATCATAACTAAGTAGAGGATATTAAATTGGTTAAATCGGAAAAAGGTTAGTTGCTGTAAATAAAATGAAACAACAAATAAATACAATAGATATATTTTTGATAATCAATTGAATATTTATTTAAAAACCAAAATTTTTACATGAAATTTTTGGTAAACAAACAAACAGGAAATTATTACAAATAACAATTGCAAAATTATTCTTCAATTTTGTTTCAACAATTTTTCTTTTATTTGTTATTTTTATTTTAATAAAGAATATTCATAACTGGTGTAAAATGTTTAGAATTATATTTTTAAATTTTAATCAGATCACTTTTAATATTTCATTTTTTCGTTGAGTTTCTTTCTCCAAAAAATAAAATAATTACTAAAAAAAAAACTAAAAATAAGAATTATTTAATAAAAATATTTAATAAATGAGAGGAACATTTTTAACCAAAAATTATTATAATAAATTTAGGAAAATTTGAATTGAAATAAACAGAAAATATTAAGTAAAGCTACACAAATTACATTTGAAATCTAATCGAGATGTGAGTTTGAATCGAATGATTATTTTGGTTAATTTAAATTGGTTTTAGATTTCATTAACTTAATTATTGAATTTAATGTATTTATTATAAAGTTTTAATTAATCTTCTGATTCCCAAATTAAACTTTTGATATAAACGAAATTTTTTACCAAACCAGATTTTATTAACATTTATTATTCGGAAATATTTAAAATTTCTTTTAATTAAAATTTAATAACCGTCATAATTTAAAAAAAAAAAAAATAGTAATAAAATTATTACAAAGTGAAGTTATTAGGCAAACCAATAGCAAATGTAGCCTAAATTTGGGAGTAAATTATTTCGTTGCATTGGCAACACTGATCAGCTGTTTTTGCTTTTATTATTTTTCTTTGTAAATTTGAAGTTTTTATAGTGCGGTGAAATGAACTTGATTTTGTCTATTAAAATTATTATTTACATTACATAAAATGTATAATTAATAACTGCCATATTAGTGTTTGTAATAAAATTAATATTTTCCTAATTACTAAAACAAATAAATCAATATAAATGAATGAAACTAAATGAATTTTTCAGTGATTCTATTTTTGACATAAATACTTTTGAAAGTCTTGAAACAAAAATAGAATCTAGATTTTTTTTTCGTGTATTATTTATGGTTCAATAATTATACAAAAATTATTAAATAAATTAGCTAAAATATAGTAAGTGTAATTTTCATTTATTTATATATATATAAAAAATATATTTCTGTTGTTTCAATCAAAATGTTATTGCATAAATTTTTTAAGAATTATAAAATTATTTTTGCAATACGGAAGTAATTTATTAAAGTCATTATTTTCTTTATTTATGTGGTGTGTGTGTGTGCTTTAAAATATAATATTTATTATAAATGTATTTTAGTTTTGTTTAGTTTTGGAATCAATTTATTATTTATTTATTAATTAACAAATTCTTTTTATATTACAACATTATATTAATTTAAACAGAAACAGAGAATCAAATGGAAAAGTTATGTCATTTCTATATAAAAAAAATAATATCCAAAATTTTATATATGAAACCCAAAAATGAAACAACATAAAAAATAATAATATTTTGTTTTTGTGCGACCCAAAAAGAAACAAAAAAAAATGAATAATCAAAATCAAAAACCATAATAAAAAAAAATACACACGCAAAGAAAGAGTGAATGAACAGAGAAAGAAATCATTTATTTAGAACTCAGATGAAATCTTTAGAGAAAAATTAACATTTATTTAAGAATTAAGATGAAGTTTCTTATTTTTTATTTATTAAAAACTTCTTCTTTTTTTTCTTCTAATTTTAGGTTCAAGGCTTATTAATTTATTGTTTTTTTTTTTTTATTTCAAACAAAAAAATTTTATTGTGCAAGGAAGTGATGGTTGTTATTGTTTAGTTTCTTCTATTTCACAAGGAATACAAAAAAACACAAGATATATTAGATAGAGACAACAACAAATGCTTATGAAAATATTGATTTTTTTTTGTCTGTATTCCTTGGCTTTTCGCAAAAAAAAAAAAAACAAAAAAACAATCAACACAGAAGAAAACAAAATGTTGATAACGTATAAGAATTATTTATACGTTTAATCTATTTTTCATTATTTATTCATGAATTAAAGGAAAAGGCATACAAACAAAAAACAGTTTTGCTTTTTTTCAACATTTTTTTTTTCACATTTTTTGGTGAATAATAATTTTCAATTAATTTTGTGTTCAGTTTTAAAATTTACAAAAGTATAAATTAAATGTGTCTCGGTTTGTCTGTTTGGCTGTTGTTTTTTTTTTAGTAGAAGTGAAGGTTTTTACCGTTAGTTTTACTTCTGTCTTTCTCTTTGATTGTAAATTATTTTTACCTAACGAAAAATGTTGTAGGTACAAAAAAAAAAGTTTTTTAGTTCCATGTTTTAATTTTAATGGAATGGAAAACATTCTGTTTCAATCCATAAATATTTAATAATTTTTGTTTTTCTGTTTTGTTTGTTACTGTGACTGTGAATTGTGTGAGTGAAACACGTTATATTTTATAATATTTAATTATATTTAACAGAAAAATTATACATTTGTGTGCATTGAAGACATTTATTTGTTTGTTTTATTAATTATTTAATATTTCCGTGTTAATTTTTTGTTAGTGTACTAATTAACTTACTATTGTTACTGTAAATTACACTAAATACCTGTTTAAATGTACCTCAAAAAAAAAAAATTTAAATTCCATGTCAAAAATTGTCGCATTAAATTTCCCCTTAAATAAAATTGTTCATTTTACCAAGAAGGTCAAACAAACCACCCTTGACTTTTTATATTGTTATGTAACATAACAGATTACACACATACACACACAGTTATAGATCAGCTGAATCAAAATTGTCCTTGAAATAATATTTCAAAAAGTTAAAGAAGGAAACCCTAACCCAACAATAAATAGACATTTTTATTTTTTTTATTTTAAAATTAATCCGACTATTTTTTTGTCTAACTTTTTGTCTAATTCACTAGAAAAAATTGACAATATTTTTTTTATTTTACCTTTCAAATTCGAAACGAAAATAGTAATCATTTTTTTTTGTTGTTTTATTTGCGGTTGTTTTGTGGGTATGCCGTTTTTTTTTGTTATTATCTTATCTTGATGATGATAAAAAAAAAACCAGAGACAATAATAAATATAACAACAACAAAACAAAAATAAGTTTAATTATATTTAGTTGTAATTTATCAGTAGAACGTATAGGAAGTCCCCACTTTAAAAATTCTCGTATTGATTTTTTGTGTATTAATAAAAACTTGCAATTTATTTCTTATCTCTATCTCTCTTTCACTCGCACTATAGTTAGTTTTTTACTGATAATATTTTTTTTATTATCTTTTTCATTTAGTTTTCTGTATTTTATGAGTCGAGCACTGTTTTTTTTTTTATAAAATCAAATAAATCAGTCCAAAAATTTATAAAAAAAAAAACATTTAACAAACAAACGTACCTATTATTATATATTGAACGAAACAAAAGAATATATTTATCTATCTCATATCTGAATATGTGTGTGTGTGTTGTGTAATTATTCCTCCATTTGATTTAAAACTACTGTGAATTAGTTGATCAAGTGATTTGTGGTAGTTTTTTGTTTCTTCTATTTGTTGCTCTACACAAAAAAAAATTAATCCAGCTTTTGTGGTGTGTTTGTGGTGTGTATTGTGCCGGCTTTGTGTAACAAATTCTAATTGTTTAACGAGTATTAAATTGTTATTGTTGTTCTTGTTTCTGTGATGTATTTAGATTTTTGATTTTTATTTTAAAAATTTAAATAGAAATGGAATTAATTCTTGTTCCACTTAGTTATTGTTTTATTGTTTGTTTTTTTTTTATATTGAACCATTTAATAGACAAAATTCTCAAATTAACACAGTTTATGTTTTCTCTTTTTCAGGAATAAAAAGAAAACTTACTTAATTAATTAAAGACTTAAAAAAGGGCAAGGAGCAAAAGAGAAATATTGTTTAGAATATGAAATTGGACGAAATTGTTGCGTGGTAAAGGATATTTTATTTTAAAATTAATTTCCCTTAACTAATTTGTATTTTTCTTCTTCCTCTTCTACTGAATAAATTAATTTATTAATTGGGACACCAAAAAAAAAAAAATAACAGGTACCAAAAAAAGATTGGGTACTACGATAAACAACCATGGGAGAAAACAGTAGAACAAAGGATATTATATGGATTCGTTCATGTGCCATTAAAAAATACAACATTAAAAACTGAATTAATTGATGTAGATTTAGTCAGAGGTTTTGTATTTATTTACTTTTCTAATTGAATTTATTGTTGTGATTTAAAAAATTTTCTTTCCAACTGAATTTTTTTTTGATTTTTTCTAAGAAATTATAAAAACTCAAGAGTTTAAATTGAAATAAATCAGATTAACACAGAAATAAATGATAATAATTTTGTTGTTAAAGAACTCTGTTGTTTAAATCTTACATAATTAACACAATAAATATTTCAATTGACTGTAATAGTGTTACCAAAGATGAAGAAGAACAACGTAAAGCATTGTAATACAATAATGTCTATTAAGTATTTTTTTTTAAAGAAAATATTAAACAATGAAAAGCCAATCAATTATGTAAATTAATCATTTATTTATTTACATTATTCATGTGGTTTGTATTTTTGAAGATGAAGAATAAATCAAATAGAAAATAAACAAATTCTATTCTTAAAAATATTATAAATAAATTAAAACTGAAATAAATTAAAATGATTAATTTGTTTTTTCACTTAAGACTTTTTTTTAAATATTTATAAAAGAAATTTTCATTCTGTATTTTTTTTTTTTTTTCTTTAAGTCACAAAATATAAAATTATGTATATTTGTATTTGTATTTTAAACACGAAAATAAATCGGTAATATAATTTAAAAAAAATAACAATGATAAGGAAAAAAGAAACGAAAAAGCAGAGCAATAACCAATGAGTTCATTAAACCAATAAATAATTTGTGTTTTTATATTTTGTTTTCTATCTTAATTAGTTCAGTAGTAAATAATTTTAGTATTCATTTATTTACAAATATTTCTTTTTTTCTTGTAGGTTCATCTTTTCCAAAAGCGAAACCTAAACAAACATTATTGACTGTCTTACGTTTATCTGTTTTAAGATTTATATTTTTACCATTATATGCTAAATGGTGGGTCGAACAAACTTCTACAAAAATTTTTACATTTTTTTTATGCGTTTATTTAGTACAAATGTTTAATTGGGGTGTTTATAGTTATAATATAAACAAAATTGGACAAGAAACAGAGGTAAATACCTTTTCTAATAATAATATTAAGAAAAAATAACTAAAAGTAATATATTTTTTCTTTTGTATTTGTGAGATTTTATCCGAGAAAATCTGAAATTTAGATTCAGACAATCTGATTATGAATTGCTTACATTACATTTATATTCGTATGGTGATTTGATTGTTACGTTTAATTATATCGGTTTATTTGTAATTTTAGTCATAAAATGAATTGGAGTATCTACAATTGGTCATTTTTAAAAATTTACATTTTGTTTTCTTCTTATTTTAGCATAAAGTTTCATTATCAGAACTTATAATACCAATTGCATTAAGTATGATATTAAGTGTTATACATTCACAAATAGTTGCAACAGCATCAAATACAAGTAAAACATCTGATAAACAACGTCAACGTCATTTACATCCAAAACGTAAAAAACGTGAACGTGTTAGAAGACGTAAAAAAAATCAAAGATGTTTAAGAACAAATGAAACATTAACAACATCAGTTACAACTAATTTAGATAACGATTTGTTGACATCATCATTAACAACAAATGATATAAATTTATCTAGTAGTAAATATAATCAAAATGTTAGACTATGTCCAAGTTTATCCAATTCAAATATATTAGATTTAAGAAAAAATTTACGTAATGATTTTACATTAAATATAAAAAAAGAGTATAATGAACAAACAAATGAATATGATAATCAAAATGATTTATTAAATTCATTTAATACAACAGAAGAACAAGATATTAATGATAGTTGCTCAACAATAAATAATATGGAATTAATTGAACCACAATCATCAATTAATTTAAGAAAACGTAATGTTAATTGGGATTCACCAATTAAAAGTCAAGTTACGTTATCAAATTTTGATCATTATATTTATCCAGATGATGAAATAATATTATTTGATCAAAAAGATACAGATAATCAAATTGATGATTTAGTACAAGAAAATCTATTTGAACAAAAAATAGATGATGTTAACAATGAGATTAATGAAAATATACCAGAAAATATTATTATAAATAATAATGATAATATTTTAGAACAGACAGGAGAAGATGATGGTTTTGAAAGTCTTAATGGTAAAAGTTCAAGTGGTGAAGAAAATTTAACAGAAAATCAACCAAATATATTTAATATGTTTAATATTGATAATATAATAACACAACCACAACAACAAATAAATAAAATTCCCTATCGTAATGCATGGATCAGAGATATTTTAGAAAATAATGTCACAAATAATAATTGTAATATTAATACAAATAATAAAATATCTGATAGTGATACAGATACACTTAAAGGAAATAATAATAGTACTAATAATAATAATCCAACAATAATTTCAGCACGTAAAAATTCATTATCCTTACCACTAACAACAAATAAAACAACAAATTTTAAACAAAATAATATAAAACTTACATTAGATACAACAGATATTGATAATAAACGTAAATTAATAACAACAACTACATCTGCATCATCAACAACAACATCATCAAATAATAATAATTTAATAAAAAATCAACAAACAAATTTTATGAATGTTTTACCTAAAAATCATTCAAGTGATACAGATGAAGAAGATGAAGATTGTGAAACAGTATCAACACCTGGTACAAATTCGAATCCACAATTAACAGAAGTAACAACATCAGCAACTGAATGGATTGGTGTTACAACAAATAGTAAAATATTATTAATATAATTATTCACATTTAATTCCATTCACTTATTATTTATTAAATAGGTGAAGAATGTAGTTACAGTTCAGAATTAGATCCATCAGATTCACAAAATGAATATTCAGAAAATGATGTTGATTATGATTTTACACCGGCAAATATTTTAAATCCTATTTGTGGTGTTCGTAGTAAGTAACAAAAGATTTAATTAAAAATTATAAATTATTAAAATTGATTATTAATTTCAGTCAGCTGTACAATTTGGGAACATCATGAACCAAAAAAAGCTGAAATGTAATTTTATATTATTATTATATTTTCTGAATGAAAAGAATTATTTTGTATATTCTTAAATATGTATTAATTAGGTCAGTACTGGATATATCATCAGCAATTATTGAAAAAGTTGAAGGAATGCCAGAAACATGTGATTATATTTATATTGGTTTAACGTTTAGTATGTTCTTATCATTAATTCCAGCATTTTGTAGACTTTGTGAAGTAAGGAACAATTATTATTCATAATTAATTTAATGAAATTGTTTGAAAACAAGAAAAAACATTCTAATTAATTTTCTTTAAATTTGTAGGCAACAATTGATTTAACAAATTCAACTGAAGTAAATTTTTTTGATATACCTGTTTTATTATTGGAAAAAGCTTCATTTTCCTCTACAAGAATTTTATGGTTTGCATTTGGAAGTGCAAATTGGGAATCAACAATATTAATTGTTAGTTTTTTTCTAAGACTTTGTTTAACATTTTTATTCTTTTTTTTATTAACTGTTGCTGAACGTACATTTAAGCAAAGGTGAAATAAAAAACAATTTCTATAATCAAATTCATTTTATTTTTGTTTCCTGTTTTTTTTTTCTATAGGTTTTTATATGCTAAATTATTTTCACATTTGACATCATCAAGAAGAGCGAGAAAATCAGAATTGCCACATTTTCGATTGAATAAAGTAAGAAATATAAAAACATGGCTTAGTGTTCGATCATACTTAAAGGTGATTAATGTTACTTATACTTTACAATAATCCTCCGTCTAAATTAAAAAATTTTTATTTTATTTTTGTTTTCTAGAGACGAGGTCCTCAGCGTTCAGTTGATGTGATAGTTTCTTCTGCATTTATATTAACATTGTTACTATTAGCATTTTTAAGTGTTGAATGGTTAAAAGATTCTGTTCATTTACATTCACAGTTTAATTTAGAAGCTCTCGTTTGGTCATCATCCTTAGGAATATTTTTACTTAGATTTATGACATTGGGAACTAAAATCAATCGAAAGTATCGTAGTATTTCTGTACTGATTACAGAACAAATTAATTTATATTTACAAATTGAAAAGAAACCACAAAAAAAGGAAGAACTAATGGTCAGCAATTCTGTTTTAAAATTAGCTGGTGATTTATTAAAGGTTTGTTTGTTTTTCTTTTAATTTATATCATTGTACAGGAAAAATTTTGTTAAGAACTTCATATTTATTTAAATTAAGCCAATCGTTTTTATTTAGGAAAGTCACAACATATTTATGGATTTTATTTTTATTAAAATGTTTCCAACTTATTAATTTATTTTACTCCAATATTTATTGGTTTTTTTTTACTTTCTTATTAAAGGAGCTTGAATCACCTTTTAAAATATCGGGTTTAAGTGCCAATCCATATTTGTACACAACAATTAAGGTAAGATTTACCCCTTTGTTTATTTTCATTGTTAATAATTGTTAATAATTTCCAATTGATTTTATTTCAGGTTGTTATTTTGTCTGCACTATCAGGAGTATTAAGTGAAATTCTTGGTTTTAAATTAAAATTACATAAAATAAAAATAAAGTAAATTATTTATTTTTTTTAAATTGACAAATTATATAGACTTTTTAATAGATTAAGATTATATTCGTTAAAAGAGTTTAGAGTTTAGGCTATTGTTAAAAAAAAATTCAATATTACATAAATATTGTATTGTTTGTCTCAAATTTAGAAAATATATTTAAATAATAAAAATTATCTAAAAGTATCAACATTTTTTTTTAAATAAATTTTTTAGTAGTTTTTTTTTGTAAAAAAAAGGTTTGAATCTCAGACAACAAACCGCTAGTATTAGATCAGTTAGAATGCTGCTAGAAGATCAGTTAAAAAGAAACTGGCTAACATCATTAAACCTCATACATTTTTAATCTAGAATTATTATTTGAGATAATTTTTTAATATTACAATTACTTCAATAGTCATATTTTGTTTGAATTTTAGAAATTCTACAGATTTGAGGTTTATTTTAAATGAAGAACTTTTAAATGTTCAATTAATTTCTAAATAATAATAAATCCAGTTAAATTAACTAAATCTAAATACTATGAATCTCCGAAAAATCTACTACATTCTTTTTGAAATCATTTCTGTTCTACTTTTCATTGATAACATGTTTTACATAATAAAACATAGCAAAACAGTTTTATTTGAAAAGGTACCTGAATCAGTTTAGAAAGTGATCCAAGTAAGATATTAGATCACTTTCCAAACTGAACCTACCAATTTCACAAGCTTTGATTGGTTGAATTCATTTGTTTGAATTTTGACATAGGCAACATTGCATAAAATAATATTTCATGTCAAATTTATTGAAACAAAACAATGTAAGTAAAGTAAAATAGTTTAAAAAAAAAATTCACAAAGTGAAGACGCTTTTTTATTATGTGCTCTGTTGTTGGATTCAACAATTATGATTTTTATTGAATTTTATTAATGATATTTTATTTTTTTTTATATTTGCTTAAGACAATACAAGTGAAAAATATATAAGTACAGGTGATTGAAGTTTTTTTTTAACTTCACCGTTACTGGTGTTAAGAAGAAATTCAAGTGGGAAGAATAAAATAAAAAGAAAAGAAGTTGTATCAATATTTTATTGTTTTCTTTTATTATTATTATTATTTTATTTTACTAACGTGATTTAATTCTATTATTATTTGTTCGCCAAATAAAAAATATATAAATACAAAAGAAAAAAGGAAAAGAAAAGTAAAATGTATCAAATACCAAAAGTTGGCGACGAAGATTTGTATTATGATGGAAGTCGTGTATTTCAGAAATTTGCTGAAATGATTGGATTATCTGTTGATCTGGTAAGCAAAAATTAAACAATTTAATGTTTTTTTTGTTTTTATTAAATTAATTAATTTTATTTAAATGCAAAATAAAAGGAAAAATTGTAAGAAAAACGAAAATTATAGATTTATTTCTGTCCGATATTAAAATTATTGTGCAAATAGAGATGAAAACGAAGAGATTTTTCTCCTTCATTCGCCATATTGTTTTCTTCTTATTATTTTTTCATGAACATTTTTTTTTTCATTTGAAAAATTTTTTTTAACAAATTCATTTTCGTAGAAGTGGTAGAATTATTTACAATGTTTTAAAATTTAAAAAGAAAAATTTTGATTTTTCTTAAATATGAAAAAAAAAAATCTATCCAAAAAGCGACCAAAAATAAAGAATATAATATTTTCCATTGAATATAAGCAAAATTATTTATATTCATTTTTCTTGTAATACAAATTTTTAATTTCTTTTCAAAATCAAAATTATGGTTTTTTAATACCAAAATCGCAATAACGAGATAAAAAAAAAAAATTGACAGATGAACTCTGTTGAACGTTTTCAAAGAAGAATAATGAAAAAAAAAATACAACAACAGCCGACAACATCTAAAAATTATAATAAAATATCAGATGATCGTGAACAAGGCAAACTAGTATAATTTTGTATTGTAATTATGCAGAATGGAAATTATGATGATAAAAGTAATATCAGTGACGTAATTATTAATCATTCCGGTCATAAATAGAAAATGAATCAGAAAGAAAAACACATCAGACTTTTTTGTTAAATTTAAAATAAAAAAAAAAACAAAACTAAATTAATTAACTAAAAATTAAACGTACGTGGTAAAAGTAAAAATTGCATAGCAATTGCATCATTATAAATTATTATTAAAAAGTGATTATTGGCAATCATTTACATAAATAGAAATAAAATTGTTGTTGTAATTTTTGAGAATCTTTCATTTGAATAGAATTTTCTTTGTGGAAATGAATTTGTATTCTTAGTAAAACACAAATTCATATACTTAATCATAAAGTAAATAAGTAGGTTTTCTTTGTTTAGTTTGTGAATTAATTTAATAATTAGTACTACTACCACTACTAATTATTAGCAATACCACTACACCTCAAAAAAATACTAGTTTTATTTTTGTTGTTTTTTTTTTATAAAATTTTTGTGAGATTCCTTTATTGTATGTGTTGGTAAGCGATTACACTAATACTAATGCAATGATAAATTTATAATTTATAAAAAAAGCCAGTATAAAGGAGAATATTTTTAGAAACAATAAAAAACTTCTTTTTTTTATTGTAATTTTTTAGGAGAAACAAAATAATGCATACAGCATACTTATTCCAGCTTATTTAGTCACTGTGACCTCTTTTTTTGTGGTTTGTTTTTTTTTTTTTGTGTAACGTAATTTCTTTAAATACTTAAGCCATTTTTAAGTTTCAGTTAAACATAAACGTTATAATTTCATTCTCACTTCAACATTCATAAAGTGACTCTTTTTTTATTCTCACTCTTTAATTTTATGTTTCACAATAATTTTAAATGCAGTTTAGAATATAAAGGAGAATATTTAAAAGAACAACGTAATTTGTGTTTTCTTGTTATTGTTTCTGTTTTTCTTTTTTATAAACTAAAGAGAAAAAAAATATAATAAATTTGAGTTTTACCTTTTTTTTTATTTAAAATTTTATTAATTCTTGGAAGAAATTGGAAAATTCTTCTTTTTTTTTTTACTTTTTGTCATGTACAATTTTATAAAATTAATTGGTTAGGCAATTTGTTGCGTTTTTTTTTGTGTTATTCTTCTTTCTAACGCACCCACACAAAATCAATTCTATCCCTCCGATAAAAGACTCTGACACACACACACACAATAATTATATTGAAAAACAAATTTCGGCACGCAGATAACAATTGAATTTGTGCGAACCAAAAAAAAAATCAACCAATTAAATATTGTTGCTTTTTCAATTTCTTAAGAAAATCTGTATAAAGTGACCACTGAATATGTTCAGAGGTTTAGGCATTTGGACAAAAATATTCGTTTATGTCTTATTTAAAAATGTGTCAGAGTCAGCAGAATAATTGGTTTTTAACCGGTGGTCACTATCCAGGTTGATGTATATCATCTGTTGTATTGGTTGACAAATTTGTACAACTTAAATAAACCATCGTAGTTATGTGGATCAATTAAAAAAAAAGCAAATATACAATCTTTGTTAAATCTGCAATTAATGTTATTGTATCAACTTTGTAATCCACTACTAAGTTTCATACACTCACTACTTAGCTACTGAAATACAAATACATGCACTTTAATTTAAATAGTTAAACACTCAAGTTTCAAAGTAATTAAAATTTAATGATTCCTATTTTGCGATGGATAAAACGAAATCAAATAAATAAATAAAAACAATTTAAAGAAATGAATAATTAAATAAGCCAATTAAAAAAATTAAAAAAAGGAGAATTTATTACATTAAATTAATTCAATTTGACGAGAATAAATATTTTTATCGAATAATACTTATGAATTGTTATATATTTGATTAACTTAGAATAAATAAGCTTAACGAAAAACAGACGACACGTAATTACGGGAAGCTTTTAATTATTTTCATTTAATAAATATTTTAAAACGCAAATGGAAATTTAATGAAAGAAAAACAGAAAGAAAAAAATTAATATATAAAGTAATTGAATTTTCATAAATAAATCAATTAATTTATTCGTGAATTTGATTTGAATAAAGAAATAAATAAATATAAAAATATAGTAGGTGCTACTATTTTAGTAAAAAGTAAAACATTAAAAAACCTTGACATTGGACTTTAGGTTAAACTTGTTGCATTTTTATTTTTGCCTCTGCCAACACACACACACATATATACTAGTAGTAAATACAAATAATATTATTCTCAGTGTAAAATATGTGTTTCTAATGTTAATTTTTGAAATTCTAATGGAAAAACGACAATAATTAATTGCATACTTACTTAATTGTTGTTTTGTTTTTCTATTTTTTTTTTGTAATAAAATCAAAGTGTCGATAATAAAATTAAATTAACATTTTTTATTTTTGTAATATCCCCTACTCAGTTACGTTACAATGATCATCATTGTCACCTACTTATTTTCTCATCACACACAAACACAAAACAATTTACAATAAAACACAACACACACACACACACACCATTCAACGACTAATTAATGAAAATACATAGAATTTATTCTTTCTTTGTGTCTTTCTTTACTTGAATAACTACAAATATTTTCATCTTCTTTTTTCTTGTTAAAAGTTTTAATTAATTTTTTCCTTATCAAAATGATATCATTTTTTTTTTTGTTTATTTTGTTTTTCTTTAAAATAAGAAAATAAAATTCTGAAAAGATGAAATTTTATATCAATAATTTCTTTATTGTGTTTAGTCAGTCAATTCAGAAATTCACTTATGTCTAGACAAAATTCGTTCTTCAAAGATTTATTAAGGAAAAATGTCAAAAAGAAATAAAAACAAACTGGAAATTTATGTTTTAAGTTTTTTCTTTTCACTGTTTTGTTTTGGCTTTTTTTTTCCATATGTTAGTTTAAAATTCAATTGATTCATGTTTCCCTTAAATATAAATAAAACGTTTGTCACTCCAACAAAGAAATGATTAGCGTGCTAGTCTTGCAATGATTTTTGTAGTCCCGTTTTGAATCTGGGTATAAATTCCATTTAGAATGTTTTGTGTTGTCCACATACAATAATTCAATAATCACATGTTCTTAACCAACAGTGAGGTGGATTTTCATACAAAATATTTATTAAAATTAATTAAATTGATTTTATGTAAAAAAAAATAATCTGGGAGTTGTGTGGGATCTGATGAGAAAAATGAGTCCTTTACTCACGCCCCCAATCTGTTATTGTAAAATTTTAATAAAGATTCCATTTTACACGATTATATAATTGCAGTTAACTCCTCTGGAAAATGGAGAATAAAAAATGTAAACGATATTTAATCAATAATATTTTATACTTTAAATTTAAATTTTTGTGACGTTGTTGTGTGAGTAGGGAAAAAATTAGAAAAAGAAATTTTGCTTAATTTAAAATTTTCTTATAAAAAAAAATGAAAATGATGATCAATTTCAGTTAAGTAAATAAAGTAAAAAAATTTATCTCTGTTTGATTTCTAATGTCCTATTCATATTAAAACCGAGATGGTCAAAAACAAAGCTTTTGTCAATTTATTTCAGTTTGATTTCAATTAGCTTCATCCATGATTTAAACGAGTTGCTACATCATACAAAAATTCCATTTGTTCTGTCATGTCGAAGTTTGAATACAAGAATCTATATTTATAAGTCAACTTATACAATAGAAAGAGAGAAGAAATTATTGAACAACAATCTTTTGTGAATAACAATTTAATGTTTCCTCTACTCTGTTTCTGACTGAATAATGGAATTTGGAAAATCTCAAAATTTATTCATTTGCGAAACTTTTACTTTCTCTGAATATTTTCGTTTAAATTTTTGCATTACGAATTTTCTGATAAAGAAAAATCGTAAAAGTCAAAGTTCAAAAAAAAGAAAATAATAAAAAAAAAATAGGGTAAGGAGGGAGAGAGAAGATAAAAAAAAATATATATTGATAGAAAATTCTAAATTCAATTTTTAATCATTCCTTCAGAACAGTAAACATTTGAAATAAAAAATGACGTCGCTTGAATTGTTTTTGTTAAAATTGAAAACAAATGGACAAATTGAATGACTCAAATTTAATCCAAAAATATTCCAAAACCAAACACCCAAATAAATTTTTCTATAATAAAAAAATAATCGTAGGGTTGGCTTCACTGATTAAACACAATGAAGAATAATTGCACAATGATTATACAGTTTCACATGATAATAGTTTGACCCTTCTGAAAACAGAAAATTAGATTTATAACTTTCTTAGAAAAAAAAACTAAAATACTGTCGTCATGTTCTTGTTGTCCGCAAATTTTATTTGTGTTTTCTTTAATAAGAAAAATAAAATTAAAACAAAATAAAACACATGAATGAAAAAATCTACAAAAATAGAATATAATTTCTTGAGCAACAAAACAATCGCATCAAAATATAAGACGAAAGAAAAAATGTTATAAACTCTTACACACAAGCAAGTACACAAATTCTGAAAACATGATTTTATTGATCGGGAAATATTTTCTTATAAAAAAAAATGAAGGAGAGGTGAAGTAAAGAAGTAATGATTTGCGATGTAACAGACAACGAGAGAGGAAAAATGAATTGTAATAAGAAAAAGAGATGAACAGGAAAAATGAGAAAAGAGTTGAAAAGAGAAATGAAATGAAAAACTAAAATTGTCATGGCATAAATTCAAAAACAAAAACATAAATACAAATATAAATATACATATGTAAGGATAGAGCACACACATATAGCTTCCCACGTTCCCCAAAACACAATAAGCATTTTTTCTTACTTGCGAAATAAACAAATCATATTGTCAAATATGGTGGATACAATTCAAAATATTTACTTGATAAATAATATGAGGTTGTGTGGTGACGAGGGATAAAGAAAATATTTTAAGTTAATTGTGCGCAATAATTTTACGTTAATTATTCATTAATGGGAATGATTGAAAGATTTTCACACATAAATAAAATTGTTGAAAATAAGCATTACGCTGGTCATTTGTGACAATAAATAGATTCATCTTTTAAATGTATATTGTTGTTGACATTACAACAAACTTAACTCAACCAAAACAAATTATTGGTGTTTCTGTAAATATTTTTGATCTTGTATTCGTTGATTTCTGCGAAAATTAATTGAGTTAATATTAGTTGTAATGCCATCACTGACAGTTAATTGAAGGTTCACTGAACTCATATAATTACACCAGAAAAAATGCATTTTGGGGAAAATGGACAAATTTTTTTCCTTTTTTATATTTTCCTTCTTTTTTTTATGTTTCGATTTTAAAAGTTAAACCAATGAATGCAAAATAAGGAAAACATTCAATTTTGTTTTAGATTTAGGGAAAACAATTTTTTTTTTCCATTTCTTTAAGTTTTAGTCTAGACGCCGGACTAAAAGTTCATGAAAATTTTTCACCATAAGTTCAAAATAGAAATAAAAATTCACCCCACTGTGAATGTTAAAAATAAGGGGAAAAATAAGAAACCATATAATTATTGTATAAATATAATTATTCTTGAAATGTTGGTTTGGGATATTGTGGTAAAAAAATATTCAAGTCATTCGTCTATTAATTCATTCATAAAAAAAATTATACTCGGCGCCACCGACGCCATTTTCTCTACTTTCATTTTTTTCCTTTCTGTTTTCTGTTTTCTATTTCTTTTTTTTGATCAAAAGAAAAATGATAAAATTTATTTTAATTTTTTTTTTAAAAGGTGGAATCATCAAAAAAATATTTTTGGCAACAGCAACAGTGTTTAAAAAAAATACATTTTTTTTGTAAAGGAAGATCCCAAAAAATAAGAAATCAAAATATATTTTTATTACTCTTAAATTTATTCAAAACGTCTGACGTCATTGACTCATTTTTGGTTTTTTCTCCTTCATTTGAGACCAAATCAAAAGTGATAAAATTACCCCTTCAACTCATTCTGGTCTTAAAAAATTACGTCATTTTCTTGTATAGAGACCAACAACAACAGCACCAAACTTTGAATAAGTACAAAAAATAAAATTCTTTGTCTGCGTTTTCAGTATAATCTCGCTGTTATTGACTTGTCTACACAGTCAGACTGCTTGGACCATTTTGTTATCTTTGCTTTTTCGTTTAATTTAATAATTATTTATTTAGATAAAAAAAACAACAACAAAACTTTAAAAAAAAAAATTATTAAAGAAAGATGAAAAAAAAATAGACTCGTCCCGAATTTAAATCCATGCAAGAGCGAAAAATCAGAAGAATTGATGAAAGAAAAAAGTAAGATGAATAAACAAAAGAGGCAAAATCAACAAATTAAAGTGGTAAAATATGTGACGGGTTGTGGTGGAGACTGAGAGGAATCAAGTGAATATCCTTTTTTATTCTTCTTTATTAATTACTAAATTATTTATAAAAAAAAATCTCTTCTGTCTGTGTGTGTGTCTGTGAATGTTTGTGAAGAATATGAATCACGTGGAAAATTTATATAGAGGCAAAAAAAAAAAAATTGGGAAAATTTGGAAAATTAGTGGGGTGGTTGTGGGTGGACACAAAAAAAAAGAAACGACATAAGTGTGTACAAAAATATTGAATCATGTTACAAAATAAATTAACGAATATATACGATGCATGCAATTTTTTCCCAGGGGTAGACTTTTATTTATTTGTTGTTGTTGTTAGTTATTTGCTTTCGACGAAACAGGGTGAAAAGCAAAGGAAGGAAGTAAATGAGTGGAGGTTTTTTTTTGCTTTTATTTATTTGTTTTTTATTGACTAAACAAATCCATCAAATCCATTTTTTTTGTTTTCTTTATTTGAAAAATAAAAGATGGCGAAGAGTTTATCATTTTTTTTTTGTTTCGTCTCAGACGTTTATGTCATTTCAAGGGAATTAGAGTGGAAGAGAGAGAGAAAGAAAAAGGGAAAACATTTTTTTTTTGAAGTCTACGTAACAACTTATGTATCTATTTTCTTTTTGGTTCTGTTCTGGATTTAAGCCAAAAGTCTTTTGTTATTTTTGTAAAAAAAAATTTTCTTGAATTGATTTTGTATTAAAAGTAAGAACTTTTAATTACATTCTGTTGTTATTGTTGCTATTGTCACTTTGTGTTGCTATTATTTATGATTGGATAATAATGTCTACTCTTTTAATCCAATGAATTAATTTTCTAAAAGATTTCAATCAGATTAATACGAAATTTTTGTGTAAAAACCTTAAGGCACAATTTAACGGTTTAATGTTTGTGTTTTTTTTTTTTTGCGTTTCATTAGAAAGAAATGTTTGTTGTTTTTTTTTGTTTACGTGGTTTAAATCTTTTAGAAAACAATACTGAAAGTATAATCTTGATTTGAAGTTTATTCTTTTTTTTTTTTTGCCCAACACAATACAGACTTGTTTTTTTTTTGTCCTTCATTAATGGATTCTGCCTTTTCACAATACAGAAAAACATAAGAAATTAATTTCAATTTAGTTTTTCTTTAATCTTAAGACAAAAAAAAAGAATTCTACAACCATGAATAAGAATTAATAAGATCTTCTAATCCTAAATTTCATTTTTGTAAAATTAATCTTTATTCTTCTTTTTTTTTCTAAACTTTAATTCTTGGATTTTACAACAATTTATTTATAGTCCACCTCACTTCTGTTTCGTTCGTTATGAAGTAAGTATGTTAAAAATTATTGTGAAACCTGAACATTTGAAATTAAAAAGCATCATTTAATGTTGACCTGCTACGCGCTAATAGATTTTTTTTTTAATTCTTTCTTTCGTGCGACTCAAATTTTGTTTTTTGCTGTCTCTGTAAATCTTATTTTTTTTTTGATTTTATTATTGTGATGTTTTATGGGGTTTTGCAGGGTAATATGTATAATGACAAATATTGTGTTAAAACATGAAGCAAAAATCAAGTAAGGAAAAACATGCAAAACCGGCAAAAATAATTTATTATGTCATATGTGTTGTGTGTGTATGTGTGTGGGTCGACCTTGACATAATTAGGCATAAAAATAAAATTTTGTGTAAGCAAAAAAAGAATAACGACGCCCTTTAAGTAGTTAGACCCCGTTAACCTTGTTGACTTAATAATTATTAAGTAATCTTTTTGACCCCCTTCATCTGAACATGTGTTTCTATAAATGTTTGCTTTAGTTTGACTTTTTATGAAATGAAGAAGAAATAAAGAAAATACGACAACCGAAGCGAATGTATGAGTGAAAGAGAATTTATTCTGTTATCATTTTTATTATCATTGAATAACATTCGTGTAACTCGTTATCTGTTAGTGATCAGTGTAACTGATTAAGCTGAAATAAAATAAATAAAAAAATATTGTCCCCATCTCTCTCTAACTCTCAGTTTTATTTTTTTTCATTTTTTTATTTATTGGATAATTCCTGCTAAGTATGTTTTTTTTTCTCTTTTTTTCTCTTTTTTACTTTCATCAAAAAAAGTGAATAAAAAAACGGAAAAGTTTTCTGTACGATTAAAAAAAAAAAAGACTTTTAAGAAAACTGGTTTGTTGTTGTTATTGTATTCTTAAATGATTGACTCAACTAAATATTGGAGGAATGAAAAAAAAACATGAGATCACACATTCACCCATTGGAAACCACTGGATTTGTTTAGATTGTGTTTTTTTTTTTCAATTCAATTTCAAATTTTTAAATATCGAAATTTCTGTAGACTCGAAATAAAACGTCAATATAATTCGCCATCAATTTTTCTGCGTTTCTACGTTCAATTGCAACTGTTATGTACAGTAGAATTTGTTTTTTTTTTGTGATTACGTCAATGGACTAAAATTTTAACATTAATATTTTTTTGTTTTTAATTAATTAAAGTAAATTTATAAATGTCTCGTTAGTTTTTTTTATTTTATTAAATATGTACAGTGAAAAGTACTTTTACTTAATTATCTGTCGTCGTCGTTTTTGTATTCAGATTTCAGAATTAAACAAAAAAAAAACTTGTTTATTTTTTATTTTTCGTTTTTATAATTTGTTGCTGTTCTTTCTTTCTCTTTTTCTCCAGAATCTATTAAGTTTAGTTTTGTCTACCTGTGTTTTATGTCGAGTTTCACAAATATAACTTTAAATTGAAATTTATTTTTGTTTTCTATTGGATTTGGAATACCTTAAAGTTTGTTGAGGAAGTTTCTTCACTAGACTTTGTATCTATAAAATTGTTCCTTTTAAATTTGAAAACTTTAGAATTTAGACTTTTCCTCTGTATTTTCTTGTTTCGCCTTTTTTTCTTTTCTTTGCTTTGTTTTTACTAAGTTTTCATAAGACAAAAATTGGTTTTTCCCCCGAAGCAAAAATTTTTTTTTATGATTTTCTACATAAATTTCAATAATTTTCAAATTTCATTCGCTTTGTTGAATTTTAAGATTTTTAATTAAGATTAATTAATTAGATTCTAAATGTTTTTGTTTTTGAAAAATCAATATTTGTAGAAAATAAATTATATGAGAGGTGGATGATGGATAGAGGGGAGCGAGGAGACGTCACAAAACACCTGATATTTATTATTTAATTTTATTCATGAATTCATAATAAATATTTAATAGCCAACCAAAAATTTATCTAACTTTTAGCTGTTAAACAATTTCTTTCTAATTTGTGATTGAAATTTATGCTTCCGTTTATACGTACTCTTTCTTTCTCTCTCTCTCTCTATCTCCCTCTTTGTCTTAGTCAACGTAAAGTCAGACGTAAAGTAAAAAAACTTTTCTGTACAATTTTTTTTTCTTACTTCATTACCAACTTGACTCGAAAGATTTTAAGTAAGGTAAGACACTTTGATTTAATTTATTAATTTTATTACGAGTCTACTGTCACACATTACGTTTATGTGTCATTCTATTATTAATTATTACAACAGTAACCGATGATATGATTTAAGTTGAATCACTTTAAAAAAAAATACAGAAACTATAAAAATTAATCTGCGCGCTCAAAAAATAAAAAATTATTATTAATAAAAGGCGGCAATTTAATAGAGAAACAACAACAACAAAATTTAAATTCAAAACGAAACAATAAAAAATATAATTTTTGTTTATTATTTTTCTGTTTTCAAAGTTTAGTCAAGTTTGAAGCTTGAAGTTTAGTTAAGTTTTAGACATCGCTGTGATAAGACGTGTAAAAAAACCTTAAAAAAACATAATTCAATTTCTTCTTTTTTGCAGTGAACAAAAGAGAGAGAGAGAGAGAGAGATAGAAATAATTGATTCTTATTTTTATTGTTATTTTTCTTTATGAAGACAAAAAATAAAAAAACACAATTTAAGTGAAGTGAAATTTATTTTTCATTCTTCTTAACGAAGAAATAAAAGAAGAAGGAGAAGAAGAAAAAAATGTTTAATAAATTGAACGGATAAAGTTTTTCTTCTTTTTTTTTTGTTTTTGTTCTGTTTCTGTTTAATTTAAAAAGAAAGTGAAAAAAAGTTCAATAAACCAAATTAACTTTTTGATACTTTTGGTATTTTTTTATTCTTTTTTGTTGTTTTCATTTTTCTGTCAATGCCGGTCAGATTTAATAAATAAATAAGAAAAAAAAACGAAAGGAAAATTATGAATCCTCTAAATGGTGTTATTGGTTTTCTATACGAAATAAAACATTCATTTTATGCAAATGGATATGGGATTTATGTAAGTGAAAAATGATGTCATCACGTTATAATTAAATTTATTTACAAAAATTTATACCACTCCAACACAACAGAATTCTTATTTCAAATCACGTAATTTTTATTTTCTCTCTCTTTCTCTCCCTCTTTATCTCTCTGTATTTATTTTGCGTTTTTTTTTTTTTTTAATAAAAAAAAGTCTATAAAAGTTAAGGTAAAGATTGTTGTTGTGTGTAATGTGTTTGATTTAACTTTAATAATAATAAAACAAAAATTATTAATGTAAGTCGAAGCCTAAGTAAATTGTTGTCGTCAGAAACGTAGGAAATTTTTTTCTTCTTCTTCTTTTTTATGACTTTGTTTTTTTTTTAACGAAACTCAATTGATATAACTCTTTTTTTTTCTACACCGATTTCATTTTTATTTATTGAATAAATTCATTTTTATTTATTGAGTGAGAAGAGTGTAGAATGAAATGAATATGTTTAGTTGATTGGTTGGTTGTTTGTTTTTTTTTTGTTAGGCGTTGTTTCCACTTAAATTTAAATATTTTTTTCTCTCCAATAAATTCTCGAATGAAAATATTATTTGTGACTTTAGATTTTTCATTAGCCTTGCACTGGTTAACTTTCGCTTTATTTTCTGTGATTTTCTGTGATTTCTGTTACTTTGTTTAATCACAAATTAAATGTTTGAATGAATAAATGTAACAAACCAAGGTTACTAGTGTTTGTTCTACATTAAATAATAAATTGTTGTTTGGACCAAACCAGAGTTCAATCCGTGACAAAACTCGTTTATTTTTTAACCAAATAAAAAATAGACACGATCTTTGTCTAAAAATATTTTTCAACCAAATAAATAAGAAATAAATTTTATAATTCAGAATTTGTTTTTTTTTTAAACGAACGGACCTTGAGGAATGATTTGTCGGTTTTGAAGGAAAAGTTTTTCGTTTCTTGTTTATTTCTTATTTTTGAGGAAATCTCTTTTTAGATTTTAAAAGGTCATGTCTTAGCCCACTTATGTAATCTTAATAGGGTATTTTGGTAAAAAGAAAATTCGTCATACGTTTTAATAAAGTAAATATTTAAATATGTTCACTAAAACGTCAAAATAATATTATTGCTGTGAAATGAATAATTTTTCATAGAATTAAAAATATTTTACTGTTTTTTTCAAAAAACAAATTTCTTAAAACACAAAAAAAAATTGTTTTAAATTTAAAAACTCTCAAAAGGCAACAATCCAAAAAAAATATTAATAAACAAAAAAATAACAAAATTTAGTTTTAAAAATAGAAAAAAGAAAAATCAGCTGTCGGTTAATGTTTTCATTCAAATACAGTGTTGCCAAATTTAACTCAAAAATAATAAGAAGAAGATTTAATAAAAGTTCATTTGAGTTGAAGGACAAGATTATTTGCTGTCACTTTATTTGTTGTTGTAATTTAAATAAATTTTATAATTTTCTTTACTAAAACCTCCCAATTTGTTGTTGTTTGGTGTGTTTTTTTTTCACAAAAAAAAAATCAGAAAACCCACTAAAGTTAATCCACCCAAATAGAATCTTTTTTGTTTTTGATTATTTATTTTGTACAAAAATATTCCGTGTTTTTATTTTATCTGTCAAAAAACGATAAAAAAGAGTGGAAAAAAGAGTAAATGTGTGACATCATCATTATTCGCGCAATCACACCAATTTGAAATTGCGTGTTTATGGTGTGTGTGTGTGTGTGGTCGCTTTTCTTACTCAAAACAAATTGAACACATATAAAACATCAAATACAAGCACAGGTTAAAATAACGGGAATTACACACATAATAATTTTCGATAATTGGTTTTTATTATTTATTTTTTCTCGATTTTTTTTTCTATTGAAAACACAAACTTCTATTTATTAACAGTAAATTAAATTACTACTTTTTTTTTAGATAAAGTGGTAAAAACCCTATAAAAGCCTAAATTTTTTGTTTATCAAAAGAAAACAAAAACCATCAAAACAATCAACAGCTTAAATAACCAGAAACTAATTTGTTTTCTGTTTTCCCTCTTCTTGTTTTGTTCATTCAAATTCAAATTAAATTTGTTGTTTTTTTTTAAAAAAAAGAACCATGTGACATTATTTATTAATCGTACGTTTTTTGTTTCTTCTTCTTCTTCACGTTATTCGCTTTTTATTTCTGTTCTGCTCTTTTTTTTTTTATTACATTATTTACATTTTTAGTTTGCCATATGGTTAAATTGTAGTGCGAGTTTGTGTGTGTTTATACAGTTAACATAATACATATATTAAAAACACGAATCACAATAATAATGCACAATAATGTGCTGTATGACTAATGTTAAAAAGAGATAAAAGATGTACATGAAAGAAAAAATACAAGAACAAAAATGGCGATGAGGATTTTCATTGTTGTTGTTTGTTGTTGTTATTCTTGTTGCTTTTTTTGTTATTATAATTTTTGTTTTTTTTTTCTGTTGATGAAAGTTTAAAAAATGTACATTGGGTTTAATTAATTATTCATTTATTATTGCACACACACATACTTTAAAGTTTAAATTTATGAATATTATTATAAAAAGTAAACGACACACACGCACGCACACGTATGTATGTAGCAAAAAAAAAACAACAACAGACAAAACTTACAAGAGGGGGGGATCATAAAAAGTTCAACAAAAATTTGTTTTTTTTTATTGCTTTATCAGTTCATATAATTAAATGAAAAGAGAAAGATAGCTAAATTTAATGAAACAAGAGAGAAATCAAAAGTGTCAAACATTATTATTATTTTCTTTCGTTTTGCGGTTTTTTTGGTTTAATGTACGAATTATTTTTGATTATGGGGATTGTCTGTGTAGTGTGTGTGCATATTTTATTGGAAAAATTTCACCGAAAACAAAATATAAATTTTTAAAATGTTTTCATTTTTCGGAGTGAAAAATAAATTTTAGATTTTCAACCTCGTGATTGGTTTTTACACCCCTTCTGATTTTCATATAATAAAATACTTTCATAGAAAATTGAAAATGAAAATGGTGTGGAAATTATATATAATGTAAATGCAGTCTAGACTAAGGCACTTTAAAAATCATACGATCCAAGTGAAAGTAATTAAACCAAATCTTTATTTTATTTATTTTTTTAATAATCTTCTTCTTATTATTTTTAATAACTATTTTAATGTTAAATTTCCCAACACTTTTCAAATGCCTATAATTTAAGTAAAACAATAAAACAGAGGACACAGCAACGTATATAAAAAAATTTTTGTGTAGGACGTAGGAGACGATAAAACAATAATATTAAAGTCAACTTTAAATTATTATGGCAACCAAGTAAATGAATAAACAATAAAATATTATTGTTATTGATTTTCATTGAAAACAAAGACACAAGAAAAAGGAAAATACAGAAAACAGATTATTTTTGATCGAATTGTTTTTCCTTCTGATGCTGATTTGCATGATTCTAATCTTTCTTTTTCTTTTTTGTTGTCATTTTATTGTTTCAAAATCCATTCATCATTAATTTGTCAAAAAACAAACAAACAAACAAAAAAAGTTTTTGTTTATTTTCGTTCTTTGTTGGTTGTTCGTTTTGGTTATGAATTTAACATTTTTTGACAGTTTTTAGTGGTTTCTTTTTTGTCTTGTCTCGTTTTTGTTTTCTGTTCTTTTTTGAATATTTTGTCGGATTGAATGGGACTTTTGTATGTTTGAAGGTCATTATTTAATTGTCGAATGATTGTGTGATGATGTCAGAATCATAACTAAATAAATGATTCTAATTAATTATTATTCTTACAACATATACCGACATATATACCTTCCAATACATTTATAAAATGAATACAATATCCGAGCTATACAATCGGTCTAAGAATAAATGCTCAAAACACAAAAATTCTCCTTGATAATCTTAGAAATGTTATTTTAAGGAGCATAATTGTCTTCTCTAACGTTTCTAAACTGAAACAAAAATTATTATTCAGTAATACCTATTCCACAGTCCAGTTTTGTTTAAAATTACGCCCTTACGGATTACAAAAAGATTCTACACGAGATTCTAATTTCTAAGGGATTGCAGTTACCCAGTCGGCCATGTCACTGATTATTGATTCCTGTAATGAAAGCCATAAAATAAAAACAATAATCAACAGGATAATCATCAGATTTAAAATAACGAATTGTGTTAATTCAAAATTTATTAATTTATTAATTAAGATTTATAACTTTAATAATAATTAGTAAATGACACTAATTAATGTGATTTAGACTTTTTTTGTTTTGTGTTTTGCTAGAAGATAATGGCACATGATAGGTGCGCATGATTTACAATAAGAAAATCAGTTGTAATTTTCCATAAAACAATTATAAAAGACTTTATTTATTTTAATGTTTGCATTCAATATCGAAAATGTTATAAAATGACGTGAGATATGAGTATGTATTTTTTTGTGGTTGTTAACATTAATTAACGTTTCCAATTTAATTTAATGTACTTTATATTACTGATAACAGAATAAAACCTGATAAGATAATCTTATTATAAAATTATATCATTTTTCAGTTGTAAAATAGAATCATCATCATTATTCATTAAATTGTTTAAAAACGTAACACACCTAAACTTATCTTAGTAAATCGAATGTTTTCTTTTAATTTTACATCAAAGTTTATTTTACATCAGAAAGTTTTTTTTTTTGACTATTTATTTATTTGCTAAAAAAAACTGTTCTCACTTTTTAAGGACGACAATAAATATCCATTAATTTCTGTAACTGTATATTTTTCATTTAATTTATTGTCGTTGCACACCAAAAATAGAAAAAAAATAATTAAGAATGGGAAAAATTTAATTAATTTATAAATAATGTTGTATAAGGTAAAACATGTGATAAAATAACGAATCGTCTTTAACTTGGATCTATATCTGAATTAATTACAATATTTTTCTATCATACAACTGTTCTTGACACAATTTCCATTTTTTAATATTTTCTTTTTCTATAAATCCATTTATAATTTGATTTAATTTAATGCTTATAGTTGTATTGTTTGACTGTAGGTAATTATAGAATTTATATCGAATGTTGCATATATTTTTGCATTGAGTTTTTCTTTTGCTTTTAATATTGGAATCAATTCAATTAAATCGTTCTCATTGGGTAATAACTAGAAATACAACAAAATGGCCGAATGAGTTTACCTTAAATGCAACAAAGTTATTTTTTTTGAATATTATGGCCCTTAAATACTAAGATTGATTACGTAAGCCAAAATTGTCATATACAGAAATATAAAAGAGGTGATAGAGTGCAAGTTTGTGTGTGTGTTGTTTTTTTTTGCAATTTAAAACAATAATATTTATTTCTTCGATAAAGTTCACCTCTATTTGACTCTCTTTCTATTAAAGAATTTGATTCTTTTGTTTTTTTTTGTATTATTCTTTAATGGAGACACGTACTTAGATATTAGAAATAAGATAAATGAAATGAAATAAAAGGTCATATAATGTCATTTAATTTATAACCAATTTTTTTTTATTACAAAATGAATAGATACACATTCTCTCCATTCCGACAGAGTGGCAATAGGGTCCTCAAACATTAATCCGTGTTAAAAAAAAATACTTTGGATTCCACTAAACCTAGTAGTAGATCATCCATGTCTGGGCAGTTTTTACATAGGATACGTTAATAAGTTCAATTTGAAAACATATGTAAAGTTACTAAAGAAAATTTTATTTCCCTCATTGTCCCTCATTATCAGTAATATATTGGATGGATTTTACTCATGTTAACTTTATAAGAAATTAGTAAAGCTTTGTTATATAAGATGCGGGGTTAAAGAATAAGATTGAAAGAGTTTAAATTTAAAGACAGACAACAGAGAATTTGGTGTAGAAGGGGGTGTGAAACCATTTATTTTTCCGATCCATCGAGTGGGAGGGGGTGTGAATAAATATAACTTTATTATCAAAAGTTTTCTCTACCACAATTGATAGAGTTAGAAGGTTAGATAACACTATTGAAGATAAGAGAGTGATGGGTTCAAATTACCAAATGTAAAGTTTTAAAAGTTTTAATTCATAAACTGTGTGCCCGCACATCTTTAATTTAATAAAAGCTAAAAAATTAATTTAAACAATAAAATTATCAGAAATTTTATTATTATTTCTTTTTTTTTTGGTAAAATAAAAAATTATGATTATTTTCAATTGATAATTTCCTGTGATCGTGTAATTTCTCTTATTAAAGTTTTGAATCATTTCTTTGTTTTTGTTTCTTCTTTTTGTCTGAAAAAAAAAAAAATTCAAATGTTGATTTAGATAATGATCACTATGATGATCGCGAAGAGGTGAAAACGAAGGAAACATAATGAAAAATTAGACAGACAACAGACTCTAACTTTCAACCCACCTCATCAACTATTTATATTTATTACATACTATTACAGTATATTATATACTTAGTACTTAGTTTTACTATAAATTTACGCGTAACAGATAATCGGGACAGTCAGTCAGTTTATTGTGTGTTTTTTTTTTGTTTATGTTTTTATAAAGTAAAATGAAAACAAAAATTGAGTTGAAAATTGATTATTATCTAGTCACAAGTTGATAATTTATGTTTGTTGTTGTTGTTGTTGGTTTTGTTACTTTGTTTTGACTATTTTTTTTTTGTTTAATGAAATTATGAATTTGTTTGATGTACGATATTAATGCGGTATTTATATTTTTTTTTTGTTTGTTTATTTATTTTTTTTTTCATTTATTTATATGTGTACCTGTGTGTGTTTGTGTCGGTTTGTCTTCATTAATTAAGTGAGATTAATTAAAGTAGCTTTTGGAATTTATGGGAAATGTTTTTATTTTTGTATTTCTGTTTTTCCAAAATAAAAATCTATTTTAAGAAATTTAAACCGATCTAAGTATAAGTAGCTTGACAACATGACGGCGTTTGGAGCGAAAGTTACCGAGTTCGAACCTCGACCGAGGCGTGTTCAAATTTATGTATACTAATTAGTGGGCAATGAATAATAATATCTTTGACCTTCGGGCGGTGTGAGAACTCTGGTATAAACCGAACGATTCTTCTTAGGAAATCTGCACGCTTTCTGTAGAGCAGGCAATGCGCAAAATCGAATTAAAAATGAATGTGCAGATGCTACGTGATTCAGAATCCACCTTAAAGTAAATCTTGTACTTGCGAGTACAAAACCATAAAAAAAAAGAAATTCAAAAAAACAAAAACATCTTCTAAATTCTTAATTAACAATTTGGTTTTTTTTTCGGATTTAGTTCAGCATTTTAATTGTCGTATATTTATTTTTATTCGTATTATCTATTCCGGTAGTATTTTTTACTAAGAAGAGTGTGAGAGAATATTATTGCGTGACTAAGTAATTTCCTTTTCTTTTCTTTCTTTTTATTTGTTGTTGATTAATTGGTTTTTCTTTTTCATATAAAATAGTGTGTGCGTGGGTGTAGGGAATGGACATGAAGAAATTCTAAACTGAATAAAAGGTGAAGTGGTTAAGTAAGGGGTAGGGTAGTTTTTTGTTATAAGTGTAGGAGTGATTATAAAGGTTAAAAACATTTTAATAATTTTTAATAAAAATGAAAAGAAAATAAAAATCTGATAAGTAAAAATTCTTAATAAATTTAATTACAAATTTTGAATAATCTTTTTTTTAAGACTCAAATGACGTCTCTGTTATTTAATTGAATTTTCTTCTAGTTTTTCATTTGTGTTTTAATCGATCAACTATTAAGTTGTTTTTATCACGCTTCAATAATATAATCGTGACATGCCCTGTATTAAGGATTTAATAATAATGAATTTATCACAATTTTGTATTTGTGTGATTAAAAAAGACAACAAAAAAATGTTGAAGGTGTTGAATATAAAATTAATAATAATAATTATAACAACAACAAGAAATAACAAGAAGCATAAAATTTGCGATTTATATAAATAAAGGCACGAATAAAAATTTTGATTTAATTTCTATTTAGTTGTTGTTTTTTTATTTTGTTCACACACACAGACACATACAAATTATAATTTTCTTTTTATTTTTATGATAAGAATTTAATTCCTTGTGTTCCATTATTTATATTTGCTTCTACTTACTTAATTATGTGTGTGAGTGTGTGTGTGTGTGTGGTGTGGTTATGTGTATCTTGTTTATTACTTGTGTGTGCTAAACTGATTGATGTTAATTTGAATGTTTTTTTTTTTTAATTGTACAAAAATAAAATCCAAACAAAAAATTTCGTGACATCGACTGACTCCAAAATAACAAAAAAAAATTTCTCTTTCTATTTTTCTGGTTTTTGTTCTTGTTTTCGACATGCTGAGACACATTTTTCTTTAACTCATACTTAATTAGCTTTTAACTTTAATTGGTAAAAATAAAAATTAAATAGATTTAGAATTAGATTTTTTTTTCTTATAAATAATAAAAGCTCTAAGTGGAACTTCGTAACACAATAACTCAATTAATATCTGATTATATTTATTTTTATTAAGTTTTAATATATTTATAACTTTCTCTCAATTTTTATTGTGTTTCTTGATTTAATATAGATCAGAATAATTAATTAAATAAACTTAATTTACTTAAATCTCTTTTGTCATTAACTTCCTCTTCTCTCATCCTATCACATCTTTTTATTTTTCTTCTTGACATTTTTACTTTTTACTTTTATTTATTGTTAACTGTTGTTGTTATTATTGTTTTATTTAACTTTAATAATTAAATAATAATAAAATATAACTTTGTCTGTATTATTTTAAATTAAGTAAATAGAAAAATTATTCTAATCAAATTAAACGTTTCTCTTCTGAAACTCAATTAACTTCCTGTTTTTCGGTTGTTGTTTTTTTTCTGTTCCCTTCCTTATTCTGTATTTTTTTGTTACGTTTTGTCCTTTTGTTTCATATACATCAACTAAATAATTATAAAAGTATAGACAGAATTTTTAGAATTTCATATTTTCCCGTTTAAACATTTACACACACAACAATTACAACAAGAAAGTAAGAACAAAATTACAATTGTGGGTATACATAAACCACACGCACAAACATCATACCTAACCATCCCCTCCCCCCTTCCCCTACCCTTTGGCAACCCTTACCAAACGATTTTCTATCCGTTCATTTGCATAAATTTTATTTTTATTTTTATCCAATGAAAAAATTTATAAAATTTTTGGGGTAGAAGAAAAAAATTGGTAAAATAAAAACACAAATTTATCTAGTTGAATTGAAATTTGTGTGTGAGTGTATGTGTTTTGTTAGCTTCCTTTTTTTTCACTCCTTCTTCTCGATTTCAACAAATAATAAAAAAAGAAAAATGCGTATGACAAAAAAAGGCAAACGTAAATCTCAGAAATTATAAACTTTTTATTATGAGAGAGAATCCTCTGAATTTAGATCATCATGAATTTTTTTTTTCTTTATTGAGTTTCGTGAGTCCTTCATGTGCCTATGTTCTATTTGTGAGTGTATGAAAGATAATTTAAAGGGTAATTCTGAATGATTACGTCAATCACATCTAATTAAATAATGAAGCGACTGTACGTGTTCCTGACTTTTTTTTTTCTCTCACTCTCTCTCTCACACATTGTGTGCGCACCTTCTTCTTTTTTTTTCCTGTTTAACAATAAAATCTAATATAATTTGAATGAAATAAAATTAATCGCGTGATCATTTTTTTTTATAAATACTAAAAACAACAACAACAATTACAAAAAAAAAATATTTTAGTTTTTTTTTTTCACTAAAGAAATTCAAAAAAAAAAAAACAAAAATAATTTTTTGAGTAAAAAAAAAAAGAGCTAAAAGTAAATTTTTCCAAAAATAGGCAAACTGACTAATTAAACTTATTTTTAATAAATTTTATTCTATATTTTTATAAATCGAAAACTCAACCAATAAGTCGAAGGTGATGTTGGGAATTTTAAATTAAATTAAATATGGTTGAACAAATTTAATCTTTACGATTATTGGAATCTTTTGAATTACGAGAGAACTAACGATGCAATAAAAAAAAATGTTGCATTGAATTGAACGAACTTAATTTTATGCTTGATAATGACATTTTGAAATTACGACTTTGCATCCATTCAGTTGATTTGATTTTGTATTTAGAACGAAAAATACAGATTCATTTTTTCTATGACGTCAATTCTAATTGTCTTAGTTCTTAGTTTCACAGAATTTTTCATGTGTTAGATATTTTTATTTTTGTCGATTAAAACGAAATTTAAAATTAGTGAACTGATAATAGAATTGGCAATGGAAATTTATTCATCTGTATTGTTGTTGTTGTTTTTGGCGTTTTTTTATCAATTTTTCTTTTATCATTCGTGCAGAATTTTTGTTTTATCAATTTCCATAAATTTCTTTTCGTTTCCATTTTGTAGTTTAATTTTATATGAAAAACAACAACGACAATTAAAAAATTGTCATTAATAATTCACAAAAACTTCCATTTTCATTTTTTAATTTCTTTTATTATTTTTTTAATAAATTTGGGATTTATTTGTGAATTCAATGATTCATGTTGTTGTTATTGTTGTTTTTTTAACTACTTAGTACAGTCCTTAATAAAAAATAATAAAAAAACATCTGAAAGTTTCATCATTCTGTTTGATCCTGTATAAAAATTCTTTTTTTTAGAACAAATCCCTTTAATCATTCCCTTCACTTTTCACTATTTTTTATATCAACGAATGTTATGACACAGTTTTTAAGTTGAGATTGTAGAAGTGACAGTGCCTTAAAATTTATTGTCGTTTACATTTCATTCATTTTAAATGACGTACACACAACTAAATAAAGATATAAACTTAATTAATAAAATCTGTCTGTTTTTGAGATGATAAAATTATTTCCATTGGTTTTTCTTTTTGGTTGTTAACTTAAAACAATTTTTCATTATATCTGTTACATTTTACATGTAATTTGTAACAGTTAATAGTTAACTCTAATAGAAAGAAATTAATTAATAAATATTACGTAAAATTAAATGAAATCATTTTTTATTTGTATATTTTGACCTATTTGAGTGAAGATTTTTTTTTTGTTTTTGTTTTTTAAACCAAATCATGAAAGGTCAAAATCGGGTTAAACAAACTTCTTTTATTTATTTTTTGTGTTTGGTTTTTTTTTTTTACTCTTGTTTTTAGTTTACCATTTTTTGTTTTTTTTTTTTTTTTACTTTTTCTCAAATGTTTGAAATGAAAAAACAATTTTCTTGGTTTACTTTAAAATTATTTGGTACATAAGCATCAACTGTTTGTTGTTGTTGTTTACTTTATTAGTTGTTTTTCTCTCATAATAAATTTTATTAATTAGAAAAATAAAAACCCAAAACATCCTCTCTTTCACAAAAAAAAAAAAAACAAACAATCTACCCTCCCCCCGTACACCCATTTCCTCACATTTTAATAATCACCTAAAAATAATTTTTCTTTGTTTTTTTTTTTTTTTGGTTTCACAAAAAATAAATAAAAGTGCAAAAAAAAAATAAACAATTTTTTACGCGGCCTTTTTTTTTTTTTTTGTCGTTGTTGTTGTGTTTTTATTTTTTGTAATTTAAAAAAAATATTTTGAAAATAAATTAGTATGGGAATTGATTGATTCTACCAGAATCCAGATGCTGTAAGTCCGGATGTCTACTGTAAAATGTTTACATTATGTTTAGATAACAGAATTTGTTGTTGTTTTTGTACCAAAAAAAAAAATAATGAAGGAAAATTTAACTTTTTTGTACTTAATTTTAAAAATAGTTAAATTGAACAGCAACAACAACGACGAAACTGATTTTTTTTTTTTTTTTTACTCTTTTTTACTTTTTGCCTTTTTTTTTTGTGTTTCTCTTACCCGTTCAAAAATTAAATTATTTTATTTATTAAATTAATTTAATTTATCTTTTCGTTACTTTTTTTTGTTGGTTTGGATTTTTTGTAAACACAATTAAGTCATCAACAATATCAGTTCAGTTGTTTTTGTTTGTTTGGTTGTTTGTTTGTTTGTTTGTTTGTTTATTTTTTTGATTTAAAGTTATCTCGTTTGAACGGTTTATTAATTCTTGTTTTTATTTTTGGTTATTGTTGTTGTTATTGTTGTTGTTGTTGTTGTTGATACAAAACATTGAACCATTTATGTATTAAGTGATTTACTTTCTGCTAATAAACGTAATGTAGTTTGTTTTTTTTATTATGTACAAGAATATTTTCAATTACCTGTTGTTTTTGTTGTTGTGGTTGTTGGTTATTCCGATGCTAGATAAAACTACAAATAATTATCTTTCTGCCCTTCTTATCTCTTGATCTCCTTTCACCTGTCGTTATCAACAAAATTAATTTTTAAGTACGAAAAAAAAAATATTGATTAAATTTGGAAAGGAGAGAAAACAAAGAATAAGAAGAAGAAGGAAAATTACGTTCTAATCAATTTTCAATTTATCAACTTTTTCTTTGTTTCTTTGTTTTTTTTTTTTTTTTTTTCTTCTAATTTTTGTTAGATAATTAGAAATTCAAAAATAACAACAACAAAAAAAAAAGGGATGAATTTTTAAATAAAGCTTTTTAAGGGTATTAGTTGGGATAAAGTAAACAATAACAAAAAAAAAAAAACAAATAATTAACCACACTTTGAAAATTTTAAAGTCTTTAAAAATTAAATTTTCATAAAGCAAAAAATTCTTTCTACAGAAAATAAATAAATTTTCTCACAAATATTTTTTGTTTTTTTTTTCAACAAAAATTATAAAGACAGTTTTTGTTTCCTCTCTCTCTCTCTGTGTGTGTGTTTGTGTCTGTGAGTGATTTTTTATTTAAATTAAAGCAAAAAAAAGGGACGAAATTTTAATTTTTTTTTAGTTTTTATGAAAAAAAAAAACAAAATAAAAATTCATTTTATGTAAAACAAAAAAAAAAGTCGAAAGGCAAAATAAAGAATTCTTATTTTGTACCGAAAATATGTTAATTTTAGGATAAACAAATTCAAAAATATCAAAGTAAACAAGAAAGACAAAAACTGTATTTTCAAAGAGAGTGAAAAAGTAGAGAGCAGAGAGTAGCAATAAATTCTTACTTTGTGTTTTTGAAACAATTTTTCGCTTTTGTTTTTTTCATTTTTTCTTCTTTTTTTTCTTTTTAATAAATCAGAGAATTTTCATCCTAATTCTTTGTAAATGAATTTTTTTTTTTTTTTTACAAAAATTTATTCCAAACAGCCAGTGAAAAATTCAGTTATAACGTGAATGTAATTTAAAAAATTTTGTTTTATTGAAAAATTTCATCTTCTTTTTTCCATTTGAAATCTTCAGTTTTTGATTTCACTCATGTGTTGTGTGTGCGTGTGTAAAATAAATGACAAAAAAATCTATTCCCCGTTACACAAACAACATTTAATATTTGTCCCAAAGAATTAACCAGAAATAATTTTATTTTATTCCACAATTAAATGTGGAATCTCTGATCACAACAAAAAAGCCAAATTTTTTTACCCAACGTTAAATGATTGAATTTTTAAACTTCCTCCTTGCCTTAAACGTTTGAATTTTGTTTATTATTTTTATTTTATTTTATGAAAAGATTAAAAAAAAATAGCCTTCATCGAAATTACACAATATTTATGTCGTCTCTTAATTATATGTTTATTATTATGTTCTTCTTTATGTTTTTGTTGCATTATTTGTTTATTTTTTTGTAAATTTTCAAAATATAATTTTTATTTTATTTTCGCATTCGCATCACTTGTTTTTGGTCAATATTCTTTTTCTTTTTTTCTTTTTTTTTTTTTTTAAGAATTTGTTGTGTTTTTTTTTATTTGCTTTTTTGTAAACACAAAATACAAATTTTTAAATATGAAAACAAATTTTTTAACGAAAACTTAAAAAAAAAATAAACAAGATAAGAAATAAAAAAAATTTCTTATTGTTTTGTAAGTTTTTAATTCTCTAAACCACGCTGTGGCGGAATGACAACATGCCGGCATCTCATCAATTGGATACTCGGTTTCACTTCGTAGTAGAAATAATGGTTTTAGATTCCATTGTAAATAGGAGATCATCGCGTGTCTGACATGGCCTTAGAGAATTGATACAAAGACATGGCAGTAAAGTTCCTAATATCAAACCATCCTCGTTACTCTGACGATTGTCATCAATTCAATTAATGAATAAAATTCTGTCATAACATAATTAAATGTGTTACCAAAATTTACTTTCATAAAATTCCCTTTTGACTTTAAACTCATCATCCATTCGTCATACAATTTCACTTATTCAATGACAAAAAAATTTAAATTCACTTTTTATCATAAATGAAAAAAAATGGAAATAGAAATTTCCTCTTTTTCTTAAATTTTTTTTTTTTTGACATTTTCCAGAAATTATGTTTAGCCTTTTTTGAATTCTGTGAAAAATATTAGGTACACTTTTTTAACATCCCAAACACACAAAGCAAGAATTTTATTTTTTTTCCTCTTTTCTATACAATTTTTTCTTTATTGATTTCCCAAATGATTTTCATTCAGTTTTCCTTTTTTAGAGAAGATAAAAATTTATAAAGTCAAATAAATTTTAATGTATTTTTTTTTCCCAAAGTCCCTTTCTTAATTCATTTCTATTTGCGTATGTATGTGCCTGTTTGCCTGTCTGTGTGTATGTGTGGGTGAGAAGATGTTGCCAGTGTCACCTTATGTCATATTAACATTTCTGCAATTTTATTCTATTAATTTTTTTATTTATTTACGGTTAAAATTGCTAATAGTGATGATTATCTCTGGAAGGCGATGGGATGAGAGAATGGAAGGAAATAAACAAGAAAAATAAAGGTTAACGAACGAAATTTAAGAGAGAAAAACAAACAATTACAAACAGAAAACTTTATTTAATTTCAATCAATTTTTATTGACTAAGGTCACGCTACATACTTAAGTCTTAGATTTAATTTTAATTTACCAGAAACAAAAATAAGAAAAACTTATCAATGTTTTTTTTTTGTTTCTTTTCTTGTAAGTCAGATTAGAATTGATGATGTAGCATATTTTTGAATAGAAAGTACGTACGTGTCTCCGTTTATAGGTTAGAAAAACATTTCTGGCTGTTTTTTTTTTGATTATTATTCTATTTTTTGACATTTTATTTTGTTGTTGACTTTAATAATTTCTGTTTTCCTCCAGTTTCGTTTAATTATTTTTGGGTTGATTTCAATTAAACTTTAATAAACAAAAAAATTTCTTTTACAAAACTCTGAGATTAGAAATAAAATTTAAGTAAATATTTTTAACTCTTAAAAGATAACCGATGATTGTATTTGAACTAAAAAAAAAAATGCGAACTTTTGGGATCGCAAAAATTATCATAACTTTATTAATTGATGTTGGAAAGAAAGATTATGATTATTAAATTAGTTCGTTCTCATTTTGGATGCGCGCAAACGATCTAGAAAAAAAAGACGTGTCTGACGTAAATTAAGAGGGAATAAATTTAAATTATAAGATCTGAGGGATGACGGATGATTACAAGAACTGAACTAAATTTATAATTGTAGCTTTGTACGCACTTAACCTCAAAATACATAATTAATTTTTTTTTCTTATTTAGACTTTATTTTTGACACAAATACAAAATAAAAAAGTTTAAATTAAGTTCATTTATAGATTAACGGCCCAATTAAAATAAAATTATTCAATTTTTAATTAAATTCAAAGTCACTTGTTGTTGTTGTTGTTCTTTTTTTTAGCACTTTAATGTTTTTTTTTCTTTTGCAATTTACATGTGTAGGAATAAATAAATAAATCTTTAACATCAAATTTAATTTCTTTTACTTCCTTGAATTTTTTAGATTTGAGTATTATTAACAATATAGAACAATTGAAAAAATTAAATCGAAAGGGATTTGAATGAATTTTTTTTGAAGGATTTGTAAGGTTACCACTTGTTATTGTAGTTACATTTTTGTTTTTTTTTTTTTGGTTCACTTTTTAAGAAACTTTTACACGAAATCTACGCAAAAGAAATTTACTTGGTATTGAAACAATGAAATTTATTTATCGTAGAGACTAAACACTAAATGGTAGTTTTTAATTCTCATTGAAATTTTTATTCAATAATTTAAATTGATTTCTTGGAATGTGCTAACATTTTTTACTACATTCTGGGTATTGTGAATTTATTTATTTATAATTTTTTTTTCCTCTCTTTTTATTTTCAGATAAACTTTCTTCTATGCCAAATAATTGCATTATTCTTGGCATCATTTTTCCGTTCATTTTTACATCCAAAAAAAACAACAGCCGCTGTACGTCATGTATTTGGACTTATTATGGGACTATTTTTTGGTTATTTCTGTTTTGGACAACAAGCAATGCATATTGCTGGATTACCAGCAATTTGTTATATTGTTATCCGTACACAAAATCCACAAATTGTTCAACGGTAAGTAAGCAAGTAGTCTTCTGTTTTTTATCTTTTATTTATTTCTTTGAATCAATTATGTGAAACATTTTTCTGTTTTATTATTTCAATTAAATTTTATTCATTTAATAAATCTACAGAATAGAAATTTGTTTATTTCTAAATTTAAAAATTAATCAATGTTTTTTGTTTTTTTTTTTCATTGTATGATTTTTAATTATTTAAGACTTAAACTTGTCTAAATGGACTAACTCTTTAAACCGTACCTTACAAAATTTAAGATACTGATAAATGTACTTGTCTGATCACTGTTTAAATTTCTTTTTAAGACTAAGGTGGTCCAATTAGACAGGTTCTAACTATTTGTAACCATAAAAAGAAAAAATAAATTTTAATATTTAACAATTTTTTATATTTTTATTATGCTTTGTTACAGAATGGTGATGGTTGTTGCATTAACATATTTGTCATGTATTCATTTACATAGACAATATTATGATTATGGTTCATATTCATTGGATATAACAGGACCACTTATGATAATAACACAAAAAGTAACAAGTTTGGCGTTCAGTATTCATGATGGATTTACACGAGAAGAAAAGGTAATAAATATTTATTTATTTTTTTGTACGTTTTGTTTTTGTATGGTTTCTTCTCTTTTTAAGAGTTTGCGTGTTTTTCTTATTCTGTTTTCAATTCAATAAAAGTTTATTCTAACAGTGAAGTTGAAGTTTAAAATTGTTGAACGTAGATGCTTCTTCTTTCTTTCTTTTTCCTTTTATATTTTTCTTTTTTCTTTTTTTACTTCTTCAAATAATTTATGAGGAAAATGTGTAGAAAATTTATTATTACAAAAATAAAATGAAGATTTATTTTGAAGATAAAGATTAAGATAAAGACTTAACATGAAAATGGATTTATAACATAAAACACATAGACTAAAAGTAAAAGGAGAGAAGATATTTAATATTCTCAATGTAAAGAAAAATAAAAAAAAATGAATGAAAAACTAAGAAAATTAAATTATTTATTTAAAGTTTTCTTCAATACAGAATTTCAAATTGAAACAACATTTTTCATTTGTTCAATGGGTTCAATTTCTGTAAAATTTATATTCTGAAATTAAATGCGAAAATATTACGTTTGAAGTTTCTTTGAAGTTTCAATTAATTTTCATTTGAACTTTTTACGTTTTTAATAAAAATTTATCGTATTTTATTAAAACCGTCAAAACAGCAACGTTTATTTTCTGTACAAATAATTTTCATTAAATTATTAATTATTTATTTTTCTCTATTAAAATCCTTTAAATTACAACAAATATTTCTTTCATAAGTTCATTGTATTTATGCTTAACTCTTAACAATATTTCACTACGCATTTTTTACTCTTTAGTTGAAGTGACTTAATTTTTTTTTTTTTTTCAAACAAATAAAATATTTTCAAATTTTAATAAGAAAAAAAAGAAAATTAAGGGAAATGTCACAATAACAACAATGGAATGAATTTCCTTTTTTAATTCAAAATGTATCATCCTGTACTACAGAGTGTTACAATTAAATTTTTCAGTTTCTCTCTCTCTCTCTCTAGATAGATACCTTTCTTCTCTTAACTCTAAACGATTAAAATAGTTCAATAGGTAATTATAAAATTTCAAGGAAATCATTAATTTCCGTTATTTTATTTATTTCCATCTGAATAAATTTACAATTTACGTTACCACAATAATTATTAATAAATAGCAAACGTTTTTTTTTTTAATTTCAATTTAAAAAGAATATTTTTTTAATCAAAAACAAATAAGAATAAAAAAATACATGAATACTTTGTTGTTGGTGTCAGAATCGTTTATATTGTTTTTCGTTTAATCAAATCTTTAGAAATTGCAGTTTGTTGCATTTTTTTCTAGGATTTTTTTTTTCTGAAATTTTCTATAAACATTTTTTCTTTTTTTTCAGGATTTAACAAAATCACAAAAATATCATGCTGTCAGAACACTACCATCAGCTCTTGAATTCTTCTCATATGTTTTACATTTTCAAGGATTAATGGCCGGTCCAATGGTTTTCTATAAAGATTATATTGAATTCATTGAAGGTTATAATATATTGAAACATGCCCCAAGTACAAATGTAAGTAATAAATTTATTAATTAATTTTCAATATCAATTCTATCTTTCTCTCTCTCTCTCTCTCTCTCTCTCTCTCTTTCTGTTTGTTTCACTCTTTCGTAGATTTATATTAAAATGCAAAAATTTAATTTAATTATTGAATTAAAGAAATAAATGTGAACTTTGAGACGCTTATTATTGAATCTAAATTATTAATTTATAAATAAATTGTAACGACGAAGAAAAACAAAAAAATAATGTGCAAAGAGGGGAAGAGTTATTAATGTGCACAGTCTCATTTTCTCTTTAGAATTTAGACTTTAAACTTTAGAGAAATAAAAAATGTACGATGTGTGACCTTCTGTATTCTTAGTTAACTTTTTTCTAGGAACTTTTTCGCAAATTTTGTATTTTATTTTTTTCTTAAGAGGAAAATTTATAAAATATTTTCATTTTTTCATTTGTCCAAAATTCATTGTTTTTTTCCCCTCTCATTTATATTTCCATTGAAATTAATTTTAAATTTAATGATTATTTCTATTTAGGGTGGACTCGATAAAAATTACAATACAAAAGAAATTGTTGTGGAACCGTCACCAATAAATGTTGTTGTGAAAAAAGTTGCTGCAAGTTTAATTTGTGCTTTGATATTTATTAAATTCATAACGGTTTATCCAATAAAAAATATAAAAGGTACGTACTTTTTTTTATTATTATTTTGTTTGTTTATTTCTTGATTTTACAAAAAAAAAACACAATTTTTTCTTGTTGTTGTTGTTGTGTTTGTTTGTTTGTTTGCTTTTTTCTCAATAATGATAATTATATTTTATCGCTTAGATGATAAAGAAGAAGAAGAAGATGCAAAAGAAGAACAAAGAAAAACATAATTTATCAGAAATTCAAACACACGTGATAATTAATTCAATACACGATAATTCGATCATTTCATCTCTTTCTCTTCTCTCCTCTCTTTCTCTCTTTCATTTTGTTTACAAACATTTTTTTTTCTTTTATTGAGAGCAGTTTTGTTGTCTTTTTTTTCTTCTGACATTAATTTTTTTTTTTTGTATTTATTTATTTCTCTACTTTTTTTTTTGTCTTTTCGTAGAAACAAGAAGAAAAAAACTAAACAAAAATTGTAATTTTGGTCAGTTTGGAAAGTATACAATTTGTTGTTGTTGTCGTCTAAATACAATTCGGTTATTTCTTGTTTCGTTTCTTTCTACTTTTTTTTTCTTTCTTCTTCTTCTTCTTTTTATGATATTGCATTTTTGGTAGTATGTGTTAGAAAGAGTTTTGATTTGTTACATCAAATGGCGTGTTTTGTTGTTCTTCTACTTCTTCTTTTTTTTATTTTGTTTTTTTTTTTTTTATCAATTTTTCTAAAAGAATTTATTAACAAAAACTAAAGAAACTGTACAAAAATTGTAATATTTTTGTTAATGGAAAAAATGTGTAGCTGAATTTTTTCATTTTGTTGTATAGAAAAAAAAAACGCAGACTACAAACTTACACTGCATGTCTGATTTTTAATCTATATAGGTGTCGTAAGTTCAAATAACCGGTGTTTTTTTTAGTTTGACCATTTTTTGTCTATCTCTGACGGTAATGAAGAAACAAAAATTATTTATAATTCATTAAGAAAAAATATAATTCGGTCGATTAAAAAACGTCTTGTAAATTTCGTGAATTTTGTTGAGACGAAATTAATTCCATTGATTTTTTTTTCTTTGTAATTTTGATCCCATTTTATTTATTTAAGATTTTTCCATAATTTTAATTGTAAAGCGAATAAAAATGATTGCGCATTAATTCATTGATAATTAATTTTATTCTTTTATGATTTTTATTTGTTAATAATTTTTTCTTTTCTTTTTTCTTTCTTTCTTTTTTTCAGATGATGATTTTATTGAGAACTCATCATTTATGTATAAATTATGGTATTGCATTATATCAACAACTGTAATACGTTTTAAGTATTATCATGCTTGGCTCTTAGCAGATGCCATCTGTAATAATTCTGGTCTTGGTTTTAGTGGCTATGAAAAAGATGGTACATCTAAATGGGATATGATATCAAATATTAATATATTTGAATTTGAGGTAAACAATAATATAATAAATAAATAATCAGTAGCCATAAGTATCCCAAATTGGACAACCAAATAAATTCAATTTAATAAAAATTTATTTATATTTGCCTTGTAGTTGGTTGAATTCAATTTCGATTATTAAACTTAGACCTTCTTCTTTATATTGGTTTTGTCGAAAAGAATTTTACTAATAATACAATTTTTTTTACGGTCTATTAGAGCATTGAAAGAATTGAAAAATTAATATATTACATTTTTTTCATCACCTTAATATTTAGAGCTGAATAATTGAAAAGTTTTTTTTTACAAATTATAAAAAATAATTCATAGAAAATTTTTTTTTAAAAAAATCATTAGAAAAAAAAATGAACAGAGGAAATTAGATTCTGATGTTTTTAAATTGATTTCCTCGAGGTACAGACAAAATTAATTGAAAACGGGATCTTAATTTGTGTCACCATTATTCCCCATATGATTAAAATCTTAAATTGAATTCAATTAAAAAAAGAAAATTAATATAATCTAAAGTGTAATGTACTTATTTTTTTCTCACTTTTTAGTTTGGTGCTAATTTACGAGACAGTATAAATAATTGGAATATGGGAACAAATCGTTGGTTACGTTCAGTTGTTTTTGAACGGGTTCCTAAACAATATGGCACAATATTAACATTTAGTTTAAGTGCATTATGGCACGGTTTTTATCCAGGATATTATCTTACATTTGCTACGGGTGGATTTTGTGTAATGGCAGCAAGAATGGTAAATTATAAATAATAAAGTTTGTATTCTGAGAAAAAGAATCAATAAAATTTCTATTTGATATTTTTAAAGAATCATTACTTTTTACACTTTACAAATTATATTAATTTGTCTTTTTCCAAAAATAGGCACGAAAATTATTCCGCCATCGATTCCAGTCAACAACTTCTATGCGTATTTTCTACAATATTCTGACTTGTCTTACAACTCGAGTTTTTATGGGCTACATGACATTTCCATTTGTGCTTCTTGAGTTTCAGGTAAATAAAAATAAATTATTCTAAAATTTTAGATCTTTTAAGGGCTTTTCATTTTATTCCATTGTATTTTTCCTTTTAAAAATTGAAATATTTTTACTTAAATGGGATTAGGGAACGGAAAAATTTCTTTATAAAATGATTAAAATATTTGTTTTCTCTCATTAAAAAATTTATGAAAATTTTAAATTTTAATTAGTAATTTATGTTAATTCAGCCGATTATTAACTTTTTGATGTGTTTCTTTCCCTTTTTCTTTTGGTTTTTAATGATTTTAAAGTGCAGAAAAAAAAATTTAATATTAAAAAGCATTTGTAATGTTTTTTTTTTGTGTTTTAAGAAACTCGTAATTTAATTAATTTCTTTCATTTTTTTTTTCTACAATAGGCAAGTCTACGTATGTACCTGAAAATTTATATGTGCCTTCATCTAATCGCTCTATCTACTGTATTAATTTTACCAAAATTAATGCGTATTGAAAAACGATCAGTTTCCTCCACTTCAATCAATTTGATGACCACAAATAAAAATGAAATAATAAATGGTGATAATTGTTGTAAATTAAATGGTAATTGCAACAATCTAACTATTACTGAAAATCTATGTATGAATGATAATGAAAATAATGATAATAAATTATGTAAGAATGCTCTTAAATTAATTGAAAATGATAATTTATCATATTTAATAAAAAAAAATATTGAAATAGAGACACGTAATATTGAAGAATTAATTGATAAAACAGTTACGGGTATTGTTGAACTTAAAGATGATTTAATGCGTATGAATGAAAATAATGATATATTTTTATCAGCTGAAGAAGGACTGCGTAAACGTAATAATGATAATAATAAAACATCAACAACAACAGATATTGTTGTTGGTGTTGATAAATTTTTAAAAAAAGAAATTGACGCTCTCAATGCGGCTGTACATCAGGTAAATGTATTACCTGCTGTTTTAAGTAATGGCCATGCCAAATAATTAAATAATTAAAAAAAAAAAATTTTTAAACAAAAATAAAATAAAATAAAAAAAATAATTAAAAATTAAAGAACTAAAAAACTAAAAAAAAAAATAATTAAATAATTAAATAAAAAATAAAAAAGAGAAAGAAAAAAAAAAAAAATTATAAATAATATGAAAGAAAAAAATACAATTACAAAGGTAAAAAATTTGTATATTTTTAGTAGTTTTTAATGAAAACAAAAACAAATAAAGTAAAAATGACAAAAAATATTAAATTTTGGAAAATAAAAAATAAAATATAAAAAGGAATAAAAACAAAATTATTAAGAGTAAAAATTTAATGTTAAAAATTAACTAAAGAAAGAAAAAAAAAATAATAATGTGTATTTTATAAATATTGATAAATTAATAATTATTACTAATTATATACAATAATATTCTATATATGTTTGTATGTATATATATATATATATATGTATGTACCTATACCTATACCTAAATCTGTTTTTTTATATATTTTGACATTCTTGAGAAGATGATAAAAAAAAGAAAATCGGTAGAGAAAAAATTTACAATTACAATTTACAATTTTTTACTTCTTCTTCTTTTTAATTTTAAATAATATTTTTTGTTTTTTTTTCCATAAATATTGGAACTGTCAAAAATTACAACAACTTTCTTACACAAAAAAAATGTCTATTCATTAATGGCTAACAAAACTACAACTATTTTAAACTCTATAACTTTTATATTGTTGTTGTTGTTGTTGTTGTTGTTGTATTTCATATTTTACAAAAAAAAAAGAAAACATTTTTCTATTTTTTCAAGATTTTTAGTTTAGGTTTTTTTTTTGTTTTTAACAAAATTTATATAAAAACAAACGTGGGAAAATTAGTTTTATTATTTAATAGGATTTGTAACGAACAAATGAGTGAAAGAGAAAGAAGAATGTAATCTTTTTTTCCTTTTTTTTTCAATATGGCAAGACGAATATTTTTTGAAAAAAAAATAGTTCTATTACTTGTCGCAAGGAGGAGAACTGTCTGTTTTTCTATTTTAAACAAAAAAAACAAAATTTTTAAAATCATCTTATATAATCTGTTAATATTAAAAATTAATTAATTAATTAATATATTTAGTAATTATATAAAACAAAAAAGAAAAAAAAATGAATATATAAAATTTTTTTTGCTTCTATAAACTAAAAGTACTGAATAATATCTAAACAAAAAAAAATATTTGTAATTTGTAATTAAAATTATAAAGAAAATGTGGTTAATTTTTTCTTTTGTCTTTTTTTCCTTGTTTTTCTTTTTTGTTTAAAAAGATAACTAAAAAATTACAAATAATAAAAAACAAGAATATACAATTTTTGGCAAGCTCTCGATATTTATGTTGATCCTATATGGACGTGTTTAAAAAAATAAAACAAACTGTTTTTTTTTAATGTGTTTAAAATTTTAAAGGGGAGATAAAAGCACATTTTCTTAGTCTAGTCTCAAAAGAAACAAATTTATATTTCCAAAAGAAAAGAAAAAAAAAACATAAATAAATTCTATGCACATTTTTTTTTTTGATATCAAAAAAAGAAGAAAAAATGGCTTCCAGTTTCAGTTTTTATTGTTTGTGTTTTTTTTTTTTTTTTATTAGTAAATACTTATAAATGTAATAATAATTGTGTCAAGAAAAGAAAATTTCAATAGTTCAATCAACAAATCCAAATACATATCTTGAACAAATATTTTATTAGTTAGTTTTAAACTTTTTATTTTTTGAAAATTTATTAATGAATAATAATTATATTTATGATTAAAACAAATTGTTTTTATTTATTTATTTTTTATTTCCCCTAAAAACCAAATAGTACATGCAAATATGTGTTTAATTGTGTTAATGTGTTTCAGTAAATTTTTTTTGAATTATACATTTTTCATAGCAGTCGCTGTAAAAAAAATAAGGTAAAATATAAAATCTTTTTTTCTATTCTATTTTTTTTTTTCCTCTTTTTACTTTGACTATTTTTTTTTCTTTATTCTCCTTTTATTCTTTATTTCTTTGTGTTTTTCTCTATTGTTTTTTTTTTCAACAACAATAATAATAAATATAAATTACTTTAGTTTTCTTGTTTAATAATAGACAAATGAAGAAGAGTTTTTGTATAATTTCTCAAAAATAAAATTCTTCGATTCTTTTCAATATTTTCAATAACAAATATTTAATTTTTTTGATTCAAATTTAATACACGCAAAAAAAGTTACTAGCGTTGTAATATTTGCTAAGTCTATATATAAATTTATTGAAATTGTAAATGTTGCATGTAAAAATCAAATTTTTGTATAAAGAAAGATAAATTTTGGCGTCAATTTAGATCAACAATTTAAAGATTCGGAAAAAAACGGAAAATGTAATCATCAAATAAGTTAAAATTTACATAAAATTATTATTTTAGATATAGATATCATAGTAAAATCTTAAGAAACGAATAACTTAAGTATATATTCTTTATTTTTTAACTCAGACATGTAGATATTATATATTTATAATAGCAGTCGCATCATAATATTTTTCTTCAACAGCTGTATGTAACTGTGATAAATGTATTTCAGTTAAATCTATTATTCCAAAATCATATTCTTTATATTTTGCTAGAATATCTCTAGCATCAAATGTAACACGTTTTATTTTTTGTCTTTGTCTATAATCATTATGATTATTTTCTTCATTATCTTCTTTATAACGTGTATTGATTAGTGTAACATGAAATTTAATCATTTTATTTTTACGACAGATATAACCTTTGCTAACAAAATAATCTGTTATTTCTTCAGCAATTTGTTGTAATGGTTCAGATTGAAGCTAATGAAAGAAAGAGAAAGAAAATATTTATCAATTTATAAAAAGTGTTAAAAAAAATATAAACTTACTTCTGCATATAGGATATTAACAGAACTCGGATCATCATTCATAATATTTAAATTTTTAACATGCATTTTTATTGTATTGCATTTCGCAATAGCAGGCTTAACAATATTTTCTTCACAATCCTTAAGCAATTTTATACAATTTTCCCTATCAATTTTATCCATTAATGAAAGCATTCCAATTGTTAAATGAATTTTACTTGCTAATTGAAACATGTTTGAATCTAATCCATAAACAGAAGGACCATTTAAAATCTCAGTTTTAAATTTATTGAATGATTCTTGAATGTTCGGTTTATTTAAAGGTATTCCAATAAAATGTGTAAAATTTTGTTTCTTTCTACAACAATCTGCAATGGTTTCAATTCTTTTTCTTGCAAGTATAACATTTTCCCTTTTGATACTTAAAATTGTTATATTTGTTTCTCTATCACCTAATGCTGGAACTTTAATTTGTGTTTTTGTTTCTACTTCAATACGTTTTTTTGTTGAGCCTTTAGTTCCAATTATACTTCCATAAAATAAGCTGAAAATAAATATAAAAAAATTCTTAAAGATCTCAATATTTTTCTGTTGCATACAAACTTTGGAACATGAAATTCAGTTTTAAAACGATGATCTTCTGTCATTTCTATTATATATTCGTCTGTATTATCTTCTTCACATTCTTCACCATAGAGATCTAAGAAATTTTGAATACATATCAGTTTCTTAAGATCGCATTACCTTCTTCTCATCAATATTAGTGAGTACCTTCTTCTTTGTATCCTTGTGGCTCATTAAATACACGTGATGATGCATTAGTGTCCATTGTTTGGTTAACTCTATAACAACGTTTATCAATCCAAATTAAAGTTGGTGATAATACATCCATAATTAAACCAGAAAATTAAACTGAAGTTGGAATGAAAGCAAAACAAAATGGAAATAAACCGTATATGTCTTATGTCAAAATTTTCTCGATTAACCGGATGTCAACATTTTTTTTTCGAAGTTATATTAAAATTTTGACGTGTGAAAATGTTATTTTTATTTATAACTCACATTTCACATAATTAAAGTTTAATTTTCCAAGTCTTACTTATTTATAAATATTCCTGAAAATCTTAAAAAATGCTACGTAAAAGCGTGCCTTGTGTAAGTTATTAAATTTTTGATTTGTTTCTTTATGAAAAGTTATTTACGTAATAATTTTTGTAGGCGATTCGAATCTTGGGAAGAGATTTTCAAAAAATTGAACATGTTCCTGCATTATTAAAAATTTTGGAAAAGCAGAAAACCAATTTCCAAATAAAATCAAATTTCGCTACACATACAACATTAGAAGAAAGTGAAGAAAAAAATGCTGGTGTTTTAAAGAAATTCTTGAAAAAAGTTGGTTGGGTAGAAAATTCCAAAACGGTAATTACTTAAATGATTTCCTTGTTGAAATTCAACTAAATATGGTTCTTTTGTATTTGTTATCGATAGCGATTAAAAATGTCTAGTTATATGCTTTACGAAACAGTTGCTGATGGAATAAATTATGCACAATTTTTTGATGAATGTAATTTACCAAATACATTTAACTCTTGGTTTCTTATAACTGAACTTCATGTTTGGATGTTAATTGTAAGAGCAATGAACGAAGGTGCCGAAAGTGGTGAAAATGGAAGATTTATTAGAAATTGTATAGTAGAAGCAATGTGGGCAGATGTGAATACACGAGCAAAAAAATTAGGAGTAATAAATTATTATACTGTCTTGTAATATATTGTTGTAAACATAAAATTTATAGGCACATAATCCATCAGGAACTAGAAGACAAATTCAAGTTCTTGCCCAACAATTTCAAGCAGCTTTAATAACATATGATGAAGGAATCATGTCAGATGATAAAGTACTTGCAGGAGCATTATGGAGACGATTTTTTGAAAAACAATGTGAAGATTATGAAATATTAGAAAATTTAGTCAAATATGTCAGAGAGCAGGTAACATTTTCATTTAAATTAATTATTATTAATAATATATGTAACTAAATTATGATTATTTCTTAGGTAAACATTTTAGATTCAACAAAACGTGAACAATTTATAATTAAACCCCAAATAACTTGGTTACCATTGAAAGTACAATAAAAAAATGTTAAAATGTAGAAATGAATAAAAACCAAAAGTAAACTTTTAAAAAACTGTTTAAAATTTATACATTTTTATTTAAACAGATACAGAAAGCTATTAAATTATTAAATTACCAATCATAAATCAAAATAGTTATTTATTTTGAAAAAAAAATTTTGTAGAAATTTTTTTAAAAATATTTATGGTTCATAACTTTGGAGAAAATTCCAAATATTCAGTTAGCTGATTCTAGCCACACTTTTGACAGTAGCCATCCAAACTTTTGACAGCTAGGGGAAATTGTATGGTGGAGTGGGGGAAATGATTTTTTCATGCTACCATACTATATTTATTATAAATATTTTAAAAAATTATTAAATAAATAATAAAAAGACAGTAATTTCAAAATAATTTGTTTTAATTATATTTTTAGTTCTTTCAGAAATGTTTTTTTACAGCAAATACATAAAAAAATAATGTAAATGGATATGAAGAACTTTATTGCTTATCCGTGACCACTTTTCATAAGATTTTAATTTGTTTATAACTAAAGGCTGCACGGTAGATTTTATTATTTATATAGAGTCCTAAAGTTCCAAGGAATACTCTAAAATATAGTTTGATTAAGTTCACATGTAGATCTCCACAAAATAAATCCAATTATGTCAGCATAACATTTTTCCGTGGATATTTTTTTTTTATAAACAATTCCATTTGTTAACAACTAAATTATGCACGGTGGATTTTATTTATTCTATAGATGCACTGGAACTTCAGGAACACACTAAAAATAAAATTCTGGTCAGTTCATATTTTAAACTTAACAAATTAAATACTTTTATGACTGCAATGCATTTGACAGTTGCTTATCTGTTTTATTATTTATATTTAGTCACTGGAACTTTAGGAACAAGACAAAAATATAGTTTTATTTAGATTACTTTAAATTCATACACAATAAATCATTTTATTTCAACAATATTTTGACATACCGTTATACGTGCAAGACAAAAATTTAATAGTTTAATTTGTTATTAATTACGGTTTGTACGGTCGATTTTGTTAAATATTTTCAAATACTGTAACTTAAAGAACATACGAAAAATAATTAATATATAATTAATGTTTAAAAAAAAATCAAAAAAAAATATTTTTTTAAAAATGTGTAGTAAAATTTTTTACTGCACAAAATTTGAATTAAACACTTAAAAAAAAATTTTTTTTAACTAACATTAATTTATTGGCTATTCTTATACTAATTCAAATTTATTTATATCATTTAATCTACTATTTGTTGGTAAAATATCTCAAAATTAATCATTTAATATAAAAAAATATCAAACCAAATTTTTGAATGCGCGGCCAATTTTAGTTCAACATTTTACCATCTAACATACAATATACCAAACTTATATGACGCCATCTACATTTTTATTTTGTAATATGGATACTAATGCATATGTTTTATATTACATAAAATATGTTTTATAACTTTTTATGTTTTAAATAATATATAAATTCGTTATTTATTTTATTATAAATTCAATTTTCTTTTAAATTTATGGACACAAATTTCACACTGCCTTGCATGGTTTTTATTAATGTAGAAAAAAAATGCTATAACAGTATTTTAAATTAAACTACGACAGAATAAAAACAATAAATTATTTTTTTTATTTGATTTAATGCACTTATTACATATTATATTATGTTATGCTATCATTTGTGTGGGCTAAGGGAAAACCACTTTGCGTATTGAGCTCTTTTTGTAAAATGAAAATCATAAAAATAATAAATAATTTATTAAAAATAAAAAAATAAATTGTTCATCTTACTATTGTTATTGGGTGTGTATGGAATATCACACAATATTTCTTTGCATTGGAATAACAAAAAAAAAACAACAACAATTCAAATTTTAATTTAAATTAAATATCATTTCAGTATAATTTGGTGATACATATACTTACCATTCCATTACTTACCACCCTATATGAATCCTTAGATATAAATCAAACAAGAAAAAAAAATGCAAAACCAACAAATTTGTTTCAATAAAATTTATTTTATTAATTACATCGATAAAAAATGGTACAAAAAATCTTATTTTTATTTTGTCTGGATATCGTTTATCCTTGCGCTCGGAAACGAGCCCTCCTGATGATTTGGAATTTAAATTCTAAATCATCAGGAGAGCTCGTTCTGAACGCCAACTACTTAATCTAAATATACTTAAAATTAAACTTAACTAATATTACATACATACACATATTCAATTATAGTTGGTTAATTGAATATGTGTATGTACATAATAATCACTTAAAACTACTCTTACGTTGCCTTTGAAAATTTAAGGCACGAACATCTTATGAAAAGGTGGTACACAGATCTTTTAAAAGTCTTCCATCTTGTTCTCTTCTTTAGTTGAGAATCCGAACATTCTGCTTCAACATTTACTTCTTCCGTTATTTCTTCTGTATGACAAGGTTCTATTTCCAATGAATTAGAACAATGTCCTAAAGAGTCTTCGGATGCAATCGAATCAGAATCTGATTTTGTTGCACATCTGGACTTTAAATAATCAAAATACGTAAAAGCATCAAGAATTTCTTTTGAATTTTCAGCTACGTCGAATTGAACTAGTTTTCGTCCTTTAAAAGATCTGATAAAAGATTTTCTAACTGTTTTTCTAATAAGATCGTTTATTATTTCACGCACATTAACAAAACTTTCACTTTCACAAGGAATTATAATGTTATTTGCAGTGTTGATAATATCTTGAATTATTTCGCCAACAATTAAAACATCACACGGAAACATAATATTGCCGAACTCCATTCTTAAATTTTCAAATGACAACTGAAAATTAATATTTGTTTATTTACTTTTATAGACTTTTTTTACTTAGCCTACTTTGATTTAATTTAGAAAAAAAAATTAAGAATAAAAATAACAAACAAGGTGGTTTTCTTTCAAACAAAATAAAATAATGTTTAATTTTTAGTTTTAGGAAATCTGAGACTTCGAGAGTTTACAATTAATATCGTTAAGTCTTTTATTAAATTTAAAAAAATATTAATAGAACTTTTTGAAAATTAACCGGCGACATAATGTTTAAATATGTATAATTTGTTGCCATCTAGGCTTTCATACTCAAATTAAGTTTTAACGTGTTGAAATGTCAAAACTCAAAATATTATAAATTAAAATCGTAAATGTGAGGTTAAGATTTAAGAATATATTTATTTATAAATGTGTTCTGAAAATTTTAAATAAAAATTAAAAAATATATAAAAATGGAAGAAATTAATAGTGAAGTTAAACTTTCGAATGATAATGAGAATGTTTCAATAAATAACAAACGTTGTTGTGACGATGATCAATTTATACAAAAAAACAAAAACGTGATAATAAAAGAGGAAATCGAGGACAAAATAAAGTATTATCATCCAATCTACATAGATTAATGAAAATTAAACAATAATTATTTTACTTCAGTCACGTCCAAAACCTTTTAAGGAATCCCGAGATGTTAAATTGAGTAAAACATTGGTTGGAGGAGAAGAAAATGCTAAAAATTGTTCCTACAAGAACTGTATTTTTATTCATGATATTGAAACATATTTAAAAACAAAAGGAGAAGATATTGGGCCTTCATGTTGTATTTATTCAACGCGTGGTTATTGCCATTATGGATTAACTTGACGTTTTGCACGTTCTCACATGGATGAAAATAATCATAACAAAGTCTTGTATGCATATGATAAAAATACTAAAACTCAAACATTTAATCAGATTAGTTATGGTAAGTTGAGCAAAACCATATCATGACTATTATCTTACTTTATTTTTCTAGAGTTACAGATGAAGAAAGAAATCATACAATTTTGATATCTCTAAGAAACTAGTTGAAGAAATGGAACAAATTAGAATCAGTGAAAAAAAACTGATAATGACGAACAGACGATAAATAATGATGACAAAGATTCTTCAGTTACAAAGTTATTCTTCATACGCCGATATTATCAAAGATGAACATGAAAAGAAATAAAATTGATTTTCGAGAGAAACTTTTATTAAGTCCTTTAACAACAGTGGGCAATTTACCATTTCGGAGAATTTGTAAAGAATATGGTGCTGATGTTACATGTGGTGAAATGGCTTGTTCATGCCGCACAAGAATGGGCATTAACTAAAAAACATGTGTCAGAAGATATTTTTGGTGTACAAATCTGTGGACTTTATGTTGTGCTTTTGCTGCACAACTTTTAAATGAAAATGCAGAAATTGATTATATTGATTTAAATTTAGGATGCCCAATTGATTTAATATATCAACAGGGTGGTGGAGTGCTTTGTTTCGTCGACTGAATATATTAGAAGTATTGATTAAAAGTTGTTCGATATTATTAGGTGATAAACAATTAAAACTCGTTAAAGAATTTATGCAAATGAAAGTGTTGCAGATGAATTGGTACCAAAGTTTGAGGAATGGGGGCAAGCATGGTTACAGTAAGTATCTTTACTTTTACAATTAATTAGCCACAAATTGCTTTTTATTTTTTGTTTCATAAATTCATTTGCAATTTTATATATTTTTGTTTATTGGAATTTATAGGTTCATGATAGATCGAGAGAACAAAGATATTCGAAAACAGCGGATTATATACAAAAATTTGCTGAACAAGCTAAAAATATTCCAATTGGTAATAGTGATATTCTTAATGACGAAAATTATAATGAAGCAACAGTAAGTTCCTTCATTAATTCAAAATATATTTTTAAATTAATTCTTAATTCTTTCAATATTTTTATCAATGCAGAAAATTTCTTCCATTGTGTTTCTGGTGTGATTGGGCGTGGACCTTTAATAAAACCATGGTTATTTCAAGAAATAAAAGAACAAAAATCATTAGATCCATCCAGTAAAGAAAGATATGAAATGATGCAGAAATATGCTAATTATGGTATTGAACATTGACGTAGCGATACTAATGGAGTTCAAATACAAGAAAGCAATTATTAAGTAAAATTATATGTTAATAATAAAGCACAACAAAAACCATTACAATTAATACATGCATTAGTTCTTGACAGTAAACATGCCGGCCAACAAACAATGGGTGCTGAAACAATTGTTGAAATGTATTTAGCTGATACAACAGATAATAGTCATTCAACAGTAATGAAAATAAATCATAATTTACAAATGGATACAACTACAACAACTACTACAGAAACACAAGAAAATCAAGAAGAAATTCGTACAAATATGAATGAATATTTATAAGAAAATGGTTTAACAAATTTTGATATAACAAATTCAAATTTATTAGACGGTAGTGCATCAACATTTGATAATGATTTTTTTAGATTAAGTAGTTGGCGTTCAGAACGAGGGCTCGTTTCCGAGCGCTCCGATATCCAGACAAAATAAAAATAAGATTTTTTGTACCATTTTTTATCGATGTAATTAATAAAATAAATTTTATTGAAACAAATTAGTTGGTTTTGCATTTTTTTTCTTGTTTGATTTATATCTAAAGATTCATATAGGGTGATAAGTAATGGAATGGTAAGTATATGTATCACCAAATTATACTGAAATGATATTTAATTTAAATTAAAATTTGAATTGTTATTTTTTTTTGTTACTTTTTTTCTTTATTTGTAAAACTGTAAAATTATAGAAATACACATAAAAGAAAAAAAAGGAATAAAAACAGCAAAATTAAAAAACAAACAAAGAAACATAAAAGTTTACTAGCACCAATTAATTCTATTTGTTTATTATTTTTGTTTTGCATTGTTATATCTGCGTGTGTGTATCTATTGTTCCTGGTAATCGTCTTTTAATATTGGTACACCTATATGTTTATTTGTAAGAAAATCAAATTCTGGACAACTTAAAATTGCATTTTTTATATCAGCCGGTTGTATTGGTTGTTCATTCGATGAACTAAACAAGAAAATAAAAACATTTTAAAGTTTCTGTTAAAGCATATTTGAAAATATATTACCTTTTACATCCATACGCAAGACGTATTAAGTTTTCGGTGAAACTTTGTAATACATTGGCCAATATATTTTGTGCAGCTGGATAAAATACGTCTGGAAATAAATAAATACATAAAAAAAAAAATTAATAACCAAAAATAAAGTTTGAAAACATTTCAAGGGTTTTTATTTAATTAAGTTGTTTAGGAAAACATTTTAATGATTTCATAGGAATTGAATAAACAAAGAAAAAAAAGAAGAAACATAAAATAAATAAAATCTCACCTGAAATAATCTCTTCTGGTTTTAATCTAATACCAATATCTTCTGTTAATTCAGCTATAAATTGTCCTTCTTTTTCAATACTAGATGGTAATGGAATCCGTATTTGTAATTTACTTTTATTATTTATTTCTGTTACAACATTTTTTTGTTTATTAATTTATTAATTTTGCACGAAACCATTCATAACAGATTTGTTTTGATTTTGTAATTTTATTAAATTGTTCATTTGTTTCAACAATAAATGGAAAATTTGTACGATATGATTGATCATTTGCTAATGAATTAATTAATGGTAATTTTTTTAATAAATATTCAACACCATTACGTACATTTAGAAAATCAATTTTTAAAAATATTGTCTCAAATTAAATTTCTTTTAGAAGTAAATAGATATAACATTTATTTACTCCTTACCATTAGGCTATATTAATCATAATGATTAATATTTTTCAATTTAAATTAAAGTTATTTAAGGAAAAATTGATGGACTGAAAAAACCTTCTATGCCACAACTGAGACACGAACTCAGGACCTTTCACTATCCGGGTGACTGCTCTACCTGTTGTCTGAAATATTTTACGGTAATTTATTATTGTTTTCTTTACCATTGATCTATTATTTTTTAATAGAAATATTGATTTTGTTTCAATTAATTTTGTTGATAAATTATTATTAGTATTATTATTATTATTATTTGTTTTTTGTTCCAATTTATTTGTGTAAATAATTTTTATATTATTTGGAATAGTTACTGAATCAGTTAATTGATTTATTTTATTTACTGTAAGATTTTTATCAGAATTATTCATTTGTTGTTGTTTATGATACATAATTTTTTTCGCATAATCATGATCAGTATGTTCAAAATTTGATTTTGTTAAATAATTATGATTATTTTTAATTGATATTAAATCTTTGTTATTCATTGTTTTTAATAAACTTTTTGGTTTTAATAAACTCATTTGTATTCCTTTTTGTTTTTGTGTTGGATCAACAATATATGTCCATTTTTTTTAATCATTTGATTTTTTGATAATAATATCCGTTCAAATGTTGCTGCTGAGTTGATGTTGAGATCTTTTGTAATTTTGGTACAATATTATAGTGTCTCTTTAAATTTTTCACTATCGGTGTTGAATTTTCTTTTGGTAATATTGTTTCTGTTCCTGTTTTTATAATTGGTAAAGTTGTAGTTGATGTTGTTGTTGCTGTTGTTGCAGGTAAACAGTTAAGCAATCTAGGCTTATTAATGTGTTTTGTTGGAGTAGTTTTTAATGATTGTGCTGATGATGATAACAATAGCGATGATGACATTAATTTACTTATATCTTTTGTTATACCATTTAATGTTATTCCATTTGTTACAGTTTTTTCTATATTTTCTTGTTTTATATTTTTCATAATATTCTGTTTTTCTATTTCTTTTGTACTACTTATATTATTTGTTAGAATTTTATTATTTTCTAATTTATTATGATCAAGTTTTTCTTTTGTTACATCTTTTATGATAAAATCATTTAAATTTCCATTTTGATTATGATCTTCTATAACAACCTCTTCAATTATATTTTCATTTATATAACCGTTTATATTAAAACCAAAATTATTTAATTTATTTGCTATATTTGGATTGATACTAAAAAAAATCATTATCAAATGTTGATGCACTACCGTCTAATAAATTTGAATTTGTTATATCAAAATTTGTTAAACCATTTTCTTATAAATATTCATTCATATTTGTACGAATTTCTTCTTGATTTTCTTGTGTTTCTGTAGTAGTTATTGTTGTTGTAGTTGTATCCACTTGTAAATTATCATTTATTTTCATTACTGTTGAATGACTATTATCTGTTGTATCAGCTAAATACATTTCAACAATTGTTTCAGCACCCATTGTTTGTTGGCCGGTATGTTTACTGTCAAGAACTAATGCATGTATTAATTGTAATGGTTTTTGTTGTGCTTTATTATTAACATATAATTTTACTTAATAATTGCTTTCTTGTATTTGAACTCCATTAGTATCGCTACTTCAATGTTCAAGACCATAATTAGCATATTTCTGCATCATTTCATATCTTTCTTTACTGGATGGATCTAATGATTTTTGTTCTTTTATTTCTTGAAATAACCATGGTTTTATGAAAGGTCCACGCCCAATCACACCAGAAACACAATGGAAGAAATTTTCTGCATTGATAAAAATATTGAAAGAATTAGAATTAATTTAAAAATATATTTTGAATTAATGAAGGAACTTACTGTTGCTTCATTATAATTTTCGTCATTAAGAATATCACTATTACCAATTGGAATATTTTTAGCTTGTTCAGCAAATTTTTGTATATAATCCGCTGTTTTCGAATATCTTTGTTCTCTCGATCTACCATGAACCTATAAATTCCAATAAACAAAAATATATAAAATTGCAAATGAATTTATGAAACAAAAAATAAAAAGCAATTTGTGGCTAATTAATTGTAAAAGTAAAGATACTTACTGTAACCATGCTTGCCCCCATTCCTCAAACTTTGGTACCAATTCATCTGCAACACTTTCATTTGCATAAATTCTTTAACAAGTTTTAATTGTTTATCACCTAATAATATCGAACAACTTTTAATCAATACTTCTAATATATTCAGTCCACGAAACAAAGCACTCCACCACCCTGTTGATATATTAAATCAATTGGGCATCCTAAATTTAAATCAATATAATCAATTTCTGCATTTTCATTTAAAAGTTGTGCAGCAAAAGCACAACATAAAGTCCACAGATTTGTACACCAAAAATATCTTCTGACACATGTTTTTTAGTTAATGCCCATTCTTGAGCGGCATGAACAAGCCATTTCACCACATGTAACATCAGCACCATATTCTTTACAAATTCTCCGAAATGGTAAATTGCCCACTGTTGTTAAAGGACTTAATAAAAGTTTCTCTCGAAAATCAATTTTTTTCTTTTCATGTTCATCTTTGATAATATCGGCGTATGAAGAATAACTTTGTAACTGAAGAATCTTTGTCATCATTATTTGTCGTCTGTTCGTCATTATCAGTTTTCTTTTCACTGATTCTAATTTGTTCCATTTCTTCAACTAGTTTCTTAGAGATATCAAAATTGTATAATTTCTTTCTTCATCTGTAACTCTAGAAAAATAAAGTAAGATAATAGTCATGATATGGTTTTGCTCAACTTACCATAACTAATCTGATTAAATGTTTGAGTTTTAGTATTTTTATCATATGCATACAAGACTTTGTTATGATTATTTTCATCCATGTGAGAACGTGCAAAACGACAAGTTAATCCATAATGGCAATAACCACGCGTTGAATAAATACAACATGAAGGCCCAATATCTTCTCCTTTTGTTTTTAAATATGTTTCAATATCATGAATAAAAATACAGTTCTTGTAGGAACAATTTTTAGCATTTTCTTCTCCTCCAACCAATGTTTTACTCAATTTAACATCTCGGGATTCCTTAAAAGGTTTTGGACGTGACTGAAATAAAATAATTATTGTTTAATTTTCATTAATCTATGTAGATTGGATGATAATACTTTATTTTGTCCTCGATTTCCTCTTTTATTATCACGTTTTTGTTTTTTTGTATAAATTGACCATCGTCACAACAACGTTTGTTATTTATTGAAACTTTCTCATTATCATTCGAAACTTCAACTTCACTATTAATTTCTTCCATTTTTATATATTTTTAAATTTTTATTTAAAATTTTCAGAACACATTTATAAATAAATATGTTCTTAAATCTTAACCTCACATTTACGATTTTAATTTATAATATTTTGAGTTTTGACATTTCAACACGTTAAAACTTAATTTGAGTATGAAAGCCTAGATGGCAACAAATTATACATATTTAAACATTATGTCGCCGGTTAATTTTCAAAAAGTTCTATTAATATTTTTTTAAATTTAATAAAAGACTTAACGATATTAATTGTAAACTCTCGAAGTCTCAGATTTCCTAAAACTAAAAATTAAACATTATTTTATTTGGTTTGAAAGAAAACCACCTTGTTTGTTATTTTTATTCTCAATTTTTTTTTCTAAATTAAATCAAAGTAGGCTAAGTAAAAAAAAGTCTATAAAAGTAAATAAACAAATATTAATTTTCAGTTGTCATTTGAAAATTTAAGAATGGAGTTCGGCAATATTATGTTTCCGTGTGATGTTTTAATTGTTGGCGAAATAATTCAAGATATTATCAACACTGCAAATAACATTATAGTTCCTTGTGAAAGTGAAAGTTTTGTTAATGTGCGTGAAATAATAAACGATCTTATTAGAAAAACAGTTAGAAAATCTTTTATCAGATCTTTTAAAGGACGAAAACTAGTTCAATTCGACGTAGCTGAAAATTCAAAAGAAATTCTTGATGCTTTTACGTATTTTGATTATTTAAAGTCCAGATGTGCAACAAAATCAGATTCTGATTCGATTGCATCCGAAGACTCTTTAGGACATTGTTCTAATTCATTGGAAATAGAACCTTGTCATACAGAAGAAATAACGGAAGAAGTAAATGTTGAAGCAGAATGTTCGGATTCTCAACTAAAGAAGAGAACAAGATGGAAGACTTTTAAAAGATCTGTGTACCACCTTTTCATAAGATGTTCGTGCCTTAAATTTTCAAAGGCAACGTAAGAGTAGTTTTAAGTGATTATTATGTACATACACATATTCAATTAACCAACTATAATTGAATATGTGTATGTATGTAATATTAGTTAAGTTTAATTTTAAGTATATTTAGATTAAGTAGTTGGCGTTCAGAACGAGCTCTCCTGATGATTTAGAATTTAAATTCCAAATCATCAGGAGGGCTCGTTTCCGAGCGCAAGGATAAACGATATCCAGACAAAATAAAAATAAGATTTTTTGTACCATTTTTTATCGATGTAATTAATAAAATAAATTTTATTGAAACAAATTTGTTGGTTTTGCATTTTTTTTTCTTGTTTGATTTATATCTAAGGATTCATATAGGGTGGTAAGTAATGGAATGGTAAGTATATGTATCACCAAATTATACTGAAATGATATTTAATTTAAATTAAAATTTGAATTGTTGTTGTTTTTTTTTTGTTATTCCAATGCAAAGAAATATTGTGTGATATTCCATACACACCCAATAACAATAGTAAGATGAACAATTTATTTTTTTATTTTTAATAAATTATTTATTATTTTTATGATTTTCATTTTACAAAAAGAGCTCAATACGCAAAGTGGTTTTCCCTTAGCCCACACAAATGATAGCATAACATAATATAATATGTAATAAGTGCATTAAATCAAATAAAAAATATAAATAAAAAAATATTTTATTGTTTTTATTCTGTCGTAGTTTAATTTAAAAAACTGTTATAGCATTTTTTTTCTACATTAATAAAAACCATGCAAGGCAGTGTGAAATTTGTGTCCATAAATTTAAAAGAAAATTGAATTTAGAATAAAATAAATAACGAATTTATATATTATTTAAAACATAAAAAGTTATAAAACATATTTTATGTAATATAAAACATATGCATTAGTATCCATATTACAAAATAAAAATGTAGATGGCGTCATATAAGTTTGGTATATTGTATGTTAGATGGTAAAATGTTGAACTAAAATTGGCCGCGCATTCAAAAATTTGGTTTGATATTTTTTTATATTAAATGATTAATTTTGAGATATTTTACCAACAAATAGTAGATTAAATGATGTAAATAAATTTGAATTAGTATAAGAATAGCCAATAAATTAATGTTAGTTAAAAAAATTTTTTTTTTAAGTGTTTAATTCAAATTTTGTGCAGTAAAAAATTTTACTACACATTTTTAAAAAAATATTTTTTTTGATTTTTTTTTAAACATTAATTATTTATTAATTATTTTTCGTATGTTCTTTAAGTTACAGTATTTGAAAATATTTAACAAAATCGACCGTACAAACCGTAATTAATAACAAATTAAACTATTAAATTTTTGTCTTGCACGTATAACGGTATGTCAAAATATTGTTGAAATAAAATGATTTATTGTGTATGAATTTAAAGTAATCTAAATAAAACTATATTTTTGTCTTGTTCCTAAAGTTCCAGTGACTAAATATAAATAATAAAACAGACCGTGCACTGTTTTGTTTTTAACAAATTCATTTGTTAATAAATTTTTTTTCTTCACGGATAAGCAACTGTCAAATGCATTGCAGTCATAAAAGTATTTAATTTGTTAAGTTTAAAATATGAACTGACCAGATTTTTATTTTTAGTGTGTTCCTGAAGTTCCAGTGCATCTAAAGAATAAATAAAATCCACCGTGCATAATTTAGTTGTTAACAAATGGACTTGTTTATAAAAAAAAATATCCTCGGAAAAATGTGATGCTGACATAAATGGATTTATTTTGTGGAGATCTACCAGTGAACTTAATCAAACTATATTTTAGAGTGTTCCTTGGAACTTTAGGAATCTATATAAATAATAAAATCTACCGTGCAGCCTTTAGTTATAAACAAATTAAAATCTTATGAAAAGTGGTCACGGATAAGCATTAAAGTTCTTCATATCCATTTACATTATTTTGTTATGTATTTGCTGTAAAAAAACATTTCTGAAAGAACTAAAAATATAATTAAAACAAATTATTTTGAAATTACTGTCTTTTTATTATTTATTTAATAATTTTTTAAAATATTTATAATAAATATAGTATGGTAGCATGAAAAAATCATTTACTCCACTCCACCATACAATTTCCCCTAGCTGTCAAAAGTGTGGATGGCTACTGTCAAAAGTGTGGCTAGAATCAGCTAACTCAAATATTCATTTTAAAAAAATCATAACGGCGACAATGTATTTGGGCTGTCAAACTGACAATTACAAACTATTTAAATTTTAATGTTTTTTTGTGTTTTCCAGTAATAAAAAAAGAAAGGTAAATTGATAATGAATTAGTTTTTAAAAATCTGTTACTAATGTTAAATTTTTTATTGCAACAGATACGAAAAGATGTCTCAAAAAGATGTACCAGAATCAAATACATTTACAAAATTACAGCAAAGTGAAGCAATCCGTTCCAATATTTTCAATATATCTCAATTAATTAATACAGGATTAAGTCAAGAAGCATTAGATATCTGTATAAGATTGTGTGAGAGTGGTGTTAACCCTCAAGCTTTAGCAGATATTGTTAATAAAATTAGACGGGAAGTAGTGGAAAATGAAGATGAAGAATAACAGTGACACCTAGAAATTTTAATTTAAGTATGATTCTTTTTAATTGTGGCTTTAATTTTCAGTTATTCATTATTCTATATTCACACTTATAGTACTACTACTTCTCTTCTGTTAATGTTAAAAAAATCAGTTAGTTTACACTGCCATTAATTGAATCTCATTTTCCAAATACATATATTGATTTACAAATTTATTATTAGTAAACACAAAACATCACAAACTTATACATAAAATTTTAATGGATTAACAAAAAAGATGTTCAAGGTTTAAAATAAAAAGAATGACAAAATTCTGACATTTTCGTCATAGCATGTAAAAATTCAATTTGACTCATTCCACCACTATGCTGTAAATCCATTTCATTTAATAACTAAAATTATAAGAAATATAAAAAAAATTATAATTATATAATTTACAAAATAAATTTATAAACTTACAATATCACAAATATGATCTTTTTCTTCATCTTGAAGTTTAGTTATTTTAGTTAAACGATCAATCACAATAAATAAATCATCTTTTGTAATTTGATTGTCATCATTAAAATCTTAAAAAAGAAAATCAATTTAAATAATAAAACAAAAAATAATTGTGTGTTGATCAAAGACATTCATTATTGTATAAATTCAAACAAACAGATTTTTTGAATAGTTGAAAATTCACATTTTTGTGTTCACACAAATTCGTTGAATTTATGAATTTTTAATAACAAAAAAAAAATATCTATACTCGAATTTTATTCAATTTCAATTCAAACCGTAACATATTATTTACACAAAATAGAATATACCAATATAATGTTGTTAAAAGGTAATTTAAATTTTTCTATTATTAACAATTTATAAAAATTTAAAAAAAATTAATTTACCAAACACTTTAAATGCCCATGCAGCTTTTACTTTTAATGGACAATTTTCAGACATCACAGATAATAAATCTAAAATATCTTCAAATGAAAAATGTTCATCTTTATATGAAGAAAATACAGTAAATAAACGATCACGAAATGGATTATACTAAAAATTAAATCAAAAACCCAATAAAATATTATCTTTTTCTGTCTATTGAAATTAAAACATAAAACAACAACAAATTATTAATTTTACTTTAATTTCAGGAAATATTTCCATCACAAATTGTACATGAAATCTATAATGAAAATCTCTCGACATTTCTTGAACACCTAAATTTGAAAACTTTTTTAAAATGCTGTAATGAAAAACAAAAACAAAAAAAAAATGTTGAATTGAAACAAATAAAATTAAAAATTTTAAATTATTGTTATTTTGATTTTATTTATTTTCTCTCTGTGTACGTGTGTGTGTAAAGAAAGGTAAACTTAAGAAATGATAACAATTTATTATCATTAATTTAATCAAAAAACTGAAAATTTTGTTACTAAAAAATTGTTCAGTTTCATCGGTGACCAATATTTTTTTTTATTAAATTTTATGATTTTTTGAAAAAGGAATTTTATTTAATTAAAAAGATAAAAATTACTAAATTATTTCCGATTTAGTTAAATATGTTAATTGAACATATTCATCTAGTTGTTCTGTTGATAAAATACTTTTATTTCCTCCCATTATTAAAAAAAACAGTGAACAGAATGATCAGAATGAATAGAATGAATAGAAAACACAATACAACATACAACAGACTTTAATTAATGTCAAATCAATACTAAAATGAAATGATTAATGAAAATAACTTTATGAACTGATACAATAACTGATAAGAAGAATAAATAATAAAATAAACTAATAAAAATTATTCTTAAATGATTAGATTAAAGTGAATTCATATTAAATTGATTTTATGATCATTTTTTTTTATACATACAATGAAAAAAAAAATACAAACACCAAAAGCAAGCCGTTAAATTCCATCACATGAACATGAATTTTAAACCAAAATTAGATGAAAAAATTTAATGTGTTTTCTTACTTCCTCCAATTCAAATTGAAAAATAAAAAGAAAACTTCTTTATTTTATAAAACACATTTATTTATTAATTAAAAAAAAAGAAAACAATGAAATAAATTAAAAGTATTGGAAATTCTTATTAAAATATAGATAAAAAAAAAAACAAAACAAATTACACATTTTTATCAAATTTCAAATTTAGTTTTCTTCCATGATTATTCTTTTGTTTACTTTACTGTTTATATTTTTAATTAATTTATTTATTATCGTCAAAAAGATATTTGGCGTTTTGCTTTAGCAATATTTGCATTTTTTGCACCAACTAATTTGTTTTGTTTTTGTAAACTTGTTGTTGTTATTTTTGTTATTTGATTTTTACCAGAAAAGTTTAAATTTTTTTGTGCTGATAATTTTTGTCGTTGTTCATTATCAACATTTTCACGTAAAACAGTAGAATTTTCATTATTTTTTGATGTACTTGATAAATTATTGTTTTTCATATTTCTAGCTAAATTATTACAATTATATGTTTGACTTAATTGATTTACATAATCAGTATTTTCTCCTAATTGCGGCAAATTAATATCAATTATATTTTCACTTGAAGTAGTTGTTGCTGTTATTTTTGTTTCATCTTTGTTTCTTCTTAATTTATAATCTTCAGCTGTTATATAACCACTTAATTTTATATTCTTTTTTATTAAATCCATTTTTTGTTTTTCACATAAATATATTTCATCAATTGTTTTACCTTGAATAACAGAATAGACTAATTTATTAGTCAGTCTGAAATAAAATCAAAAAAAATTAATAAATTACTTTGTATTGAAAATGAAATAAATTTTCTTTTACCTTAGCATTTTTTCACTTGTACTACCCATTTTTTCTTCTTCATATTCTAAGTATAATCTTTTAGAAACTCTTGCTAGTACAGAAACATATTGTTTAAAATTGATATGTTTAAATGTTATTTGTTTTGTTTGTAATGCCTGTGATACTGCCCATAAAAGTTTCTATTTAAAAAAAGACACAAATAAAAAAAAAAATATAATGTAAAGACAAATTAATTTCAAATTTTATATAATAATAAAAATTAATTCTACCTTTTTGTGACTATCAGTTAAATGTGTTTTAATTGATGAAGGCATTACAACTTCAGATGTAGTACGGATAAGTGATTTTCTATTATAATTTTCTTGTGTATTACTAATATCAGCTGTGACACATAAACTTTGACTTCTTGCAAATTTAGAACAATTAGCTAAATTTTCAGTACTTGAATCAAGTTCATTCATAACATAATTTTCATTGTCCATTTGTGAATATTTTCGTTTATATGAATTTGCTAAATTTTCTTGTTTATCCATTTCACTTATAGCTGTTAATGAATTATAACGCATTGTCATAATATTATCATTACGTTCATTAAATGTTGTAAATGATGAACATCTACTAAATTTTGCTGGTGAAAATAAAACACGTTTTGACTTTTGTACACGTAATGCAACTTCTGGTGTAAATGATGGTATACGATTTATTCTTGGTTTAGGTGGACTTTGAAATAATGCACGTTTTGATGTTTCACGTGATGGTCCAGCAGTTTGTTTCATAATATCAAATATATTCTCTTTAATTTTATTAGATGATGATGGTGTACGCTTTTTTCCTGGTGTTTTACGTTTTGGTGTTTTTACTCTTTTATTTCCTTTATCAGTTTTTCTGTAATATTTTTTTTTAAATGATAATAAAAAATGATAAAAAAAAAGAATTTTATGAAAAATTACATTGGATCCAGTAAAATTTGTCTTTCAACAACTCGTGAAAAATTTGTAGTATTAGTTGTTTTTGATTGACCAGCATTTAATAGTAAATTAGCTGATGAAAACATAGCACGTCTTCTTGCTAAATGACTAAGTCTACTACCAGGTGATTGTGTTAAATTTCTATAAAAATAAATACAAGTTAAATTTTTTGTAGTTTCAATTATAAAAAAAAATTACTTTAAACGAATTAAACGTTTTTTAGCACTTGATGGTGAACCAAATGTAAATGATGAACTTGTTTCAGCACCAATATTTCTCTCAACATATTTTAAACAAAGACTTTCAATCTTTTCCGTATAAGATGTACGATTTAAACTAAAATTATAATATTGTATTAGGACAAATAATTGAATAAATAATACAATAAAATATTACCATATTCCATGTGCCTGAGCTTTCATAACTTCTGGCCATGGCATATTTTTTGCCTCTTCTACAGAATGTTGTGGAATAAATAATGAATCTAATGTTTCACATTTTTCAAATGTTTTTTTTGTATCAATATCATTATTTTGATTATTAAAATAATCATCTTCATTTTCCTTATATAATTGAAGCATTCGATCTATATTTAATTGTGAAATGGTAACTGAAGGTGGTGGCAATACACCAGTCAAAGACATCTAAATAAAAGAAATAAAAATATGTATTTTTATAAATTGTAAATAAAAATATAATTTAATTTAAAAAAAAAATATGCAAACCTGTAAACGATTCATAAGGATTTTTTCATTTTTAACTATAACATTATCATTTGTAGAATCAATAGTACTTTTATCTACTGTAAATGGTGTATCTGTTTCTTTATTATCTGTGTCATTATCATCCAATTCTTCATCAGCAAATAAATCTGGTGATTTTTCATTTGTATACTTCATACAACTAGTATCATTTTCTAATAATTCTAAACTAATATTTAAGTTAATATTATTCTTTTCTATTTCTATTTGATTTTCAGGATTCTCGTCAATTTTAATTAATTCATTATTTAGTAAGTTAATATTTTTAGGCTTTTCCTGTTCTTCTTTATTTAAAATTTTGTCAATTTTACCATTAAACGATAAATCTTTTGTCACAACTTGTATATTGTTATTAATATTATTCGATAAATAATTATCTACAGCATTACAACTATTTTCTGATGAATATTGTAATTTATTTATTATTTGTGTAAATGTAGTTTTTATTGTATTTTCACAAAAATTATTTTTCAATTCAACAATTTCTTTTAATATACGATTTTTTTTATTGTCTACATTTTGATCTGATATAATCATAGAATCATTTGAGAATGAATGTAAACTTATAGTGTCATTACATTCAATTTTTGTTAATTTTAAATTTTCATGTTGATTATTGTACATTGAAAATGGTGTAGTATTGTATGTTTGATTATCATTATTTGACATATCAAAACCAATAAAATCTGATTCTTGACTTGAATATACATTCTTATTGTTTATATTAAGTAATTCTGGTAGAGAACAAATTTGTTCACCAAAACTTTTTTCCACAACAATATCCGATGAAGAAGACTATAAATTATTTAAGAGAATATAAAAAATTAAATAGGAATAATTTTTCAAAATTATAAAATAAAATACGAACCACACTTGTTGATAAACTTTCCGAATCATAACTGTTATTTATGGTAGTCATGACTATAAAATAGAAAACAAAACATTAATTAACAGGTAAATATATAATATATAAAATAATATTTTTAAATGTAAACTTTTTAGCTAATGATAAAATCACTCCAGGCGACATCGATAATTAAGCATTTTTCTTAGACTGAAGACATATTATTATATTTTTTTTCTATTATTTAAATACTTCTTGCAATTACACATATCCAAATCACTCATTTTCCTTGTTATTATTTGATTTTAAAATGAGTGAATAATAAATTTTAAAATTTTACAGAAAAAAAACTGGTTTCCCACCAAATGAAACTAAAAATGTCACTAACCTTTTGAAAATAAATAAAAATTTACATTAAAATAGTCCTAATATTAATATTTAATTATTAGAATAATAACACATTTATTAATTAATAACAAATGGATTAAAATGGTCAAATATAATAATTAAAACTTAAGACTTTTTCATTGAAATTTGCCAAATATATTCTTCATGTTTGACTTCCACGACACAACACGAACCAAGACGAAGGAAATTCAAAATAATAAGAACGAATTTAACACAAAAAGTTTTGATTGGGCTAAAATCTCTACGTATGCAAATGTATTGTAGACTTAACATAGTGTTCTCAGATGAGATTTATACATTCGTGTTTGTAGCGTTTTTACCAAATAAATAAAACGTCAAACCATTTCTGTATTTTTTCAAAACAAATATTCTAAAATTGAAAAAAATAATAAAAGCAATAATATATTGCTTATTCTAAAGTTCAAACGATTTAACAAGTGTATATTATTATACATAAGTATTAACTTTCAAATAAAAAACAACTAAGAATATAATTCTCAGAAATATTGACTGAACAGGACTCCTTTTGATCACTTTTATCAAAAATGCCGTTAACAGCCGAAGTCGCACAAGTGCAAGTTAAAGTAATGAATTTTTATTTAAGTCTCTACCATATTATATTGTTTTGTTTTATTGATATTTTTCAGGATAGATTAAAAGCTCTCCAAAGTCTTATTCACGAAATTGAGAACGAAAGAAAAAAAAATGAAATTAATTTGAATAATATTTTAAAAGCTCAAGATAAGCTCATAGATGATAAATCTTCTGTGCTTCAGGTAACTTCCTTTATTCTGAAAAAAAAATGACTAAAAATTGTATTCTCATTCCAGCATAAGGTTAAACAACTATATAAAATTGGTATAACAGATTCTTTACAAGAAGAAACTCTTATTCGTCAAGCGTTGGGAAAAATACAAGAGATAAGATCTATCAGAAATGAAAGACGTATTCAAGCAAGGAATGGAGGAAATAAAGAAACCATTCGTCGCGGAGCTCTTATGAAAATGTTACAAATTTCTGCACAAACTTTGCCTTTGTTTGTCAGTAAGCCTGGCGAAAAAGCTCCTCATTTATGTGGTTCAACATCAGCAGATAGTACTTATATTGCAAAGGTAAACAAAACAAAGTAAGTTATGAAAAGGTGTTAATGTAATAAATTTCAGACTGGCGATATGGTTGCGGCTCTAGTAAAAGGTGTAGATGAAGAAGAAAATTGGATACTAGCTGAAGTTGTACAGTTTCTACCAGGTCAAAATAAATATGAGGTAAATCTTGGAATTTCTATTCATTAAAAATGTTTAGCATATATAATTTTTTTAAAAATAGGTTGATGATATTGACGAAGAACAAAAAGATAGGCACATTTTAAGTAAAAGGCGTATTGTCCCATTACCGTTAATGAGGTTAAATCCAGAAACTGATGGTTACTGTTTATTTCCAAAGGGTACAACTGGTACGTTAAAAAAAGTTATATCATTTTTAAGGAAAATTATTCTGTAATTTATCTATGATTTTAGTAATGGCTCTTTACCCTCAAACAACTTGTTTTTATAAAGCTGTAATTAATCAGCTACCTCAGACAGCAACTGATGAATACGAAGTATTATTTGAAGATCCCACTTATTCAGATGGGTATAATTTGTTCATATGTTATAATTACAAACTAATTAACTGATTTTTTCTTTCACAGATATTCACCACCTTTTTTTGTTGCTCAGAGATACGTTATTGCAATTAAACAAAGTAAAAAATTGGGTAATACATCTACATGACAGCAGGAAGGATCCTCAAATCAAGAATAGATTTGAGTTGATGAATTACAAATAAAAAAGATCACTTTAGCTAATATTTATTTTTTTTTATAATTTGTTCAAGACAATTATACATAATTCTTAATTTTATTGAATTTCATAAAAGAGTCGTCCTCAACTCTGCCAGGAAAAAAATAAATAAATGGTTTTTTTTATTTTTTTTTTATAAATTAAGAATAAATAAAACACTTGTTCTTATTTTGATTTAACTTTATTCTTCCTTTTCTCCTTTTAAAACATTTTTTTTTGTTGACTATACAGAATTCCTTTTTTGTGTCTTTTTTTTTATTTTTTTTTTTTCTTTTCAAAAAACATTGTCTTCTTTTTGTTTTTTTTTTATATTTTCTGTTTTATATTTTTTTTTTTATTTTCTATTTTCTATTTTTTTTTTTCATGATTTTTTTCATCTTTTTTTTTCCTTTTTTTATATTTTTTTTTAATTCATTTTTTTAATCCTTTTTTTCTTTTTTTTGTTTTTTATTTATTTTTTTTTTGTGATTTTTGCAGTGGAGATGTTTCAAAAAACATTATTTCAGCTACTTTTTAAAATGAATTTTTCTTTTTTTTTGTTCATATTATATTATTTTTTTTGTTCATCTTTTATAATATTATTATTATTTTTTTTTTATTGGAAAGAAGACAAATAATGTTTTTTGAAAATATTTTCAAATAATGAATAACTAAAATCTGAAACAATATTTCAATATGAAAACAGGTAAAATGTAAATACAGTAACATGCAATAAAGTGTAGGAGCTGATTTAAAATAAATTGTGCAATTTTTCTAAAGCATGCAAGTTCCAATTACACCCTTTGAATTTGTTCTAAAATACAACAAAATCAGTTTATGTTCGATTATTGAAAAAATAACATATTTTTTAAAAAATAAAAATTAAATGAAAAATAAATTAAGAAAAAAATAAAAATAAAATAAAAACAATTACAAACAAACTATCCGTTATTTTTTCAATAATATTGCTTTCATATTTCAAAACAAATATTTTAGAAATAAAAAGCGTATAGTAAGAAAATTTCAATCGTCAAAATTTCACCCGTCTGCAGTAAATATAATGATTGTAAATTTCTGACAAATGTCGAATTAATTTTCGCTTTGACGATCAAAGATAATTTAGAAATTTTATCAAATTTCAATTACTAGATAAAACAATTAGTTTACCTTGTATGACGTAATGTATAAAAAACACATTTTTTATAAAAATTATAATAAATTTCATAAAAAATGTTATCAATAGGGGGCAAAGTAGTTGGCCCGCCCTCTGTAACCACGTCTGAAAAATTGACAATACATTGAATTTTTCTTAGATTTTTGTCGCTAAAATAAAACTTATACTTACAGAGGCCTTTTTGATCCTCTAAAACTTGTGTGACAGCATGCACCACCACGTCCTACTCTTGCAGTCCTTCCTCGAAAACCTCTTGGAAATCTATTGGTTGTTGATAGTCCTGGACGGTTGGTCCTTTTCGGTAAAACCTATAGAAACAAAAATTAGAAAAAAAAAACAATTATGAAAAAAAATTATTTATACCTTAATTTGTCTTCCTCGAAACAAAGTTTCATTCATTGCAAGGGCTGTTTCTCCATATTCTTTTGCTCCAAATTCAATATAGGCAAAACCTTTAGGATGTCCATCCACTTTATTACATAAAATAGTGACTCTATTAATAGTACCACAGCCGTGAAAATGAGCTTCCAATTCTTCAGCAGTTGCTCCATAGTCCACGTTTCCTACATAAATAGAACGATTGTCTATTTCAGCCTTTTCCTCAAGAGATAATATTGGAGCTGTAGGGGAACCCAAAGTCATTTGTTTTGTGACTTCAGATTGTAACTGTTTTAATTTTTCGGCTTCTTCCTCCATTTCTTTAACTCGTGCTTTAATTGCTTCTAACTCAGGCTCTATTTGCATATTCGCATCATCCTAAACCATATTTAAATAAAACTATTAGTGCTGATTTTATTGACCTTATAATTAAATTAGTCATGTATCAAATCATCTTTATATTTAGTAACAACAGTTGTTAATGAATAATTAAAAAAAGAAAAAACGAAGTTAATGTACGTCTGGTTTGACAAATGATAATAAAATTTATAAATAATTATCAAATAACACACAGACGATAAAGGGTAAGCATTTTTTTATACCTCAGTTTCGTTTAACAATTCTGATTCACCATTAGCATCATCCAAATTTTCCAAAAGTTGGTCTTCATTTAATGAAATATCTTCATCAGCCATTTTCTATAAATATCTTTATAGGAAAAAATTTCAGTAAAATAAAACTTTGCCAAACACACAAAAGTATAAATCAATAACATACATGAAATATATTACACCAATTTGTAAGAATAATACAAAAGATTATTAATAAATATACTCAATTTTGGATGAGTATAAAACTAAATTGAATATTTAAACTATATTTACAAACTAAGAGACTCCTATTAATAAGATGATTATGAATTTATTTTCCCAAAATTTTTTTTGGTAACGCGTTCTTTCCAAGACAAAAATTAAATAGGCATTATTGCCATCTAAAATTTTCTAACTTATATATTCAGCATCATCGAGAGTATAAAATTGATTCTAGAATTTTTGTTGTCAGCAAACACATCTGGCACCCCCTACCAACCGAAAGAAAAAAAATTTATAACGTCAAATTTGCTAAGTGAGGTTATATGTTATATTCAAAATTTATTTTAAATTATTAATTACGATAGAAAATGGCAACTCGAGCTCGAGCATTGATTCTTCTAGGACAATGTGTACCTTCGGTCAAAATTAACGCATCAAAAATTAGAATTAGAAAAATGGAACTTGACCAAAATTTACTAATGGTAAAATTATAAAATTTTGTTTAGCGTTTGATTATTTGTCAATTCTTTTTCAGTACTTTAAGAAAGATGAATATTTATTTGCACATGATCCTGATAAAAAATGTAAAACTGGTGACATAGTGTTGATTAAAGAACTTCCACAAAAACTGACTAAACTCATCACACATTCTGTCGAAGAAATTGTTTATCCATTGGGTGATATAACAGATCCTATAACTAATAAAAAGTGTGTAGTTGGAAAATATAGAGATGAAATAGAAGAAGCTACAAATTTATATGGAAAATCGGCAAATGCATTTGATTATACTAAAGCGGCTGACCGAGGTCGTTTGGAAGGTACCAGAGATTTTACACATCAAGAAACTTATATTAAGTATCACGAAGATGGCAAAGATCAACCCTTTGCTGTATAAAAATTTATTAGGTAAAAATGTAGTCTATATTTAAATTCAAATAAAGTCAACTTTTATAAAATACATATAGTTATGTACATATTTATAATTTATTGTAATTGTAGGACATTGATAACATAACAATTTTCACTTCGTCTGTAAGTAATTTGTTAAAGTTGAACTTTTTTTTTGTTTAATTTTTAAACAAGATTGTATTCTTAATTTGATAAAAATTAAAATTACAATAATATTATTCAAGCCCCAAAAATTCTCGTTCAAGTGCAGCGCCCATCATATTCCATTCACTATCATCCTCTTCATCAATAGGATTTTCACTACCTTCACTGGCAGCGTCTGAGCCCATATCTAAGTCTGATGGTAAATCACCACCTGTATACAAAAAATTAAAGATATATTTAGATTTTTTTTTAATTCTAAATCTGCTTACCTCTTCTAAATTTTGCGCTCGGCATTTCATCTTCAGATGAACTACTTTCATTTTTGTCAATTTGAATATTTTCATCTTCTTGTACAAATACAATTTTTTCAGCTTCTGGTCTAGAAAAAAAACTTACATTTACGTCTTCCTTTTCTTCTTGTCTTTTTCTCTTTCGCAAGACTTTATCAACAGGAGGGTTTTCTATAAATTCATATTAATTTTAGTTTAGTTTTTGATTTAGATTTTAAATTATTTATTTACCTATATCTACAGGTTCATCATCACTAGAACTAGATTCAAAAAATTCTTCGAACTCTTCATTCATTTTAGCAATATCAGCATTTGAAAAACTTAACAATGGATTTATAGTGTCAATGAATTTTGGTTCTGCCACAGCAACGACTCCCTTTTCCGGTTTAACATTATAGTTAACAGTATGCTCTTAAAAAATATATTAAATTAATATATGCATAACTAATAAATAAATAATAATTTGTATTACCTGGACTTTGACAATGAGGTGGTGGCTGCCTAGACTTATTCAACTTATTAGAATTTAATGGAAATATTTTTTCTTCTACGCATTCCCATCTTTCAGCACATGACCATAACCAATCGGGTCTAACAATTTTCACATGAGGTCTTTTTCGTGCTGCATTTACTTTTAATGTTCCTGCAGTTACTGCCACAAGATGAGTGGTTTTTGTTTCTAACATTTGTGTTACATTCGCACCTAAACAAGTCGCAATTTGATAAGCTTTACTTTGTGTTAATTTCATATGATTAGGTACTAGTCCAGAAAAAACTAAATTTTTTCCTACCAAAACTTCTGATCGTATTTTTGGAATTAATAATTTTAAATCTGGAATCTTAAATTAAAGAATAAACATTTAACTAAACTCATTAGTTGACTATAAAAATGTATAATTTACCTCTTTCGTTGTCTCAAATATACTATAAAATCTTTTATGAATAAGTTTTAAAATTTCTTCGAGATATAAAAGATAATCATCAGGATCTTCTATTTCTATTAATTGATCTTCTTCACTAATTGTGTTAACAATTTTTTCATCAATTTTGATTTCAGTTGGAATTGTTTCATCTTTTGTAATTTCATCATTTTGCTCAGTAGCCTTATTTTCTTCTTCTACTTCATCTTTAATATCACTAGATTCTACAATTTCAATACCTTTTATGCCGGAATCTATGACAGACTCATCAAGATTATTTTTTTCTTCAGGTACTAGACTATCACTACTTTCCGATGTTTTATCTTCTTCATTTGCTTGGAAAGTTTCCTCTTTGTCTTTCTCTTTTTCAGTTTGTAAATCTAATAGAGCAATTATATATTTATCAATATACATTAGAAAAAATTCAAAATGCTAAATTTTTAACAATACCTTTCAAATCCAATCCTTTTCCGTGTACCTCATTCTTAGAAAATCCTGGTGGTGCATTTATATCTCCAGTATGTTGAAAAAAGTGATATGGTTTAACCTTGAAATAAAAATAACAATTATTCTTATTCATTTATTTTTTTTTCTATGTACCTGAATTAAATTTGAGGTCATATTCCATACATCTTCTCTATCATCAATAATACAAACCATTGAATCACCACAAGGAAATAATGCTCTAAAACATACAATTTAAATTAATCACTAAAAATTCCATATATTTACTATATAATGTGATCATTACTTTAAATTGTCTATTTTACACGTTGCATTAAAACATTCGTCTCGTGATAGAATACGATGTGAAAAATATTTTCCATCTTCATCTAAAAAGGTAGCGATTGTATGTGCGTAATCTCTAGCACCAAACGTACATATATGTAATTCAAAATATGGAGCCATATTAGCTAAAAACTGAGGAGTGCCTGGTCTCAATCGTGTATGATACCAAGGTGAATTTTGACCATATAATTGAAAATGGTACACATCCTAAACAACAAAATATTTCAATGTTAATTAAATTTAACTAATACATAAACTGATTTTTTTACTTTTAAATTATTTGGAACGGTTTCATTTGTTGTATGAATTAAAGTTTGATCTAAATCAACTAATAAAACTAATTTACGATCCTGTAACAGTCTTTCAGTATCCTCTTGTCCTAATTTTAAAGCTAATTTCTGGGTTACTTTTAATTCAGGTACAGAGTGAATCATTGGAACTGAAGCTTCCGATATTCCCTGTAATATAAAAATACAAAAATATAAAAATGTGACATATATATTTTTTATTAGCGTGGTTTACATTTTCATTTTGCCTTAAATCTGCTCCACAATCTGCACACATATCTTTTATAACAGTTGTATGACTACATTCTGATAATTCCAAAATTGGTACTCTAAAATAAAATAAAATATTTAAATTTTCCCGCCATAATAAGTAAATATTTATACCCTTTTTTAATGTTGTCGCCCTCTTTGAACAATCTCCGTTTTACGACGCCACTTTTTGTCTTACTTTTCAATTGTTTAATTTCTTTATCATCACTATCAATTAGTTCGTAAAGTAATATTAATTGGCCACTTCTTACTTGAAAACCTTCTCGTACTTTCCATTTTATAATTTTTATGCAAGTTTCAGCACACACAGCTATTAAAATATTTTTATCTTTATCTGCCATTTCATTTTTTTTACACTGAACTCTAAATTGACATTAACTATAAAAACTCTCAATTATTTTTTCTTTAAATACTATTTTTATTAATTATAAGCGAACTATTTATACAGAAATAGAGAGGATTTTAATATTTAATAACTTCCACTATTGATTTTATTATTAAATATATGTAATTTCTTTAAAAACGCGCAATTCTCGAATCAACTTGATGTCTAAAAAATACGACTAAATTAATTTGATGTTTTACATGTAGTTAGCGCTGTGTTCTGTTTGAAGTAGTTTTTGACAGCAAAGTAAAAAAATCTTGTTTATTTTGTTTCAATTTTCCAGCCTTTTTTTTAAATTTTCTTGAATGATCCGGTTTCCAGCTAAGTGATCATTAAATAAAAAATCTAAAATAAAAAACATTCAGGTGCATGCACAATTGATAAAAAATGAATTTAAGTTGCATTATTTGTTCAGATTTATTTTCTTCTGTTGATGATGCTTATGTTACAAATTGTGGACATATTTTCCATTATAAATGCATAATTCAGTGGTTAGAAAGGTAAAAATATAGAGAAGTTATTCAGGAAAAAATAATATATTTTAATTGATTTTAGATCTAGAACATGCCCGCAGTGTCGAAGCAAAACAAATGAAAAAAGTATTCACAGGGTTTATTTTAATATAATCAATAATGATACAACTTTAGATTCAGGAGCATTGCAATGTCAAGTAGATGATCTTAATTTGAAAATAAAAGTAAAGGACTCTGCAAATAAAGCGGCTGAGGATGAAAACTTAAAATTACAAGAAGAAAACAAGAAGAATAAGTAAATTTAGCTAAATTTGTTGGTTCAATTTAAATACATATATGAAATATACTTAATTCCAGACGATCAATTCAACTATTACATGATAAAGTTAAAAAATATGAATTTCTATCCTCAACATATGCTGATCAAGTAACTAGGAACATTATTCTTATTTATCTGTACCATTACCAATTTTCTTCTTTTAGATTAAATCCTTAAAGTTTGAGTGTGCACATTTAGAAGACCTTAAAAAGGAAATAAATCATCTTAAAGGAAAAATTGAACTTATGCATACAATTGAATTTGTAGTAACTGCAACTATGCAAGAAGTAGAGGAACTATTAACAAGAGATAGTAACCCAAAAACATTAGCTGTACTTGTCGCTTCTTTAAAAAGGTTGTTTGATTTTGATTTTAATCAAAAAAATTTGTAATTGATGTTTTATGATAACAGGGAGCTAAGATCAAGTGAAGCAAGGAGAAATGATTTAAGAGTTGTCTTAAAAAATACACAGCAAGACTTCCGAAAAGAACAAGAAACAAGAAGGTGAATCTAATACTCTTATTTATATATTTTTATTTAATTAAATGAAATATTTCAGGAAATTAGAAGAAGTAATAAGTGAAATTGAAAGTGAGAATTATAAACTCGTAGAAGAAGTAACAAAAAAGTAAAAAACAAACTTAATTGTATTTTTAATTATTTTGTTCATTTTTAGAAAAAAAATTTAGAAAAAGGATCTCTCAAACTAAATTCTGATGAAAATATTAGTTTGAACATATCTAAAGATTTGAAACGAAAGTACGCTTCCACATCAAATACACAATCACCCAGTCTTGTAATTAAAAAACAATGATATATAATGTAAAAATATATTTAATGTTAAATATTTTACTTTCAGTCTGAAAAGGTTAAAATAATACAAAATTCAGATTCTCCGTATTTAAAAATTAAATCAAGTAGTATAGGACTAGCACCATTATTAAAATTGGGACCACAAAATGCTGAACATTCCAACGTTACAGAAAGGGTAATTCATTTGATTAATTAAAACATATTTTCAATAATATATTGTATTTCTAGCTTTCAATATTTAAAAAACCAAGAATTTTGGAAAATCTAGGAGTAAAAGCGGAAAGTAATTATGCTTTTAATGGCTTAGGAATATCGCAGAAAAAAGAAAATTTTAAGTCCTTTGGAGAAACCAAATCCACGGCAGCTCGAATAAAAAGTGGTAGAATAAAAAAAATTGATATTTAGAATTTAAGAAATACATATTTAAAATTTCATTAATTGTTTATTGATGTTGTTACCGAATAAAATGTTAAAAACTAATTTTCTATTTTAAGTATTAATCCCACAACACTTACCTAATTTGATAAATAGAGAAAGAAAAACATAAGCGACAAGGATGAGCATCTCTTTACTTTTCTTAATTTCAATCTTTGACAAATTACTTCGAAGAAAATCAAACAAAAATTTTTAGTTCACAGTATTTCTTCACTTAAATACATTTTTTTTATAAATATTTACAAATGTTATATTTTGTTACATAACACGAACTTTTCTAGCATTTCTGGATTTCTCCTTAAAATATTGTTTAAATAATAATTTCGGTTGAACCAAGTTCATCATCAGAAGGTAACTCAATTTTATTAGCATTAATGAAATCTCTGCTTATTGGTTCCTCTCCAGCAAGTTCACGCTTTCTAAGTTCTAAGTATCCTTCTCGTTGAGCCCAATCACGCAATTGGGTGTCGGGAAGATAGGACCAAACAAATGTTCCCCAAACAAGGCACAGAGTCACAGAGACGAAAAATGACCCTCTCATTGATGATCGGTCCGTTGCTTCATCTTTGTAATCAAAACCATAACTAACCCAATTTTTGTTTGCAGTTGTGGTTGGTGCTTCGGTTTTTGGTAGTACTACAGTTGCTGTATCCCTTTTTTTGTCTGAAGTAGATATCAAACGGGCATTTTTTGAGCTTGACACAAGAACATTTCGTAGTGATAATATTCTATTTAATCGGATTAGACCAGCCATTTTCACGAGGAAAATTAAAAATGAAAAATTTTATTCGCAATTATCTAATTCTGTCACTGACTGTCAAATGTTAATATGTCCACACTGAACTTAAACTAGACAAAAATATATGTCACTTCAAAACTGATCAATACCCAGCAGGGAAATCAGCGTTTATTCAGTGCTGCATGAGTGTTTATGCATAAATACCCAAGTGTTTACGATAAACGCTGACACTAATAGTGTTCAAGTGTTTATGTTTCATATAAGGTGAAGCCGTACGTAAACGGTATTTTAAAGCATTGATTCAGTGTTTACGAATAAACACTCTCGTCAGCACTGACTAGGACCTTGAACATAAGCTCTCTTTTAGAGTTCATTTACAAGTAGTAATAAAGGGGTTCATTTTTTTCTAAATTAAATGCAAATTTCTATTAAAAAAACTAATTTATTTGTAAATATAATTGTTTTTTACATTCTTATATTATAATAATTCATTGTAAATGAATAGCATACATATTGTCTTCCAGTTTTCCAGAAAGTTATTCATACAAACTGTCCAGCAATTTTCCTTCTTTGCATTTATTGTTAAGCTCGTTCAGATCATTGGGTGTTGTAATTGGTAGGTCTATATTGTCCATTGTTTCCTATTCTTTGTTTTGAACAATGTCTAAAATTTTATGTTGAATATTTTTAATGAAATTAATGTTGACATCCATCTTTGCCAGTTCTTTTAAAATTAGGTCTGAAATTTGTATAAATTTTTATTATTTACAATAAATATATTAAACAATAACACTTACCATAAGCTGTATTATTGTCTGTTTCATTATTAACGTCAACATCAATATCGGTTTCAGGTACTGTAAAGTATAATTAATGAAAAAAAAATTAATAAAAATTATTGTACTTACAATGGACATGCTCTATATGGTTGTTCGATATCCTTTTATTTATAAAATCTAAGGAATTAGGGCTCTGGGTAAGAGAGTCATCAAATGACTGGTGATTTAATATATCAATTCTACTTTCATCTTGTGAATATGCTAAAATAAAATAAATGAAGCATCTTTTTATAACCAGTATGTTATTTCCATGCTTGCTAATAATTACATTCACTAAATTCAGCTGGCGGCTCTTGAAAACGGTTTTCTGTGTTTTCTGTAAAAGATAGTTAAGTTAAAATTTACAAATAAGAACTTTTTCTTAAGTTAGAACTTACTAGCATCATTTAATTAGAGAAATTGTTGTGTTTGAGGAGATTTTAATTTTGGTTGTTCAGTTATTATTTGTACAGCTTACTCACAACTAGTTGGAGCTGTAAAATTAGCAGATTCTTTTTTTTTATTTAATAAATTCGCATATTCTTTGCAAAGTGCTTTTTTCTTTCTTGAAATTTGGCGTCGCAAATTTTGATTATTTAACTTTTTATTTAAATAATCCATTTCACTAAATTTAAATATTAATAGTTCCAATGAATTACCAAAATGTTGGACCTCAAAACACGACACCATATTGTATTGACATAAATAAAATCAAAATGTCATAACCAACACCACAGAATTAGTAAATTCTCATAAACACACACATGTAGACCTGTTTATGCGTAAAGTCTTTATAAGTGCTATAAAAGGTCTTTAAAATCATATACAATCGACGGTATAAGAACACTCACCACAAATAATTTTTGTTTCACTCTTTCTCATTGAATTTTTGTAGAACGTCTGTCTTTGCTTTCACCGTTTATATAGTGTTTATTAATCTCTCGCTTACGATTTCTCTGCTGGGTAACTTCAGTTTTGAACTGTCAAATCTACAACAACAACGACAACAAGTTTAATTTTATTTAATCTGAAGAAAAGTAACGTGTCGAATAAAACATATTTATTAAAATGCAAATAATAAGTTTAATTATAATTAGAATATGCTAATTATCATTCATAATTCAATTATCTGTGACATATGATAGTCATTAAGTAATATTAAATATACACATCAATTTTGCATTAATTTGTATGACGTGTCGATTTCTATACAAATTAAAGAAATATAAATAAAGATGAGTGTTAGACGTAGGCAGGATAATGATCATAATAATGTTGCAGTACGAACTCCTTTAATTGATGAAGAGAAACATGAAGAGAGTAATCTAACAGGTGATTACTTGAATATTGCAATATTATTCTTTCTATATCTTCTGCAAGGTATTCCACTCGGCTTAACAGCTGCAATTCCCATGTTGTTGCAGAATAGAGGAGCTAGCTATAAACAACAGGTAAATTATCTGATGTAACAAAATATAGTATTAAGTATTGTAGCTTTATTCTTTTAATTTCTAGGCTGAATTTAGTTTTACTCATTGGCCTTTTAGTATGAAACTGTTATGGGCACCTATTGTTGATTCTTTGTATTGGAGTCAATTTGGCCGAAGAAAATCTTGGCTCATACCGACCCAATATCTGATTGGATTCTTTATGTTAATTCTATCAACTCAAGTAAATCAATGGCTTGGAGGAGACGGCTTACCGCCAAATATTAATATTCTTGCATCCATATTTTTCTGTTTGAATTTCCTTGCTGCGACGCAAGATATTGCTGTAGATGGTTGGGCATTAACAATGCTTAAACGATGTAATGTTGGTCATGCTTCTACTTGTAATAGTGTGGGACAGACTGCGGGGTATTTTCTCGGTTATGTTGCGTTCATTGCACTTGAATCACCAGAATTCTGCAATTCATATTTAAGAAATGAGAAAGCTGATGAAGGTCTCGTAACATTACCTGGGTTTCTCTGGTTCTGGGGAATAACATTTTTAATTACAACAACACTTGTTGCATTATTTAAAAGAGAAAATAAAAAATCCGATAATCTAAAAACAGATATTGTAGAACCGGAATTAAGCATTTGGGAAACATATTCTTTGTTATTTAAAATGATGAAAATGAAATCAATACAAATATTAGCTATTGTTTTATTAACTGTGAAAATATCATTCGCTGCATGTGATGCTGTAACATCATTAAAACTAGTAGATGCTGGTGTACCAAAAGATAAATTGGCATTACTTGTTGTACCATTGGTTCCATTACAAATTATATTGCCTTTATATATAAGTAAATATACATCAGGACCAAAACCAATGAATGTTTACGTTAAAGCAATCCCATTTAGGTTAATATTTTCAATGTTTGCACCATTAATTGTTTATATAACGCCATACATAATAAGTGATCATCATATACCAACATACTATTATATTATCCTACTTATTGATTATGCTATCTATCAGGAAAGTATTTAAATAATGTTTTCTTTAAAAATCATAATATTATTGTATTTTTCATTAACATTTTTAGATTACTCTATATAGTATGTTTGTCGCAGTAATGGCATTTTTTGCAAGAATAAGTGATCCACGCTTGGGAGGTACCTATATGACATTACTAAATACAGTTTGTAATTTAGGAGGTAATTACCCAAATACAATGGCGTTATGGTTAGTTGATGTTCTTACGTGGCGTTCCTGTATAAATACTGGAGAAACATTTGATAGTAATAATAATAAATGTGACAATCAAAATGAACAAACGGTTTGTTTTCAAAATAATTTAAAATTTTAAAAGAGCATTGTTTTTACAAATTTTATAATTTTAGGCTTGTACTGCGTCTGGTGGAACATGTAAAATAACAACAGATGGCTACTATTTGGAATGTATTATATGTTTAGTTTATGGTATATTATGGTATTTATGGGGTAAATCTAAAATTGAATATCTACAAAAATTACCAAATAAAGATTGGCTAGTTCCAAAATTAAAAGAAAATAAAGCAGATCATAGATCATAGCAATTAGTTAAAAATGTATGACAAATTAGGAGTATTAAGTAATTTGTGTTTTGTTTTATCAACTTTATCAATAATAATTAAATTATTATTTTTAGACATTTTATGATTATACATATTTTTCGGAATAACATAATCGTGATAAAAAAACTTAATATAATAAATAACTGTTTTTATGTATTATAAATATTGAAATTATATATTTAGAAAAAAAGAGTGAAAATATGTGCAATTTTGTTGTTTTTTAATTTTGCATCAATCCAGCAATTTATATTAAAACAAAAAAAAACAAATACTTAGTTAATAATTAGAAATAATTCCATGAATTAGGGAACAAAAGAAAAGGAGAATATAATTTATTTATAATTTAAAAACTTGTAAAATTTATCAAAAGGCGACATTAAAAAAGGGAAAAATTTAAACCATTTTTTTTTTCTTATAATTTTTATCACCTTTTTCTAGATTTTTGAATTGATTTCAAATTTCTAATACATACTAGATTCCAATTCAAAGTTCATATTTATAGTTTTAAGTATTTTTGTTTACAAGAATAATACAAAAAGAAGAAGAAACCAATTAAAATTCAATTTCCTATTAAGTTTAAAATTTGGGATTAAATAGATTTTCATTAGGTGTTTTGTAATTAAAATCATTAAATGAAAGATAAACCAAGTATAATTGAGTATTAATACGTAATAAATTAGTCCAATTATAATACCGTTACTATTTAATAATGAATGTAATTAAGAAGAGTGACAAAAAGAAAACAGTATGCAGCTAACTTGTTAAAATGTTTTAATTTAAGAAAGTAAAATATTTTTCTTTTAAATTCACAAAAAAATTTCTTTTTTTCCGGCTTTCACAGGTTTTGGTATTTTAAATTTATTCAATTTTGTTTTTTATTTAGAAAAATAAAATAAAATATCAACTTTTTGACAATAATGTTTTTTAATACACAATTTTTGTACACATCCACACACACACATACGTATGCATATAAGACTGCATATGTATAGATTTGTATAATGTTATAATAAAAAAAAAATGTTTGACAAACACATCTTTTTTTTTTGAACAATAAAATATAATTAAATATATGGAAGTTATAAATTAGATGATTTTTGTTTTAATTTATTATTTTTGTTATAGTATAGAAAATAAACAATAATTTAAAGTTAAAAGTTTGAATTGCGGGTGAAGGACAAATAACAAATTGATGTTGAGAATAAATGCAATTTTTGAAATTATAGGTAGATGTTTTTAGAGTTCTACGTTGGAATGATTCGTTTATTTTTTAAATGTAAATCTGTGATGGAATTTTAATGAGACAGAAAAATTTAAAAGAGAATCTTACTAATTGAATACTATTTAAAAATTTATGAATGAATATCAAATTAAATACTTATTTAAAAAAAATCTATTCCAAATGATGATTAAAGTAATCTAAAATTGTCTTACATAAAACAAAACAAAATGCATATCCAAACATAGTAAATTAGAGAATAAAACAAATTTTTTTAAATATGAAAAGGAAAAAAATATATATTTTTTTGTGTGTTTAATGTGACATTAAATAATGAATAATTGTTAGGAGAATATAAATTGAAAAAAAAATATATATTATATAAAAACTAAATTTGGTACAAAAAATTAATTTTTTTTTCTTCTTTCGAAATGGTTTTTTTTTTGTTTTCAACGGAACAAAATTTAGACAATTTTTTTTTCTTATAATTATTAAAATTATTTTATAAAAAAATATAAAATGATTGTGATTTTCTTGTTTGTGTTGTGGTTACGTGTGTTTTTGAATTTGAGTCTGTTATCATTTCAATCTTTTCACAGCAATAAAGTTCCAACGAATTCTTTTAATTCGGGAATGGTTATACTACTGACAACAGCATTAAATTGTTCAGGAAAATCTTGATGGATTTGTTTCATAAAGTTGAACATAAAATCTCGAGATTCTAAAAAAAAAAATTAAATAAAGGGTAAATAACGAATATTCAATTAATATTGATTGTACTCACCATCGGATGAATATTGTTTTTGGAACAATGCTTGAAGTAATAATTCGATAATACGAACAATATGTTCAACTAATTCAGCTCTACCTTGTGTATAAACAACATGTAGTGAACGATAGACAGAAAAATTTTCATCAAAATCTTCACGTAATGGAAGATACTGTACGAATACAGGCAATACTTGTTTTAATGGTACTAAACCGCTATTTGTGATGATGAGTCTTGCTAATGCGCCACAAATATTATCTAATGTACCAGCATGCGTTTCTTTTGATACAGCTTCTGATAAAACAGCTAAAATTTTTGGATAATACCTGAAAGAAAAATGAAGATGAATTAAAATTAAATAAAAAACTCTAAGACATAAACTCTATTCTTACTCATAACTTGCTTCATCTGCATTAAGAACTAGTTCACCTAATCCAAATACAGAATTATTTCTAACCTCATCACATGGATCATAAACACCTGGCAATAGTATAGGTAAAAGTGATGAGAGCCATGTTGCAGAATATTCTTTCAATGGTTTAAAACATTCAGATATAACACCAATTGTAAATGCTCTTTGAGATTCAGAATCTTCATTAGTCTTTGATTTTTCCTTTTGACATTAAAATAGAAAAATTAATAAGAATGTTTAAATAAGAATAAAAAATAAGAAACTTACAATTTTTTGTACAAGAATATTCCAAACACGTCCAAAATACAATGCAAACTCCTGTGGTGTTATAGCATTTCCTAAACGTGGTAGAATATCACCAGCTGCTTCAAGAATAGCCTCATCATATTCACTTTCATCTTGTTCCTCAGTCGGTTCATCAAATTGGCACGCAACCTAAATTATTAAATTAATTTTCAAAATATTCTAAAATATTTCAAAAATGATTTTAACATACTTTTCCATTTAATACATCCAAAATACATCCAAAAACTGCATCTTTTTGTCCATCAATTTGTAATGCTTCATTTTTCAGTTTAGAAAGTAATTCACTGTATCCATCTAATGCAGCCATTACAACTGATCGTTCTTCGTCTGAATTTAAGAAAATACAAAATTATAATATTTTCACTAAAAAAATTAAACTTAAATATTTACCAGTACGAATAATTTCACTATATTTTGGAATAAGAATTCCTAATGTTTGAGTAACACCTTCTGGATTATTTAATTCATGTAATGATAGAACAAATTGTGTTAATGCTTCAATTGATACTTTACGTATATCATCATTTGGATAATTAATTAATTTATAAATTTCTTCAAATGCTGGACGTATATAATTAGCAAATGCAGTGCCAGTATGTTGAGCTAATTCTTTTAATGCAATAACAGCTTCTTCTTTTTCATCAACGTACGCATTCTCAACACTATATCCAGCAATATCATCATCATCGTCTTCATCTTCAGAATGTTCAATATCATATTCTTGATCATCATTTTCATCTTGATTATTATCACCAATATCCACAGCATTTGCATCATCATCTTTATATTCAGGCATAATACCTTCAGTACTTCTAACACTACCTAACATTGATTCAACGATTTTAGGTAATGCGGATTCAATTTCATTATTTATAACTTGACCCATTGCTGAGAATAAATTATAGCAAGCACATTTTAAATCAGGATCATCACTATCTTCAATTAATGTTAAACCAAGGTTCATTGTATCAATTGCAAGTGGTAAGAAATTTTCTTTTCCAATTGATCGGGCAATTGATGCCAACGCATCTATGGATTAAAAAAAAGGAAAAAATGTTATGCTTTTGTTATTTGATTTCATTTTAATAAGTACCAATCGCATGTGGCCGTAATGTACAAATATCCTCATTGTCAGTTTTAACTAAATACATTTTTAATCCCTCAATTAGACGTGGAAAGTAGGGCAACATACCACTCTTTGAAGCAGAGGCTACAAAAAAAAAAAAAAAACAAATTGCTATAAAATCAAAATAATCCGAAATTTTAAATAAAATTATTACCTGCAGAGGCAACTGAACTCAAGGCTAATTCTCTTAAATGAACTGAATTATTCCAATCAAGTGCTTCGAATAAACTAAAATAAATTATTTTCTATTTAAAAGATGTCAGTTATTAAAATGTTAACTCATTTATACCGGTCCATTAAAATAGGAAGATGAGGAGTTAGAGCATCTTCTAAATTTTCACAAAATGTTTCTAATGCGTAGAAGAGTCGATCAATATGTTTCGGTTCTTTTCCTGTGGTCTATAAAATTTATAATAAATAAAATAAAATATTTTAGAATATGAACATTAATTAGTGTAACCTTTATTTGTATACACAGTTGTTGTAAAAATTCAAATAAAATTGGAAGAATTTCAATAGAATACTGAGAAATAGATGGTTGAAGATGTTCAGAAAACTGTCCAAGTGCAAATAATGCTGCATTTCTGACAACTGAATTAGGATCTGTAATACCAGCTTTAACACAATCCAATAATGGTCGTAAATATTTTGAGCAAATTGCTTCTGAACATCCTTCAGCAATAACAGCCATACATAAATAGGAAGCTTTTTTTTGTAATGGATCATTACCCTTAAGTGCTGGGTCTAATAATGCCAATAATGGGGGAATCAATTTCTCTGGTGGTACATGAAGTGCCAATAAATCCATTGTTTGTGTTGCACATGTCATTGGACTTGAAATTTCAGCAGAATCAACATAATATTCTTCTTCTTCTGTTATAGAAAAAAATAATTTAAGGACAATATAATACGAAATAATAAAGTTATTCTATTTACCATCTTCAATTTCAGGAGCTGCCGCCATTAAGAAGAACAACACTTCAATTATAGGCTCAATTAATTTCATTTTAATAATTGATTTCTTTTTTAAACGTACGAGCCATCCAACAAAAGAAATACATTTAACTCTTACAAATTCATCAATTTGTTTATTTTTTCCATATTCAAGACAAAATTCAATTAATAATTTTAAATGTGGCACTAAACATTTTATTTTATTGTCAGCCAAACTTTCTAATATATCAAAAGCTTCAATAAATTTATCGGATTCTTGTACAGCAAATCCTTGAAGAGATTTAATAATATAAGGAACTGAAAGTTGATATGTATTCTCAGCATTATGATGATTTTGTATAAATGGTACTAAATGAGACATTCCAACGAGTATATTAAAAACAACTGGATTAACCATACTTCCATTAGCCTCTGATGCGATCATTGCAGCTGTAAACATTCGACAAATAGCATCTAAATGTGGTATAAATTGGTCTGATGCTACATCTGCTAATGTTGCAAAGGTTGATGAGCCGAGCTCACTTTGAACAGGATCATTCGAACTACAATGATCAAATATAAATTTAAGAACTTCATTCATCCATGGATCTTTTTTTGAAAATTCATGTTTAACTAAAACACCAACAAATTGACAGACAGCATTACGAACAGATTTTTCTGGTTCAGCTACTAATGCGTTTAACATGCCTTGCTTTATTCTGAAAATTTGTAATTATTAATAAATATATATTTAGTAAATAAGATTTATTATTTATTACAATTGCTGTTGCTGTTCTGGAATCATTTGCCAATTTCTTAATTTCATTAAACGTTTTCTTAATAAGACAGCTGAATATTGTCTAATTTGAACATCTCTAGCAGAAACAATAATTTCACATAGTGCCTGAATGGATTCTGGATTTTTGAACGCTTCTTGCAGATCAGCTGTTGCCTAATGTATATGTAAAAGCCAAAATCATAAATTATAATTATGAAACTTTTTATTAAATCAGCATGGTGCGGAAATTGCAAAAAAAACGCCACAAATTATTCATGATACAATACAATGATGGACGTGATTTAAATTCCAATAGAAAAAAAGTGATTCATTTTTATTTAGACTCTTTTGAATAAACACAGATATTCTAATAATAGATACGACAGGATAGTACAAAAGAAAAAAAAATTAAAAATCTTTTTCCTATTTAATTTCCACACATTAATCCAATTTTATTGATTTAATTTAAAAGGGGAAATTTTTTCTCATGATATTAAAATAAAAAATTATTATTTCATGTTTCAAAAGTGCTAAAAATTCTTATAGAATATAAAAACAAAAACCCATTATAATAAAAGAATATTATAATTAGACTTTAATTAATGAGACGTGGGGAAATGTGATGTCCAGTTGGATACAAAGAAAATATGGTATATCTATTCTATAATAATTAGTTAAGTATTTATTTATAAGTATGTAACATATTTTAGATAATTATATCTAGTTTTTTAGAAATATAATAATAAAATAATGAAAAATGTATAATTGTAATAAAAATTAATGAGCACGTGTTTATCAAAAGCCGCAAATATACTTTACCTTGCTTATAACCTCATTATCAGCCACTAATAAATTTGCAATTATTTGCTCCATTTTTTAAATGATTTACTAATATCTTTTGTTAAAAATGTTCTTAAAGTATTACAGGAATTAAATTTATTAATATAACACAATCAACTTTTTCCACAGATTTAATTCTTTCTTCTTTGCTGCTATAACTAAAGACTAAACTTCTTACTTCTAATTTCAATTTAATTTGCTTTTACAAAAAAAAAATTGTGCAATTTATGAATTTTTCGGAAATGGCCACACTTGAAACATAAAACATCGAATATTTAAGCGCCAAAATTTAATTTAATTTTAAGAATTAAAAAAAATTCCTGTTTGTTAGTTATTATCATTATTTATTGTAATTATAATATATTATATTAACATTATAATTTATTTATAATATTCAAACTTCTAAATTAGAATACTTTAATTTCAATTATAAATTGCAAGGTTGTCGGAATGACAGTTTGTTGTTGTTGTTTGTTGTTTTGTTAAATTGGTGAAAACTGAAAACTGAGAAGCAAACCGGAGATTTTGGTATTGGTAATATAATTGTATTGTAAAATGTAAATTTGTTTTTGAAACATGAAACTGCATTAGTTTTATTATTCGGTGTTGCAAGTTGAAACCATGTGTTGATAACTGTAAATGTGGTACTATTATATTATGAGAATATTACATATACATTTACATTTACGATCTAAGGAGTGATGTAGGTATTATATTAACATTATAGATCACAAGGCGTCAATGTTATCAAGCTAACTGAATATACAAAACTTAAAAAAATAAAAAATTTCTTCAGTCTTAATATAAGTGTGGTTGTGGTTTTTTGTAATTAAAAGCATTTGTGAAAATTGATTGTTAATTCTGATTTTTATTTTTGTCGTGTTCTAGAGGTAATAAAAGATATTGAGAATACTAAGTTTTCTTTGGTACTTGTATAATGTCATCTCAGACAGAATCTTCTACACCAAAGAAACGAGTAAATAAAATAGAAATATTTTTTAAAATTACATTATTAAAAATCTTTTTTTTTATTCTAGGCAAATCCCACAACAAGCCAAACATCATTTACTTCTGTATTTTCCAAAGAATATGTAAGATCAAAATTCACTTTATATATTGAAATTGGTGAGTCATCTTTAAAAACAGAACTTCATCAAAAACGTTTACAAAATCTACGCAAGGAATTAAATTACATTAAAAATACAGATTGGCATTACGATCCAATAGAATAATTTTTATTAAGATTCTACATTCATTTCATACGTCTTTTATTTATATAATGATTTCATTAGCCGGAAATTTTTTAAGTTACTTAAATGGCTTCGGTAAAAACAATCCGACAAAATGTCATAAATATCTAGATGAATTGGCGAAATTAGAGATAGAAGATAAAGATGATGATGATGATAATATTATAAATAGTGAAGAAAAAAATGTGATTGATTCAAATAAACCTTGTTCACAAAAAAAAGGTAAATTTAGGTATAATTTATAATAACTTAACAAATTAATTAATAAATGAGTAATAATAATAATAGTAGATACACTAACATTTCTAAATGACAAAAATTTCAGTTTACAGCTAGAAAAATTAACAAAATTTAAACAAAATTAACAAATTAATTAATAAATGAGTAATAATAATAATAGTAGATACACTAACATTTCTAAATGACAAAAATTTCAGTTTACAGCTAGAAAAAAATTAATATTGTTTTTAATTCCTATCAAATTTAAAATATTATTTGTAACATTAATGTCGTAATTTCAAATCTTCCCACAGTTTTTGCAAACATGAATTTATAAATAACATTGTTCTTTTTCTTTTGAGGCATTATTACCAAATTAGATCGTACAGAGGGCCAAATAGATAATTCCTTATCATTCCCGAGAACAGCAATAAATCATTTATTTGATGTACAAGTTGGATCCGAAGTTACTTATCTTTCATTTAAAGAATCAAATGAAATTCCGGAGAAAATTGTAAAAATTATTGAGATTCGTCAATCATGGGGAAGAAACTCAGATGATGAAGAGGTGAAAACAAACAAAAAATGCTTTTTAATTCTTTTTAATCATTTTTTATTTTAGACTATTAATTTAGTTGAACAACTAAAGGATCAAATCCCTGAATTATTTGAAGTACATAGTAAAAGTATTTTATGTGAAGTAAAAACAAAAAATAAAAGTATTTTGTCTATTGTTTATGGTGATAATAACTTTGCATTTGATTTTGAAACTGTAAAATGCCAATTTATACCACGTGTTGGCGATCTGATTTATCTTAATTGCAAGGTACAGAAGGATTATAATTTCGTTGATGAAGCCGGAGAGGTAATAATTTATATATTAAAGTTGAAATATTTTAATGAATTTCTCATTCTATCAGTTTTACATTTAAATGATTTATAAAATTGTTTTTTGTATTATAATTTCATTTATTTATTTTATATGAACAGATTGTAGAAGCAGTATCTATAGATCCACTTACAATTAAATCTGTTATTGGTACAATAACATTTATGAATGATTTTTACGGCTCAGTTGATGACAAATATTTTTTCACACGTGATTCATTATCTAGTGATTATAGATTTTGTTTAAATGATAAAGTATGTATTGAGGTAATTGAAAGTAAACAATTAAATTTTAATTGGAGATGCTTAAAAATGATACCTGATGATGGTGAAGCAAATAACAAAATAACATTTAATAAAATACATGATTCAATTGAATCAACTGAGAAAATCACAAATGGTATTCAAATGGCGGAAAAGTTATTATTTCTATTTGATGATTTAAAAATAACAAAAAGAGAAATATTGTATGTTAAAAATACAACTGATTTAATTTATAAAATAGTACGTGTGAAAGTATCAGTAAATTTTAGTAAAAAAAATTCACAACTAAAATTAATTTCACCAAAATACTCAAATGACCAAACAATTAAACCTGGAGAAACGATTGAATATGTAATTGAAGCATATTCTACGTGTTATGGCATTAGTGAAGAAGTCTTTGAAATTTCATTTGAAGAATTTAAACTTAAATGCTTCATTGAAATTGAAGTTAAAGATTTACTAAATAAAGAACCATCAATTGGGACTGGTCCAATACACCAAAAGACAAATTATTCAAATAAAATTTGGAATCAATCTTATGATGTTGCTAGAGGAGCACTAACTGGACGTAGAAATGCATTTGTATCTGTACGTATGCCAAGATATGAAGTACCTGAAGAGTTAAGCCACATTGTTTTAGGAACTGTATTAAAAGATGACATCGATGATAAACTAAATCAGATACCATCTTTTTTATTAGGTTTACAACCAAAAACTTATGTTTCATATTTTAGTTATTTAATACATTTGGAAGAAATTCAAATGTTTCATAATATACGTAGATATGATAGAGAAAGAGCATTTTTTAATCGTGAAAATGAATACCTATCATTAATGATGGAAAATATCAGTGAATCACGTCCATCAATTGTAATTGGTGATAGTGTTGATGTATGTAAATCATATGTTGTAGATCCAAAATGGTATAAAGGATATGTAAGAATCAAAATAAAAATAGCTACGTTTATTTTATAAATTATTAATTTTTCATTTTGTAGGTGCATAAAGTATTAAAAGATCGAATTTTATTAAAGTTTATTGATAATTTTCATCAACAGTATAATGGTGAAGATTATAAATTACGTTTTTTCTTTTCAAGAAATACATTACGTAAACAACATTTTGCAATTCAAAAAGCAATGGCAAATTTAACATCTGATTATCTTTTCCCAACAAAAATTATAACACAATCAGTACAATTAGATGTTTCATTAAATAAAGGATATTTGGAAAAGAATGTTACTAAAGAAAAAATTCAATGGTTTAATAAAAATTTAAATCTTATTCAAAAGAAAGCAATTTTAAAGGTATTAAGAGCTGAAGCAAGACCAATGCCATATATTATTTTTGGACCTCCTGGTACAGGAAAAACAATGACACTTATTGAAATAATATTACAAATATGTACTAAACTTCCTAACAGTAGAATATTAGTTGGTAAGAATTTTCGAAATCAATGTAAAGAATTGTTTGTAAATTAATTAATAATTTTTATAGGAACACCATCAAATAGTGCAGCCAATTTAATAACTGAAAGAATTATTGATAGTAATGTACTTCTGGCGGGTCATTTTGTTAGGCTTGTATCAAGAAATTCAATAGAAAAAGAAATGATACCTGAGCATTTATTACCCTATTGTGTTACAGTAGATCTAGCATTAGAACGTACAACTGCTGATAATGTAATGATTTTTTTACTTAAGTCAAACTTTGAAGTTTTTTACCATAATTATTGTTTATTTTTATGTATTTTGGTATAATTTAGACGATAACAACTGAATCAGGATTGCGAATGGATGTTAGTAAATCATTTGTGGGAAAACATCTTATATCGATTGGAACATGTGTTACATTGGGTACTCTAATATTAATGGGATTTGAATCAGATTATTTTACACATGTGATTATTGATGAAGCTGGACAATTAGTTGAATCAGAAGCAATGATACCTCTTAGTTTTATAAGCAAAAATAGTGGACAAATTATTTTAGCAGGTACACATAAATTTCATATTTTATTCTCACTTTTTGTTAATTGTAAACTTTTTAAGGTGATCCTATGCAGTTAGGACCAGTTGTAGCAAGTAGATTTGCACAAGAAAGAGGTTTTTCTACATCGCTTCTTGAAAGACTATTAACAAGATCACCGTATCAAAAGGATTCCGAAGTTAGATATAATTTTTTACTATAAAAACATTTTCAGTTTTTAATAATTGTTTTTTCCTTTCCTTTAGAGATTTAATTCTGGTTATGATTCACGATTAGTGACAAAACTATTATATAATTATAGATCTCTGCCTACCATCTTGAAACTTTATAATGATTTATTTTATAATTCGGAACTTGTGCCAATGATAAAAAATGAAAATTTTGAGGATATCGAAACAAAGTTACTTGAAAGACTTGATTTTATTTTATCAAATTCTAAAGAAAGAACATCAAATTGTAGTGTTTTTTTTAATGGAATTATTGGAGAAAATTTACAAACAAATGATAGTCCATCCTGGTATAATAGAGCCGAAGCAAGGAGTGTAAGATATTTTTTTAAAATAACAAATAAGAAAAATTTAAATTAAACATAATTATTTTAATTTTTTAGGTTTTTTTGCTTATTTTAAAATTATATGAAAAAAATATAACACACGATGAAATTGGTATAATAACACCTTATAAACAACAAGTAAAAGTTATACGTAAATTATTTGAAGAAGCAGGTGATTTAAAAATGCCTAAAATTGGAAGTGTGGAAGAATTTCAAGGACAAGTAATTAATTTAAATTCAATAATTAATAATAGTACTAAGGAATTACACTATCATTTCTAAATAATACAAATTTCAGTTATTTTTAATACTTTGAGATTTAATGAGAATTTTTTTTTCTTTTTATTTAAGGAGCGTGATATCATTATTGTATCAACTGTTAGATCATCTAAATCATTAATTAGAGATGATTTTAAATATAATCTTGGTTTTGTTAAAAATAGCAAAAGATTAAATGTTGCAATATCAAGAGCAAAATATCTTCTTGTAATATTTGGTAATCCATTATTATTATGTCATGATAGAAACTGGAAACATATTATTGAATATTCAATTAATAATAATACATATTTTGGTTGTAATATACCAGATAATTTACTTAAAAATGACAAATAATTTGAGTAGTTAAATATTTAATTTCAAATAACAATTCGTTAAATTAGAGAATCAATTATAATTTTAAAAATTAGAATCTCAAATATATCAAATGGAATAAACTAGACGATACTTATTTTAATTTGTGTAAATATTTTTCTTTGATATTAATTCAAACTGAATTTATATTATAATTTTTTTTTACTTTCTAGTTAATAAGTTTTGTTCCACATTAAATAAAAGATAAATCGTTTTATATGTCGGATGTTTTTTATTAATAAAAATTTTCCTTAGCATTACAATAATTAAAGAGTTTTAAATTTCACACAATAATGTAAATAATATAAAGTACAAATATGCAATAATTCTTTTTTTCTTTAATAATACTTCCAATTGTTTTCACCACTTTCTTGAGTTTTTGCTTTATGTTTACGTTCTACTAAACTAGTAAGTGCTTCTGAACGAACAGATAATGAATCAATTTTTTCTACCAATTGTTGATATGGACTTAAAGGTTGTGTACCCATAACAACGTGACCAAGTTTTGAATCAATTTTTGCATCTAAACGAGCATTTCGTATTAAATTTACAATCCAGCATTCGGCCTCATCTGATTTCATGTTCAATTTATCAGCCAACATTCTATAAATAAAAAAATTATGTTAACATTATTTCATTAATTTGAAATGTTTTTATTTTCTTACCCAATTGTGATACATTGATGAATACGACAGAAGGTTTCAAAAATCATAAGACGTGCATTCTCTACGAATTCATCCAAACAACCGATTATAAAGAAATCATTAATGATTACAGTTTGGCATTCATGTAATTTCATTCTTGCACCTTCAAAATCAAAATTAACATATAAATGTTCGAGAAATTCGGTAATTGGGTCCTTGTAAGTGTACGATTCTTGTTGAATAACTTTTATTAAATCTTTTAATGCATTTCTGCGTCCACGGTTGATGATAACAGCTGTTGCCAAATAACGTAGAATATGTGGGCACATTGTTTGTATTGCATTTAAATACAATGGTTTGTATAAAAACATTTCAATAATTAAATCACGCCCTTTGGCATGATTAAAAAATACAAGTACACTCCAATGTATTAACCATGTACGTTGTTGAAGAGCTTGAACATTTCTATAGATAGATAAAGTTTTTGAAGAAAAAACAATAAAATTATTTAATGTATAAATTAAAATTTACGTGAAATTGCTGTTATCAATAAAATCCCTTAAACGATTTAAATCTTCAAGGGCAGAACTCCAGTTAAGAACTAAAATTTCAGCAGCAAGATAACCCCAAAGTACATTCAAATAATTCTAAATTGAAATTATAAGATTAAAAATTGACATGATAAAAATAAAAAGTATTATCGTTGGTACCTTATCTGATGGTTGCATTACAAGTAAACAGAAATATAAATATGGAATTGAATCCAAATAATTACCGCATTCATACAAATATTTAGCTAATTTGTAAACACTATCAATCATCTCGATTTTAAACTAAATAAAAACATAAATATATTAATGAAATATAAAATAAAAAGGTTTTATAAAATCTTACATCAAATTCCTTTTGTAAAACATTAATCAATGTTTTAGGATCTTTCACATTTTCTGTATTTTTCAACAGATCCATAGCTTTCATCAAAGGTGCTACCTCATTTTGCAACTCCTTAAGTTTTGCTAAGACTTTCGATTTTCTTTGGGAAAGTTCCTGAAAAAAATATAATTTTTAATTACTTATATTTAATTATTATAATTTTGTGATGACTTACTTCTGGCATTGATTCACCAAGATTTAAACGTTGACGTATATCCATTGTGTAATCTATCATGTTTGTTTTATTAACAGTTTCTAGAATCTTTTCCAATAGTTCTTTTTTATCATAAATCTGAAATTATAAAAAAGTTACACCGGGATTTCAAATCAATAAATTTTTTAGGTTAAGACACTTGTATTATTATTTTGTTCTTAATTATTATTTTAATAAAGAAAAACTTAAAATAATACAAGTGTATTGAATTTATTTAATAAAACCTAATAAATATGAGTGATTAAGACAAATTATATGAAAATCTTACGTTTTTGTCACATAAAAATTCCAGTAAAGGAAAGGTTAAATGACGGTCCAAATATTGGCAATTACGTGAAGTTAAATCAAATTTCGACATTTTTGTTTAGTTTATTGTTTAATGCAGTTTTATTTCAAAATATAAAAAGTAACATGCGGACGTTTTTCAATTGACGTCCCCAAAAATATGGCGTCCAAGATTTTAATATTTATAACTTTGAACTTTAGAGGCATTGCGTTTGAAAAAAAAACGATTGTAGATGTCACCAGTTTCGTTTGATAAAATCGATGATTTACGATGAATTTCTAAATTTAGTTAAGGGTATCGCGCACCAAGCGCGAATTCGCATCGCAAGAAAAAAATTTACGGGAGAATACAACTTATGTGGAAGGAGTAAGGTCTATTATAGCAAAGCAGATAATTTGGATATTGTTCGCAAAAAAATTATTCGCGCGAAATTAATGCCCACACTTTTGCGAAATGGAATCAATTATTAGCTTTGATGAAATTCTTATAAATGAAGTTCAAAGGAAATCTATTATTTATAATAAAGGCCACGTTAATTACAAAAACAAATATAAAAAGGAAGAATCATGGAAAGAAATATCCGAAAATTTTGTAAAATGTGGTAAGAAAAAATTACTTTTACAATATTGAATTAGGTAAATAATCGATGGTTTATTATTTCAGAAGTGGAATGTAAAAAAAATGGAAAAATCTGAGGGACACATATATGAAAAATATGCGTCAAGAAAACTGTGCAAGTGGTTCTGGTGGTCATCAGAAAAAAAAAATGGCGCGAAGCGACACGACATTTTTGGGTGTTATTATAATTGTAAAGAGTATTCGCACACCATCGTAAAAGTATGTTTTTATAATTAACGTGCCCTTTATTATAAATTATAGATTTTCTTTGAATTTCATCTATTAGAATCTCATCGAAGTTATAAAAAATTCCATTTTTCTATGAAAACATGAAAATTTAAATATTCTGTACAAAATTTTATTTGCTTATGTTCAAGCAAAACATGAAACTTGAAAATATTGCAACGATTTTTTTGTTCGCAAAAGTGTGGGCATTAAATTCGAGCGAATTTTGCGAACAATATCCAAATTGTCTGCTTTGCTACTATAGACCTTCCACATAAGGTATTTTTTCCCACGCAACGCGTTTTTATTGTGTATGAAACTATCAAATCTTCACTATTTCTTTTAATATATAAACATGTATTTTATTTCCATTTCAATTATCAATAATTCATTGAAATTCATATAATTGCTTTACATGCTTATTATTACATTTATGTTTATGTAAATATTTACAACTAAAATCTTCATATTTAACTTGTTAAAACACATAAAATATTGATGCCTATATATTTGATGAATTAAAAATTGGTTTGGAAATATATATATATATATTATCATAAGAAATACAAAAGAAATACAATTAGAAAATATCAAAGAATTAGACTGTATTAATTAAATTATTGATGAAGTAATTCAAATTGAAAGTGATATTATTAAATCAGGAAATGATTGTATAAAATATGAAAATAATCAGGAATATCAATTTGTATCAAATGTGTTAATCATGATTACTGGGTTAATATATGTACAAATGATGGACAACGCTTTTCAATTGGCGATACAAATGTACCATTTACATTACAATGTTGTAGGTAAGTTTCAATGATTGTGATATGGTTCTTTACAATATTGTTATTTAATAATAAATAATTGCAATTGTTTTGAAAAGCTAGGACGAAATTTAGTGCTGGACCAGGGGGAAATTTTTTCGATGAAGTGGTTTAGATCATAATAGTTAGTGAGCAGACTTATGTAGAATGCTTAGATATCTTCCCTTTAACAATATTAAGAGTGACGTAAAATTGTTGTGAATCAAGACATTGAGAAACGAGCTCTCCTGACATATTGGAGTTTAAACTATAAAATAGTTTATAATCCATCAGAAAAGCTCGTTTTCGAATGCTAACTACTTTTAATATATTAAAATGCTTTTAAATATACTTTATAATTACTAAATTACTAGTATTAAAATGTTAAAATTACAATTACATATAACTAAACTAAAGACTCAAACGTTGACTAATTAAAATTTGCAAAATTAATCAAAAGTCTGACACTTTTTCCTCAAAATGGTAAAAATGTTCAACTGAAATAACCTACCATCTTATACTTGTTTTTATTTTTATCATTTAATATATTTTTCTAAATCAAATCAAAGTAGTCATGTCGAAAAAAGTTTATATAAGAAAGAAACAAAAAATAATATTCAGTTGACACTAAATAATTAAAATGTCGGTTGCGAAAAATATTGTCTTAGAAATGTTTAGTGAAGTGGAAACAAGTGAGTCTAGTTCTTCTCTAAGTGAATTTGTTTATACAACTGAAATGTTTGTGAGTGATATTATTAGTGATATTATTAATAAATGTGTCGAGAAATCTGAAATTAATAAATATGTTCGTAAAACTAAAAGTAAAGCCAATAGAGGAAAACTTCATGTTCGTTTTACTGAGCCTAACCGTTCGTGGCGTCAACATTGGAATTCCTTTAAGGGCTTAGTAAATTCCTTTTATAATTTTGTGTTTTGTTGTACAAAAGTTAAGAGAAAAAGAAATGTTGAACATTTTTACCATTTTGAGGATTCTGACAGTTTTGATTAATTTTGCACATTTTAATTATTCGTCAACGTTTGAGTTTGTAGATTAGTTTAGTAGTTATAAGTATATTTAGATGTAAGCATTATTGTAATTAGTAAGTAAAAAGTAGTTAGAGTTCGAAAACGAGCTTTCCTGATGGATTGGATTTTAAACTATAAATAGTTTAAAAACCAATATGTCAGGAGAGCTCGTTTTCGAACGCAAGGATAAATGACATCCGAAAAGAAATGAAAAATAATTATTATGTATTTTATTTCTAAACCTTAAAATTAATACAATATATAATAAATTATTATTTACCTGATTGCATTTTATGTGTTTATTTCAGTTATAATTTACTTTCAATGTTAATAATTCTTTTTTATTTAATGTCAACAGCATTTAACATCCCAAATTAAGACAAGAAAATATAAAAATTAAGATAAATTTATTAAACAAGAAATTTATTTTCTTTGATTATTTATCTCCATGCAATAATTTTTTATTAATAAAAAATATTTATAATAATTAAATTATTCAAGAATGATCAGAATCTGTAGAATTTGGACTGCTAATAATTTGTTTTTTTATTGGAAGCCTTGGTGAAAGTTTAATCATACTAGCATACTGTCCATCACATAAATGATAGAATCGTAATGTTTCAACTGAATATCCACCAAGATCACCAGGTCCCCGACAAATAGGATCTCCATCCCAAAGACTTGTTCCATAATTTCTTAGCCAACTAAAAATTATATTATGAAAAATTTTCGATTAAAATTCTAAAATTTTAATGTCCTTATAAGTTATTCAAACCGTGCCAAGTAAATTGATTTACAATCACAGTGCCATGGATTTTTATCCAATTTTACTGCTGATAAATTATGGATTTTATCTAAACATCCATTTGGTAAATATTGAAGTTTATTTGAGTCTAATCTTCTGAAATTTTTATGTAAAATAAGACACAATTTAAAGATTTCAAATAAAAACTTACAATTTTGCTAAACGTTTTAATGGAGCAAATGTTTCCGGTTCAAAATCCTTTAAAATATTATTATTTAGAAGAAGACTTTCAACGGAAGCTAATCCAATAAAATCTGTATTGTGTAGGAAGGATAAATTATTGGAGAAAAGTGTTAATTTTTTTAATTTAGGCAAATATGAGAATAAACCATTTACTACAGTAGTTAATAAATTCTGTCCTAAATGTAATTCCTCTAGTTCTATCATATTTTTAAATGAATTTGGGTGTAACTGGGATGGGGAAAAAATTATGAGTAATTGATTCAATTAAATAAATTATAAAATTTCTATACCTTTGCTATACGATTATTTGAGAGATCCAATAAAATCAATTTATTTAAATTCTTAAATAAATTTCCTGTTATTTGTTCGATATTATTTTGTCTGATATTTAAATATTCAAGTGATGTAAGATCTTCAAAAACTGTATCCGATATATTTGCTAAAATATAAAATTATCATTTAATTTATTTTTAATTTTAATGAAATAATTATTATAAATTAACCGATTTCATTTTCAGCTAATGAAAGTCTTTTTAATTTTGTTAATTTACGAAATGTTGTATTATACAAAATTTCTATATGATTCTTAGAAATATCAAATTCTTCTAAATCATATTCTTCATATAAAAGTATTCTTGATAAAATTCTAATACGATTATCAGCTAAATTTAAAATTGTTAAACAATTAATTGGATGAAAAATATTATCCGGTAGAAAATTAATTAAATTCTGACTTAAATCAAGAATATTTAAATTTCTTAATTTTAAAAATGTTAATTGATGTAAATCTTCGATTTTATTTTTTTGTAAACGTCTAGAAATTTAAATTGAAATTAAATTAGAATCTTTATCTGATTTATCTACAAACGTACTTCATTACAATTTATACAAACTATTTAAATCAGAAAATATGTTATATGGTAAAAAATCCAATTCATTAAATGATAAATCCAAATTATATAAATTTGTTAAACTTTTAAAGGTACTTTTGTGTAATGTTGTCAAATGATTTGTTGAAAGATCTCTGGAAAATAAATTATTAAAACAAACGAAAACATTTATAAATTCATTTAGAAATGACCAACGAACTTTCAGGTAAATGAAATAAAATTAATACAAACATCTCATAAATATCAGTTGGTATCTTCTGTGTCATTGGTAAAACATATAAATTTGAACGCCAACAACTTAACGTTTTTGTTAATGGATAACAACGACAAATATTTTCTGTACAATGATTCCAACTATTTTTATTTATATCCACAATTTTCCATACTAAAAAATTATTTACATTTCAATTATTTTTTAAACTAAATTAGATTTTTTTTAATCTTACCTGGTTGTTCAATTGATCTTAAACGCTTTTCAATATCTCTAACTTTTTTATCAAGTAGTAAATTTTTTATAATCCATTTATCAACAGCATCAACAATTAATTCCGTATCATTTTTTGTTAAAACTTTAGAATTACAATAATTAACAACGTAAACCAAAAGAAAATAATTGCATTTGTTTTTCTGCGCTTACCTTGTAATTGAATATCTTTTGATGTAATAATTTTTTGTGAAATTAATTTAAAAATTTCACATGTATTAATTGGACAATCAATTGTAATCACACATGAACAATTAATAGTTATAATAATTAACAATATCAATTTAATTTTTAAACAAAACATTTTCATTTTTACATTTTTTTACTTTTCCTTTTTTGTTTGAATAAAAATAATAAATAAGTTACCAGTGACAGACACTCAGGCAGTGATGGTCTGATGTTGTGTAAACAGAAAAGAATAAATCCTAAAATTAAAGAATAAATCATTTAAAATTTCCCCCTTTATGTTCTTCTTCTTTTTTTTTTTTGGTTAGTAAAATTGATTGGTAGGAACAAATTAAATTTAATTGTAATTGTAAATGTTTTATTAAATAATTTAACAAATACAAAATATAAGTCAATTGAAATTTCCTAAATAGAAAATTATAAACAATAATAAAATTTAAAGTTTTGATTAAATAAAAATTTACCTAAATATTTGTGCGTTTAACTTTTTTAAATTTATAAATATTCTTTACTAATTAAATTTAATTTAGAAACGTCAACAATTTCGAAATAGATAAAATCAAACATAATAACTTTTGTTACATTAAATTTCACAAAATAAATTCTTAGAAAAATAATTTAAGAAAATAAATTAATAATGATAGAATTCAATCAATGTAACAGAATTAAAGATCCTTATTATTTTTATTTCACTTTAAATAAATCGTGTAACAATAAAGAATAAATTTATTCACTGAACTTGAACTTGTAATTTGTTTTGAAATTTTATGAAAGGATTTTAGTTCATTATTATTATTTTTTAATTTTTTCTGTTTCTTCTTCAGTAAATTATTAATTGTTGGATTTTTCTGTTTATTGTTTTAAGTTTATTAAAGTTTTTATTAAGAAACATCAGTTAATGTAAGCGCAGATTTTAGTTGATTAAGTTCATTAAATATTTCTGTGTTATTACAGAAGGATAACAAAAATTTAATAACTTTCATAATTTCTAAAGAAATTAATTAAAATAATATCAATTTATTCGTTCAAAACTTTTGTGTTGCCGATTTTAAAATAAAATTTCTTAAATACGAGTTTTATTTTAAATTTGAATTAAAATAAAATAAATCCATTTTTTTAAAAACTGTTTCTGGGCGCAGTTTTCCTGCGCGAATTTATGTTTCCATTTTTATTAATGAAAATAGAAATTATTTTAATTAATTTTGATGCAATTTTCGATTTATTTGTTTTTGATTTAATATACAATTCTGAAATCAAAAATATTTATCAGTTCCATGAAAATCTCATAATTTTCTTCGAACATTCATTAAACTTACAAAAAAACAATAAAAATAAATATATGTTAAAAAATTTGAAGGTGTAAAATTTGGTAATTTGGTAATTTCAATTAAAATGCAAGACATAATATGACTCAAAAATTTATTCCAACTTTAATAAAAAAATAAAACAAAAAATGAACCAAAATGTTGACTAAACGGATCTTCATAATTTTTTTTTTCTTTTCATTTAAAAAAAATTATAAATTCAAGACAAATATATTTGACAATTTCATTTTTTTTGTGTGTCAAGACTAAGGACATTTAAAGACTTGACCGGTTTTTTTATGTTTAATAAAAGAATAAAAGAAAAAAGAAGCATTTCTAATAATTTCAATGAAAAAATGACGTTGAAGTGAAGATTAGATAATATTTATTATTGAATTTTAAATGTAAATAGCGATTATTTTCAAATCGTATCATCCATAATTCTGCACACAGATTATTCATATGAGTCAACTGTTGTTGTTGTGTGTTGTTGTTTGTTGAGTTTCCTTCAAAAAATATTTTAGGGGGTTTTATGTTACGGATAGCAAACTAAAATTTCTGTTTACTTCTTTTTCTTTATTATTTCTTGCATCGTTTATGAGAAACGATGACTGAAAACATACCAATATTTTTTTGTCTCACGACAAACAATAGTAAAAAAAAAACACAATAATTTTTCAGTTGAATAAAAAATAAACAAAAAACGAACATTTTATTTTTATAAAAACAAAAAAGGGTAAAAAGAATAAATGGATAGAAAAGAAAGGAAAAAAAGAGACAATAGATTCTTATTTAATTTATAAAAGAAGTTTTTTTTTTTGAAAGGAAAACGAAAAACTAAAAATTAATTAAAATTACAAGAGAAAAAAAAACAAATAACTTTTTTTTTTATTAAATTCTCTTTAGAAAAGAAGAATTCTTAAAAAAAAAATTAATTTAAATTAAATTAGAAAATCCTATTTTTTGTTTTGTTTTGTTTTTCTTCTTTTTTTTCAAATACATATATAGGATCACAGTTTTGGTAACTTATTCCCACCTAAGACGATTTGTACACACAAATATTATTATTGGTGACAAATCATTAGATATAAAAATATATTTTAAACAATAAAATAAACAAATACAAATACAAATACATAAATATAATTATTAAGATTAAAAGGATTGCAGGAGGATAATGAAAGAGGTGGAAAAGGGATCATTTAATTATTATAACAAGAAATCAAGTAAAATTATTTCTACAAATATTTCATAAAGACGATAGAAAATGGTACGAGATGATTTTATCTCTGTTATTGATTGATTTAACTTGTGCCGCTATTTTCACTAATTTGTCTTCTTTTATTTTTAAATTAAAAATTCATTTGTTTTAGATTTTGTTTTGTTGGGAAATTCTTTTGTTTTTTTACATTTTGCATTTTGAAATAAAAATAGAAATTGTGTAACATTTAGCAAGAAGAAAGAATAAAAAGTTTAACTTAATTAAAGTGCATTTTAATTATTAAAAATAATTGTGATTGCTTCCCTTTATTTTTTTTTATTCTAGTTTTATAAAAAGAATTTTTTAATTTTTTATTAAATGAAAGAGAAAGAGAGAAAAGACGGAAGATAAAATTTTGAATCACTTTAATATTTAAAGAGAAAAATTCAAAATGCATTGATATCATAGTGAAATAGTTTCGAGTATCGCTACACAAAATTGGTTTGAATGCATTTTAGTGACGTAAGGAATAGATGTTGACGTTTCTGAGTAAATGAATTAGTAAACAAGTTCACCTATAATATCAATGTATCTTGGAAAGATCAATGTTTTATAGAATATGAAGAGGTGGAAAGGTCAATCAAATATCAATCAAAGACAGATGGACCGTATTAAGAATAAAATAAAAGTTGAAGTTAAAAAGATTAACATTGAAGAATGAAAGAGAATAAAAAATTTAGAAAGAATAAATCTTTAATAAGAAGAGTTAATATTGAATGAACTCAGACATGCAGTCACGCGTAACTATGTAACAAGAGAATTACTTCACAGCCAAACAAGAAATGTGAAACGTTAATGAAATGTTCTTTTTTTGATATTTGATTTCCCAAAACCAATAAGATAAAAAATAAAAGATCTTTTTCGTTTCTCCTATTTTTTGGTTTTTTTCTCTTTTGTTTTTAATCAACACATAATTTTCTAAAACTTCCAACAGTACCAGCATCAATATCAGTATCATCATTACCACCAAATTCAGTTGGTACTTTTGTTACATCAATATACATGTCATCTAATGCTAAAATAACAGCACGTTTTTCACGTATACGTTCCTTCATTTTTGCAATCATTTCACTTAATGGTACTTTACCACCATATTCAGCTGGTAAAATATCTTTATCAATTCCTGAACTCAGTGCATCCATATCTTTGTGAATCTGAAAATAGAATTTATTTTAATAAAATGAAAATTAATTGATAATGAAAATATTAAGAGGAAGCAAAAATTTAAAATTTTAGTAAAATTCAAATTTGAGATAATAACTTAATAACACAGAATGACAATTATTCTCTATGATAAGAATTTAATATTTAGATTTAAAATTTGCTTCATACTACCATAGAATTCTAGCAATTAAAAATCTTAAATATTAAAATTTATGAGCAATGAGTGGGAATGAATAAAAGTTAAGATAAAATTTAATGATTTTATTTCGAATGTGAGTTTTTACTAAAAATTGAGAAAAACGTTCCTTCTAATAAAAGATTGACAAACTTACCAAAATACGATTTTTTAATTTGTCTCCAATCATACTCTTAGTCAAATCAATAATTTTTTGTGCATACGATGGTAAATTAATAAAATGTGATACTTTATGACGCATTGGTGTAGAATATTGAATACATTTAATCATATTTTTAAGATCAACTAATGACCATATACTAACGTGTCCCATTGTTAAACCACTTTCATCATTTATGTATGAATAACCAGCAATTTGTGATTCTTCATCATCTAAATATGCTTCAGTAACTAATGCATGAGTTTTTATCATTTGTGCTGATGTAAAACGGTTTGGATCAAATTTCCTACCACATGATAATACAACACGACGCCCATTTGAGTCACGTTCTAATAATGGTACTAAATAACCACTATCAAGAATTTCTTCAATTTCTGGTGTTTCAATGTCTAAATTTTTAAACCAACTTGAAAATATTTGACGTATTGTTAAATATTTTTCTAATAATTCACATGCAGCTGGTACTGAAAATTTTTTCGTACGTAAAAAACGTAATAAAAATACTGCATCTGGTGATTTAAAAAAGAAAGAATTTAAGAAATTATGTTAAAATTTTATTAAACTCAATTAACTAATATTTATGAAGAGATGGAGTGAATACTTTAGTTAATTTATTTCTAATATTTATTTATTATTCAAAACTCATACAATTTTTATGTAAATAAAGTTACTTGAAAAATGAACGAAAAAAATAAAAAAAAAACGAACTCATCAATTGATTTTTTATATTTACATTTTTTTTTCATATATATTTACACAAAGACAATTTAGAATGTTTTTTACCTTGAGAATTTAAATAAATTATTTGTGTTTCTGTACTCGTAAAATTGAATGTCAATAATTTTATATTATTTATTTTATGATGACGAATATTTTACATTTCAATTAAGTGAAAATTTTTGTATATTATTAGAATAAATTCTTGTAAGAATTTTAATTAATTCTTAAAAGATTTACATGAGAGAAAAAATATAGTATTGATAGATTAACTGATAAATTAACTCTCAATATTTTTTTTTTTAACAAATTTTTTTTTTGTTTAACAAATTTTGTTTTTAACGTAGAACTTAAACACAAATAATTTAATTTTTTTGTAAATAATATTTATAATGACAAAAAGAAAAGATCAAATAAGTAAGATAAAAATGAATTAAAAAAAAAACGGAAACAAAAAAAATAATAATCAATTGTTTATTCTTGTAACCGACAACAAACATAGTTACTTTGTTTCTCTACCTTAATGGTTTCGTTACATAATCTTTATTTTATTTATTAAAATTTTCTCTTTTTTTTTTGCGTTATTTGTTTGTTTTTTTTTTTTTTTTTTATTAATGACAAAAGTTAAAAAACCATAAAATTATTTACCTGTACGACATTTTTTAATACGCGGATGTTTTGAAATCCATTCACGAAATTGTACAAGCGCTTGTGTCCTTATATTTTCATCCTCATGTAAATCATCAAGGGCAATCTTTTTAAATGTTGAACTAACATTACAAATGTATGGATCATATTCAATTGGTGTTACATTACTAGTAATTGCTGATGCTGTTTCTGTTTCCAACACTAATTCATAGAATAATAAAAAATTAAATTTAATAATTGGATTAATAATTTTTTTGTACGACTGTTGTATACACACAAAAATCTATAAATAAAGTAATTATCGTTTACGATCGTCTTTGTCTTATATCGTAGTAAACACATTTTAAAGATTATAAATAATTATTAAGAAACAAATAATAAAATTGAAGAATCAAATTACGTATAAAAGAATTTTTAAAATTTTTTCTTAAATAACAACAATTATTTCATAATAGTCATCTTATTTGATCTCGATATTAAAAATAAATGTTGTTGTTCTTGGACCCAAAAAAAAAAAAAAAAATAATAATAAAAAACATCGATGAAAAAAAGAAAAATTGTGTGTCTGTAACAAATTACGTATTTTTATTATTTTTAGTTGTACTTTTTTTTTTATATAAGGTAATAATAATTCTCATTCGACATACTTTTCAATTTCTTTATATTTACAAGATTTCTTATACTAAAAAAAAATTGTTTAATTCCATAAATGACACAACACAATTTATGTTTCAAACAACAACAATTCTAAGTCAACTTTTATTTTATAAATAAAAAAAAAAAAATGAAAGGGAGAACAATATAAAAAATAATAATAATAATGTAAGAGGGAGAGTAAAGGTAAACTGTATACGAATTAAATTTTTAAATTATTGTGAAAAACTCGACATTAAACTTTGAAAAGTTAAATGAAATAAGAAATATAATTATTAATTACCATTAAATAATACAATCAACTTTATTATTATTTATATTTTGTTATTTTTTCATTACAAAATGACCTCGTCAATTTAAATTTTATAATTTTACTTTTTTCCCCCCATTATGTTCACTCACTCGCTCTCTCTCTCTTGCTCTCGCTCATTATATTTTTGTTTCTGTTTTTTTTGTTTACTTTTAACAATCGTAATTTCATTAGAAAATTGAAAAATTACATAAAAATTATGAAGTACTTACTAATTGCAATTAAAAATTAAAAATTACGTTTCTTATTTTTACAAATAATAAAATTAAAAATTTTTTGTTGACCAAATTTTTTTTTTGTACTGTAATATAGTTAATTATACTTTCCGCATAACCTTATCTGACCACATACAATAATAATTTACACACAGGGCATCCAAATTACCAATTATTTAAAAAATCCATTTTTATTAGGTTGTTATTGTGTTTGCCTGTGTTTGGCTGTATTTGTCTCTATGATTATAAAATAGAAATTTGAATTTTTACGTATTCGGATCGGGAAATGAATTCAAATGAAATGAAATGAAAAGAAAGAAAAAAAAATATTACAATCGATACAAAACGCAACATTAAAATCCAAAATACAAAACTCAAAAAAAAAAAAAACAAAGAAGCTAAAATTAAAAATTTGTAGAAGAATAAAGATGGAAAAAAAACTTTCATTACAGAAGAAATAATGATTACATCAACAACAACAACAACAACAAATCGTGGACGTCATCAAAATATAACATTTTGTAGGTAATCAGCAAAAGCAACAAAAGCAACAAAAAACAAGAAGAAAAAAAATAATAAAAGACACCCAAAAGACATCAATTTTATATGTTCAAAGATATAATTTTATTTAATAAGCAAAAATGAAATCCATTTCACAAAAACAAAAAAACCAAATATAAAACGGAAGAAAGTAAAAGTTAAGAAATTTTTCTCTTTGATTTGTTTTTTGTTTTTTGTTTGTTTTTTTCTTTACAGACATAATGAAAGAGACAACAATATAATTAAATGAATTCATATTTTGTATATATGTAGTCGCAAATAATATGTCTCGCATGTTTGCCAATTATGAAGAAGTTTTCTTTTCTAAAATTATTTAAATTCGACAACAACAAAAACAACACAAAATAAAAATCACAACAAACAAAAAACGTGATTTAGTTCAATTGTTTTTTTTTTCTATTCTTTTAATTTTTGATTCAAATTCATTCTTTTTTCTTTTTATTGTGAAATTTCAATAAAAACTAAAATGGCACCATTTTGTTTTTGTTGTTGTTATTTTTTTTTTTTGCATAATCAAATTTAGGTTATTTTAATCCAAATAATCAATTTTCTTATAAATCTTTTTCGTCTACTGTCGCTTCTTCTTCTCATCTGTTTAATGAATCATAAAAAAAAAAAAAACATATATAATATTTAGGAGAACAAGAAGTAGGAGGTGTAGAAAGAAGAAAGGTGAAATTTTATTTTATTTTGTTTTTTTTTTCTTCAATAGAAAATTTTAATTTGTTTTTTATGATAATTTGAATTCTATTTTTAAAATTTAGTTAAGTTTTTTTTTTTCGTTAGTTTGTAACTTTTGTTTTTGGCAAAATCTAAAAACACGATTAAATGTTTAAAGAAATAATTACGTTTAAATTTAAAAACGATTTTAATCGCATAATGCGATTTGAAGGTGAGATCAAAGATTTTGTAGAACATAATTAGAAATTGTCTTATCGGACCATCTTGAAACTTTTGGTTCCATTTCACAGATTGTTAATTCGACAAATTCATTTCCATATGGGAAATATTTGTTTTTTTTTTTTGGAAAATACTGTTGGTCCCAATATACAGATTTAAAATTATTCTTCTTTTTAGAAAAGAAAAAAAAACAGAACAAAAAGAAGAAGAAGAAGATGCAAAGACAGAAATATAAAAATAATAAAAAATAAATGGGCGGAACATTAAAAACAGCTTTCATTTCAGAAATTGTTGAAAAATTCAAAAAGAAAGAGAGAGAGAGGGGGAAATAATCATCTGGATATTCTTCCGGAATCAATTATTGATGATTAAGAAAACGCAATTATTATTCAATAATATCGCCTTCTTTCTTTCTTTCTTTATTTTTTTCTTTCATAAAATTTTACGTTTATTATTCACTTTTCATTTGAAATTTATAACGACCGATGGAAATTTAATTATTTAATCAGTTATTGACTTTAGATTTTGTTGTTGTCACAGTTGACTTTTGTAGGCCTTTAGGCATAAATATTTTTCAGTTATTTAATGAAGAATTTTTAAATTTAAATGGAGAAAATAAAAATAAAAATTGTATTTTAAAATTTTTAATTATGGATTGGGAACAGTTCAGTAAATCTGTAATTTGTGTGTGTGAATAATAAATAATAAAAAAAATTAAAAGAGATCATCTTATATATTGTGATGATTTTTGACTTAATAATGACTTAGTTTGTGACTTAATAATGATTTAATTGAAAGTGTATGCGTTGATATGCTTCGGATATTTATCTTTGGTCTCAGACTGAAGGAAGACTGAAGGAAGAATGGATTTTAGTGTCTGATCAAAGGATTAAAATGAATACATATTTTGTAAATCTTACTGAAGCTTTAAGCTTCATAATTGAATTTTTGATTACTTTATTGCCTGAAGATGTTTAAAAATTTGTAATTTTTTGACAAAACAAAAAGAAAATTGTCATAAAAAAATGTAAATTATTTGTAAAATAACAAAAGAAACACAAATTACTTTTATATAATTTAACGCCTTCTGTTATGTAATTACCATTTATTGTTTCATTTTTATTTAATGTGAATATAATTTGTATTCTTTTAGCATACAAAACATTTTTTTGGAATAAAAAGTAAACATAATAATTTACACGACAATAATAATTATAACTTTTTGTGTCTCCTTCCTCCATATTTTTATTGTTTTTTATAATTAATTTTACTTTCGTTTATTCATTTTGCAATTTTATTATTGTTTCATTACCCATCCCCCTACTAACTCACAACCAACAAAACATATATTTATTTTTTTTTTCAATTTCAAACAAATCGTGATAAATGAAACTAAAGTGAAATAATATATTTTTAATTTTAATTTCATTTTATAAAACATGAAAACCAAGAAAAAAATAAAAAATAAGAAAAACTTTCTACATGTAAAGTTTACAAGCAAAAAAAAAAAAAAGCAAGAAACAAATGAAGACTCTTCAAGTTTTCAATAAATCAAAAAATACAAGGGACAAAAATTACAACCGACAATCAAAAGAGGCAAAATGAAAAACTGTAAAGTCTAATAATAAAGAAGTGAAAGAGGATTGAGGAGAGAAAGATGAAGAAAAATAAAGTACGGAAAAATTGTCCATTTCACGATAAAATTCTTTCTTTTCTTTACGTTTCTGTTACGGAATTTTTGATGATTTTTAATTTTTGGTAAAAATTTTTTTTAAAAATTCTTAATTTAACCCAATTTACCAAATTTTATAATTTAAATTATTTTCGTAAATCTTCTTCTTCTTCTTCTTACTTTAACATCAAATCAATAATGTTCTAAAAAAGAAAACGAGTTGGTAAAAAATTGATTTTATATAAAATTTTACATAAATTAAATTTTGACAAGCAAAAAAAAAAAAATAGCGAACAAGACAAATTGCCAAAAAATTAAACTCTGAAGATTTTAATTTCTTCTCTATTATGGAAATATTCCCCCCCACACAAGGTAAGAAAAAACAAAGAAGAAGAAGAAGAAGAATAAAAAATTTAAAGTAAAAAGAAAAATCCTTAGAATAATTTCCTGATTCTTCCTTAAAATTAAAAACAGAAATTATATTTACAAAAAGTTCAGTAAAATAAAATCAAATAAAAAAAAAAAAAAAAATTTTAATTCTTAAAACTAAAAATAAAAATTAATTAAAACTCACTTTTAATTTATATCTTTTTCTTTTTCTTAAAAAAAAAAGTTAATCCTTCTGGTAAATAGAAATTTTACAAAAAAAAACAACGAAAATTTTTGCAAATCAAATAAAGTGAAAAAAAAAAAACAGAAGAAAAACCAAGAATCACTTTTTTTCTGAACAGAGAGAGATTTCGCGCACTTGTTAATTTACTGATGGATTTGACCAAACTGAATTATTAACAATATTTTATAAAGTTAAAATAACACACAAAAATTCAAAACGGAAAAATTAAACAACCATAATAACAACAACAGCAACAACAACAATAATAATAACACCAACAACAATAAATACTCTTCTGTATTCTGGTGAGGGCAAAAGTGGGAGACGACAAAGTATATTTCATATGAGAGACAAACTTTTATATACTTTTCTTCTTCTTCTTTTCTTTCGTAGCAATAACAACAACAACAACAATAGCAACACCAATACCAACAACAGTATGACTTACAACAAGAAATGCGTCTGTTTAATTTGATTAAATTTTTTCTTTTGTTTGTAATTCGGATAACGATGACTATGGTGACGACGATTATGATTATTTAATTTAAAATTAAATCGATCGAATTATAAAATTTTTATTGGGTTTTTATTGTGTCTTCAGTTTTTTTCTTTCTGTTTCTCTTTGTAGACCTTTTCCAACAATTTCCCCTTCCACCAAAGCTTTTCAATTTTTTTTACATTTTCACAGTTTATTTTTTAAGTTTTAATATTTTGTAATCTTTAATAAACATTGCACATATAAAGATTAGTTGAATTGTCTAGTATGCACTCTGGACCTACGTATCTTAATTCACACAACATTTTTTTTGTTTTCTTTTTGTTATCTTTCCTGTTGTTTGTTAGAATTAATGTTGGTTGATGACTCCATTTTTTCCCCGTTCTTTTCTTCTAATTCCTTAAGTTACTTATATTAATTAAATTTAAGGATTAAATGATTATCTCTATTGTGTATAGTTGCTCGTATTTTTCTCTTAACAATTTACGTAATTTTTTTGTGTGTTTTTTTAATTTCAGACGAAAAAAAAACAACACAAATTAAAAATAGTAAAAATTTAAAGTGGTTATTTTCCAGATAACGAAAGATTTAATATGCAATCTCTGAACGTATATGAAAATTATGTGCTGAGGTAATGAAGGTTTGACGTCAGTACTACAATACAATTTTTTTTTTTTCTTCTAAATATGTTTTTTTTTTGTTTTTATTGTCAACCGTTTGTTGTTGTTTTGTTTGTTTCTTATTTTTAAATGTATTTTTTTTTAATCGTTAAAATAAAAACTATGACGAAGCATAACAGAATAAATAATCCTTCAATGCTCCAATACCGACCAAATATTTGTGTGATCTATTCTAGTTTTTGTATATAAATATTTATTATTTTTTGTTTCATTTTAATTATAGTGAATTATCTATGATTCACATATTTTTATCTTTACACATCGCAAATACGTTCATAAAAAAATATTAACGTAATAAATGCCTAAGTCAATTTTTTAAATAATTGTTTTAAGCACGTGTACTGTTAAATTTGTACTTATCCTTTAATTCAATTACTTTCAAATTTTTAATAGATTTAAAAAGATTTTAACAACTTAAAGGTTTTTATTGTCTTTTAGTCATTATTATTTTATATATTTTTTAAACAAAACAAAAAAACAATTAATAATGAACAATTGTAAGAAGAACATTTTATTCTTTTATTCTTTTTTTCTTATTAAATAATTTAAAGATTTACAACAGTTTAGTTCAATTCAAGGTTAAACGCGATTAGGACGAATTAAATGACTATGCATATCTGTATGTTACTTCAAGAAATAATTAGGAAACCTATAAACTTTAAACTTCAATTCATTTGTAAATTAAAATGGACACGTTTTTAAGCTAATTATTAACAGACAATTTTTTTTTTTTTTCATTTTTTATTGTGTTTTTTTTTTCTTTGATTTGTAAATCTAATTCTAAGACCTTTTTTTTTTTTTTTGCTTAAATCTGCTGCAGACTCATTTTTTGTTTTTTGTAAGGATAAAATTGCACAACAAAACAAAAGAATTTTTTTTTTTGCTGAGTGTTAGGTGGAGGAGGGGGACACGTAGTTTCGGTCAATTTTTAACGTAAATATTAAAATATATATTTCTTAATAAATACAAAAAAATATCGTCATAATTACAAATTGTTATAACTTTAAATAAAAAATTCGAATTACTTTCGTTTTCGTTTTTCATCAAAAAATAATTAAAAATAATTTACGACAAATAATAATAATAATCCTAAATATGACGATTATTCTTAATTTTAAAACAAAAAAAAAAAATACAAAAATTTGACAGAGAAACAACAACAACTACTACTACTACTACTACTACAACAAACAATAACAACAACAAACAACAACAACAACAACAAACAACAAAAACCATTATTTATAAAAAGAAAAATAAAAACTCTTTACATAAAAGATAATTCTCACAAATAAAAAGACTATTCCAGATGCATAGCGGATTGCTTTCTCTTGTCCTACTTTTGAAAGCCAGTCAAGCTACTTCATTTTTATTATAATTTTTTTTTTCTTTTTAATGTATCGGCTAAAGAACTCCAAAATACACAAAAACACAAAAAAAATAAATGTCTTCAATTTGTTAAAATACGGAAAAGAGAGAGAAAAAAAAATTGTAAATAGTAGGCCCCCTTTCCTCCAAACCCCTCTTCTGTTCATGGGCCCCGTTTCTTTCGTCTTTTGTAATTTGATTTTTCTTTTATATTTTGTGTGAAATTTAGGCCCTTCGTAATTTTCTTCTTCTCTCTCTCTCTCTATCCCTCTTTTTACCTTTATGAATCGCTTTACTTATTTATTATTATTTTTCATGTACCTAATTATAAAATTAAATTTTATGACTTTTTTTTTTGTTGTTTCTTTATTTTTTGTTGTTGTTGTTGTTTTGAATTTTTTAATGAAAGAAAAAAAAAAGAAATTTCTTTTTTAATTGCTTCATCGATCAATCAATATCACAAAAAAAAAATTTCATTTCATTTCATATCGAATTAATTCTAGAAGAAAAACTAATAATTCACTTTGATTAAATATTAAAAACAAAATCAAATTACAGTGAAAAATTATTAAATATTGTACGTTTTGTCGTTTACCTAAAATAATTGTGTAAATTCAATTTATAACATTTATTTGTTCAACGCATTCAATCAGATTAAATTGAATTGCAAAAAACAGAAACATATTAAAGAAAGCCTCATCTTATTTGAAATGAAAAAAAAAAGGTCAATCATCTGATAAAATGTTTGTACGTCTGGAAAATTTTACACTAAAATAAAATGAAAACTTTCCATGTTTTTGTATTTGTTGTTGTTATTTTTCTATCGTGCGTTCCTTTTTGAACATAAATAAATAATAAAATGATTTTTTTACAGTCTATGAAATTGAATTTAAATTGAAATCAATTCGTAACTCTTAATAAACGACAGACTCAGTTTGGCAGTCGATGATATTTGGTTGATTTGACCAAAAATAACATTTGAAGAGTGAATTTTGATAGACCCATAGAAGAGAAACAATTGATTGAAGTCATTTATAATTACAAAATTACCTTTTTTTAGAGGTCTTAACTGTAAGGAAGTCTCTCGATTTTATTTTTCAATAGAAAAAAAAAACAATTAAATTTCGAGAAACAAAACCAAAAAAAATTATTGAAGGTAAAACAACAAAAAATAAAAATTCTGCAATTTTTTTATTATTTAATTTCTAAAAACTCTTTTTTTTTTTTCAAAGTCAAAAGTTTCACTCTTGTAAATTTTGTAAAATCAATAAAAAAATTGTAGACTTGAAAGAAGGTAAAAAAAAATCTAAAAACAAAAAAGAACAACAACAAATAATTGTGGATAAAATCAAATAAATTTATCTAAAATTGCTTCAAACAAATAAATAAAAAGATAACGAAACAAGAATTCGCCATCACAAAAATTCAATTTATTTTGTTACTTTTTTTTTTGGTTATTTGTTTCAGGTCTTCACACATAGTCGTGTATTTATGACGATAGATATATTGGTGAAAATTCCGAAAATTAGACCGTGAAAAAAAAAACGGAAACAACAGAAAAAAAAAAAAACATTAAACGGGAAGTTTTCATATTTGATGTTTTTTTTTGTTGTGAATTTTTTTTAACATCAGTTTTTTTTTTATATTTTTACCTTGAGATAATTTGTTATTAAATTATAATTTTTTTTTTTTGCTCATACTACTTTTCCCATCTCACTCTATCTCGTTCTCTCTTATGTGCAAAATAAAAAATACAATTTTTTCTACACAGAAATAATTGTAATGAATTAAAAAAAATTTAGTTTTCATTTTCTATGATATTTTTTCTTCTATAACAAAAAAAAAAAGAACAATTTCCAACTCTACTGATAAAACTTCACTTTCAAATAAACAGTTTTGCTGTTTTTATTTTTCATTTTTTCTTGTTTTTCTTGTTGTTGTTGTATTTTTCCTTTTCTCTCTTCAACATATTTTGCTACACTTTTATAATTGATAAAAGCTGCAATTGAAATTTTCAAATTCAAAGTAAAAACAAGTTTTACTTTTTTTCATTCTCTCTGTCTCTCTCATTATATCTATCTTTCTCTCTCTCTCTATTAATAAAATTGAAAGATAAATTTATGTATGTTAAATAAAATTAATTACATTAGAAACAACAACAACAACAAAGAAATATAACAGTAAAAAAAAAACTCAGGTGCGCTTATGACCATCGAATATTGAATAAAATTATAGTTTTATTCTAGATCGGTGATTGACCCTAATGTTAAGAAAATTATAAATAAATTGAACTTTTTTTTTTTACCGAATTTAATTTTCATTTAATTATAATTAATTTAATTATTTTCTCAAAAACAAAAAAAAAACTAAATAAAAAACGTTAATTACTTGAATTATATTTATTTTGGTCTATTTAACACATTATTTTTTTCTTAATTAATTACCATTTTCATACCAATTGTTACCAGTGTTAAATTGAAAAGTTTGATTTCACCATTTTACTACCAATTTTGTTGCTGTTTTTGCTACTGTTTTTTTTTTGTTTTTGTTTTGTATAGGTGTCAGAAGTCAGTAAACATTTCTCTAAATCAATTTGTCCGAAACTAATTCAGTTTTACTTTTTCTTCATCCAATTGATTTATTAAACTGATGAAATTATACTGAAGTAATTTGCAACCAAAAATAAATTATTTCAATTTATATTTACAAATAAAAATCAATAAAAAAAATTAATTCCTCTGATTTGTGACAATTATTTTTATGCGTCGTTCATTTTTAACTTTAAAGACGATTAGAGAGATTTGTTGTTTGTATTTAAATTTATCAATAGTAGAAGTATTGATAAAAAACTTCGATTTTCAACTCTTTTGAACTCCTTTAAAACTTTAGATTAATTATGTTCCATTGTAATAAACAAAATTAAACCATGTAATTAAATTAATAAAAAATAACTAAAATTATAACAGCATTTACTATAAATTATTGATTTGAATTTTTAATCTCTATATCCGTTTTTTACATACCGACACTCACTTACCTGCACAATTTGTTATTTAATAATTTGATCTAATAATGTCATGTATGCATATAATTAAAGCTATAAACTTATGCGTTACTCTAAAATCTAAATAAGAATTATGAAATTACAAAATCAAAGTGGAACAAAAAAAAAAAAATATGGACAGAAGTCAAGGTTACTATTTCATCATAGTTTCGAGCGTAAAACATTAAAAATTGTGAATTATTTTTTTTTTGTTTATATTCAATAATAAAAATTTCAAATGACAATGAACATATTAGTTGTGCCTCTTTTAATATTTTTTTTTTAATAAACAAAAAATATTGTTCATAAATGCTTTCTGAAAGCGCACGTTAATAAAAAGTTATTTTAATTTTTTATTCTTTTTGAATTTATTTTTACAAATTAAAACCAAATAATATAGTTCACATTTAGGGGTTAAGGAATTTACAATTTTCAACTTAAATTTTATTATTATTATGAAAATGAAGATGTCGCCTTAAGCAGTTTATTCTATATTCAATTTTTACTGATTGTAGAAAATAATTAAAGATTAATAATTGTTTTACAATTTAAATTTTAGTCTTTAAATGTTTGATTTTTATTATCATTCAAAACGAAAAAGAGTTTGAAATAATCCATTTAACACGACAGAAAAAAAATTCATTTATCCAATAAGACAAGTATTAATTTCTCTGCTTAGTGAAATCAAAATTGATTAATATGTGAAGACTGTAAATTTGAATTTATTATGTTCAATTATAATACATCAAGCATGTTAAACTGAAATAATTTGTATTTATTTCTATATCCATATTTTTACTACAATATAATAAAGTATTTTTCAACAATTTATAAAATTTAAAAATAAGATTAAAATTCAGCAGCAAATGGAAAATATTTATGGCCAGCACATTCTAAACCAGCCACTATTCTTTCATTAGTGTTAAAAGAGTCCATAATATTAATTTCATCTGCGGTTAATTTAAAATCAAATACTTCAAAATTTTGTTGAATTCGTGATTTTGTAACAGATTTTGGAATTGGAACAGTACCAAGCTCAATCTAAAGTAATATTTTATTAGAAAATCATACAAAATATATAATAAAAAAAACTTACAAGATATCGAAGAACAACTTGTGGAGCAGTTTTATTGTATTTTTTACCTATTGCTTCAACACGAGCATCAAAGATATAACCGGGAGTGCGTTTTTCCATGTTAGGTCTACCAAGTGGACAATATGCTGACAATACAATGTCATGATCTTTACAGAACTTTGTGAGCTTCTTTTGATTTATAGCTGGACAACATTCAACCTGATTATTTACCGGTTTTATTTCAGCAACATCCAGAATACGTTTGATTTGTTCACTATTGAAGTTTGAAAGACCAATGCTTCGTACTAAGCCCAATTTAACACATTTTTCCATTTCTTTCCAAGTGTCCACGTAATCAACATCGCTAATATAAATTAATATTTAATTTCAAGTTAATTAAATTTCTGTAAATAAAAAGACTTACTTTAGTAAAAGCTTTCCATTATCATCTTTTGGTATTAACACATCTTCTCCAACGTACGCAAATCCAATAGGAAAGTGCATAAGATACAAATCAATATATCCAAGTCCTAACTTTTCTACAGATTGTCGACATGCCTTTTCTACTAAATGCACTTCATGATGAATACTCGCTAGTTTTGTAACCACAAATACATCCTCTCGTTTTATAACACCTTCAGCAATTTTTTCTTTAATTGCTTTTCCGACTTCAGCTTCATTCTGATACATACAAGCACTATCAAAATGACGATACCCAATGTCAATTGCTTCTTTCACAGACCTATAAACTTCGTCACCAAGAGACTAGAGAAAACAGGTTATTAAAAAAATATGATCCATTCGATGTGACAGATTTTAATTTGTTAATTAATTTGAAAATTAAGAATATATAATATTAATATTGCGTCGTAAGTAAGATTTGGAAACTGACAATCATTATTAACTATTTAGCCAGTTGTCTGTAACATTATATTGAATAACTTAATAATTTATTTTTATATATTATTACTTACTTTATATGTTCCCAAAGCAAAGGCCGGCATATTAAGTCCATTATTTAATTTTATACTATTCACTTGATTACTCATATTTATGTTTTATTATGTTCAGTAAAACAGAATTTAATTTTCTTAAAATATATAAATTTGAAATGCTTGTGTTATAACCAAAAAATTTAGAATGAAATCTACAATTATAATCATACAGTTAATGAAAAATAATAAAAAAATTATACCCATATTTAAACCGAACAAAAAACATGATAATCTAATAAAAAATGATTATTAATTTTTACTTATCAATAAATGAATTGCGATTTTTTTTCTAATCTTTATATCTTACAGAATAACAGTCGACTTCGTTACTTATTTCTTTTAAGTACCGCACTAATTATTTGATAAAACTATTAAAATGATTTTATCGTTCGTTTAAAGTAAACAAACAATCGAAAAAATTGTAAAAAATAAATTCAAGTACTATTATTTTCAATTGAAAATAGAAGAAAACACATATTTATTTGTATAAATATGTGCTACCACAGGTAGAAATGATGAACGCACTTTTCATGTTTCATGTCGTGTTTTCGTTTATGACTAAGTTAAATAAACAAAAAAATTTATTTATATTTTTGAGTCATTTTTTTGATATTAGTATATTTATTTTAATTAATAAAAATAATATTTAAATAATTATAATTCTTTTACATTTACACATTATTTTCAATCATCTGAATCTTTATTTTAATAAATAATATATATTTATCATTAAAAATAAATTGGAATTGATTGAAATTTTATATATTTTTAATTTCATATTAAATGGCAGAAGAAGTCATAGATAGAAATTAACATCGGTCACGACTCTTAAAAAGAACAGCATTTTTGGAGTTAATAAACGAAAACACCAATAAAATTTCAAGTCAAATGTCACTTTTGCAATTGCAAATGTCAGTGATACATTCTTCTGTTATTCCCAAAAACTCGAGGAAAATAAGGTCATTTATTATATTATTGAAAGTGAAAAACAGTAAATCGAGTATTGTAATCAAGTAGCCTGATAGAGTGTAAAAAGTAAAAATAAGATGGATCCAGCATTGTTAAGAGAACGAGAGTCCTTTAAAAAAAGGGCTCTTGCAACACCAACGTAATTTCTTTCTAAATTATAATTCAATTTATTCTGCTTTTCATAATTATTTTCCTTTTAGAGTTGAAAAGAAGATTCGCGTAGAATCCTCATCACAAGCAAAAGATGATTCTAAAAGAAAATTTAAACCTCCAGCTCCACCACCGAAGCCAGACACAAAGTTAAATTTTCTTTCATACAACTTTTGTCCAATAAATAATTATTTTCCCATTTTTAGTTATAAAACAATGACTGGAAGTTCATTATATCGTTTTGGTGTTTTAGCGAAAATTGTTAAACATATGAGAACGCGTCATCAAGATGGTGAAGATCATCCTCTTACATTGGAAGATATTTTAGATGAAACTAATCAACTAGATATTGGTTCATCAGTGAAAAATGTAATTTTGATTTAACAAATCTCTCCATTTACATAATTAGTTAGGTTTCTCTTCATTTTAGTGGTTACAAACTGAAGCACTTATGAACAATCCCAAAATTGAAGTTTCGCCGGACAGACGTTTCTCCTTTAAATCAGTTTATAAAATTAAAGATGGCAAAACTTTAATGAAATTATTAAAACAACAAGATCTAAAAGGGCTTGGTGGTGTTTTACTTGAAGATATACAAGAATCACTTCCACATTGTGAGAAAGCACTTAAAAATCGTGCATCTGAAATAGTTTATATTACAAGACCAATTGATAAGAAGAAAGTTCTATTTTATAATGATAAATCTTGTAATTTAGCGGTAAATCTTTTAAAATCAAACAATAATATATGTAATATTTTCTTTTAATTTTGATCAAAAAAATAGGTTGATGAAGATTTTCAAAAATTTTGGCGTGCTGTTGCTGTTGATGCAATGGACGATTTAAAAATTGATGAATATTTAGAGAAACAAGGTATTATCTTATCTTATATTTGAGCATCCATCAATTTAATTTAATAACAAAATCATAAATTACTATATGTTTTGTTTTATTTATTTTCCAGGTATTAAATCGATGCAAGATCATGGACCTAAAAAACCAATCGCACCAAAACGTAAAAAGCCATCCAATAAAAAGAGGCAATTCAAGAAACCAAGAGACAATGAACATTTACGAGATGTTCTTGAAACTTATGAGGATAATACATTAACACAACCTGCAAACACGAAAACAACAACATAGATAATATACTTGGGATTATTAATCTTTCGAATTTAATTTTTTGTTTTTAAAAAAAGACTATGTAATAAATTATTGTAATTCATTCAAATAAAAAGTATGCATAATTTATAACTGAATACATAAATGACTTTTTAACCACCACAAGGAAGATAGTCAAAACAAGAGTGATTTGATTTTAAATTTTTAACACGTTTTATTTTACAGTTTCAATATTAAATTTAATTCATTTATTAACCATTGATGGAAAACCTTTCTACTTTTAGATAAGAAAAAGTTTATTGTTTTTAAAAATGTAAGTATATTTAAAACAAAAAACAAAAAGTTCATATGATTTGCTGATCTATTTAGAAAGTATAAACAATAAAATATTCCATGGTTTATGTCAAATTTACTAAATTTTGATTGGTCGATGCCAAAAACCAGTTCAAAAACGTCAAAAAAAACTTTATTTACATTTTTTTTTTCTTTTCGATAAAAATCAAAACAGAAGAAAAAAGAATTCTGTTTACTGATTCTTGCTGTGTTTTTTTATTTTTTTTTGTTTTTTACCTTCGCCTTCGCATGGTTACTTAAAAAAAAGTTAAAGAGTCAATATACTCTTAGAATTTAGTTTTACCTTTCGGCTTTTGCTTATATAAATGAACAAATACTGTATTCTTTCAGTCATTCTGTAGTCGTTTTAAGTTAAAGATTATTTTAGAATAGTTTATCTTTATTATTCTTTCTTTTTTTTATGTTTTAATAAAAAGTTGGAAAGTTGTGCTCAAAATAAATGGAGGTAATTAATTCATAAAATACACAAAATAATAATAATTAAAACACGTTTATAGATTTTTCCGGGTTTTGCAATTCTATTTTCTCAAGTTCACACATATAAAAAGTACAAGTAAAGAAAAAAACAATATATTGATTCCTGCCAAAAACGCAAAAAAAAAAAAAACTTTCACTTGTTGTTTCTAACCAGCTGTGTCGTCATTATTTAAAATTATTTTTCTTAATAATAAAAAAAACCTTAGGACTACGCGAGGCATGTAAAACTATTTTCAGAAAACTAAAGTAAAGTAAAAATATAATATTGCGTAAAATTTTTCTGTTTATTTATTTTTGTTTATGAACGGTTTGAAACAAAAACGTTAGTTAAGAGTCAAACGTGTTTGTATCTATTTATTAACTTTTTGTTTTTTTTTTCTTTTAAAATTATTTAGTTCACTTTGTTGTGTGTTTCGATTACAATAATTTTCTTAAGGTGTGAATAAAGAAGGTACAACCACGTATACACACGCAGACAGTTTAAATTCACTTACATAATAAAATTGCCTAGTTACCTATAAAAATAATTACCTTAAAAATTATCTAGTGAAGATTATGATCAATTGAAATAAAACCATAAATTGAAGGAAAAAAAAAAAGGGAGAAAGAAAAAAAAAAACTCTCAAAGATAACACGCATCGTTTATCAATTTAATTTACTCTTATAAATTATATATTGATTTCATTCTTTTGGATAATTTCGATTATCAATAATCAATAATCAATAATAATATAAAATACCAATGATAATAATTTAAAACTCGTTTATTTATAAAAAAAAAAATAACTAATAATAATAAACAACAACATCCAACTTTTACAGGCACCACTGAAAATTCATTTATCAACATTTACAATCAACAATTCATTTTTATGTATAAAAGAGAAAAAATTCAGTGTCAATATACTAATTTTGTTTTGAATTTTGTTCAGTTCGGATCTTTTGGATTTTTAGGATCAATTTAAAATTTAAATTTAGAAAATAAAATATTCTTATAAATATTTGTTTGATTTTATTTATAGATTAAAAAACGGTTTATAATGAAGTGGTTAGTGGTTGCTGCATGCTTGCTAACAATCTGTGATGGCTTGAAGGTCGATGAAAGCAGGTAAGAAACAAACTAAAATTATTTAAGATTTTTTCTTTTGAGCAAAAATTAAACAAAGTTTTTTGTGATAATATTTACGGTTTTGTTCGTTTGTTCTTCGAAGCACTTTAAGCTCTCTCCGTCTTTGTAAGGCACCTTTTTTTTTTGTTAGTTGAATTAAAATCAAAAGATTGTCACTAAAACATTCTCTCGTTTACCTTGAAGAATTTTTATTCTGTGAATTCAGTAAAATTTCATCTTTTTTGAAATTTCATAAAAAAAAATTCACTAGTTCACTCTCCTCTTCCTTTATATTCTTCCAATTTGTCCATTTTATCTAAAATAATGTTGGTAAAAATATTTTATTAAAACTAAAACGCCCATGATTCTCTTTACCCAAAAAAAAAAACCAAATACCTACAAAAATAAACACAATTAAAATTAAATAAAAAGGAACAACCAAAAAGAATGAAACTATTTAATTATTATTTTGATAAAGGCTTTTTTATTTTTAATTATAATGAAATCACTTTTTGTTTGTTTAATTTACTTGTTTATTTATGCTTTGTGTTAAAATTCATTGTGCGTAACACAATGGTTTTGTTCATTTCTCGACTGTTGGAATAAAAGCAGTTGGTCAATTCTGTTTTCTATGATCAAATAATAATTTATTTTCGATTATTAAAATGAGAAGAAAATGTTTTTCTAACATTGTGATTTTTCATTCATCAAATATAAGAATTCAATTCCAATTCTAAGATTCAAATTTACATTTTATCGATTGTAAAAATTATAAAAAAAAAGAGGAAGATTGCATTATAATATGTAACATTTTTTTGTTGTTGAATGGAAAACATTATTAAAGTGCTCTTTCCGGGTAATTTCTATAAATAATAAAATTGATAAGCTTTCCTGATATGAGCATTTTTTACTATCATTTTAATTTTTGGATTCGTTTTGTTGTTGTTGTTGCTTTTCATTCTAATTCGAATTAAACAATATTTTACTTAATCCAATAAAATTTACTAATTTAAATGTAAGTAATAATTGCTTTTTATTACTTATTATCAATACAAACAAACAAATAATCATATAAATAAAATATTTATTCAAATAAATAATTAATTAAATTTCTCGATTAATGTAAATCCATTTTGTTCAGTTTTTAGATTCCTTGTTGACTCCATTTGACATTAAAAATTGTAATCAATGCAATTGAAGACTTTACTTTATAATTTTTAGTTACTATTTAGAGCAGAAGAAGTGAACACACTTTGTGTCTTTTAATTTAATTCTATTTTATTTTTCTTGAAACAAAATGTCGTATGAGAAAACAACAACAACAACAACAATAAATTTGAAAAATAAAAAATATTTAACGTCAGATAATGTTACGTGTTTTGTTGTTGCAATTTTAATTATTGCTACAATTTGTTTTTCAATCATTTTCATTTTAACATTTAAAACGAGGAAAATGAATGCAATGTAAACTAAAAAAAAAATAGACAAAAATTAATAAGGATTATTAAGGATTAATTTCACCAATGCGAGTAAAATTAAAAAAGTAGTTAAAATTTTAGTTCGGTTTTATTTCTGTTGTTTTTTTTTTGTTGGATGAAAAATTAAAAAAAAAGGTTATTAAATGGATGCAAATTTAAAGCGTTTGTTGTTGTTTTTTTTTTCACAATATTATTTGTTGTTGTTGAGTTTAATAATTTTAATCGTTCTCGCATTGGTACATTTAATCGTCACCGTCTTCTCAAAAATAATCTTTAAAGTTTTTCCCGTTATAAAAACTCATTTTATAACAAATTTCGAAAAGTTTTTTTTAATTGTAAATTAATTAATTTGAATAAAGACGATTTGAAAGACGATAGGAAAATCGAAAAAAAATTAAAATCAAAAAAATAAATTAAATCTAAAATCCATTGAATCAAAATATTCTGCCCTTGACATTCAAATCGTTAATCGAAATAAAGTAATAAAAAAAAAAAATTGTAATCTTTTAATCCTTCTTTAAATTTACCTAAATAATTTACCTTGATTAGATTCCATTTGACCAAATAATGATGGTTTTATGGTTTTATTGTAAATATACTTTTTTAACTGATTAGATTGTGTCTTAATCATAAGTCAATTAAAATGTCATTCTTTCGAAAGAAATTTATTCCTATTAATAGAAAATAAATTTATTGAATTTACTCTTTTTTTATAATAAATTCCAATTAAAATCAAAATCAGAATCAAAATCTTTAAACTTACAATCTTTAATGAATTTATTTATCTTAATCTGAATCTTTTACATAAATTATCTTTATTTTGAATGTGAGAAATAAATCAATAAAGCATTTTTATTGTTTCATGCATTTAAATTAAATAATAAACAAAATTATCATAAAAAAGAGAATTTGACAATGGAAAAAAAAATAATCAAAAACAAATTAATAAATGAACAAAATTTTTGGGGTAGAAATTTTTTCTTGTTTGCCTCATTTGAATAAATAAATATTGTGGACTTTTGGGAGAAAATCCCACTGAAATATTTTAATTAAAATTTAATTATTTTCAGTAAAAAAAAAATTTTTTTAAAAACAAATCAAATAATCGAATTCAACCTTATCTGTTTATTCCTCTCAAATCAAAACATAATTAAGTTACAATAACCTCTCGAGAGACTGTAGTTCTACTAAAATTCTCTTTAATTTCTTAGTAGAGGAAATTTCGATTTTGTTAACCAGACATCTCCTCTTTCTCACACAAAACCCTTTTTAACATAGGAAACAAAATTATAACCATTGAATAACCAAAACAATGATGACGTAATTCACCCTTTTATTTATGTGTTTCTTTATTATTATTTTTTTTCAGATCCGTCTGGGGATATGAATGTTTAGAAAGTAAATGTGTTAAAGTTGAAATATCAGACAATAATGTTGATAAAGCTGTAAGTTTTCCAATATGTCGTATATTTTGTGGTAATGAATTAGGTACATTATGGCCTAGAATAAATGGTGTTATTAAAGTTGGTGATGTTGTTATGCACATTGATAATAATAAATTTAATTTCAATACACCAAAATTTGCTGCACAAGAAAAATATTGGGATTTAATAATTGAACGTTTTAATAAACAAATAAAAGCAAAAATTCCACCTAAAACATCTGTTGTTGTTGGAGGTAAAACATTAACTGTTACAGTAACAGTTGCATCTGAAAGTATTGGTAAGAATCTTCTTTTTTTTTCTTTATTTTTACTCATTTAAATAAATTAAGAAAACCTGAAATAACAAAAAATTATAAATTTAAATTTTTTGATTTAGTCAAAAAATACAAGATTTTTATATTTCCATGGTAACGAAATTTTGTTACTGGAATGAGTTGGGGGTTTACTTTTATTTTTCGTTGAAACATGTTAATTTTATTCGATTTTATAAAACGTAACTAAATTGTGGGACTTCAGAATTAATTGAATTAATTAATTAAAAAATTTTTTACTCGAGTTAAAATTAAATGCAGAAATCCCCTGTTTCTCTCGTTTTCAATTAAACCTAATCGAATTTTATAAAATTTATAATTTTTTCACAACTAAAATTAAATTTTATTTTACACTTGATAATTTTGGTTTTGATCAATTAATTCCATCCGCAAGAATACAAATAATTCCAATGTAATTCGTGTGTATAAGAAATATTTCACTTTGTTTTATAGATTTTTCATTGGATATGGATGAAAGTTATACATTAAAAGTGAAACAAGAAAATAATGAAGGGCATGTTTTAATTGATGCAAAATCATTTTATGGTGCTCGACATGGGATTGAAACATTATCACAACTTATTGTATTTGATGATATTCGTAATGAGTTCCAGGTTTGTTTTCAAACAACATAACAAGTGACAATAATAAATTAAATATATTCACTTATTCTTTATATTAGACAATCAGTGATATTGAAATATCTGATGAGCCCAGATATAAATATCGTGGACTTGCATTAGATACATCTAGAAATTATTTCTCTGTTGAATCAATAAAGAGAACACTTGATGCGATGGGTATGACTAAATTAAATACCTTCCATTGGCATATTACTGATTCACATAGCTTCCCATTGGTTATTAAATCACATCCAGAATTATCACGACTTGGCGCTTATGCTAAACATAAAGTTTATACAGCAGAAGAGATTTCCGATGTTTGTTTATTTTTTTCTTGTTAAAATTCTTTAAAAATTGATTGATTTAAATTTCTTAGATTGTCGTTTATGGAAAAGTTCGTGGTGTACGTATTTTACCAGAATTCGATGCCCCTGCTCATGTAGGTGAAGGTTGGCAAAATAAGAATTTATTGGCATGCTTTAATTATCAGCCATGGAGTAAATATTGTGTGGAACCACCATGTGGACAATTTGATCCTTCTAAAGATGAATTATATGATATATTAGAGAATATTTATGGTGAGATGTATGAAATGTTTGGTAAACCAGATATATTCCATATGGGTGGTGATGAAGTATCAACATCTTGTTGGAATTCAAGTTTAGAAATACAAAAATGGATGCAAGATAAAGGATGGAATTTAGACCAAGATTCATTTATGAAATTATGGGGACACTTTCAAGATAATGCATTAGAAAGATTTGAAAAAATATCAAATAAAAAAGATATACCAATTATATTATGGACAAGTAAATTAACCGAGGTACCATATATTGATAAGTACTTAAATAAAGATAAATATATTATTCAAATATGGACAAAAGGAAATGATCCACAAATAGGTTTGTTTTGAAATTCAATCAATATAAATCTGTAAATAAATATAATCTAATTTTTTTTATGTAGGACATTTATTGGATCGTGGATATAATTTAATATTATCAAATTACGATGCATTATATTTGGATTGTGGTTTTAGTGGTTGGGTAACAGATGGTAATAATTGGTGCTCTCCTTATATTGGTTGGCAAAAAGTTTATGGAAATAGTCCAACTATAATTGGTGGATCACGTCATAGTCAGATGTTAGGTTAGTTCATTTTTCTTTTATTCTTTTTTTAAATATTGTATTAGAAATTTCGACGAATTTATTCATGAATGAATGAATAATAAAAAAAAATTGTTTACGTTTTCTATAAACAAGGTTCTGAAGCAGCATTATGGTCAGAACAAGCAGATGAATGGACATTAGATTCAAGAATGTGGCCACGTGCAAGTGCAATGGCTGAAAGATTATGGTCAGATCCAGCTGGTTCATGGAGAGATGCTGAATCACGTATGCTTGTACATAGAGAACGTTTAGTTGAAAATGGTATTGCAGCTGAAAGTCTACAACCAGAATGGTGTTTACAAAATGAATTACAATGTCCATTATGAGACATTGACACATCCCCAACAAGTACAATAATGTTTAAAAATCTTGGTGCTAATAATAAATTTTCTATAATTGCTATAAATATGTTAGAATTTTTCACAATTGTTTTTTTTCCATTTTTAATATTTTTTTTCTTGAATAAAATTTATATTTTTATTTTGTAAAATTTTCAACTTGCTCTTTTTTTTCTCTGTTTTTCCCCTGTTTTTGTTTTTCTTTTTTTCCCCCCTGTGTTTTTGCTTTTCTGCTTTTGTTTATTGTACTATTTGGGTATGTGTTTAACACGTGTGCCTTGAAAAAGTTTTTATCTTTTATAAAAGGAGTTCATTCTATTCGATTTAAATCCTTTTCTTTTATTGTTATGTTTTTTTTTTGTCAAAAAGAAAAAACATAAAAACAAAAAGGATTTATTTAATGAATTTTGAAGAATTATTTAGAATTTACTTTATAAAATTCTTTGAGATTTCGCCATTTTTCTTTTGATATTCGTATGTGTGTTTTATATGGTGGACAGGTGAACACAAGTATTTGTATTATCAATCCACTTATTTTTAAGTTTTACTTTTAAAATAATTTTAATGAATTAATGAAATTAATTCGGATCAATTGTAAAAGATCCATCTAATTAGGAAAAGAAATAACAAAAACATTTTTACTTAATACAATTTAATTTATATTAACAATTAATAGATCTATTTCTATGAGACATAAATCTGAATAACAAATCTAATTAAATCTAATTAAATTAAACAAAACACTAATCTACAATGTTTCGTAATAAATTGTCAGTGATCGTTACAAAATGTAAGAGTTACGAACAATAGAACTGAGCAAATAATTCTTTTTTTTCTTGTAACTCTTTATAAAGGAACAAAAGGGAAATTTCAAAATGTTCTCTCATATTTAAAGGGTTCATTTAAATAGTTGTGTAAAAGTGACCAATGACAAATAAAGACTTTAAAGCAATAAACCAAAAATTAAAAACAAAACCAAAAAAAAAAAGAATATTGCGATTCAAATTAGTATTTTTAAAGTATTACAGTTGAACGTTTATATCGTTCATTCAGCGGCATTCCTAAAGTTAAACATTTTTTAATGAAATTAAATTAATGAAAGAACAAAAAAAAAAATTATCATGTTTTTGTTTTGTGTTGTTCCTTTTTCTTTTTTGAAACAAAACAAAACAACAAAAAAAGAAGAAGAAGAAGATAAATAAAGAAAGATTTTTTTTCATATATTTTTGTTAAGATAATTAATAATACATTTTTTGATATCATAAATTTTTTTTTTTTATGAAAAGTAAAATTAAAATGAACAAAAGAATAATTATGACTGCTGTAGGTAATATAGTTAAATTTAAATTAACATTAATAAAAAAAAAAAAAATCACACAAGTGTCTCTCTATTTCTCTAATTCAAAATAAATTCAATGAAAACCAAATAATAAAATGTAGATACTAAAAATAAATATAATTCATTAACCTTTTTTTTTTAGAAATAATTTTATATAAGACTGTTTTTTGTACTTTACCAATTCAATTATCAGAGTTTTTGAAATGACATCATTTCATTTATGTTCATTCTGATTTTTAATACAATTAAAAAAAAAACAACAACTGACACACACTAAGAGTACAGTTTTGTTTGTATCTCTTTTTCACTACGATTATTCAGTCAATCTGAATTGTCAACTGTTTATTTTGGTTACTCTTTTCAGATATACTTTTTTATTTCATATTTTATAAAAGAGTAACAATGATGTCATTAAAAAGTTGTGCATAAATTCAATAAATAAAAAGAAAAAATACTTATTCGGCAATTGTTTGGTAAAGCACAATTGAATTTAAATTTGATTGAATACAAAAAATATAATAATTGGTAAATTTAAAATCAATTCACCTAATTTAATACAATCAAAAGCTCACTCTTTTATTTCTATTCAAAACAAAATCAAAATTTTATTTTCTTTATAGAATTATTTTAATTATCTGTTTGATAATTTTTGATCAAAATTAGGTGATTCTTTTTATTCAAAAGACAAACAAAAAAGTAACAAAATAAATTGAAATTAAATAAATTGTATTAATAGACCAAATTGAATTAATTCAAGATTAGAATCTGTTCAACTAAACTAAAACTAAAATTATCATCTAAATAATTTATTTATAAAATTAATTTAAATGAGAGAAAAACAAAATTTAATTGTAAATTTTAAAACTTTTTTACAGTAAGAATTATTAAATAAAGGGGTGAAGAAAAAACAAATCGTTTTTTTCTACTTTCTTATAAAATACACAAACTCCCAATTATATTTTGTCTTTTTTTATCTAAATTTTAATGAGTAATTAATTTATAATCTTTGTAACAAAAGAAAAAAAAAGTAATAATAAAAAAAAATAAATTCTGTACATTTTTAAATCCTGTATAAATCTCACTGTTTTTTTTATATCTTCCATTTTTGTTGGGTTTTTCTTTTCTTGTTATAATTGGAATTATCATTAATTAATTAACACAATTAAATTACACCATAGAAATAATATAACATTCAAGTCCGTAGGACATTTACAGTATATTCACTCAATTTTATCTTATCTTAGCCTTTACATGCTTCGTTTTTTGAAACAAATTATGTTTCATAATGCACCAAATCACAATAATATGAGAGAAGACAATGCTTTCTTTAAAATTTAATTTAAAAGAAAATTTACAGATATTCTGTAATGGAAAGTTTTCAACTGGAAATACATTTTGAGTATGTAAGAAAATCATCAGCATATTTGAGCTACTTTAATCATATCTAATCACAACATACAATTCCAATGGTGTAATTAAAATTAAATTAAGCGAAATTTAAATAATATGGAATCGAAATAAAATAACTGGGTTATTAACATAATGGATTGTCTTAAAAATTTATAGACAAGTAAAGTAAATTTGCAAAATAATAAAAAAAAATTTCAAAGCAAATTAATATCAAATCACACACAAATTTGTGAGTTGATTTTAAATCGATTATTTCAGTTCCATATTATCGTAATTATTTCGTTGAATTTAATGAATAATTTTATATTTTTTTGTGTACTTTTTTTCTTCAGTTTTTTTTTTTCATTTTATAAAATTGCCTTATAATATTTATATTTATATATTTTATTAATGATTATTTTCATTTCAAAAATAATTATTAGGGAAGAATAAAAAAGAAAGATGTGAAATAAATTATAAATTGTGTTAGTTCGAAATTATTGTTATTGTTTTTTTTTGTTGTCTTCTTCTTCTTGTTCTTAAATTATATTATATTAATTTCCCCATAAATCTTCTGATCTACCAAATTTAAAAACAATTGATGCAGCAAATATAAATATATTTTGTAAAAGTAAATTAATTCCTGGCCAAACATTTTCTTTTTCTTTGAAATGAAAAAAAAAAAACAAAAAGCAAAAGATTAAAAAATGTATTTTTCTTTATGAAAATTATGATAAAAGAAATATATTTATATTTACCAACTACAGCAAATTCAGCAATCATAATCCATACAGCTGCAATAACTGATGCAAAACCAAGAACAAAACCAACAAACAACCAAATTCTTGAACCTCTAGAACCCATACATCCACCTGTATATGCATCACCTCTTACCTAAAAACAAGAAGATCAGAATTATTTATAAACACAATAAAAATTAATTGAAGTCTTCAAATTGTTTCTTTAGCTTTGGATTTTCAGAACATAATGAACCCTTAATAAATGAAACAGATAATTAAATGTATTACAATTAAAACTTACTTGAGCATTTGTGACAGCGTTAACCATGAATAAACTTATTGTTCCAAAAACACCACAAACATGATGGGCTGCATTTAATGTACCTGGATAAACTGTTGATGTATCGATTACAAGCCACCATCCAAGGAAAAACTAAAATTAAACAATTAATTCAAGAATAACATTTGTTTATTCATCCAAAAAAAAATTGTATAAAAACTAAAATGTTGTTGGGATAAAGAGATTTTTAATAAGTTTATACGCAATGATCTGTGTGATGAAATATTACATTCGATAAATTACATGATTTTATTATTGCTATTGATAATTGATTTATTAATTATTAATAATTCAGCCGATAATAAAAGCACAAAATGCTTTAAAAAAAACAATTGATTTATAACTAGTTGAGTAAAAAGTTAAAATATTTTATTATATTTAAATAACGGGAAAGACAATTAAATATAATACAATAATTCACTGATAAAGAACAGTTAAATAACTTAATTGTTGTTGTGTTAATGTATCCTCAAATAAATAATAATAATAATTGGGAAATATATTTTATATTGTCTCCATTGAATCCGGAAGTTTTTTTTCAGAGATCGTATTACAACCCAGAATGATTTGAAATTAGCACGGGACTATTTTAGTACAATAATATTGATTCGTTTGCGACAAACAATAAAAAATGACTCATTAATTATAATAACAATGTTTTATGAACAAACCAATAATCCAGCTAAGACAGAAAATAAAGCGTTTCGTTTTTCACCACCTTCAAACCAAAAACAATTTTCAAACAAACTACAAATACCCATTTTGTATGTTTATATTTGTGTAATGTAAAATTTATACAAAACAGATTTAAAATTAGTTAAATTTAATTTTTTTTAGAATAATGACAAAAATTTTATTTTGATTTGACAATGAATGACACTTCGTTTAAGAGAGCGAGCGAGATAATAGAAATAGATGTGAAGTTGTTAACAAACATAATGATACAAAAAAGAGTGCGTTCATCCCTACTGTGAGCTTTCTCAATATTGCTAGAAATTCTTACAACATTTAATTAATTTTTCGATTAAGAAATTCTAATAATTTTAGAATCTTCTCTAACATAAAAAGAACTTTTCTAATAATTTTTTATATACGAATAACCGAGTTTCAAATAATAGAGCACTTCCTTTTTGATCACCCTCTATAATATCTGACAGTTGTTACATTGACATTTCTTCAAAAGAAAAATAAAAACATTGTGACGTATGAAAATATGTTGAAGTGAAAATTTAATTTAATGTTTTCTAAATATTTCTTAAGTACAAGAATTGCGTTAAGTGCTTTACTTGGAATTATTTGTATTCTTGCGGATGCATTAATTGATCAAAACCAAAATCATCCTCGAACAAAAGCACTAATTGATAATGGAGCTCATTTTTTCGTAGGACTTCTTGGTGGATTAATGATAGCAAACAGTTTTAGAGATAAATTGTCATCATCAGAAGTCCTATCTCTTACAATTATTTGCTCATTAGTATCTTCATTAATAGATATTGATCATTTTATTGAAGCAAAATCATTTTATTTGAAGGTTCGTTTATCTTTAAAAGAAACTTTCCTTATTTCACATTATTTATTGATTTTTCCTTTTAGGATGCAACTAATTTACCTAATCGACCATTTCTTCATTGTACAACTATACCAATTGTGATATTATTTCTTTTATATTTAATGACAAAATGTATTAAAAATTGCTTTTATATAAAAATGTTACTTTCAATTATTTGTTACGGATATTTTAGTCATCTTGTAAGAGACGCTACACGTAGAGGATTTTGGATAGTTCCATTTGGCCATACAAACGCCATTCCATATTTTGTGTACATATGTTTTATAATGGTCTTGCCAGAAATTTTTATTTATTTTCTTAATAATTTATCTGAAAAGAAAACTATTCAAATAATGTCTGTATAAAACCTTCATAAACAATGACAATAAAGTAAAAGTATAAATTAATTGGTTTAAACATTTTTATTCATTTATTATATGAAACTGTATTAGTTCCGAGAAGTAGTGAAATTTTTGGGAAATGTTGAACTTATAAAAAAAAAACATTTCAAAAATACAAAACAAACAAGCAAAATGAAATGAATCAAATATTAAATTCTCTCCCTCTCTTTGGTTTTGATTAAAAAAAAAAAGTGAACTTGAGGAAATAAATTGTTGACTTTTATTATTTGTAACATAATGTTACTCCACTGTTGTTTTTTTTCTGTTTGTCATATTTTTTATATCTTTTCTTTATTTATTTTTTTTTTTAAATTCAAAATAATATAAGTTAGTCAGACAAGTCTATTATAAGATTTAAACACCTCTAGTTGTCACATTTTTCTTTTCTTTTTTATTTTATTTAAATTTTTCTTCTTGTGTACAAAATCGCAATCTATTATTAGGTGGAAGTTTACTAATGCAAAAATAGTACTCAGAGGAATTTTTTTTTTGTTTTAATTTAAAAAAAGAAAAGAAAACAAAAAGTAGAGAAGATTTAGAATCTAAATTAAAAATTTATTTTTAAGTTATCAATAAACAACAAAAAATATAGTTCACCTTTTAATTTATTCATTCAGTTAAAAAACAATAAAATGAAAAATTTTTGTTAATACTTTTTTGTTGTTTTTAGAAAGGAGAAGAAGAGGAAAAAAAATAGAAAAAGACGATAAATTATTTTCTTAAAAGAATTTTTAAATTAATAAAATTTTTTTTGTAGTGTCTAGTCATGAGAGAATAGAAAATAACATTATTTTATTATCTTGTTTCATGATGATCTAAAGATAATTTACTGATTATCTCTAGCATTTTATATAAGAAAATTTAAAACGGTAAATTGACCAAGTAACAGATAGTTACTTGGTTACTTGGTCAAATCACAACAAGATAATTTTATAAGCATCAATTATCACTGGATAGTAGGAGTTTATTTGAAAATCCTAAATTATAGCACAATTGACATTCTTAAGGTTAAGCTTGAAACTCGTTAGTCTATAAAATATTGTCAGTGTTGGATAAATATATTCAATAAATTCAAGTCAAAAATTCATTGATCTGATCTACTTTTCTCTAATCTATTTATATTTTTATTATCAACGGTTAAATCCGCCAAAAGTTCAATATAATTAACTCACGTGCGATTAATAAAAAAAAATAAAAATACAAACCAATAAAATTAAACATTAAAAATCTATTTTCGAAAATAGATTATTGTTAAAAATAAACAATTACTTTGTGGACTTAAACTTTCTTGGCACTAGACCCAAAAAAAAAAAACTTATATTAAGTAAACTAAATTTATCTTTCTCTCTATCTGATATTTCATATACCTTTCAGCATCATCTGTTAACATTTAATGATCAGTTTCTTAAGAACAATAACAATAAAGAAGCAATAAAGTCGATTTAGACTAGCTCAGACTTACTTCCTTAAAATTAAGATAAAACATGTTTTTAATTGTTATTGTTTAGTTTATTTATTTAAACGGAAGAAGATTTTTTTTTCATGATTTTTTTAAATAAAGAAACAATAAAACTTATCATATGTTTATGAAGCTTTTGGCCGTCTTTATATAAAGTCCATTTAATTTGGTGTTTTTGTAAAGATTGTAGAAAACAGAGGCAATTCTGGAATACAATTAGAAAATCATGAACAAATGAATGGTGATAATTCGAATTGCAACAACAAGCTTTAATTTTTTTAGAATAGACAAAAAGAATCAAGAAACTCCAAAAAAAGAAAACTTTACCGTCTTTTTATTCTTTATAAAACAGAGATTAAATTAAGGGATTTAAATATGTATATCAGTTTTGACTTTGACTTTAATTCTTATCTAAAATCCTAATTGTCTTTAACATTAACATAAATGCCAAATGAAACAAAAACTTTATTGAAATATTTTCAATTAAATTAAAATTAAAAGATTTTACGTCCAATAAAATTTTATTTTAATTATTTTCAAGGAAAATTTATAAAAATGAATTTCTTAAAATAAACAATTTCCTTTTTTTTTTTTTGTTGGCAAAAAATTTATAATTTTTTTTGTTTTATTCAAAAAGAAATCTATTGATTTAAAACCCGTCTATACTTTCCCCCCAAATTCCCCCACTCCCTAAAACAAATACAATTTCCCAATACAAATACAATTTCTATTCTGTTGATCTTATTTTTTTAAATGATGAAATTCAACCACAAGTGAAAACATTCAAATATCTGTCATCTCTAAACTGTGAAAATAAAAAGAAAAATAATATGTACAAGAAAGAAATAATTCATTATTGTGAAAACTTTTCAAATTTGAATAGATTTTTCGTGGACGGAAATTTTTTTTATTTGAATTTTCGAATGTTTTAAAAATGAAAAATTAAGTTTCCGAAATCGGTTGGGAAATTGTTAATTTAAATTAAAATTTAGAATAATGGAGAGATTTATAGATCGTTAGCCTCTTCTCTTTCACTCTTTCTTTGTGAAATGTTCATCAAACTTTTCATAAAGTGCAGTGATTTGTTGTATTCTTTGGTGTCACTTATGAATTTAAATTGACATCAAATGACAATTTTGTAAAGAATATTGTAAGAGATTTGAATATTTTTTTGTACAAACCAGACAAGAAAATCTCTAACGTAGAAATGATAAATATCGTCTGATAACAATCGATAAATATTTTATAAAAAAAATCGATGTTAATTTCACTAGATAGATCGATTTCTTCTGTGTTGTAAATTGTGATTCAACATTTGTTTTAAATGTTCAGCCATCGTACAAAAACAGAGTAGTATTATTTAGTATTAGTATCCATGGTAACAGAAAATTACAATGAAAAAGTAATTATTGTGGAGACAAAAAATTAATTTAAAAATGTTCATCTTGCTTTTAGATTAAGATATTTGTAGATTTGTTTTTCATTTATGAATTTTTTATTTTCAGTATTTCTTTAATATTTTCCAGAACTTTCCTTCTTTTCTGCATTCATTTCTTCTCCCTTCCAACGTTTTTACATTGTCGTTGAATTCATTTGTTTGAGAAAAGCGCGTTAACATAACAAATTTTTGTGTTGGGGAGAATAAAAAAAATAATTCAAAGATTTTTGGCTTTGATTTAATGAGATGACAAGGAATTTATTTTCTTCATTTATTTGTTGGGTTGAATTGTATGTGTGTGTGTGTGTGAGTTTTTTTTTTTGTTGGTTTTTAATGGATGACTTTTTTGTTATTTTTTTTCTTTTACTGTTTTTTTTTTGGACTGTTTTTTATTTGTGTATTTTTGGTTGAACGAGTTTAAAATCCGAATATTTTTTTTTTGAAACAAAACAGAGCAAGAAAAAAATAAAACAAAAATAATTATTTAAATTTATTTCAATTTTGATGTTTAGAGTTCAGTCGAGTCAAAGTCAGACAGATGTTTTTTGTAGTTGTATTTTATTTATCACTATTTACACACTCTCTCTCTCTCTCACTCAAACTCTCACTCTTTCTAATTGCATGTGTGTGTGTGTGTATTTTTCATTCTCTATCTCATTTTGTATCTCTCTTTTATTCCTCCATATAAATATAATATTAAATATTGTAAAATATTTTTAGGAGAGAAGGAAACCACAACAACAATAACAAAAACAACAACAAAAAAACCAACTACGTGAAAAAAAAGAAGAAAAAAAAAAATTATTGGCAACGATTTGGAGAAGACGAAAAGTTAAAAAGCAAAAATTAGTTTTGATATTTTTACACAGAGACAAGAAAGAATATTCTAATTTACAAATTATTTAAATTTAAAATTTTTCTTTTTGTTTTGTAGCTTTTTTTTTTTTTACATCATAAACCGAAATCATAACGAGAACACAAAAAATTATTATTATTATTATTTATTTTCTTGTGTAAAGTTCCACAACTTTTAAAACAAGAGAGTTGATCACTTTTTTTTTTTTGTTTTTTTTGTTTTTCTCGTTTTATATTTGTTCGATTTGTTCTTTAAGTAAATTAGACGTTTGTGGTTTTTCTCTATATACGAACAAAAAAAAAACTTTAATAAAAAAAAATATATTTTTATTAAAGAAAAGTAGAAAACAACACAAATTATTTGGTTTTGTGATATTTGATTAAAAAAGTGTTTGGTCAAAAAATTTGATAAAAAAAAAAAAATATCAAATTTCTAAGAAATTATATTTTTAATTGGATTGTGAAGTGTTTTTGTTGGATCATCACGGAAAAGGTGGTTTTACTATTATTAATTTTTTTAAATTTCATTAATTTAAAGTCAATATTAACTTAATTGCAAGAAAGTTAGAAATAATCTGGTTCATCCTTCATTAAAAAAAAAAACGGATCACAACAATCTGTTCATATTCATTCATCTTATAATTAATTCTGTGTTTCTTTTTTCTGTGTTTTTTTTTTTCTGTAACGCCAACAATTAAAAATTATCAATTCAAATTTGAATTTTTCATTACGACAACAATTAAATTATCAATTCAATAATTTCACTAATTTTCAATTGTATGAAGGAAGAAAGTTGACAAAAAATAAAACGAACGCGTTTGTGTAAAAATTTTAAATGAATTATTTTTTTTCTTAAATTAAAAAAATAAACGAATTTTTTTTTGATGAGAAGTTACATTTAAAAGAAAAATTGTGCCAAATAAAGTGTAGACTTAGAGATGAATAACGGAAGGCATTTACACTCACTCACACGCAAAATTTTGTATTTTCATTTTTTTTTTTTTGAAACAAACAAACAAAAAAAAAAAAATAAGAAAAAATTTCTTTCAATTAGAATTAATTGAGAGAAAAAAAAACTAACTATAATTTAACTAAAAATAGAAAAGAATCAGAATAAAAAGTGAGAGAGAGAGAGAGAGAAAATTGAATCATAAATAAAAATTAAAATTAATTCAATTGATGAGTAAAATGTGACTGTGATTGTGTGACTGTGACATTGTCATAAAATAAAAATTCTTGTTCTTTTGTCTTTTGTCTTGTCTTATTTTTTTTTTTTATTTTATTATTTGGCTTTTCTTAACAGATTTATTATTTTCACAAGAAAAAATAAATGAGAAATGTCAAAATAAAATATTAAAGTGCAATAATTGCATTTTCTTGTTTTTCTTGAGTTTTTCTTCTTTTAGAATGAAAATTTAATGAACAAATCTTTCACTCAGTTTTAATAAACAAATCAATTTTGATTGAAATTTTTGTGAAGTTCGTTTTCTTATAGATCTTGTTCTTTTGTTGAAATTAAATTGAAGAATAATATTATTATTATTTTTGGCAAAACATTATAAAAAATGTCTTTAAAAAAAAAGAAGGATTTATTGAAAAAACCAAAAATTAAACAAAGAAGACGAAGAAGAAGAAGAAGAAGAAGAAGAAGAAGAAGAAGAAGAAGAAGAAGAAGAACAAATAATTTAAGAAACTGTCGTGTTAAAAATTTTGAAACATCAGAAAAAACATGAAATGATTTTTTTAAATTTCTTTTTTTATGTTTCGTTTTTTTACTTTTGTTACGGTTTTTTTGTTTCAAATCGAAAAAAAAAAATTGTCAAATTTTAGTTTCTTTGTCAAAGTGGAGGCGCCCAATATTTTGTAGAATTTTTTTTATTTTGAAAACAAAAAATTAGAATAAATTCTAAAATTTAATTTCTTTTTTCTATTAATTAATTTCATGTCTAAATTATTTAATAAAAATAAATTTTGTCCATTTATAAAAGTGATTTTGATGCAAAAAGTTTAAACAACAAAATTCAGTTAAAAAATTTAAAACGCACGGGGAAATTGTTAGCTTCTCTCTCTCTCTCTCTTTCTCTCATTTTCTCACACTTTAAATTTTAAGTCTTCTTTTAATATTAAAGAAATATAGTAAACATTAAAAACAACGGTACGCACAAAGTAAATTAAATCTTGCTTTGAAAAAAAAAAAATAACGATGTTTTCGTAAAGAAAATAATCACAACAAGAATAATAACTCTTTGGATCTTTCCTTAACTTCAATCCACAAACAAAAAAAAAAAACAACTAAAAATCGAATAACAACAACAAGACATAAGAAGAAAAATGCGAAGAAAATGGTACAATTTTTTTCAAAGGGGAAGAATCATAATGAGAAGGAAGAGGAAGAGGAAGAGGAAAGAAAAATAATCTATAAGACACGTGTGCGTGTGTGAAAACATTTTCAGTTTCAGTTGAACAATTTTATGTTGTTTGCTAAAATATTGTAAGTTATTTTCTAAACGTCAAAAAATAAAAAAAAAAAACTAAAATTCTTAAAAATATCGACACTGAAATTTTTTTTTTTTTTTTAATATAAAAAAAGAAATAAATCCAAAAATACATTTTCTCATTTCTATACAAAAATTGTTTCTTCGTATTCGTCTTCTTCTTTTTCTTCTTCTTATGCCATCAGAAAAAATCTCTTATCGACTCCGAATAATTTTTTTGTTTTCATTTGTTTTTTTTTTTGTTGCTTACTTTTAGTTCAGACTTGAAGAAACACTTGTTTGTATATTGTTGTTACCACGTTACTACGTTACTCCAAAAAAAAAAAAAAAAAAAAAAAAAACAGAAGACGAAATAGAAAGGAAAAGAAAAAATAACAAAATTTTTATTGTTTCCTTTTATTTCTGTTTTATTTCTTCTTCTTCTGTTTCTACCAAAAACTAATAAATAGATTTTTCTGTTTTTTGTTTATCATAATTTTGTTGTTGTCTGTTGGTGTTTTAGTTATTCATATTTATGAATTTTATTATGTGTTTTATGTAGAAGTGTTGTTGGTGTTGTTAGTGTTGTTGTTGTGTATATTCATTTTTTCTTCATCAAAACCAATTTTTGGGCCAATACAGAAATTTCTTATTTTTTATTCAGACTAAAAAACAAAAACAAAAGCGTTAATTCAATTTCGATTAATTCTAAATAACTTTCAACACTTCTCTGTCACAACTACATTAAAAATAATTAATTAATATTTTGTGTATTTTTTTTTCATGTTTGAATTAAATTCAACTCTAATGAAATTTAATTAAATCTTCTGTAATATTCATGCTATGAATTTGTACACTTGATGATATGATTGACCAACTGCAAATAAAAATAAGCATTAAACTAAAATGATTTAATTAGTTTTTGTTGTTGTAGATGTTTGTTCTATTGTTGTTGTTGTTGTTGTTTGTTCTTAATAACTGAAAATTCTTAAATAATTATTTGGTTTCTTCATTTCAAATAATTTCTTTTTGAATTTAATTTATTTTGATTTTGAATAATCAGTTGTTGTGTTATTTGTTTTTTTTTTGTTTTGCTTTGTTTACTTGTTGTTTTTGTTGTATTTGTTGTTTGTTCATTATACAAATTTAATTATACATAATTAAATTGTGACATGCATGTAAAAAATTTTTTATCATAAAAATACATCATCGTTGCCCACACACACACACATATACATGTAAACACAGACACGCCACATACACACACACATGACACATAAAGGACACACATAAGTAAACTCATGTGAAGAATAAAAAAAATTCTATTCGTTATGAAAGAGAGAATTGATGACAATTTTTAGTTTAGTTTGGTTTTATTGTAGACAAGAGAAGTAAAAAAAAAGTTTGGAAAAAAAAACAAGAAAATTCGTTCACCCCCCCATTTTTTTTTTGGTTGGTGATACAAAAGTCACATTTATCGTAGAATGAAGAAGAAACGTAATTCGTAATTCGTAAATCGTAATTCACAAAAATCACAAATCTTTGCATTATTAAATCTTATTTGTAGTTGTCAACATTTCTGATGTTTTTCCCTTATTTATTGTTGTTGTGTTGTTTTTTTTTGTTATTTTTACTCCATTCTAAAACACCAACAACAAATCATTATAAAATGTCTAATTATAACTTTACGTTTTTTTTCTTTTCTGTCTCGTTTTTTTTTTATTTATTTATTTATTTTTCTATTAATTATTTATAAATAGAAAATCACCAATAAAAAAAAAAGTCATTTAATTTTGTAAATTGTTTAAAAATAGAATAAATTATAACAACAACAAAAACACAGAAAAAAGAAGAACGTAAAGTTAGAAAAAAAACAACAACAACAATCAGGAAAACAAAAAAGAAAACACAAGAAAACTTGTTAAGAGACTGACTGACTTTTTTTTAAACAAATTAAATAAAAAAAAAAACAAAAACAAAACAGTGGAAATGCATTTTTACTAAAAGTTGTGTTTGGGTTTTTTTTTTTTTTTGTTCTTTCTATTTTCGTTCATTTAAATTAATCAACTAAAAAATTAAATGAGTGGATTTAATAAATATTTAAAGGTGAGAGAAATTCATTAAGAATTAATTCATTATTTTTTGTTTTTGTTTTAAATTCTAAGAAAATAAAAATACAAAAACAAAATTTCAGCGATTTATTAGAAGAGAAAAAAATGTGAAAAATTGGGGAAACAGTTGAATTATTTTCTAAGAAAAAGATTAAGGTGAAAAGAAAAAAATAATGTAAGAAAGAAACAAAATGTAAGAAGTGAAAGAAAAGAAACAGAAATAAGAAAATAAATGAAATTAATTTAAAGTGAAGTTTTTTTGTTTTTGTTTTTTAAATTCAAAAAGACAAAATAAAATTAATTTAAAGTGTTGTTTATTTTATTCAAAGTGTTCACAATTTTTAATCAATTAATTGTGTTTGAAAATCAAATCAAATAAATTAATAAATGTTTTAATTTTTTCTATAGAAAAAAAACCATTTATATTTTTAGTTGATTTTTATTGTTTTGTTGTTTTAAATTTAAAAAAAAGTTTTGTTGTTGTTCTTATTTCTTAACGTTAAAAATTCCAATAATTAAAATTTTTTAGACAAATCTTCTGAATATAAATTTTTAAATGAAAATCAAATTAATTCGTGTTATCTCTAATTAAATAAAGTTAATTCATTAATAGTTTCACACAACAATTTTAAGTGATTGTTAGTCAAGTGTACCTAAAATGTGAACCATATATGAGAGAATTTATCGTTGACGGAAATGAATTTAAGAAAATTTAAAAATTGTGTTCTTGTAATCGAGATGCCATAAATTTTAATTTGACATTTTAGATAAAATAAATTCGCATTAACTTCTTAAAATTTCTTTTTCTTCTTCTTCTTCTTCTTCTATATTCAATCATGATGATGATGACGTGACCTTTCAATTGTTATAGAAAAAAATTTATTTTACGTTGTAATAATAAACATTCAGTTTAGGTTTCACATAATTATTTTCAATTCAAATAAAATTAACGTAAATTAGAAAAGATTTTTTCACCAAATTCCGCTTGTAAAAAGTTGATTGAATTTTGAATGTTGTCTAAATTTTGTTTTTTTTTCTCGTTTTTTTTAAATTTTATTTAGACTCCAAAAAAAAAAAGCTGAAGGCTCGACACTTAATAAATGATGAAAATATAATTTTAATGATGTTCTGTAATGATCTTGAATCTCATTAAAGAATCCTTTCATTTTTGTATTTTATTTATTTTATCTTTCAGTTTTTTTTTTCTTAAATAAATATTTATCAAATAGAAAATTAATGATTGACATTTTTCATTCCATAAATTTCAACTGCTTCACAAAATTTCAACCGCAATACTTTTTGATTAATAATCTTTTACATATTTTTATACAAATAATCGTCTTTTTTTTTTTTCTTCATTTCTCAATGTCAAATTTTTATAAAATCAATTTTTAAGATCATTTAATTTAATTTAATTTTTTTTCTTCTTTTTTGTATTTTTTTTTTCGTTACCAAAAATAATATTTATTTTCTTTTTGTTAATTTAATTTAATTATTTATAAATTTTCAGATGTTGGGATCAGCCTTGATTGGTCGACGTCATAAGGTAAATAAAATATTATCAACGTCATTAGTTATTTTTTTCTCACAAATTATTCTTGTTGCATTTTTATTTCTTTAAATTTATTTTAAATTTATAACGTTAATTAAAATTCATCACAGTAATTTTGTTGCACATATGAAACATTCAGTTGAATAATAATTAAATTCGTATCAGATTAAACATTCTTAAAGAAATCTCTAAGGAACAATTAATTCAATTGTTTACTAATAAGCAAACAGAGTTTTGAGTTTTGATTTTTAAATGATATTTTACTACGATTAGAGAAATTATGATTAAATTGAAATGTTGGAAATTTAATTGAATTAATTAAATTATGTCAAATATTTTCATTGAATTATCAGAATCAGTTTATTTGACTTTTGACTATATACGAGAAACTTATTTTAATTAAAATAAAGTCAATTCGATTATCGCAATTAATTTATCTGTCTTTCCGTCTGTACGAGAAATAATTTAGTATACAAATCCTCACTTCTAATTCCTAATTACTAATTAATTACTGAACACAAATTTTACTCTCGACAGATCGTTAAAATTTAATTCATTTTTAATCTCTTTATTATTGACTTTACAGAAACGATTTCGTTGTTTCAATTAATTTAAATTTCTATAAATTATCTCAACAATCACAATTAATTTCTGTTTAAAATTTTTCAATTTTAGGAAACATACAAAAAGAAAAACTTCACGGAAGAAGAGTTAAAAGGTTAGTGTGTGTGCTGATTTTCCTGTTTTAAATATTTATTAATTAACGTCAATTATTTTTATTTATTGTCCGCAAAACTCCTCTCCGATGTTTTTTTATTTTCTATTCTGAAAAGAAAAACGAAATATTCACAATATTTCTCTGGTTTTCATTTTCGTTCTTTGACTTCTTCTTCTTCATCATCTTCATCTTCTTCTTATTTAAGAAAATAGATTTGTGTATGTTTTTGTGTGTGTGTGTTTGCTGTGTTATATGTTTGTCGATTTTCATCGAAAGATTAATCGCTCTAAAAATAATCAATCAAATCACATTAAAGTAATTTATAGAACAAAAAAAGAAAAAAAGAAGAAAAATCACATGATGAAACACTTGCGGCCACAAAATTTTCTTACATAATTATCTTGTTTTCTTATAAACAACACGAGAAAGATTAAAAGGCAAATTGAATGGAAAAAAAAATATCAGAAACAAACAGAAATCAAAAATTTTTATTGTTGTTTCTTCTTCTTCTTCTTCTTATTTTTTTTTTGCATGCCAATATTTTTAATGTTTTCGTAAAGTAAAAAGGAACAAAAAAAAAATGAAAAATGTAAATAAGAACAACAAGAAAATGAAAGCGAATTATAATTGATTATTGTAAGAAAATAAGAAAACTTGTTAAGAAAAAGAATAAAATGAATAAAAAGAAAAAAGAAAAGAAGAAAGAATAAGAAAACACAAAAGTTTAAAGAAATAAAAAAGAATATTTTATATTTTAGTTCAATAATGACGAAGATGTTTCTTGATTTTGAATAATGACGTTGAAGTTTCTTTTTAGAAATAAAAATTCAGGTATAAATATATTCAGTTTATTCATTTTCTCTCCTTGAATTGAATATATAAATGCAAATATTATATAAGACTAAAAAAATAAGATCAATATCTGGGCAGCAATTCTATAAGACTAAAACAGTTTCTTTCATGATTGTGTAAAAAAAATGTTCACTGTTTCCACGAAGGTAATTTGACCATCATCAAGAAACAAGGAACGTATTCAGTTTCTAAAGGAACATAAAATACAATTTCCTTCCGTATTTTTCCTTTTTTTTTTTTCTTGTATTGTGAAAAATGAGAAAATGTGAAATAAATTAGAAAACTTTCTCATTGAAATTAATTACATTCTGTCAAAAATTTTTAGTTGCTGCATTTAAAATCGTTTGAAATCGATTAAAATTCTCTAGAAAAAAAAAATTAGGAAACAGTTCAAGTCTATATTTTTTTTTTTACAATTAAGTGGAAAAACTTTGTTGTAAAAAGATGGGGAACAAGTATATATATTTTAAAAATTTCAACATAAAATTTTAAACATAAAAAAGATCGACTATAAATTATTAAAGATAAAAAAGATTACAACAAAATAAATGAATTTTCATTCTATAAAAAAAAAACGAATCGCCTGATTTGTATGCAACACAAAATTCATGTATTTAATGTGGTATCCATTGAGGCGCAGTTCAAAAATCGAAAATGTGAGGAAGAAAAAGAAGAAATGTAAGACGAAAAAAAAAATAAAGATAAATTTCTCAAATAAAAGGATTTATTTATTCTAATTTAAAAGAAAAAAAGAGAGTTTTTTTAAGAAAATATATTTTCTGACTTCTTCTTTTTCTTTTTCCCGTTAAATTATATTGGGTTTTTTTTTTATTTTTTTGCTTCTATATAAAATGTATTTTATATTTTCTCACACACGAGAAAAAAAAAAAGAAGGAAAATCCATTCATTTAGTGATTTATGAAGCATATATAGAATGAAAATGCGTTACAATTTAGTGTTTCTCTGACGTTAATATTTTATAAAGCTTTTGGTAAACATCTGTAATCTTTACTCGACAAACATTTATTGTCATTCGCTTTACTTCTTCAAATAATATATTTTCTGATGATATGAATTCTTAAGGTCTGTTGACATTATTGAAATATTTGTAATTTTTATTTCCATTATTTTTCCCACTCTCCACTCTTGACTATTGTTATATTTTCTTTTTAAATGTTCTTTTTCCTTTCGTATATACATTTTTTTTTTGTTTCTTTCCGGTTGGTTGTTAAAAGTCAAAAATCCCATCTAAAGATTTCTTATTTAATGAAATTCACGTTCAACCGATCGAATGATATTCAATTTATAACAACAATAACAAAAATAAGATCGTTAATCAATCTTTATACAAAAGGAAAATAACCCACATAAACCGTACGAAAACACACACACATAGCAAATACACACATACACACATACACACATACACACATACACATAACATTCATTATTAAAAAAAATAAAATGAAAGGGTTTGGCATTATGATGTGTGAAAAAAAAAACGTATAGAAAATACTTTTAAAATTTCCATGTAGAGCAACACCAAAAAACATAAAAAGTAAGATGGAGACGCCACCTTTTTTTTTCTCTGTTTTTGTTTTGGTCATTGCATTCTTTGTTGTTGTGTTGTTGTTGTTATTGTTGTTTTTTCTGGTTCTGGTTTTGTGTTGTTTTTTTTTATCAAAAAACAAAATCTTTCTTTTTTTGTTTTTTGCGAACACTTTTCTAGAAATTCGTCGTTACATAATAACGTAATAACGTTTTTTTTTGTTTTGTTATTCTTTTTAGTTTTTTTTAAGAGGTTGGTTGTTATAACCTAGAAATAAAAATAAAAAAATATAGTCACGCAACAATTTGAAGTCTACAATATTTAATATATACATAATACAAACAGACATACAAACAAATATGTTGTATAGAATTTAATTATTATTTTGTATCGACAAGAAAGAAAATATATAGGAAAATGAAGGAAAATCAAGAAATAAAAAACAAAATAAAGGAGGGAAAAAAACTAAATTGAAAATAAGAAACATAAAAAAAGAAAAAATATATTGTTTTTGTTGTTTCTGATTTTAGTTGTAAAATATTATTAAAACGAGTAAATTGACGACAGTTTTTCTGCTCTTATTTTGTTATTGTTATTGCGTTTTTTTTTTTTACTTTCTTCGTCTTTTTTTTTTCTTTTTTTCGACGTGCTAAATTTTGTGTTTTCTTTTTCTGTATGAATTTTCTTTTCCGTTATATATATATATGAAACGGAAAATTCTAAATAAATTGATGACAGAGGATGGGGTATGTGACAGTCAGTAGAAAAAAAAAATCTATAATATTATAAAAATATAACAAATTAAATGCGGGAAATTAAACAGCTGGAATTTCTTAATATTTTCTTTTTTATTCGTAGAAGAAGAAAAAAATTCCCTAAACAACAACAACAACAATAAACATACCAGAAACATAACAGAAAAAGAAATCGAAAGAAAAACGAGAAAAAAAATAACTCAATGTAAAATTTGTTGTGCTTTAACTTTTTTTTTATTTTGGTTTTTGTTTGGTGTTTTTTTTTATATTTTTACGTTTATTCTGCCATTTGTTTTTCTTTTGCATTTTCCTTTTTCGTTAATGTATTGTGTAGTTGTTGTTTTTGTTGTTTATTTCCTAAAAATATAAAAAGAACATTTTCTATTTTCACTCATTGAATTTCTTTTTTTTATTATTTGGTATTGTTTTGTTGTTTTTTTTTTCGCGCAAAAATAATCTAGAACACCACCAACCCCCCCATTATTAAAAAAATATATATAACTGCGTGTTAACCGTGACCCTTCATTTATTAAAGCTCAGATCACGTGATAACAAATCAAAAACTATTCAAACCACCTACATAAACACACCAAATTGAGAGAATAAACGAAAGAGAAAAAGAGAGAGAGAAAAAGATGAAGAGAATATTTTGGACATTTTTTGAACTTTAACATTTTGTATTTTGCGTAGGAAAAATAAGAGAACAGATTTTTGTCAAATTAAGAGAGAGAGAGAGAGAATAAAGTAATGTGAACAAATAAGAGAGAGAGAGAGAGAGAGAGAGAGAGAGAGAAAGGAAACGAAGTAACGCAAGAGAATTTTAATAAGGACGAAATTAGGGTTTAGTATTTCTTTTTTTATATTTTTCGTTCCTCTTATCACAAAGTCATCTCGTATAAATAACTTTTATAAACATAAAAAATTCAGGAGTGAACGACAAAATAGAAGGATAATAATGACACCATAATCACACACATTTTTTTTTACTTAGACTTAGAGTCTACAACAATTTTTTTTTTGCATATTGTATGACTGTGTTGATGTGTGTATGTGTGTGTGTGTGTGTGGAATGTGTGTAGTGTGTACGGAAATTTTTAAAGAAAAGTACACCACACTTTATAAATCACAGCAGAATGAAGAACGGTGAAACAAATGAAAGAAGAAATTATGTAAATGTTCTGTAGTTGTGTGCGGGGAGAGTATGGGGAAATATGGAATATTTTCTCTCATAAGAATAAATTAAAAGAATAAAAAAAAAATTCAATTAATGTTTAATTTAATTGAAATTTTAATTTCTTTTAATTTCACATATTTTTGTTGATGTTTCTGATGTAGTTGTTGCTGTTTTTCTTGATTTATTTCTTCATATTTCATTTTTTTTTTTTGCTCTTCATAAGAATTTTGTTATAATCGTTTGTTGTTGTTTTTAATTTTATTTTAATATAAAAAATATTTTATTTACTTGAATAAAAACAAAAATGAAAAAGAAAAAGAAAAAAATAATGATAATGAAACATTTTTCAGAAAACACAAATAAACAAAAAGAAAATCATAAATAAAAAAAAAAAAAAGACGAAGAAGAAAAAAAAGTTTCATAAAGTAAAAAGATAAAATTTATGGTATCCCATTCACAACAAATCTTTTAAATATTTGCTCGTCTTCTTCTTCCTCTTCTTCTTAAATTTTTTTTCTATTTCTTTGCTCGCGTCTATTTTTTCCTCTGTTTGTCTTTTATCTTACATTTTATTTTATTTTATTTAATTTTTTTATGAAGACAGATAAAGACGATATCTTTATAGATATTAAGATTAAGATATAAATGTCTCAAAACAGAATTCACAGAATAAAATGTAACATTAACGACAATCAAAAAAAAAAATATAAGAACTTAACTGAAAGAGGTACAAAAGTCAGTTTATTCTGTGCGTTGATTAATTCACAAATAAAAAAATAGAAAACTTTCCTTAAAAAATAAATTCAAAATTAAATTGTTTGTTTGGCTGACAATTATTGTTTTTTTTTTTGGTTTTACAATTTTTTAAATTTTCTTTTTTATTTTGTTTTCTGTTAAAAAAAATAAATTAAATATAAAAACAAAACAATTGTTATTTGAAAATTTAAAATTAAAATAAAAGGTTCAGTGCATTTTAAAAACTCTCATCATTTTTTTTCATCTGTTGAAGGTTTAGTCCTCCATAACCATAATTCAATCAACAAAACAAATTGACTTTTTTTATGTTCGTACATTGGAATTAATTAATTTCTTTTATAAAATTAAAACCAAAAGTAAAATTAGTCACATAAATTATTGAAAAAAAAATTCTGTGAACAAGAATGAAAATTCAATTGAAAATTGATAATTATAAGGGGTGAATAATGTAAAGGAAATTAATGTGAAAATTAAGAAATTTCATGAATGAAGAATAATTACCGGTGAAAGGATTCCAACAAACTGTCAATCCACAATTTGTTTTTTTTTATTTCACAGTTTCTTGTTCGTAGCATAAATCTTTATGGTCTCTGTAGACAAAATACAAACAAACTATTTTTGCTTCTTCTTACAAAATTCCTAAATTTTCTAATTCGTCATATTTCAGGTTGTTAAACCAAATAATCTTAATACCGAATATATTTTCCGACTAAATTCCGACTAAAGAACTGCGACATCAATAAAATATTCGTATTTCAGAATCATTATTCTTCATTGGTTTATTTTGAATGTAAAATAATAATCCACTGTTTAGTGTTTCCTGTGAAATTAATCTCCATAAGTTTCTATACTTCTTCCTATAAATTATTGTATATAATTATTTAACTTTCGATGTGAATTCATTAATCCCATGAATATAAAATTAATTATTGATTTTTGCTAAAAAAAAAGAAAGAAAAACCACATTTAACCACAAAAAAAAACCGACTTCAACACTATAAAAAATTGAATGTTTTTATTTTATTCTTGGTTTTTATTATAAATTTATTCTAACACACAAAAATTTTTTATTTGTTTTTCACTCATCGTTTTTCATTTTATATTGCGTTCAGTTGAATTACGACAACGACATGTAACTTATGTAATTTTTATGTAATTTCTTTTTTGTTCATACTAAATTCATGAATCTAAGAGTACCGCAAGTTCTCAATCTCATACCCATCCTTTCAAATATATTTAAAATGTTTTACTTACTTCAATACACTTTATTTATTCCACTCAATTATAAATTTATTTCAAAAAGTTATCTTTTAGAAAATGAAAAATTGTTTTTATTAAATGGTGATGTTTAGTGTGAAAACTATTATGGAAAGTAACAAAATATTTACATCCGTTCAAAATTTACATAATTTACTAACTGAATGAATAAAGAAAAGCCACAAATTGTTGCTGTTCTTATTTATTTATGTTGGTTGCTTTAAAATAAACTAAATTCCAGAAGGAATTTTAAAAGAGTTTCCGTTTTTTTGTAAATGTTGTTCAGTTAAAGAATTTTTCTTGTTTTTTTTTTGGTTTTTGAATTGGAAAATAATTGCACCTTTAATTGTATTGAAAATTTAATTTACAGAAATTTTGAATGAAATCAAATATTTATTGTGATTTATATGATCCCAATTTGAATTGTCTGAATAATACCTTGGAAGATTTTTTAACGGTTTTTATAAAATTCCATTTTTAAGTATGTTTAAATGCAGTCTTATAGGGTACCATTAAACCGTCTTGCAGCAAAAATTTCAAAACAATCGATTAATATTTACTTTTTTTTATTGATTTTTTTGCCAAAAAAAAAAACTCCTTACAAAAACCTAAAATTTTTGTCTCACATTTGAAAAGTTTATTGATTGAATTTATTTTGAATGAATTGTGTAATCCACTCAGTCAATCCATTGCTTAGGTAATTGTTAAATTATAATTATGAATAATAATAATGAAGATTACGTGGATTATAATGATAATGATGATTATGATAATGATAATGATGATTATGATAATCATCATTATGGTAAAATGAACAAAGAAAAAAAAAGGAATATTGTTCAGACGGATTTTTTTTTTGAAAGATGTGAGGAAAATGAATAAATGAAACATAAAAGATCATTTAAAAGGAATGAAGAAGAAGGAGAAGAAGAGGAACGTAGAACTTCTTTTAAAAACAACTTACATTTTTGTAATAAATGTCAAATAATATAAAAGAATTGATACAATAGACTTAAAGTCATTCTCTGTCGACCCCATTTACCACCCTTTGTTTGTTTGTTTGTTTTTTTTTGTGTCTTTTTATCCATTCCACTCATGATGATAATATTTGTGTCGTTATTCTTTCTTTTGGGCTGTGAGTCGTGCCTTGCGTGAAAACACTGTTTGTGTTCAGTTAATATTATGAATGATGACTTTTTTTCTCCTCTTTTGTTTTTGTTTCTTTTTTTGTTTCAATTTCAATTGGTTTTTTTTGTGTTTATTTTTGTAGCGAAAAAAGTTAAAATACAACAAAACCAAAAAAAAAGACAAAAACAATTTCCTAAATGAAATGCGGAAAATTCCTCTGTGTTTTTTTTTTTGCAACTTCGTTGTTCTTTTTTTTTTTATTGTCACAAATATTTAAATGATTGAACAGACATTTACTGAATACTAAAATAAGACAGAATAAAGATAAGGGTAACCAAATTATGAACGAATTCTTTTTTTTTTGTTTATAAATTATTTGGACATAATTTTTAATTTTTAATCTCTTTGAATAAAGAGCGAATGAGAGACCGAAAGGACAGCATAAATTTTTCATTTTTAAATTTTTTTAAATGGTAATTTTTGTGGTACCTGTTTTCTTAAACTTCAATTCATTAAAATTAGGTCAAACACAAGACAGAGAATAGGTACAAGACAGGAATATTAAACTGAGAATAAATATAACAGTGGAGAACTCCTCACAAATTAATAATAGAATCTACTTCCACAAAATTTCCATTTGTGACGAAACTGATAATTTAATTATTTACAAAATGCAATTCTAATTGTTGTGGTCAATACGAGTTATTCAATTCAATTAAGTTATTTCTGTGAATCATTTTATCACTAAATTTAATTAAGGAAATCAAAAGCGATAATTTGTATTTTGTTTTCTAAACAAATTTGTTGAATTAATTCATGAATTAATTATTAATCTGACATGATCACATAATATTTGCTTTAATTAAAGAATAACAATAATGACGAAGAGCAAATGAAATATCTAATTTTCGATCCCCTGTTGTGGTTCTTTTTTTTTTTTGTGTTGATATGAAAAGGAAAGGTTATTATTATTTTTTTTGTTTCCAAAAAGATAAGACCTTTATCCTTTCCATAAGTTTCCGTAAACCATCGAAATTCTAATCCGGTCTTATACCTTCGTTCAGTTTCTTTTTTTTCTTTTTCTTTTTTATTTTACGCCTCGTTATGTTAGGTTTTTATTTTCAAATAACAATTTCACACTAGAAATTTCAAGAGAAAGAGCGAAAGAAAAGAGAAATAAAGGGATTGACCCTTTTTATTACTTGAGAGACACAAATAAAATAGAAAATATAATTTTTATTATTATAATCATTTCCTGTATCCTACATATTAAATGAGGTCCCTTAAAAAAATCGACACCATCCAAGTATATATACTTTGTGAGTTAGTTTAGGTATCCTTGGAATTAAATTAAATAAGTATAGATACAGTTAGAATAGTGGGTTTCAACTATTGGATTCTTATGAATTTAATATTAAGATTTTGTTGGAGGAAGAATTTATAATGAACCGCCGTCAGCATTTCAACAATTGTTTTTCACTTTTTCCCCATTCTTGTCTAATGAATTCATAAACTAAGAAAAATAAAAATGCTAATTAGTTCGATCTTTAAAATGATTCAACCAACTAAATTGTTGTTGCTAAAAGTCCAAATCAAACCTAGCATTTAAAATCAAATGAAAGAAATCATTTACTTGAAAGACAAACAAACAGTTGCAATAAACCTTTTTATTAAAGAGTTGATGGATTTTATATTGTCCTTATTAGCCTGTCAGGAATATTTATGATATAGAATTCTGCAATTATAATGGAATCCAATGGATGCAGACGTTTGAATCCGGAACCCTATTTGATAAGAATCGATTGATTATGCCACTCTGCCATCGTGACTGTTTTATTTCATTTATGGAGGATTTTGATGAGTTACTTGGTTTACGATTAAATCAATCAGAAATCTACTTAATACGAATACCCAATTATAACGAAATTTTTGTCGTTGGTCCCGTGAGTTTTGTTATAACCGTTTGTTCTATTTTTAAAATAAAAAATGCAAAATAAAAATGTCACAATCAAATTTTGACATTGAATTTTTGTTTTTTTTTGTTTGTTTGTTAAAGAAAATATTTAGTAATACAAAATTCTTAAAGAATGAAAAATCAATAAAAAATCGACTGTTATGCCAAATACGTTGCACAACACAATATCTGTTTCTCTATATTTTTTATTGAAGCAAAAAAAAAAAAAGCTCTGTTCAAAAGTGAAGTGAGACAAAAGTATATGATAAATTTTGTTGGATTGGTATATAAAGGAGGGGACGGGAAAAAATCAATTAATTATTGTAGCGGAATATTTGTATAAATTGTACAATTATGTCTTGACATTTTATTTATTAATATCCTTGAAAAGATCGTTTCTATACTTTGGAGATTTCTATTCTGTTCTTATTTATTTTTTTTTTGGTGACAATAAATTTTCTACAATAAAAGAAATAAATTGTAAGTTTAAAGAAAATATAAAATAATAATAATATATATTTTGGCAATTTCCCAGTAACACTTTGATTATTTTTCATCTTGCGATAAGCGACAGTATTCGTTATTATTTTATTTTATTTATTTCTTTTAAGAATAAATATAATTCAAACAAGTTATGTGACAAAAATATTTTGGTTAAAGCCGTTATACATTGTAGGATTTTTACTTATGATTTCTTAATATTTTCTTAACAATTTTTTAATTGGTAATTTGAGTTAACCAAATTTGTTGTTTTTTTTTCTCAATGTGGCAAGAATTTTCAACAAAAACCTATAATAGAGTCACCGCAGTCACGGCAAACTCAATTTCTTATTGAGTTAATCAAATTTTTTATATCTACACATAACGACTGACGCGACAATTTCTTAATCGCCGTGAACACATAAAAATTACATAGAATGTAAAATGGTTTCTCTAATGTGACATTCAATTATTTATTTCGAATTTTTCTCTTTATCATAATGTGCAAGAATATTGTTTGATTCTGTTTATTTATTTTTAATTTAAAAGGAAGGAAAGGACTACAAATACCAACAACAAAAATGTCTCCAAATAATCTTTGCCTTGACATGTTTTAAGATTAAATAAAAATCAAGAACAAACGGAAACGGAAATTCAAAAACAAATTTTTTTGACTGTTGTTGTTGTTTATTTTTATTTTTAGTTTTTGGTAAAAAAAAAAATAATAAGAAAAACGAAACAAATTGATGATGATTTGATTTTTGTGTTTTCCGACAGCAAAAATAAAAATAAAAAGCTCTTCCCTTCAGTTTTCAGATTTCAGATTTTGTTGTTGTTGTTGTCTTTAGTAGTTTTTTTTTGTCTGCTGACAATTTCTTGTGTTTTTATATTTTAAACTTGACCATTTGATGATCCCCTGTTTATATATTTTCTTATTAAAATAATCTTCTTGTACATAATGTGAGTACATAAGTTTCTTCGTTATATACATTTAGACATTTATGTACATACAATTTTTCTTGTTGTATTTGTTATTTTTATTTTGACAACATTTTAAGAAAGGAACAAGAATAAAATAGAAAAATGTCGTAACTTTGTAAAGTTTCTTTCAGACTTCACTTATTTTTGTTTTGATTTGTTATTTTACTTCTTCTTCTTTTTCTTTCGATTTTTCGTTTCCTTCCTTTCTTTTCTTTCTTTTTCTAAAAAATTTGTAAATACAATTTTTGTGTTCGTTTGTTTGTTTGTTGTTGTTGTTTTATATAAAGAAAAAAAAAACAAATATAAAAATAATTGAAAACCAATTTAATTGATACGAATAATCAGTGTCATTTGATTGGCAATAGAATTGACTTTGTTTTTCTTATTTTGTCTTTAATTTGTCTATTTTTGAATTATAATTTTTATTTGAAATTTTTCTCTTTGACAAAAAAAAAACAAAAACAACAACAAATAAGAAAAAAAATCAAGACAGAAAAAAAAAGAAAAGAGAAAGAGAAAGAGAGAGAGAGAGAGAAAAGAAATCTCCTATTAAACATTGATCAATTAATGATCATCATCATCAATTAATTAATTTTAGTTTGATTTTTAAAACGCTTTGAACTTGATCTCATTTTGTTTTTTATCTCTCAACTTTTTACGTTTTTCTTTTTTAAAATCTATTTTGTGTTCAACATTTTTTTTTTTTGTTTCTGTTAAATTTCATTTTGTTTTTTTTTTTATTTTATTGTGATTTTTTTTTTGGTTGAATGGTGAAAGAAATTTCCTCCAAGAAAAGAGTGAAAATAAAATCTTGTGATTATTAAAAAAGAATAAAAAAAAAATAAAGACGATTTTTTTTATTTTTGTTTCTTCTGGTTTTCTTTCTTTTTGTTTAAAGTGAAAAGTGTTTTTCTTCTTAAGGAAAGAAATAAGTTGATCTTTTCATTGTTTTTATTTTCTGGTGGAAAAAAAAGGAAAAAATAATATTTTTGTGTTAAAGGAATTTGACTTAAAATAAAAAAAAAGCGGGGGATTTTGAAACATAAAAACATAAAAAAGGAAAAAAATTTTTTTGAAGCGGAAAAAAATCATCTTTAAAAAATATGGATAGTGAATTTTGTAAGTACAAAATAAAAACAATACAATAATGGATAAAAAAAATGTCTTTAAATTCAAACAATTAAATTAAAATCAATAAATAAATGAATGAAACCAATTTAAGCTGCACTTCCATGGCAGACCACGATACAGTAGCCCAATTGACTTTCCATCTCAGGATCCAAAAGAAAAATTATGAAATAAAATTAATTTCGTTTGAACTTCTGTTGCTCATTTAATCCAATTAACAACAATCGCATTAAATCATTATAATTTTTCTCGACAATTCATTCGATAATTCTGTTAAATTGAAATCAACTTAAAAAAAAATACTGTGCGGTTTAAAGTGTCTGAGATAAGATTAAAATTGTCTTGTGGTTGTGTTTGATAAACATTGAATCAGATCTCACAATTATTTTATTATTTCTTCAATTTGAAAGAAGGAAATTACTTTAAAAAAATTGTGTGTGCACGCTTGTGCCTATTTTTCTTTCTACACAACCATAAATTAGTCAACGTTTATTACTTTTATTCATTTATTTCTTATCAAACGCGCACACACACACATCAGAAATATTCTCTTATAAATTAAAAACGAATATCTGAGGGAAAACAAAAGATAAGAATTGATTAGTCAAGGTGTGTAAAATTCTCTTTGAATATAAAATACAATAAAAAACCAATGATAATTATGAAAATCAAATTGTGAGTAATCTACACATACACACACACACACACACGCATACACACACACAAAAATTATCAATGACTTTGTACTTTTTTCCTTTCATTCGTCGTGGCTTACTCTTTTTTTCTGATTAAATCCAAGAACTTCGACAAGAATCAAAAAATTACAAGAAATTTTTTTTCTGTCTATGGAATTTTTGCCTTCTTTTTTATTACTTAATAATTTTGTTACTTTAAGATTATAATTTGAAGGTGGTGTTTTTTTTTTTTATTTCTTTGATAATTTATTGGTTTTGTTTGTTTTTTTCTCTTCTTATAAATTTTTGGTTTACAAATTATATAATTCGGATTAATTTGATTATTTTTTTGATTTCCGCAAAATTCGATTTCTGTTGTTTTGTTTTTGTTCTATTTTTGGTTTAAACTTTGTCTGGAAATTCAAGCAACTAGAAAAAAAACCCAAATTTTATTAATTGTTTTAGAAATTTTTTATCTTTTTGTTTTGTTTGTAAATTTGACGGTTTTTTATTCCACCCATACTGATTGAATTTTTTTTTTGAAGATTGATAAAATTTGTAGGTGGTGTAATTGTTTTCCATTTAAAATCAAAAAAAAATTAATTACACAACGAAGCAATTTATGAATTCCAAAGGAAAATCAACAAAACAATGAAGAAGAAGAAGAAGAATGAAAAAACAACAAAATCAAGTTTTTTATGTTTACTTTTGATGAAAATTATCCATCGAATATTTACTACTAACTCACTCTCTCTCTCTCTCTCTCTCTTGTTCACCATTTCACTTAAATTTAAGCCACTTGTAATTTGTAACAAAATAAACTTTTCTGTTGTTGTTTATTTTTCCATTTATATTTATTTATTTGTTTTTAACAGAAAATATAACAATAATATTGTCACTCTGGCATTCACACACACATACCACACACCACAAAAACACACAGGTACACACACACACACACACACCATTTACGTAGAATAAATAAAAAACCTCATTCACTCTACGATAATCGTTTGTTTATTTAACATTTTTCTTTTACCTTTTATTTTCCATTTCCATATTTTCTCTCTTCCTTTTTTCTTTTCTTTTTTCTTTTCTGATTCAATCGATCTTTTTCTATTTGTTTTCAAATAGAAAATATAAATATTGTGTACTTGTAGAATATTTACATTGCCTATCATTATTCTTGTACATATCAGGTTGATAACAATAATCAAATGATTGAAAAACAAAAAAAATTTAAGAATATAATGGAGAGAGGTCCTTATGTTATAAAGAGAAGTTTTGATGGCACGTTTTATTCAATTGTGAATTTTCACCTTTTCTTCTATTTTTTTTTCTATTTCTTCATCTTCTTCACCTTCTTCTTCTAATTCTGATTTTCAGTTATTTGTTTGTTGTTGTTTTTGTAAAGTGACACAAGACTTTTCTCAATTTTCACATTCATTTCATCACGAAATAGTTTACTATGAATTTCAATTGTTTTTCCTTCAATTTATTTGTGTTTTTTTTTTCTGTTTCAACAATTTAAAGTTTTCCAATTTTATTTCTAATCAACTTTTAGCTCATTATTTTTTTAAATTTAATAAATAACGATTGAATTATATTTTTTATCAACAAAATAATCATTTTTCAGAGAGAAAAAAAATGGAAGGAAAAACCGAAATTAACCTTCACTTCATTTTCACTATAATTTTCTATTCTAATATTTTTTTCATTGCAATTTAGATACTAGACTGTTGGCCTTCACCTTCGCCTTTTTCAAATGAATTTTTAACATTGAAAATATTTGCGCATTTTCCTTAAGTTTTTTTTTATCTCATATAAATTTGTACCGTATATTTGGTTATCAGAGGTAAGATATAGGCGAGATATTGGAGGCCAACACTTGACATTTTCTTTGTGATAATTTATTTTGCATTGTTTTGTACTAAAATTTTTTATAATAAAATCGTCGTATGTTGTTCGTCTGTCAACGGAAAACTCCCATTTTTATTTTTAATATTTATATTGTTCTCTTAATAAATGACTGAAACTCAGGGCCCCACAAAAATTCAACATTTGTCTCTGTTCCATCTACATCCATCTATTAATTTCTATACGTTCAAAGGCAAAGATCTTAACCTAACCTATATAATAGTAAAGATGTGTGTGTATGTATATGTGTACGAACATATATGTATTGTTAAACTGGGTATAAATATATGGTTTTGAATTAATTTGGGTAAATTTACACAAACACACAATAAATAAACTATACAAACCTTTCATTTTATACACAAAATAAAATAAACATAACCCAATGATATCTACACGATGTGACATACTATGTGTGTGTATATATGGGTTGGCATGTGTCTGCTAAAACCATCATCGAAAACAATGTAAGAAAATATTAATAAAAATATGCTTTATTCGGTTTCTTTTCATTTACCCTGTTATTAATATTCTCAAATTTTCACCTTCTCAACAATTTATGATATTCTCAGTGAAACCATTAAATATGAAAAATGGAAAATCTTTTCACGAAATTTAATTTTTTTTATTGTTTTTAGAAAAAAAAAAACAATCGAATTATTACATATTTTTCTCCCCCAAATCAAAATATTATTTATAAATTATAAATAATTAATTATTATTGTGAAGTTTTTTTCTTTTTTGGTGATTCCCCCTTTTTTCTTTTTTACCGGAATCAAAAATAGAGAAATAGAGAAAAAAATAATATGAAAAGGGAAAAGGGTATATTGTATTATGTAACAACAACAGCAACAACAACAACAACATTATAAAAAAGAACATAAAAAGTAATACAAACTCTGTCTGGGTTTGTTGTGGATGGTATTAAAGGTGTCACAAATACATATGCAGTAAAATTTAATGTATTTTTTTTTTGTTATCGAAATCCCCGACCTCTTTCTCTTTCATTCTATCCATTTTTCTTTTTCTCTCTTTTAATACCATGGTTTGTTTATTTAATACAATTTAATTAATAATATATGTTCATGTGTGTGTGTGTGCACAGGTGTAGATAGCGACCAAATAGACAGACGACAATAATTACATCAATAGAAAATTATAATTGAATTTTGTTAAAAGTTTTGAGAAAATCTATTTGAAAATGAAATGAGTTGTGGTATCTATTTATTATTATTATTATTGAAGCATCCAATTAGTTAAAAAATAATTGATAAATTTTGTTATACCAGATAAAAACCACTCACATTGTCGTTATCGTTATAATTATCATTATTATCACCATTATCTGTATAATTCAAAAACACGATAAAAATAGGAACAAAATAAGAAGAAAATTGTTTTTGAAGTAAAGTACCTCTAATTAGTCCATTTTAATGAAAATAAAATCAAGAAATGTTCTAACAAAAAATTATACAAACAAACTAATGTCACGTTTTTACAATTACTTTTGTATGAGGATTATTTAGAGGATTTCTCTCTTTCTTACGGTGTTTATATTTTGGCTAAAATTCTAAGAATAAAGCAACAAAATATCAAGTTATGTGGAACAAATATGTGGTTGCTTCCGGAATTTTATACTTGTGTGTAATTAATATTTTACAACAAAACAATAAATTTTATACCAAGAATTTTACTCCGATTTATTTTCAAGTATATAATATACAATTTATTTAATGAAGTCGAGTAAAATTGTCTTCTAGAAAAATTCGAATAATTCAATGCGTTTGTGTTTCGATTTTTCTGTTCTGTTCGGAGATGGTGCAATTAGAACAAGTTCAATTATCATTTTGTTTAATTGAATTTCTTTACTGAAAGAATTATTTGAGTTGAGTTGTAATTTCAATTATGCCGGGTTCCACTATCATTTTAATTGACTCTTAAAATATTTTACATTATTTACACCCTTTTACATTAAACGCTGTTATCTAGTTTCATCTTTTGTTCTTCAGTAAATTTTCTTTAATATTTAATAATGATATTCTATATCACTTGCTAAGGACTTCACCAAAACCCCTTAAAGAATTTCTTCTATATAAATTACAAATTGATGAGATAATTATCAATTAATGTAGAGTGTAGACCTTAAAATTTAATCAGCCGCACTGACCTATAACAACAATTATTACACTTGAAAAATATACAAGAAAAAAAAACAAACAAAAATAAAACAGACGAAAGATAAGAACTTCATTTAACTTTTGTTACAGGTGTCACCAAAAAAAAAATTCTACCTTCATAAATAATAAAAGCGAAGGGAATAAAAATCAATGCCTTTTGTACTCGCACTAAACACTAATAATAAGAATAATAAAGCTTGAAATTAAAAGCGACGAGAATAATTGTCATTATTATTATTTAATACTCCAAACACCCAACCACCCAACCACCCAACCACCCATCTACCCCACACAAATAGCTTCTCAAATCATCAACCGAACCAATCACACCTACCTTCCGACTTTGACATATGAAATCGATCAGAGCCGAGAGAAAACCGAAATGGAACGCGTGGATTGTAGAAAATGTTTGTTTTCTTTACACAAAAAAGAGAGACGAACTAACAGAGAAAATAAATTCTCTCGTTTATGAAAAACAATTTTTATCATTTGTGTTCAAAAAATATTTTGGTCCGTTTTATTTAGTTAACTGTTTTACGTGAAAAAATTATCAAATTGTAATTTCGAAATAATTGAATTAATTAATTCTTAACTAAGAAAACAAAAGAAATTTGACCAAAAAAGAATTAAAAGTGAGAAATTTTATACATTTTATTAATTTGTGTGTTTTTCTCTCCCCCTTTTTCTATCTTTTTCGCAGCCGCTCACTCTCCCTCTCTCTCTCTCTCTCTCTCTCTATGAGTATTTCCCCTTTGGAACATTCTCTCTATGCTTTTATAACGTTATTATTTTGATAGTCGGTTAATTTTTCTTTTTCTAAAATTTTTGTTGCTTTTTTTTTGTTGTGTTTTTTTTTGTGTGAAGAGAGAAAAATAAAATAAACAGAAGGAAAAAAAGACCCCAAGTTGATATAAAATTTAGACTAGTCAAAACAGTCGGCATTCTTCAACAGTGGAAAGTGGTAGACGCAAAGCAAAAAAAAAAACTGAATTTCTGTGTTTTAATTATTATTATTTTCTTCAACAAAAACAAAAAATTAACTGAATAAAATTTGAAAAAATGTATAACAAGAAAAAAGTGTTAATTGAGTTGTAAAATTTTTAATTCTTTTATTTTTAGAGAATTAAATTTAATAATAAAACGTTTAAAGAATTTGTGTGTGTGTGTATTTTAGTGTTTTGTGTTTGATTGATTAATTTCGTTCATTTTCTTCCTTCTATTTTTTGTTTTAAATTCTTTTTCTTGTTCTTGTTTTTTTAGAAGCTCAAAAATTTAATTTTAGTGCAATCAAAGTTTGTTAATTAATTCAAATATAATTAATTAATTAATCCAAAATTTTTTGTGAAATTTTAAAATGAAAAAAGAAAAAGAACAAGAAGAAGAAAACAACAACGGGAAAAAATAATTCAAATTTTTTGTTGTTGTTTTAATTGTTTTAGCTTTTTGTTGTTGTTCTACTTTTTTTTTATATTAATTAACACAATTTTTAAATATGTTTAATTTAATTTACAGCTGAGTTTTTTTTTCTTAAAAAAAAACACAACAACAATAAAAAAAAACATAAAAAATTAAAGAGAGAAAAAAAACACCTTCATTTTTAAATTGACAAAAAAAAACTATTTTATTATAATAAAAAGAAGAAGAAGAAGAGTAATAAGAGGAAATCAAAGATTTCATTCTTCCTGTGACTTTAAAAAAAGTTAAACTAAAAAAAAAACAAAATAATTAAACAAAGTTATGGACAATTCAATCAAAATGGGTGAAACAAGAGGTGAATTTTTTTTTGTTGTTAATTTATTTATTTGTTGCTGTAATTATTCGTAAATTTAGTTCAGTTTATTCAATTATTTTCTAACGTCTTACCTAATCTTTAACCTACCTACCTAGTTTTTTTTTCATCAGATTTTTGTCACCTCTTTTCTTTCTCTCTCTATCTCCCTTGTCTCTCTCTTAACAAAACCCACACATTTTTGATGTCTATACAAAAAATTGTAATACAAAATATTCTTCTTGATGACATAATCAACAATTTTTTCAACAAACAATACAAACCCATACATACATTGGTGACCTACACACACACACACACCCATCTAAACATTAAGACAGTAAAGTTAAAGAAGAACGAAGGAGAAGAAGAAGTGAACCAATTTTTGTAGAATTTTATTGTTGCTTTTCCCTATATTTGAATTGAAAGAAAAATAGTTACTTTTCTTTAGTTTTTCCTTCATTTTCTTTCAGTTTTTTTACCGACACTTTCCTTGGTGTTTGTTCTTATATATTTTATTTGAGCACATTAATTTATAAACCGCATAAAGCACAAAAGCACAAAAGATGACCGTAGAGAGGGGCAAAAAAAACTTCATCAAAATCTGTTTTTATTTGTAATACAAAACTCAAAATGATAAAATAAAATAAAAACGGTAAAACAAGGTGACCCATTTTTTTCTTCTTACTTCTGTTCTTGTGTTCATTTTTGTTTTTGTTGCTATTGCGCTGTTGTTGTGATTATTTTTATTGCGTTATTTAGTTGTTATGATATTATACGAAATCAAATCAAATTTTTACAAAATTGATTTGAAAAAGAAGAAAATGAAGAAGAAATCTAAAATACAACAAATAGAAATAGAAGAACAAAAACGTACAGAAGAGACTAAAAACCTCTTTTTTGTCTTCTTCTTCTTTTTTTTTTTTTTAGAGAAAAAGAAAATTTCTTGTTTTCTCCAATGATTCATCATCATTTTCATTTCTTTAAATAAAAAACGTTTCTTTTTTTTTCTTTTGCAAATACAAAAAGACAATAATTTAATTTTTTCCCATTTTCACCAACTTGTTATTCGTTTCTTTTCTTTCAATGAAAAACTTTAGCAATAAATTAACATTTTCTATTTTGTCACATTAAGAAAAAAAAATATTTCCAATAATTTTCTTTTGTATTTTTATATATTTTTGTGACTCATTTTGTGTTGTTGTGTGTGCATGTGACATGAGAAACAGGGAGAACGAGAGAGTTAAATTATCTGTGTAAAGATCGCATTCCGGTGGTATGACTGACCTTTCATCATCACTCATTGGCAATTGCGTTTTAAGTTTTTTTTCTTGAGTCATCTTTTTGAGTCACTTTCATCCAGATATTTTATTTCTTATAAAAATCAAAAGAAAATTATCGTATCCTATTCACATCATCTGAAAATTTAAGAAAATTCCATTGAACTATTTTGATCGTCATTTGATTACGAATTATTGGTCTTCAATTTTTATGGATCTGTTCCAATTATATAGAGACAAAACGGTCGATTCGTCCTGAATTCAAATTCAAATCTCATTCAAATGTCATTCTTTTTTCAATCAAAAACTAATACGAACTATAGACACTTCGATTTGGTAGAATGTTCGATTTGTTAGATTCTTCATTAATCAGTTTATAGAAACTGCGTCTTTCTTTACGTTTAATAAGACGTCAAACATTAGATCGCAAAACCGAATGTCCTTTATTCGTCTCTTTCTGTTTTGCTCTGATAAACTTAAAAAGCGTAACATTTTATTACATTGACAATATATTTTCTCTCTTTAAAATTTTAAAGGTAAAACAAAATAAAAATTGCGTCGTAAAAATTCTCAATGCAAAGAAGAAAAAACAATCAAGCACAAACACAAGAAATAAAAAAAAAATTGCTTATCAATTTTTAAGTGACAGAAAGTCAAAGAATTAAAGAGAATTTAAACAATTACAAAAAATTAACACCTCCTGATTAAACTGTATTTTTCATTAGATAAAAAACAAATGTAAAATCATTTTGAAAAAAAGCAAAAAAAAAAATGAAAAACGAAAAGTCCAAAAAAAAAATACAACAAATTGATAAAAAGTTTCACGTTATAAATTCATGTTCTTTTTTTTTTTGTTTAAATTCCAAAATGTGATTTAGATAAAGTACACTGTATCACCCACACCACATTCAATCTCCTGTCTCCCTCTCACCTGCTAAAATGATTTTTCGATGAAATGATAAAGATGCGATAACATACAATTTATCATATCCATGATAAGCTTCGGTTGATATAAAAACACGTGATATTCTTCTATCTCTTTACAATATTTTTTTCCTTTTTTCACTCTCTCTTTCTTCCTCTCTTTTCATTTTATTAAAATTACAACAACAACAGGAACAATGAACGTTCGGTTTCAAAAGACAAAAGTAGAAGAAGAAGCAAGAAGGTTGATTTTTTTTTATATTTTCTGTTTTTGGTTAAAATAAATTGTGATATCAAAAGTGATATAATAAAAGTGACAGCATATGAAAAGATGAGCAAAGAGAAAAAGAGGGAGGGGAAAAATGATATGTCAAATATCTGATTTAAAATTTTCATTTTTATTTTTGTGTTTTTTTTTTGGTTTTTCTTTAAAAATAAAAATCTTTTTATAGATAAAAAAAAAGATTTTCTTTTACCGATTTTTGGATAAAGAAAGATAAAAATCTAAAAAATGAATGATGTATAACGGAATTTAATATTTTCTAATGGAACTTGATTGACTTTTAAACATCTGTTCTAACCTTAAAAACTTTTTTTTTCTCTTTCCCCCATTTCATGTTGGTGACTGACCATATATTTTTGATAAATTATTTTATTTTATTTTTCTTATGAAATTTTATTGATATTATTTACTTCCGGTCAATATAATGTGTCCTCTTATTTATATTTTCCTTCTGTTTAATTTTTCTTTATTATTTTTCATTGGTTATTGTTGTTCTTTGAACAAAATAAATAATAATTTTTTGTTACCTTTTGATTAATATTATTATTATTGCGTTGAGCTTTTTCAATGGTTTTTCACTATTTGTATTTGTGAACTTTTCAATATTTTCTTTCTCATTCTTTACTTATTTTTGTATTTTTTTTTGCCCCCGTAAATATGTCTATATGTGTGCCTGTGTTTGTGTGCATACATGTATTTGTTTTAGATCAATATTATGATTTTCAATTCAAATGTATAATATTATTTTTTTTTGTTACCTTCTTGCTTCTACCACGCCCTCTAAATCTCTCTTGAGATTATCAAAACATTTTATTTTTGAATAAATATTTATTTTGTTATTAAGGTGGAGTGATGGTGTGGAAAATGCCACCTTTCTCTCTGTCCATCTATTTCTCCTTATCTACTCTCCACTACTAACTACACATATTTATTTATTATAATTTCCTTCTGTGCTTTTTTATTGTTTCTGTTTCTGTTATTTTTATTGCGATATTTTTTATTTGTTTATTTTTTTGTTTACTGTTGTTGTTATTATTGTTGCTATTATTATTTAAAAACTAAGTCATTAAAGGTATTTTCTATATGGTAAAAGTTGAAAATGATCGTTAAATAAAAAGGGTTAAATAAAAAATGATAGAGCTTTAATAATAGAGAGGGAGAGTAAGGGGTTAAAATATAGAAGACGAAAGTGATTTATGAGTTTGATCAAATTGTCTCTATTAAAATGTCATTTATAAATAAATTATGATTCATGATCGCTGATGGAAAAACAACAAAGACAGTATATTGAAGTGTGTATATAATTTTCTATTATCTAATCACACAATAAAGTTAAACTTTGACCTTTTTTACTTTGTGAAATATCACCAATATATCTGATCCGTATTATATACTTTTGTAATTTTATCTGTTTTTGCAGAAAAACAAAGATAATTACATAAAAATTGATGAGGTCCGATTGGAGAGGTTTCATTTTATTGATAAAATAATTCATTTATATTTTTGTCTTTTTCTTTTCTTATAAAATTCGCTTTTTGTTTAGAAAAAAAAAAACAAAAAGTTTTGTAATCTTCACTTGAGTGCAATAAATATTTTCCCCGGCTAGGTAGGTTTTTTATTTTATTATTTTTGTAAGAGTAAAGTATAAAGTCCTTCAAACACACACATACACATTTTTTTATTATTCTTTCCTATTGATAAGACAAAGTAAATTACTTTTAGTAGTGACACGTGCGGAAGCATTAGTTTGGCCGATATAGGTGCATGAGTAAGTTGAACAAACATCATTCCTTTGGAATTATTATTTATTTATTTTTGTTGATTTCATTTTAATAAATGGGTTTACTGTCACTCTCTTGCGTTACAGACTGAAACTTATAGTACGTTAAAAAGTTGAAGTATTTTCAAAATTTTAATTTAACACAAAATATTCATTTCGAATAAATGATTTATCAGATTTAATGAAGATTACTTATAACCAATTTTTATTCAAAAAGAGCAACGCTTTTGTTGTTTTTGCTTTATTTTCAAACTTGTAAAATTTCTTCAACCTAAGACTAAAAACATTGATTATTATAATAAAAGGTCTTATAACTTTTGTTTATGTTTTTGTCTAAATAAACTTCTCATATTTTCTTAATCCAGTTTAAAACGATCAAATTCATTTTATTTTGTTGTGTTCGTAATAAAAATTATAAAATGTAAACATTTTTAAAGAAAACACAATATGAAAATTCGTCAATTAACAAAAGATAAAATGCTTGAATGTATTTTCATTTTCTTTACTATGACAATTATATAATTTAATTAACTGACTCAACAGAAATTTTCCAATTTTTCAGTTTTTTTTTTTCTTAGTTTTTCTTTCTTTTTTTCTACTTTATTTTTTGTTTACTTCAGACACCAGTAGCGTCGTTTCGCCAATGGCGTAAAAGAGAATTTATTTTTAAGCGCAGGATACTTGAACGAAACCGAAGTTTTTTTAAGAAAGAAAAAATAATTTTTTTTTCTTGGAAATTTCATCTTACAATTTACCAGACTGGAATATGAAATAATTAGAAAAAGTTTATTTACTAGATTTAAAGGGGACGAGGGTATGGATTTTATGACTTTCTCTGTATATGCTATTTGTCAGACGGATATATGAAACCAATGAATTTATTTGAACTGTACACTCATTAAATTTTTTAACAGAATTTTATATAATAAATTCTGTCGATTAAAGCAATAAAGAAAGAAAGAAAGAAAAAAAAGAATAAATGCGTTTCAACAAGAACGAAACCAAAATAAATGCAGAAAATACAAAAGAGAAAATTCTTTACATACAAAAAAAAAATATAAAAGAATTGTTTGATGAACAAAATGTCGGGAAAAAAACTTTAAACCTTTTTAATAAAAATGACGGAGAAAAAGAAGAAGAAGAAGAACAATAATAATAAAACAAAAATTCTCAGATTTCAAACATTTACGAAATATTTTCATACAAATAATTACAGTCTGATGTTTAAGTTTCAAATTATTTATTTTTACCATGTTCTCTCCAAATATAAATCTACAAAAAAAAAAAAACAGAAAAACCTTTAGTTTCTTTTTTTCATTATGTTTGTTTTCTTTTAATTATGAATAAAAAAAATAACAAAGAATTTTAGTGAAATCCGATTATACTTTTGTTTGTACATTTTCCTTCGCTAATCATGCATTTCATATGTTTAGTAAAAGCATCAGCATAAACAGTTTTACAATAGTAACTTTTATATTCTTCTCTAAAATTGTTTTGTTTTTTATTTAATAAAGAGAAAGAACTTTCATGAAATCTGTCATTAAAATAAAATTGAATATTGGTACGTAACTTTGTCGGCGATTTTATGTAACCACCTAAATTGGATTAGTGGTTTTTCACCACTCTAAATTATTATCTTGAATTTTCTGCTTTAATTTATGTACTACTTCATATTCTGTTGAAGAAGATGCACTCAGTTGAGTACATGAAGTTCTATTTTTAAGTACTCTCACATTTTACACCGCACAGTTTTTCAATATATGGAATACAATATATACATTGTTGTTAGTATTATGAATTTTCACAATGAAAAAAGCTGCACACATTTATATAATTGATTAAAGTCTTAATAGAATCACCGAACATCATAAAATAATAGAATACGTTTAACGTTAATGGTCCATTTAGACACCTTTTTTTAATTACTAACAAAACAGAAAAATTCATAATTAATTTTTTACACGAATAAAGTGACGATATGAAATTCAATTCAATATACATCAAAACAAGTGTGAACACACACACACACATACACACCCGATAAACCTACAAACGCATGCACACACGTTTAGAAACTAATTTATTTACATTTATAAAGTAAAAGTAAAAAGAAACCAATGAATTGACTTTTCGTTTGTGACTTTCCTTTCATTTTCATATTTTTTCATTTCCTCTTTTCATAAAATAATTAAATTATATAAAATTCCTTTTTGTGCTTGCTGTTATTTTTTTAAGGTTATCTCTCTCTCTCTCTCTCTCTCTCTCTCTCTCAAGTACTGATTATTAATTATTATGACTTTGGTACTTAAGTAATTAAATAAACGGTTATTATTGTCGTTATGATTCTATTTTAATAAACAGAAATGAACAAAAGAAACGGTAATTAACAAAAACAACATTATTTTCAATTGAAGATGCAATAAAATAATTTTATTAGTTTTTATTTTTGTTGTTTTTACTGTAGCTGTATTAGTAGCTGTTGTTATTAGTTCTTGTTGTTTTTGTTGTGTTGTTTAATAAATGAAAAGCAAAGCAAAGGTACAAAAAAAAAAGAGAAAGGATAATAATGAGATAAAAAGAGAGATCAGCAAATGATAAAGAACAAGAACAGAGATAGAACGTAAAAGAATAAACGGAGAAAAATGAATTGTTTTTTGTGTGAAAATTTGAAAATGGATTTTTTTTTTGTTCTTGTGGTGTGGCTGAAACTAATCAAAATTTTAACCAAGGAAAAATTAATCCACGAATATGAATTGTTTTTATTAGAATTTTCAATTTTCCATTTATTTTGCTCTCTTTTTTCTTTGATTTATAAATTTATATAAAAAGAAAACGATGAAAATGAATTCAAAACTAAAAGGACAAAATTAATTCAAATAAAATGAATAATCATTGCTTTTCCTTTTCTTTGACTTTTGTTAAATGAAAATGATAAAATAATTTTATGTTTTTTTGTGCAAACGCATTCTTTTTAAAATTTTCTATTCAAAAGTACTTTAATCGGGATCTTTGATCTTGCAAAAAGCAACAACAAAACACAAAACAAAATAAATGAGGGAACAGTAAGAAGAAGAAGAAAAAGGAATAAAAAGAAAACTTTTAATTGATGACTTTCTTTCTTGTGAATTCTTTTATAATTATTTTTTTTTTTTTGGGTATAAATCTTGATTGAACTTTTATTGAAAATTTTCAAAATACAAAACTTTTTCTTCTTTGTTGTTGTGTTTTAGCTTTTCTCATATTTTGGTATTATTTAAAAATTATTCAGTTTAAAAAATTCACTAAAATTCACTAATTGAAAATTTTAATAAAAATGATAATTTAAAAATACGCACACTGGACAAATAATTATAATTAAAAATAAAAGCTCATAAAAATCTTTCTATTTATTAAAATAGAAAAGAATTTATTTTTTGTACAATTTTCGTATAAATTAATTCGCATTAATATTTTGTTAATTTGAATTCAAATTCGTTTATTTGTTTTCAAATCTCACACTTATTCAATTGGAAAAAGGAAAATTTAATAATTCGAATAATTCGGATAGTAAAAGTTCAATTTAGAAATTAGAGAGAAAAACGATTCAAGTGTGATTATCCGAATTAAGTTCGGATAAATTCATGTTTTTCATATTTTGTATTTCTTTTCTTCCTATATTTAAAGTCTAATCAATATTTTTATTATTAAAAATTACAACAATTTTAGAAGTTACACAATTCCGATAATAATTTATAAAAACATAAACCGCCAAGAATTTTTTTACAAATTCAACTAAATTATGCTAATGAATATTGATTGATCTCAAAACGAATATGACTAAAAACAACACACACACACACACACAAAAAAGCCAACAAAAAACTAATCGTAACATTTTCTTTTTGTTATTACTGTTGTTGTTGTAATATAAAAAAGATAATGAAGCAAAACCTCGAAATATACACGCTTTAAGGGAAAATATCGTACAAAAAAACAATTTTTTTTCCTATACACAAATTACGTCATTATTTATTAAGAAAATAAGCTTTTTGTGTTTTTTGTGTTTTTTTTTCTATAAAACGAATTGCTAAAAAGAAAAAAAAAATAATCCTCTTAAAAATTTAAGAATAGAAAATATTACGCGCAAAATTTCTCAATTGTTTTCATATTTTTTTTTTTGTATTGTAACTTTTAGTTAATTATGTTGTGTCCACTTTAACATTCTATTAATTGAAAAAATTAATTAGCATTTTGTTTGTTTTGTTTGTTTTTTCTAATATTTTGTATTTTCTAGCAAAATCAAAGATAAATTTTAATTAAAAGCGTCAACTTTAGAATCAGCTTTATTTTTAGCCTTCTTTGTTCAAACACCAAAAGAAAAAAACAACAACTAATTATTAGTTTAAAATGTTTCATTGAACATTAAAAATTTTACAGTTGAAAATGAATAGAATATGAGACAAAATATAACACATAGTGAAATATTTAAAAATCATCTAAGCAAATTTTCTTTTCTTAAATGAAATAAAAATTAATAATTTGTAGTTTAAACTAATTGAGAGTTTTTTTTTCTTCTTGTTTGCTTTTAATTTTTTACATTTATCCTTTCTAATTTTCATATCGAACGAGATCCTTAAAGTTCTTTCACATCAAAAGATCTTCAACATTCATTTTTTTCTTCAATGAAAACTGACAACTCAACTTGCTCTAATTATTTTTATAAATAATTTTGAAACTGTTTTCTTTTTGTTTTTTCAAATCTTAATAATTTTATTTTATGGTAAAAGAATATGAAAAATAAATATTTTTAATTCTACATTTTATTCTTTTTAATGTAATTAAAATATTTTAATTTGCGTGTTCCTTTTATTCCTTTAATTCTTTACCTTTCTATCTTAATGTTCTTGTCTTTCATTTCTTGTTTTTTTTATTTCTCGTTTCTTGTAATTATGGAATAAACATTTTATTTGTTTTCATTAAAAATGTACACGATTAACAAAATATTTTGAGAAAATCTATTTTCACACTTACATGCACACACACACACACTCACAGTACACTCGAATACACACACACACATACACATACACATCACATGTGTAAAACGTAGTATCGTGTTATAATTTCTGCTTCTTTTTATAAATTGAGAAAAAAACAAGCAAGCAAGCAAGCAAACAAACAAACAAACAGACAAACATTGAGAAAGCTTTTCTGGAAAATATTTTCTTCATTCATTTTTTTCTTTTTGTTTTTATTTTTGTGTTACGTCTGCTTTCGACGTACTTTATATGTTCTACTCCTTTTCATTTTTATTTATTTATTTATTTTTGTACCCGCTTATAAAATCTCTTCTGAAACTTATATATGCTCCACTTCTTCTTCTTCTTCATTCTCTGCTTTTCCTCGTTCTTATAAATAATACGCACCAAATATTACCAAGCCAAAAAATAAAAAAAAACATACAGAAGAAAAACAGAAATTTCTTACAGATGGGTATCTAAGGCTGAGTTGGGTACCTGAATCTTAGAATTTGTGATTTTTTTTTATTGTCATTATTTTCTTCCTTTCGTTCTTTCTTCTTTTTTTCCTGCTTTTTTCGCTGAAGAAAAAAAGTTTGATTAAAATTTGTTCACTTCGTTTTTTTTTCACCTAGAGTTTTCTTTTCTTTTTTATTTTTCTTCACTATCATATTTTTATTTTTCTTTTTTTATTTTTTCATAAATAAAATATCTTTAAATTCATAAGCAAAAATAAATATTTATTTTTTAATAAATGTAATTTATAGAAGTTCCTCTCTCTACATAAGACAACCATAACATACAATTGTGTGGAGAAATTATTCCAACTTCTTTAATGGCAAAAAAAAAAAAAAAAAAAAGAAGAAGAAAAGTAAATTAATCTTGTTTTCTAACAATTAATGAAATTACATTTTTTGTATCTTTTATCTTCTCGGGAAGCTTTCTTACGGTAGAACAATGTATGATGGTGGCTGAAATGAAGAATAAATCAATATATACGCATTTTCTTAATTCTCTTATTTAGAAAAGAAATTGCTTTTTTTTGTTTCTTGTTTGTGGTTTGATTTCTTGTATTTGATGTAATAAACAATATTATATGGTTATGGTTGTATTGATACAATGTATAACGTGCGTATACGTATTTACGTTACGCATTACGCGTATTTCCATTAAAAATACATTCTACGCATTTTTTTTTATATTCATTTGATCCCAAAACAATTTAATGTTGTTCATGCCACATGAATTCTTTCAGAAATATGAAATTGATTTTTTTTTATTCAAAATGTACAAAATATATACAACTTGAACTTGACCCGTATTTCCACGTAAAGGCGTTGTGGAAGTGGAAGAAGCACAAACATAAATTGTGTTTGTTTTAAGTTTAAATTCAGCCTACTCAAATCTGACCTGCTGGAATTATTTAGTTGACATTTTTTGCTTAAACCGACACAAAACTGACACAATTCAATTATAGTAGGTTAATCGAATTTAATTTGGATGCTGTAGAATTATGACCTCTGTCGCTAACTTTCTTATTTAAATTAATTTCAGTTTTATTATTTGTGTTGTTCTAACAAATCATTACAAACAATTAAATATTGTTATTCCTTTATTTACCTTCATTGTTTTCATTTTCATTCCAAATTTTCATTTCATTTTACCACATTTAAAATAATTTATAATTTCAATTAAAATAAAATCTAACTAAATAATGAGATTTTAAATGAAAACAAATACTGTTGAAATACACAGAAAGTTTAAATAATAATGAAAGTTTAACAATCATTTATATGTCAAGAAATATAAATCCTTTTAGCCTACACTCGAATGTATATATTTTATAAAAGGATTGAACCCTATAAGGATTATGATAGAGGGAGAAAGAATATACCTATACATAGTAAATATCAGATGTGTTTTTTTTATGTACTTATCGGGAGTATTTTTTTGCAGGCGAAATTCTTTTGTCCTCAAATAGTTTTGTTGGTGTTTGGAGTAAATTTCATTTTAAATATTTTTGAATTTCTTATTAAAAAAATTAATTTTGCTTAAAATCAATGTAAAAGCCACATATTTAATATTTACAATGAAAAGATATGAGAACAGAAAATATCACATCTTCAATTTACAAGAAAACACAACCATTATATACTTAGGTAATAGGTGATATAATTTATGCACTAGAAAAACAAAAAAAATTCCCTTTAGGGCAGAAAATGTTAAGAACAAAATAAAATATACAAGAGACATTTTCATTTTCATTTTCTTGTTTTTTTTTTTATAAAAAAAATGTAAAAGTAACAATAAACCAACATCGTTACATAATTTTTATGTTTTTATCTTATTTCTATTTTTCCTTTTCTTTACCAACATTTTCTTTTATAATTTCTTCTTTATTCCATTATAACTAGAAAATATGTTATAATAATTATAACAATTAAAATTTAATGTTTAGAAAGACCTCGTTTATTTTAAAGGAACAGAAAAAAAAAGAAGTTCAATTCATAAAATTTGTGTCTTAAGAGTTAAATAAAAGTGAATAAAAGTAAATTATGTTAAGCTTTACTGTCTCTTTCCTTTCAATAGACATGTGTTTTCTGTAACCTTATTTTTTTTTTTTTTTTTGGTAACAAAATAATAATGCTACTATATAAGAAGTAAATCTAAAGAAAGTAACCTTTTTTTCTTAACTCAACTTTCTCTACTGTTTTTCATATATAAGTTTTAAAGTTTTTCAACTGTATTAATATATAACGTATGTTCAAGTCAACATGTTCCCTATATATTTATTTCTATTTATATACAAAAATATAAATAATGATGTAATTATAGAAGCACTTTTTTTTTACAATATTTATGTGAATGTTTTTCCTTCGTTTTATAATAAATAGAATTTTGTTAAATGTTTATTTTTGTAGTTTTTTCTTCTGGGGTTTTACCCTTCTCTTAATATATTTTTGGTATTATATATATATTTTATTTTATACTTGAATTTAATTAAGGTAGAACCGCAATATATATATATATATATATATATATATATATATATATACATATGACATATGAGCATTATAGTTACCTCACTGTTTCAACCATACTTAAAAGTTCAATTTTGTATAAGACTTATAATATAACATATAGCATATAGTATAGCATATAATATGGCATCATATCATAATTAATTGTTGTATTGGATAATTACATTTTCACAAATTTTTCCGTATAATACATTTACGTTATAATGAATGTTCTGTAATATATAATGGAAAAAGGCCCAGATAAATGTTTAAAAAAAAACAAGGGAAGAAAAGTTTAACCGATGTAAATAAATGGCTGGATGATGATGATGATGATATAGGATGACTCAGTGGCAAAATAGAAAATGCCTTTCTTTTCTTTTTCTTCTCTTCTATTATGTACATTCTCTTAGTAGTATAGTGTAGATATTATCATTTCAATCGATCGATCATAATACTATATAATAAATACAATATGAATTCCGTAACCTATAGAAATTGTTGAAATTCCTTTCAATATTATAATATTAAACACATACATACACACATACACTTAAATGATCCTCTATTCTTTTCTATATGTTCTCTAACCTATAAAGAAAAACAAAAATAAAAACAAGAAGAAAAGAACATCTCCCTTTGGACAAAAAAAAATTGTTATAAAATAAATATGTTGTTCTATACTCGTCAAATAATTCACACACATCACACACACACACACACACATGTTAAATTAAATTCATGCTATGCGAAAGATATTGTTAAAATTTTCATCGTAATTTATCAAAAACCAAAAATATTTCCTTTTGAACGTATTACAGTAAAATAAAAGGAAAATTATTTATAACGCGAACAAGACAAAAAAAAAAATAAATGAATAAAATAACATAAACGGAAAATAAAAAGTGATTTTTGGTAGAAAAATTCTTATGTGTTTTGTTTTTGTAATTTTTCAATCAAAAAAAAAATTTTCTCTGCCTTTTATTTTATGTTTTTTATTTTCTAAAAGTATGTATATAAAGGCATGTCACTCTTTTTTTTTTTTGATCTTTTCATTTCAGTCATTTGATAAAAATGAAAAAAGAAAAAAGAAAATGTAAAAATATTACAAATTAAAAATTGAAAGATTAAACGAAGAGACATAAAACGCTTTACGCAAAACACATATATTGATTTTTATAACGAACAAAAAGTACAAAATATCTATTCTATTTATCTTATGATTTAATTTCTTCTTCCATCACCATCCTTTCATCTCTTTATCTCTATCTATTTGATTGTAGACTCCTTTGGGGCTAAATAAATTTATTGAAATATTTACCTTTTTGAAAAGAGCGACGATAGAATTATTTTCTTTGCCTTCAAAACAAAAAAAAAAAAAGATGAAAAAATCAAAAATTGAATTTTAATTCGAATTGTTAATTTTTTTTTTTGATGTTCAAAGCATTTTTGTTAATTTTATAACGATAAGATAGAAAACAAAGTTTTTTTCCACAGTACATCCGAACTTAAAGAAACGGTTCGTTACTAAAGTGATAATGAAGAAAATGTAAACTGCAATTGAATGTGAAAATCTAATTGTAAATTGTAACATTTTTTGTTGAATAAATTCAATAAATATTTTCTCATCGTATTCAGTTGATATCTAAAGAAAAAGATTAGATTAAATTTAAACGCTTATTAACGGTATCAACTGACAGGGTTATTTAAAACACGGGATTTACTATTTACAATTTAATCCAAACATTTATTTCTAAGCGCTGATGTTTGAAATCCGGGATCCTATTTAGAGTCGGACGTGTTGTCACTTTCCCACAGCGTTACCCCGTAATATAAAGAAAAACAATCTGCTATGTAATAAAATTTCATTTAGTTTTTCTCTGAAATGTTATTTTAAAAATTCTATATTTTAAACGTAAATTGGAGATTCGTATTTTTTTCCCGGATGTGAAAAGGAAACTCTTGCGAAGTAAAAAAAAAATATAATCAATTCAATTTTTTATGTCAGATAAAAATTCGGTCCGGATAAATTTAATGCATCAAAATAATTCAATTTAAAAGACAACAAAAATATATAATTTCTATTTATTCATTATTTTGTGCTTTCTATTCAACAACAACAATACCAACAGCAAACAAACGAACATAAAACATTTCACTATAAAATTTTACAAAACGACACAAATGTAATTTTGTGTTAATTACATTAAAATTTTTAATGAATTAATAAACGTGTTAAAAATGGTTTGATAACCATCGAGGTCAAAACATGATGGCCAAGGTTTTAATTATATAAAAGTTCATTTACATTTTTACCGTTTTTTTACACTTCTCTCTCTCTCTCATTCTCCACATAACACTGCCCATTCACTCCCCATTTAACATTCTTCCCTTTTTTGTTTTTTTTTCTCTCATTTTCATTATCAAGATTTTTATTTTAATTTTTTATTCTGTGCAAAAAAAAAGAGCAAAGTAACAAAACAAAACTCGGATATATATTTTTTGTTGCTGTTGTTGCTTGTGTTTTTTTTTTTTGATAAAAGTCTTAATTGTTTTTATGACAAACATATTTTTTTTTTTACTGTTTATGCTTCTTTCCACAACGATTTTTAATATTATATATTTTTTTTTTGTTCTTATCCATTTTTTTCGTTAAAAATAATAAAAATAAATCAAGACAAAAATAAAGGACATTTTAAAGTCATTGCATATATTTTTTTTTTCTTATTATTTTTGTTAATAAAACAAAAAGCGATAAGAAACAATGACACATAAATTTTCAGTTTAAGCGAATTAAAATTTGTCATTAATTTTAATTTAAGTTTAGTTCATTTTAAATTAATTCCAATTAAGCTTGGATTAAACTTTGATTTTTGATTAAATTTTACAGATTGAAAATATGAAAATGAATTGTTTAAATGGCTTTAAGTAAGACTTTTAATAATTACAAGTCTTGCTGATTGTAATTTTTGTAGTTGCAATGTTGCAATGTTGTAATGTTGTAATCGTTTAAATTTTCCAGCTATGATAACTGCGTTGTCTATACTCTGTCAATGTGCCCAGGCTCTTACAGATAAATAAATCCAATGAATTTATTTATTACTTAAATTAAATTTGTATCCTTTTACTCAATAAGAATTTATAGATTTCTGTTTTTTTTGTAATCTTCAGCATGCCCCAATACCAATCAATACAAATGAAATTCACCAGCAATTATTAACTAAAACAAAAATCATCCGTATCTTCTATTCATCCGTAATGTTTACGTATATTTATGTTATTCTGTTTAACGTGTCCCTACAAACGAAAAACGTTTACACGTTTCCTAAAGATTTAATGTAACAACAAACGAACAAAAAAAAAAGAAAAAAGAAATAAAGAAAAAAGAAAAAGACAAAAAAGAACTTTTGATTTTATTAGATAAGTTTTAGTCATGTTTTCACAATTAGACACCTTTTTTTTCTATATTGACTTTAATTGTTGTGCGAGTTCTTTTTTCTTATTTAATAAAGCTAAAATTAGACCCAATAAAGTTAACATTAATTAATTTAATATTGGCAACACTAACTTTTGTTTATCAATTTATTTTATTTTTTTTCTTCTTCTTCCACGTTTTTTTTTAAAGATTTAATTTGATTGTTTATAATCATTCAAAAGTCTAAACTAAAAATCATTGAAAAATATACAAGACGCATGTGTTTAAATAAAAAACTCGATAAAGTTGTAATTTTTGTAAGAGAGGGGTATTAGTATCAAGTACTCAGGACATGATTCAGTCCATTGTAGATCCTTTACCTTTATTCTCCCGTGTTTACTACAAACATGCATTAAATATTATAAAACTTTATACAATTTGTAATAATTTACCTAACTGCAAACTCGGCGCATTTTATTTTGCATGCAAAATTTTTAATACTTAAACTTTAATTACCTTTAATATTATAAAGTGGATTTTAAACTTAGATAAAATAATTTCTATAATAATAATTGGTTAGTAATTGTTGAGTATAGAAATGGAGGTGAATGAGGTGGATTTTATATAACAATTTTATATATGTTTATTTTCTAGTTTATTATTCTGATTGTTGCATGCCAAACGATGGTTTAAATAATTGTGAAATTTATATAATAAAACATTATATTTTATTTCATTTTATGATTTATAATAATAAATAATCACGTTAATGTTCACTATTAAAAGAAATTATTGTTTAAATTACACTTTATAAGTTTTCACTATTAAAAATTATAAAATTTCGTAAAAGTTTATATTTTCATTGCAAATAAAAGAACAATTTTTTTTTTATAAAACTTATGACGAAGGGGTTAACAACAGAATGAAATTAGCTGACATAAAGTTTTGTTATACGTTAGGCAACTCTAATACAAATAAATTTTCGAAGGTCATTTTAAACATTGATTCATTTATTTATTTTGCTCACACATTTCTCAACACATTTTTTGTACATACATAAAATAAAATTATTAAATAACGGTGACAAATATTATTTAACAAAACAAATAATTTAAAAAAAAAATAAGTGAGATTTGTATACGAGTGTTGCCACTGTAAAAGCGAACATTATTTCCGTCTACAAGAATCTTCTTAACTTTAAAACAAATAATCACAACAAAAAAAAAAATAATCCGTTTAGATTTATTTTCTCATAAAATAATTTAATTATTTATACAAAAAATTAAATATTTTATTAATAAATTTAATTTTCAAATATCACGCGTAGGTTTAACGTCTTCTAACTAACACAAACTTACCTACATCATGTTTCCTACATTTTTATTTTTCTACCTTCGAGCAATAAAAAAAACAACAACATCAACAACAACAAACACATACAACATAACCACCTTATATTTTCATTTCCTTTTCATTTTATTTTTGTAAAAATAAAATAAATTCGTAACTATTTTCTAAAGTGAAAAGAGGGGAAAGAGAGAATATATAAAAAAAAATCTATATCCGGTCAAAGAGGAGAGAAGAAGGAAACAGAAAATAAAAACCAAAAAAAAGTTAAATAAAATAATAATTTTTAAAAGGAAAAAAAAAAACAAAAAAGAAAAGTAAATCCAATCAAAATGTAGCAAAAAAAAAAAAAAAATTTGCAATTCAAATTTTTGTGTTATTTTTTTTTTTTTATGATGAAAAGATTCTCTTTAATTTTTTTTGTTTTTGTTTTTTTTTTTTTGAAAGAATTTCATTTCTCATTTTTTTTTAATTTTTTAATTAAAAATCAAAATAAAACTTAAAACAAGAGGGTGAAAGTTTAAAAATCAATTTGTGTGGACCCTTTGATGTTGTTTGTTTGTTTTTTGGGTAAAGGTTGAACTTTTATGCCGAGTTATTTTCTCTGTGACTTTTTGTTCTCTTTTTTCTTATTATCCAGAATTATTCTTAACTATGATCCATTTAAAATTGCTGTGTGACTAAGCATTAGGTGTTTTTTTTTTATTTAAGTTTTGACTTTATTTTTTTCCTTTGAGATTTTGTATTTTTATTGATGTAATTAAATCAATCAATATTAAATCGGAATTATTCTATTGTTAAAAGAAAATACATAATTTTGTAATTGCGAAATCCAGAGTATAGGGAATTACAAATTTTCATTGAATATTTTTCTTTTGGTTGTGTAAGATTTCCTTTTCAAAAGACGATTGAAATCTTTTATTATGTTAGACCTTTACAAAGGAATTTTATAATTACCAATTTAGAGAAATAAACGTCATTCGATTTTTTTTTGGGTATACTTAAAGAATCTGTGAAATCAAAATGTTCCCGATTTTGTACTTTGAAATATTATTATTATTTATTCGATCAACTTAACTTAACAAATATTTATGCTTGTTCCAGATATTAAACTTCCCTTTCCAGGAGGTGGATTCTGATTTTTTCTCTCTCTTTAATTCTTTCTTCTTGAGTTCTAGAGAGAGAGAAGGAAAATTGTCATTTAGTTACGCAGAAACTCAATCCACCTCCATGTACGAAAATCTTAATTAGAAAATTATTTGTTTAGAAAATAAAAAAATAAGAAAGTAGAATTTTAATAAATATTAATTGTTAAGTTTCAAAATTTTTGATTAAAAATTTTCAGTTTAATTTTATTTTTAATTTTTTTCAGATTTAAGAACAGCATTCGGATTATTAGACAGAAATCAAGATGGTCATGTAACAGCTAATGAACTTCAATTTATGCTTAGAAATTTAGGAATTCATGTCAGAGATGAATTAATTGATGATTTAATTAAGGAAGCTAGTCATACAGGTAAATGAATAAAAATTAAATAAACAAAAAAAATACAGGAAGAGTAAAAAAAAAATTATATTCATCAATATAAATTAGATTCAGTGTTCGCAGTGTTTCCCAAACACTTGATTTTAAATTTGAAACATTCACAAAATAAAAACAATATTTTATTAATGCAGACTTATATGTTTTTTTTTTGTGGCATAGTAAAGATCTTTAAAAATTACGTAATTTTTTTGGAAAGAATTGTAAAAAAAGACCGGGTTTGTGTGTTGGCGGAATACATTTTGGCAAACACTATATTAGACGACGACCTAAATTATCTGGAAAATATTATTATGATGATGAAGGATGCCAATTAATAATGTTAAAAAAAGAAAAATAGAGAATGTCGTCTTTTCTCGCTCTTTTTAATAATGAAATATTTTCTCATAGAACAGAAAAGTATACGACTTTTTGTTGTTTTATAGTTCAGTGACGTGTTAAGGAAATCTAATAAGTTTGACTCTGTAATAATATATTTGTTCTTCTTCTTCCTCTTCTTGCCTTCTTAAACTTCTTTAAGAATTTATCGATTATACTGCCATATTGATTTTATACTGATGTGTCGATTCTTGTAATTTATTTGAAAAACATTTATATGAACGAAGTGAACTAAAATTATTATCCGATAAATTTGCAAAATTCAATAATTTTCTTTTTCAAATGAAAACACGAAGTAAAAAGTAAAAAATTCTCGTAAATCAACAAAAATGAAGAATTTTATCTGATAGAAAAATATAATTCAAATCAACTTTTAAGTTTCTAATTAACTTTCTTGAAAAATAGGAACTCAGGAAGGAACTGAAACATAAAAATATTTTAAAAATTCTATAAATTTGTAAAAGGATTAAATGAAATTAAAAAAATGCAAACATAAATTTATATTTCTAGAGCAGAAGACTTTTATTTAACGATTGATTATGTTCGAAAGAAAAAAAGAAAACAGAAACGAGACATGAAAATAGTTTCAAGTACAAAAGTTAAAAATACGAATATATTTGCGAGGTGGGAGAATATTTTTAGGAGTACATTGAACACAATTATAATTGTCTTTCTTTTGCAGTAACGAGTTAGTGTGTCAAAATTTATTGCTTACAATACTTTTGGTATAATTTTCTTTTCTTTCTTAAAATCCGTCATGCGAACAAATTTTTTACGCATTTTTATTATTTTTTGTTTTTTGTCCAAAAGTATTAATTAATGCGGTTTTTCTTTTTGAAAGATTCTCTAAAATTGTAGATAAAATATAAATGCGACTGAAATATAAACAACATTATTTATTTTCTAATTTCATATAATTTACGTTGTCATTTTTATTAATTCCTTAATTCCCTGCTGTGAAAGAAAATATCAATTATGTATAACTGATCTCTCTCACAGTAATCATCTCATGCTATTCTTATCTCTCTGTTTGTCTCTTTCTATCTTACTAAATGAAAGAATTATCATTTACATTTTTCTTTCTTACGAGAAAAACTCTACACATTATAAATTTTCATCAAAATAATCATTACATAATAATTATAGTCCCAGAATTATAAACCATCCACAACTCGCTAAACAGAATAACAACCGCTACTACCAATAATAGCAATAATAGCAATAATAGCAACAACAACAACTCCAAAAAAAAAACCTCCCATTCTATTATTATAGACAACTTCACCCTTTCTTACTGTTTTTTTTTATATTTTTTGCAAACATGTGAAGAGTCATGTAGGAGGACGGCAGCTGAACTAAGCACAACACAATTGTACTTTGAATTTATTTATTTATTTACTTTCTTCTCTTTTTTTCTGTTGGTTTGCTTTTTTCTCCTACATCTTCTTCTTTTTCTTTTTTCACAATTTTCTCTAAGCGATTATGGTGTTAAAAAAAAAGAACGAAAGATGAAAAAAAAAAAATGGGCAACAGAAGTAGAATGAGAAATGGGATTTGTAATGATGTATAGAAGGATGATGAAGAAGTTTTTCCCATTTTTGTTTTTTAAGTTTTTTTCTTTTCGTAGATTATATTGAGTATGAACCAACCGGAACATTAAAAAAGGAGAAGAAAAAGGATGCATTTAATAAAAACAGAAGGAAAAAATTTTTTAAGAAGTTTTTCAAAAGTTGAAAACCTTAAGTGGAAAAAATATAAGTAAAAAAAAGATTGAAACAGTGAAAGAACAAAAAACTCTTTACATAATCTTTAAAGATAATCGTTTACCTTTGTACCGTATGTGTTTTGAATACTCATATACACACACATGTGATATTTAAGCATAAAATAAGAACAAGAGAAGAAATCTCAAATGGGGCGAAAAAAAAAAAGGAAAATGGAAAAACCTTTATCTCAATATAATTTAGAGAAGAATCTGTAACATAGGGTCTAGTTTTCCCTTGTCATTTTGTGGTGAATGCATTTTTATTTCAACTTGTACATAAAAAATAAGAATAATGTTAGTATGCGTGTATATTTGTGTGGATGTATGTGTGAAATTATAAAAACCTTATTGTACAAATTGTTGTCATTTTTGTTTACTCTTTATTCCAATATTTGTATGTTTGTATATGTGTATGTGTGTGTGTTTATATAAAAAGTAAACTACATTAACATGCAAATACATACACACACTAACACACATACGTACTCTCACATTAAATATCCTCATACATAAATACATGAGGAGTATGATAAATGTATCTAAACTTTGAATACATGATATGATAATAAAAAGCTATCAGAAGGAAGGACATACAGCAGGAACATCCATTTATTTATCTTTCTTTTTATATGAGAAAAAAAAAAGTAATAGAGGAGAAGAAGGTGAAAGAGAAAAACTAGAAATTTAAAATTTAAATTTTTTTCTATAATAAAAGAAAGATGGAGAAGGAGGGGAAAGGAAGAATGGGAAGGCATTGATAGAGATCTTTTACATGTCGTCCGATGGTTATACTATGCTGTCCCTTTTTCTATATGTATTGGAATTGTAGTGTGATGTTTGTGTTGGTATGTGTGTGCGTTTGTATATATTTGTTGTTGTTTAGAATGTCTTCCGGATATATAATGTCAAAAGTTTTTCTTTCGTTTTTTTTTTTTTTGCGGTTAAAGGAAATTGAGAAAAAATAAGTAGCCAACTGAATAGAGACAGAGAAAAATAAAGAAGAAAAAAGGGAAAAAACTTAAAGATGCAAAATGGGAAATGGGGGAGCAACAAGAGTAAATTCCTTTTTTAAATCTTTAAAGTTTTCACCAATAATAAAATAAAAAAATAAATAAAAGATTAAGAAGATTCGGTTTCATTAGAAATGAGTTCATTTGTTTATTTGCTGATTTTCATTTGTTTTCCTTCACTTCGTCATTTTAAAAAAAAATGCAATTTTCTTTTGTCTTTATAGATTTAATAGTTAAAAGAATTGTAACAAAATAGAAATCATTATTTTAGTCAGTCAGTCATTATTTTGTTACGTTCAGACTTTCAGGTTTTTTGATTACTAAATTTATTTTTTATTGAATAATTATGTCATTGTAATTTAACTTACAATTTAATTGGAATTAATACTTAATGCATTTGTAGAGAAAAACTAACAAAAATGTAATTTCAGTTGAAATAAAAATTGTGGCGTCTCCACCGAATTTTTTTTTTTATTGAAGGAAGTGAATTATTTTCAACCAATTATGAAAAAACTCTAACATAATTATGGTTATAACTTACTAATAATTAACTCAACACAATTTATAAAGTTTAAATGAAAACAATACCACCTTTATTTTTTTATAGAGTTTATAATTAGAGTCTTGATGATGAGTTCTTGAAAACTACTTCAACAATAAATCTAAAAATTGTAAAATTAAAACGATTTTATGTAAAACTTTATAAATTGTGTTGATTGAAAGAAAACATAAATTAATAATTGACTTCCTTGTGAACAAAACAATAATTATTCTTGTATTAGTTACATCAGATTGATTTTCTTTCCTGTATTGAAAAGTCAGACATCATAAATAAAATATAAAAGTTTTCTTATCGATTATATTTTATAACAAATTGACTGACTTAAATTTTGTTTATTTTATGTCAATCAACATTTTCTTAAATTTTTCCAGTTTTACTATAAAAATCTAATATTGGTGTCACAACCAAAGCGATGTTGGCCCATTATTTTTATACGATTTAATGCGATATTAACCAATGACCCTGATTATTAACGTGTATTCGATTCAATTCCATTTAAAACACGTTAATAATCAGGGTCACTGGTTATAGATATAGAATCTGTTATTGTAATGAAAAATAAACCTTTTGTTCTACCACGCCCGTATTACAAACTCACAACATATAAATGAAAGTCGAAGGTGTTATTTTTATTCAAAGACTGCGTGAACACAATTTTTTTTTTCTAATTTTAAATAAAAACTATTTTGTGGTAAATTTATTTAATAATTTCATGTATATATTCATTTCATTTTCACAATTCACCTAAATAATTTATCAACATTTTTTTCTATTTATTTTCATATAATGATTATTATTATTTCTATTGATTTTGTATTATTTTCATCATGCATCATCATCATCATCATCATCGGCAACGTTTATAAGTTTTCACGTATGTCTAAATTTGACTTTATAGTGCGATTATATTATTGCCTCAATCATTTCAATAATTGACGAAACGAAAGAAAAGAATAAAATAACAATTTACAATATTGAACACGTATAAAAATATCTTCCATTTTTTCTTTCTTTCTATTTTTCGATGTTTCACTTTCTATTTTCTTTTTTTTTGTTTTACCTTTCTTGATTAATCAATCTGCGTTATTCCCAAATGTTTACTCAAAAAAAAAAAAGAAAGAGAGAGAGAGAGACAGAAAAAACGTTTATTCATTTATTTTCAGAAAATTACGTAAAATAATTCTTGAATTAACATATGAAAATGTTACATGGAAAAGTAGAGAAAATTAATTTTGGGTGGTAAGGTAGTTTAATTGTTAACCCTTACATGTCTGAAGAACACATATTAATTATAAAAGACAATCATTTTAGTTTTACATTTTTTTATAACTAAATGCATTGAACTAACAGGATTACACTCGTTCATTATTATTGCATAGAAAGAAAGTGGGGAGAGAGAGAGAGATAGTAATAATAGTAAATAGAGAAAAAGGTATAGAAAAGCTTAACAATGACCAACTGTGTTTTATTAATTCAAAATACAATTATGAAAAGTTTGCCGATATGGCTCTTTTGAATCAATTCCAATTTAGTATAGAATGGAATAAATTTGCTAGTGAAAATGTTGACGTTAACATTTGTTCGGGATATTTATATGGTTTTGGATTTAGATAATAGAGAAATAGGGTTTTAAAGGGTAAACGTTTTTTTTTGTATTAAAATTTATCAATAGTTGATGTTATCTAAAACATAACAACAATTACATATTTTGAATTCATTGAACTCTTTAATCGAAAGGAAACGTAATAATTATTCTATTATGATGAGGTGTTGTGGTTTTTTCTATAAAATCCGGAAAGATTTTACATCATTTTCCTACAAATTTAATTAATAATTATCTTCAATTAATTTAATTGAACTAAATGGATTAATTAACGCTTAACTTCATTTAATTCAATGAATTATATTTTATTAATTTGTTTTATCCTTTTATCCACCCATAAAACCACCTATTTGTATATTTATCAATGGTACCTACTTTGAAGCACTTAAAAGTAAATAAATAAAATTTTAAAGTTGTTAAGCGTGTATTTCTTAATTCAGTTTGATTTGGTTTAAATTCGGATTTTAAAGCAAGTAAAAAAAAAATGAAGAGAAAAGCTTTTTATTAAATGATACAGTGAGAGAGAGCGAGAGAGAGAGAGAGAGAGAGAGAGAGAGAGAGAGAGAGAGAAAAGAATGCTTTTGATTGAATTTATCGGATTTTTTTTTTTTATATTTAAAGAAAATTTCGGTAGACCTTTTTTTTATTCTTTTTTCTCTTTACTTTTGGTTTTTCCTAAAAACAATTCAGTTAAATTGATAAATTTTGTATTGAGTTAATCAGTTTTTTTAAAAGAAACAAAACAAAACAAAGAAAAAAACCTTTTTACTTTTCAATCATTTAATTGGTTTTAGTTTTAATTTTAATTTACAAGAAAAAAAAAAACAAACAAAATAAAAAACTTCAGTTAAAAAGTTTCGTTTTAAAATCGTGAATTAGCAAAAGAAAATTTCATTTTATATTTTACTTAACTGTAAAAACTTAAACTATTTAATAATTTAGAGGAAATCGGAAGCAATAATAATAATTTTTTAAAAAGGATTTTTGATTTCTTTTTATTTTTATTTTTATTAAATTTCGAAGATTTTTTGTAACAACAACAACAACACCAAGAAAAAAAAACTAAAAGAAGAAATAAAAATAAAACAACAAATAAAAAATAAACTTTTAAAACTTTTTTTTTTTATTTTACTGAAGAAGAAAAAGAAGAAGAAGAAGAAGAAGAAGAAGGAAAAAGTATAAATTTAATCTTGATAATTTATCGTTAAAGTTTTTCTTTTCCTCTTGATTTTCGTAAATTTTCATCCCTTCTGTTGTGTAAATTTACATTTTATAGATTGTAAAATTAAAAAAAAAAGAGGAAGAAGAAGAAGAGGAAAAAGAAAGATTAAAAAATGTATCTGACGAGATAAAAATACGATATCAAAAGAATTATAAAATAAATTTAAAACAAACTTTTGTAGTTGATTAGAATTTATAATTTCTATCACAATAATTTACAATAATAACGAGTCAAGTGTCAATTCTGTCACATGGACGATGCGAAATTATTGCCGGACAACTAAATATTGTGCATGCATTTATATCGTAACGTCAATCATTTCTGTTAAATATATTTTGATTCATTTCCGTCAGATTTCTCTGCGATTATAGCAAATATATTATTGAGAACAAAAATATTTCTATTCTTGTAATATTTCCGGTATAAACGTAGCCAGTACGTATTTTAATTATGAAAATTCTGTTTATTAGCATGTTAATTTCTATTATGTAAATTTATTATCAATAAATATTAAGAGAATTTTAAATTGATTATCGTATATTTAACTTTGAACTCTCAACCTATCTCCTTCTCTCTCTCTCTCACACACACACATTCATTCTTTCTCTTTCTCGATTATCTATTAAACATTTTCATATTTATTGAAATTCTATAATTATTTCATTTCCGTTCAAATGAAAAGGAATTTTATACGATATTCGTACACACATTTGAAATTCTATAAAATCATTTAACTCCAAAATTTGTATTTGAAACATTTTTAAATTATAATTTATTACGAAAATTTTGAATAACAAATAAATGTTTCAATTGAACAGCAAAACAATCAAAATATAAACAACAACAACAACAACAACAAACATTTAAATTCCATAACGTAATTTTCATTCAATCAAATTAAATTATTCCAATTTTCTGTTTCGTTTTTTCAGTTGTTTTTTTTTTATTTATGTTTAATGATTGAATGGAATTCTTGATGAAAATCTAAATGTACAAATTGTAAAATAATAATAATTGTTTACCCACGGGATGGTTTAACAACACATTTGTTTTCTTCTTTTTTTGTGTTTTGTTTTTTGGTCACTGGAATTAAATTTGTCGATCAAGAATCATTCAATTTATTTCGCTTCTGTTTTGTTTTTTTTTTTGTTTTATTTATTGAATTTATTTATTCAATATTTTATTTTCATTTCATTTTAAAAATTCAATTTTATGAATAAATCCTATATTTACTTTTTTATTTGTCGAAAGCTCCAATTTTTTTTTTTTTTGTATTTTTTATTTATAGAATAACATTTTTTATTTTTGTTATTGTTCTTGTTGTTGTCGATTAATCGATGCTTGAATAAATAACTAATCGAAATAATTTAAATAAAATTTAGACCTTCCATTGTCTACAATTGTCTGTATATACTGTGTCCTAAAGTCCACACTGACAAGTACAATTCATTAAGAGAACTTAAAAATTTGATTGTATGAAATTATTAAAGAAAAGATTTTCTTGTACAAATTAAAGATTTTAAATTAATTTTCGATTATTTTTTCTAAGTCCATAGCGCATTAAACTTAAATGTTACCTTTGTTTCAACAGGATATCTCGAAGAAGAAAAACATTCCCTATTCATGTTTCGGTTGTACCATCAATTTTTATCAAATTTAAAAATGTTCATGTTCGGACATTCATAAAAATATTTTGAAACGGATTAAAAGAATTAATTAAAAAAAACACTAAATAAAATCAACTAAAAAAAAAAAGAATAAAAAAGAAAAGAGAAAGAAAGAGAGAGAGTGAGAAAGAGAGAATGGAAAACTTTTATTATGAATGTTCAGGTCTAGACATTAAATCATTCATCATTTTGTTTTTATTCCTTTTCTTTTCACTTCCACTGCAAACCCTCAGATCCCCACCCATCCACCCTCCCACACACTTTGTTTCACTTCGTTTTTGTTTGTTTTAAAACTTTCATTTTACATTTAGAATTCATATTTAAAAATACAGAATAATCTCCCTTTTCCTTTAATCCTTAAATCTGAGGAGAGAAAAATGTTAAAAAATTGTCGCCTTAACAGAAATAGATTTTTAATCCAACAAAACTTTAAAAATATGAATAATTTTTGTCTATTTTGATTTTCAAAGTGAATTTTGTCTATTAAATTTGTAAATAGAAAAAACATAAATGAAAAATATGCTTCTCAATAATTAAGGAAATAATTAAGGAAATGATGAGAAAAATATGAAAATTGAAAAGAATCAAATATTTTATGTACAAGAAAATCTCACGTCAATTGTTATTTGAATCAATTATGTTAATCATAATAAATAACAACAATTTCAGAGTTGTTAAGATTATGAGTTCATTGAAATCGGCCAAAAAAAAACTTTATTTTGGATTCCAATGTCCCCTTGTCCCTTGTCTGCAATTTGTAGGCTCAGATATATTTGAATAGCAGACACATTAAATAGAACAAAGAACAATAATTTTATAAATAACAGTCTTGGATTTTTCGTACGAAGATTAAGGGAATAATAGAGAAATTATTTGGAAAACAGAAACTTTTCAGTCAAACAATTCGTTCAATTTCAAGCAATTTTGAGTTGATTTTTTTTGTTGTTTTTGAATTTTCTTCTTTAATGAATTTTTATTATGTTTTTTTTTTTGTTTGCTATAAAACGATTTGAACATTAGAATTTCTTGCTAACTTTTTTATTCTTAATAAAAAAAATTATCTATAAAAAAAAGAAATTTAAAATAACGATCACAACAACAACAACAACAAAAACTTACACATTTCAGATTTTAGATGGAGACGCCTAGTATTTTGTTATCTTCAAAATGACAAACAAAACAAAATAACGCTGATTACAAAATAATGTCTGATATGCCTTTTGTATTGGTTGTTTTAAAGTAAAGTAAAGTAAAAGTAGAAAAAATTTATCATAATTAAAAAAAAATTACAAAATTCAAAACAATTTAAGTAGAATTTATTTTAATTTTATTCAAAACAAATCATAAAATCACATTAAAATTTTTAAAAACTTTCATAAAATAATTAGAAAATAAAGATTTTTGTGAAAAAGTAAAGAAAAACTTTATTTGTGTGTGTGTGGTTGGATGTGTGTGTGAGTATGTGTGGATATGTGAACGTGTGTTTGTAAATAATTTGCATGTGTGATGATGAGTCAATGTGTGTACGAATGTGTGTGTGTGTGTGTGGATACGCATTAGAAAAACAAGCATTTAAGTAAACATTTGTGTGTGTGTGAATGTGTGTGTGTGTGAGTGTGTTTGGGTGGTAATACAAGTGTGACAAAGGTGTTCACTTATGTGTAGAAAATTACACGATTAAAAATACAGAGATTTTTTTTTTTTTGTTTTTTAAGGGATTACAATATTTTGTTGGTTCTCCTTCTTCTTCTTGGTTATTGTTGTTGCTTAAATTTTTTTTTGATGATAAAATGAGTGTAGAGTAGAGTGGGTGATGGGTGTGAGAGAAAATATACACGAAAAGTTACATTTAAAAAAAAAAAGAAATTGTTTCTATTTTGTAATCTTCTCTGTAACACACCTTTTTAAAAAGTTATTTTATAATTTCTCTGAACAACAACAACAACAACAAAAGGAAAAGGAAAAATGATAATAATTTTCTGTAAATTTTATTTTGTTTTGTTTTTTTTTTTTTTGTAAATGCCAAAGTGTACAAAACATTTTATAAGTCGAATTAAATAATTATACTTTGTTTTTAATGTGAAACAAATTTTTTGTACGATGACGATTAAATAACATTTTCTTTCTAATTAATCCTTTCTGTTGTTCTTCTTCTTATTTCACTTATTTGTAACAATTTCATAAATAAAGAATTAATTATGAGAGCCGCAAACTTATAATTTCATTCTGTTGTTATTTGTAGTCCTTCTAATATTTCTGTCGCTTTTGTTTTGTTTTATCAATAATAAAATAGTTTTCTTTAAATTTTCTCAATTTGGAAGAAATTCTCTACAAAACAAATTTTAAATTTGTAACTAGAAAATTCTGTTCTTCTTGAATAAAAAAAAAACCAACAAAATCGTCCACTTCCTCCAAACAATGATAAGACAAAATCTTATCAAAAGAGATTCTTATCTGTCTCTATCTCACTCACTCTCATATGTTTCTTCTTCTCACTGCCGTATCATTGGTTTGGCCTTGAATTTTATCATGTGACAAAAATAAATTATAAAAAAAAAATTCTTTTCGATTTCTCTCTCAATGGAAAATCACTTTTTTATTCTCTCTCCTTTTTTTCTCTTCTTTTTCTCTCTTCTCTTGTACTCTTTGTCTATTTCAGAAAAGGTAATTTTAGATTTTTATGAGAATACAAAGACAACAAAAGCAAAAGCCAAAAAAAAAAAAAAGACGGAGAAAAAATCGACACACTGTGAAATTATCATAATCTACTATTTTCGGTATCTATAGAATAAATCAACTAAAAATAAGTTAAATAAAATAAAGAAGAAAATGTAAAAGAATCGAAAAGAAAATCCCTTATCAACACAAAATTATAATCTGTTTTATTTTTATTTATTTTTTATTTATTTTTTGTGTCTCCTAGGAAATGGTTTAATAGATGAAACAGAATTTTTGCAATGGGTAGCTAGAATTCAGGCATTAAGAGATGATTCATCACAAAGTAGTACGTCACAAGATGATGACCTAACACAAGATCTTATCGCAGCATTTAGGTAAGGTCAATTTTTACACAATATCAAAAATATCAAAGTCAAACAAAAACAAAAAAACAGAAGGAAAATTAGAAAAATTAAGAAATAAAAGAAAAAAAAATACTGAACGCCTCTAGATTCTCAAACTGTAACTAAAAACAGAAAATGATTGAAAGAAAAACAGCAAAAGAGAAAAACAAAAAAGTAGCGCATTAAATGTGTGACCCATTTTTATTCTTTTGTTTTTCACATTTTCTTTCTTTTTTTTTTTTGATTAGTTTTCTTCTGTTTTTTTTTTCTTTTCTTCTCTTGAATTTTCTTTTTGTAGCAGGCGGTTTTCACTCTAATAATAATAATACAATAAAATTCGATCAAAGCAAAAAAAAATATTTTCTGCCTTCTGTTTTTCGTTTTGTCCTGCCGTTTTTCACACACAAAAATCTCGTCCACTTTTCTTTCCGTCTTTTAAAAAAAAGAAAGAAAAAAATAACAACAACAAGAAGAAATTATTATTCAAAATTAAGTTTAGTCACGTTACAATGTACGAAAAGAAAGAAAAAAAAAAATGAAAAAGAAAAGAAAAGGAAAAAAAGGAAGTTCGCGTATTATACTGGAATTATATTTTATATTGGCGCTGGGCACAATGGGTGAGGCTGCATTATTATAACATTTATAGTCACAACAACAAAAAAATGAAAATAAAAATGGCAAAAAAAAAACTAAAGTGTATTTTTAGTTATGCCCCCCACACCCCACCCTCCACCTTATCTACACCGCACACACTCGGGTATTTCTTCTTTAATAATGAATAACAATAATTACAATTAAAAATATTAAAGTTAACTAAAAGTAGAAGATTCAAAAAAGTTATTTATAGAAATTTTACGCATCATTTTTTCGTCTCCTTTGCAATCAAATTGTCTTTCATTAAACGAAAATTAAGACAAATATTAATTTAAAAAAGAAATAAATCTTATTGAATTTAATTTTAATTTTAAAGTCAATTTTCTTCTCTTGACGATAAGAAAAAATTATAATCCGACAACAATTCAAATTTCATAAAATTTTTTTTTTAATTGTTCTAAAAAAAAAGTTTTTAGTCTTACAAACGCACTCTGACAATAATCTCTAAGAGATAATATTTCTGTTGTTGTTGATTTTAGATTTTCTAACATAAGCTAGGCGAAAATTTTAAAGATGACTTTCTTAATAAAATGACAGCTTTAGAAATTTTCTAACAACAACAACAACAACAACAAAATCTATATCACGTTTACTTGTTTCTTTTTTGGTTGTTGTTAAAAAAATTTTTTTTAATTTTTTAAACTCAAGTACAAAAAGAAAAATCAATTAATCTAAAGAAAATTAATTCATAAGAACAAAAAAAAAAATTCAATCGAATCAAATCAAAGAAAAAAATTAAACTTAAATCTTTTTCTAAGAACTTAAATCAAACACAAAGTAACGTAAGAAGTGAAAAAAATTCATTTATCGTTTCTTCACAAAAATCCAATAAAAAAAAATATAAAAATATTAAATAAAAAAAAAAAGCAGCACATTCAGAAGTTCTTTCTTCTGATTCTTCTGATTATTCAGAATTTTTCTGATTATTCTGATTATTCAGATAATTATTTATATAAAACAATAAATTATATGTAGAAAGAAAAAAGTTCAGACCGATATTATTTAATAAATGCAAAAAAAACAAAATTCTATTGTTGTTGTTGTTTTTTGTTTATGTTGTTATTGTTGTTAATTTTTTTATTCTTTTATTACCTGTAGAGTTTTCGATCGAGATGGAAATGGTTATATAACACGCGATGAATTACAAACAGCAATGGATATGATTGGTGAGACTGTAACTGAAGCACAATTATCAGAAATGTTAGCTATTGCTGACCTTGACAAAGATGGTAAAATTAATTATGAAGGTAAACAATGATTTTGTATTTATTTAATTTTTTTTGTTTGTTCGTTCTTTAAGAATTTATTATTGTCACATGAAAAAAATAATTAATCGCGACGTTTGAATTTTATACAACAACATTTTTAAATAGTGAACTATTAAAAAAGTAAAAATAAAAGAAACAAAATTTAAGTTTAATTTAAAATTGTTAGACGAATCCGTCTAAAAAATTTCTCATAAACTAAAAGTGTAACGTAAAGAGAATTTGGATAATACAAAGTTATTGTGTTCGGCATAGGTTCCACTGTGTCATATTGACAATCAATAGAAATAAAGTGAGATTTTCTTGTAATTAAAATAAAAACGCTATAAAAATGTCAGTACAAAAACTACAAATTCTCTCAATTTCAATTTTGTTAAATGATAAAAAAAATATGAGGATAAAGAAGAAGAAGAAGAAGCATTTTAATTATTCTTCATTTACATAAATTCAGATACTTCATACATTTTTCTCTAATTTAAAATTAACAAACAAAACCATGAAAAGAATTTCTTTAAAAAATATTTTGAGACAATCTTAATTTCCTCCTATTTTTCTTTTTTTTCTTTTTTATTATTGAAATTTTTCTAATCTTTAACATTTTTTTCTCTTTTCGTTTTAGAATTTGCACGTTTATTGCTTTAAAATGTCTCCACATATACCCCCATACACACACACAGACACACACACATATAAATATTTGACTTGAAGATGATGAGACGAGATAAAGCAAAAAGAAAAACAAATAAGAAAAAAGGAAACTTTTTATTCAAATAAATACAACAACAACAGATACAACAAATTGTTGTGACAACAATTTATGAACGTCTCCAATGGATTGAAAATAATATTTAATTAAAAACAAAAAAAATAACTCTACTTGATACCCGTGATTGTAGTCATTAAAAAAAAATAACCAAATAAAAACAAACAAAAAAAACAAAAAAATTAAATCAAATTGAAAGAAAAAAAAAATGTTATTTATTATGTAAAAGAAAAAAAAACTAAATTATCTTTAAAGTTAAAAAAACAAAAAAAAAAAAACAAATTAAAAATTATTAAAAAAAATAATTTTTAATTATTTAATTTAATTAAATAAATTTCCTATAATTAAAATTGAAAAGCAGATAAAAGAAAAATATTATTAAATATTTAAAAAAAAATTAAATATAAAAAAAAAATGCTACACAAAAACAAAAAAAAAAAAATTAAATAAATAAAGTTAATTTAAATTTGTAAATAAAATTATAAGAAAATAAAATTGTATGTTTGCATGTACAATATTTATGTATTATTTTTAAAACTACCAACAGAAACTGAAACAGAACAAAAAAAAAAATACAGAACATAAAAATATTAACAAAAAAAAAATACAAAAAGAGGTTTGAAAGATTAACTGGAGAAGGGTTAGAGGGGAATGGCAGAGGGGTTAACTGGAGAAGGGTTGGTGGGGAATGGAAGAGAATTATTAAAAAAATATTCTGTTCACTATTCTGTTGAACTAATAAAAATTTACTAAATACAAGAAAAAGAAAAAGAGAAAAAAAATGTAATTTTTATTAATTTAAATGGAAACTTTGTTGACCCAAAAAACAAAAAGAAAAAGAAAGAAAGAAAAAAAGCCCAGTTCGAAACCAAAGAAAAAAACACAAAAAAAAAAATTCAATATTCTCGTCGATAATAATTTCAGTCAATAATAAGTTTCTTTTTTAACTAATTAAAAAATACTTTTATTAAGCAAAAAAAAAATCCCGTAATTTATAATTCCCTTTTTATCCCTTAATTTATCCTTTTTTTCGTTACGAATTTTTTTGAATAAATAAAAAAAAGGAAAACAAAAAACATTTTGTTTTTTTTTCGTGTACAACAATAACAACAACAGCAACAACAACAACAACAACAACAAAAATCAAAACACAAATGGAATAAAAATGAAAATTAGGAATTATAAATTTCTGTTCGGTAATTTTGGGCAAAAATCTAACGAATAAATTTTTTAAATCAAAAAAATATGTACAAAATTTCTTTTCAAATAGAAAATATTAAAGAGAACTGGGGTAAAGGGAAAGGGATGAATTTAATTCAATATTTTCTAAAAGAGTTACAACTTTTAGATTTCCTAAACGTCTTCATTAAATTTGATGTTTTTGTTAAATGTTTTGTTGTTAACTAAAATTTTCCTATTCACGGTTGCAATAACAAAAAAATGAATTGGGGGTACAAAAAAAAAATGGAAAGAAACAAAAAAAAAATACTTACATAAAAATTAAACAAAAAGGTTTAAAAATAAATTTAATAATTGTATTTTGATACGTCATAGAGTTTGCATGTAATTAAAATTTAAAAAAAAAAAACAAACAAATGAATTTGCGTAAAATACAAAACGTGATATTTTTAAAAAAGCGATGAAAAATTTAATAAAATAAAAAGAGAAGAAAAATTAGAGAATTTTTATTTAGAGAAAAATCAAAAAAAAACAACAACAACAACAAAATAATGAATTAATTAAATTATTATTAAATTATTTTTGGTGAATTTTACGTTAAAATTAACGCAAAATCGTATAAATCATAAAATCATAATTATTAATTAATTTGATGGAAAGAATAAAGAATGAAAAAGAAATAAACAAAAATAATAATTGTATTTGTTGTTTTTTTTCGGTTTTTATATCGTTAAATAAAATAAACTACAATTAAAATATTTAAATATTTTTAAATTATTTTAAAATAATTGTAAATAATTTATAATTTAATATTTTGATATTAGATTTTTCATAACGAGTAATAATTTTTGATTATATATTTTGGTTCCTGTTTCCCTTTCTATTGTTAATAAAAAAAAAAACTCAAATTATGTTGTTAAAAGTTGATACATAAAAAAGTTGAAACAAAAAAATATCAATCCCATTTTGAAAATTAGTGCAGGGTTCAGTAATCAATAATTAGCAATTATTACAGAAATATTTTTAGCTCAATTTCATAGCGCCATGAATTTTTTTTTTTTTTTAGTTTATGCACAAAAAAAAAACTCGGCTAAATGGAATTTACTAAAATTAACGGAACTTAACTCTTTTTGAAAAGAGAAGATAAACGCGTAAGAAAAAAATAAGACACTGGTTATAATTTTTCAATTTATATACATACATAAATGTCAACATTTCATTTTCCTTTAGGTTTTTCTTTTTTGTTCAATTTTTAGTCGTGTATCGTGTTGTCATATTTATTATTACATTATACAAAAAATAATTATTTTGATGTTTTTTATTTGTTCTTTTGTTTTCTAAAATATGTGGCCTTTTATAAAATGCAAAAAATATATGTTTAATGAAAAACATAATTATTATGAAAAAAAAGGAACTTTGATTTTAAAAATCAAAGAATTTAATTGTAAAAAAAAAAAAAATTATAAAAAATGAAATAAAATGTTTTTTGTTGTTATTTTTATTTTCTTTTCTTTTTTTCTTAGCTAAGATTTATTACTATTAAATTGAATTTGTTGTTATTATTTATAATACTAAATAATGTATTTAAATAAAAAATAAATTTTAAATATGATTTAGGCATTTTGTTACTTATTTTCCCATATTGCCCATCATTTTTTTACCTTTTAATATTTTGTTCTGTATTCTCCAGTCTCAAAAAAATCATTCTTTTCGTTTGAAAGCAAATATAATTTTGCAATTAACAAATTAGATAAACAATAAATAATCCTGCAGTTCGATTTGATTCGAGCATTATTAAGTTATCTAAAATTAAAAATATTTTATGCAATTCTTCACTTGAAATTATAAGTTGAGCCAAAATATGTAGATCTATAATTTATAATTATCAATTAAGTAGAAAAGAAACCCTTGAGATTTAAAAACAAAAACGAAACGAATAAAGTTTTAATCTACAAAAAATTATATCAATTAATTATGGCTGGCACAAGTACTACAAGTAATAATTTATACAAGGTATGAAAAAAAAGATTATAGGCACGTAAAAAAATTCATTGCTTCTTTTTTTGAGCAAAATTATTTTAAAAATCTAAAAAAATTAGTATATTAGTGGCGCGAATTTCGATTAAACTTTTTGTAGTTTAAGTTTAAATTATATATATATATATACAACAATGTCAGAAACTATTTTATATTCGTTTATAAACTTATAATAATGCGTAAAATTTAATTATATTGCAAAACATTAAAATATTGCAAGAAAATTTGACAGTAAATACGGTTCAGTTTGAACTTAAAACTTATATAGCAACTGATCCTGTCAGAACTGATCCACTTTTGTATGTAGATACAAGAAGGTATATGTGTGAAAATAATATGCATGTGTAGCGCATGTTCCATTTTTTCCAAGTGTTTAAAAATAGTTTTAAATTAAAATAAAATCTCCAATAAATTAAAAAATATAAATAAATATTACATAAATATATAAATGGTTTAATGGATTCCGATCCAGATATCGAATTTGTTGATAAAGATAGCGGTATGTCGTCATTCAATGGTAGCAAAGATGAAACGCCAGAACGAAAACCAAATGTAATTTAAATTTTCTTTATAAAAAAATCAATCAATATTTTTTCTATTTTGTAATAATTCATTTATTAAAATATTATAATCTATAGGAGACATCAAGTGAAATGGAACAAAATACAGTAGAAGTGACCCACGAGACATATGATGATGTACGTAAAATTAATTTTTCATAACCTAAGATATTAGTCGAGAAATATCAAAATTTTTATCTTTCCATATTTTAGGAACCAGACGAATCAATTTATGAAAGACTTTGGGGATTATCAGAAATGTTTCCACAACCTTTACGTAATGTATGTGGTGCAGTAACTGATTTTTCAACTAGTAGCGTTAAGAATGTATTTCAATTTTCCTGTAATGCTTCTTGGATATTTTTTACAAGTTCTATGATACTATTTGCTCCAGTTATATTTGAGACAGAAAGGGCACAAATGGAAGAAATGCAACGATCACAACAAAAACAAGTAAATATATTTGCATGTTTTTGCAAGAGATTATCTAACATTATCTATTGTTAAAGGTTCTCCTCGGACCTGGATCAGCAATGTCTCCTGGTTCAGGTGGTAGTTCGGGAATGCCAGCTTTACCTCCAATGGCACGATAATTATCATAAAAAGGAAGTTATAACTTAAAATTATCCCAATGTATAGAAATTAAAAAAAAATTAGTTTTAATTTATAATTTTCATTGTTGTTGTTTCTATTTTTTAAAAGTTTTAATTTTAAATAGAAAAGAAGAATAATTGAAATAAAAAAAAACAAGAAATTAAAAGAAAATCATGCCTACCTTTAGTGGTTGAAAAATTCCGCAAAATTTGTTATTTTATATAGTCAAAATCAATAAAAATTTATGAAGATAAAAAAATCAAAAGTTTTGTTCGTTTTATTCTTTTATTTATTTCTAAAATAATACTTTTAATTTTATATATGAAATAATATTCATAATTTTAAAGATTACAAAAGAAAAAAAATATTTAGGACTAAACTGGGATGATAAAGCTGAAATTAAACAAATTATAAATATAAAATGTAAGAAGGAAAAAAAAGTTTATATACCGAAAGTTATTTTTGGTTTAAATTTGTCTTTTTTTAAAAAAAAAATTTTAATATAAATTTCACAACCTTATAAGGAAAACATTTTACGGTTGTGAAACTTATATTAAGATTTTACTTAAAATATTCAAAATAAAATTAATAAAAGGGATTGTTGTGACATAAGACAAGTTAAACTTCGCCTGAGAATTAAATAATATAAATATAAGGGACTAAAAACTAAACGTTTTTTGAATTTAAATTAAAACTTTTCAATTAAAGTTGAAATTTTAAAACGTTTTTTAATAAAAACATTGAAATGAATTATTGTAAAACCGGATTTCACAACATAAATTAAACTCTATCTGAGTTGATCGTTTATAACAATTAGAATTTGAATACAAATTCTATAAATTTTTTTGTTTCTTTTGTTTTAAAAATAAACTACAAATCTTAAAATATATTAACACCTTTACAAAATATTAATGTAAAGAATTTAGTCTTATTCATTTTGTTAACTTAATTTTGTCATTAAAAATCACATTTATTTTAAAATATCTTTAAAATTTAATGTTTGACGATAGATTGCCATAACAAATCCTTCATAATTACTGATTAGTATTTTTGGATGTTTTTTCTTAATTTTTTTATGTTCTGGTTTATCAATTTTTGTTGATATTGCCATTATCTTAGATGATGTTGGTAACTCATCTAATTCAAATACACATTTTCCACCAGCACACTCTATAATATCTGTAGTGTAATATTTTATATTAGTTAATTATTTGTGATTGGAAAAAAATATAAGAAAAAAAATTGTTTATTATTCATTTATAATTACCTGCAATTATTTCTTTTTTACTAGACACATTATTTGTTACTAAAATCGTATATCCATTAAAAATAGATTCAATTCTTGCTAATTTCAGTGATACACCCAAAGAAAATTTATAATCTTCTTCTAATTTTAAATCTTTTAATAAATATTTATCTGAATCTATAAAAAAAGAATAAAATAAATAACAAAAAAAATTGTAATCTTTAAGGAGAAAAAAAACAAAAAGATGTAATTACCAACAAACTTGTTTTCTTTTATTGATTGTATTAGCCAATTTTCTACAACAATTGGTATTCCTTTAGCAACTGATGAAACAAAACGAGGTGTTTTACTATAACGTTGCATAACCAAAATATCAGCTACTTTTGCAGAATTAACAATAATACCACCTAATTTAAATATCAAAGAATAAGAAATAAGAGAAATACTTATAAATGTTACTGATTGTTTTTTAGTCATAATTTTGTACAAGAAAAAAAAATGGAATAACATTATTATTATTATTAAGAACAAATTGAATTATAAATTATCATTAAATCTAATAAAAAATTAAGGAGATACATAATTTATAAAGGTTGTAGATGTTTTATTATATTTCACTTTTTCATTCTGCCCTACCTAAATTTTCAATTGCCAGTTGATATTCTCCAATATTAATACGTTCTAATAACACACGTAGCTGTAGTTTAGGTTTCTAAAGAGAAAAAAAAAAGAAAAAGGAAAGGATGAAAATTAATAAATTAAAAAATAATTTGTTCATTAAAAGGAAATGGATTAATTTATAGATCTTTGGAAATTGTCGGAATTTCTTAATGACCATACTTCCAGAAGAGAAAAAAAACAGATTCTAACTAATGTAAATTTTGAAACATCATTTTATTGTGTCTTTTTATGTATCGGTTTTTTTTGTTTACATCGATTTAATATTATTGATTATTTTTTAACTTAAATTTTGACATTTTTGCAATTGTATCCTCTGTGCAAACGTGTAGTTTTAGTTGACCGGAGAGTCATCCTTATGAAGCCTAAAGACAGCTTTAAAGTAAAGTTTACTAAATTCATCGTATATATTAAGAAAAATTAATCATATTTTTATTTCAACAAATTATTAAAAATATTTTAATATATTAAAGACAAAATATCCCCACCCCCCTTCCCCTATGTTTAATTTCGTAATAAATATCACTAAATTATAGCAAAAGAATTCGTAGATCCTGAATTTCACAACAAACATAATTTAATGGTAAATGTTATAGTAAATCAATACAAAAAAATCTCATTATTGTGTCTAATAATTATTTGTTAATTGTTTTAATATTTCTTTTGTAGTGAGAAATAAATTTAGAATTTATTTAATTAATAAAAAATGTATATTCTTACTGGTATTTCCTTTTCAATTGTAGCCGCCCTATTTATTTTATCCTTTTTATTTTGTTGCTCCATAGATTCATCCTCATCAATTATTGTTTCCAATTTTTTATCTACTTTTCTTGATTTATATTTTCTTTTCTTTTGTGGTTCTTCCATAGTAGATTTATTTTCATTATTTTTTATACTTTCATTATTTTTTGAATCTAAATTTGTCTCTACTTTTCTTGAATTGTATTTCCTTTTCTTTGGTGGTTCTTCCATAGTAGATTTATTTTCATTATTTTTTATACTTTCATTATTTTTTGAATCAAAATTTGTCTCTACTTTTCTTGAATTGTATTTCCTTTTCTTTGGTGGTTCTTCCATAGTAGATTGATTTTCATTAATTTTTGAAACGAAATTTTTCTCTAATATTTTTGTATTACGTTTATTTTTTATAGGTTCTACCTGAAACATTTCAAAATTTCTATTTTTTCTTGTTCTAGTACTTCGACGGAATGGAACATTTTCTTTTGTTGATTTTAAACGATTACCATGTGTTAAAAGATTACAGAAATTTTTCTCAACAATAACGTTTTCCTCTTCATCACTTATTTCCGTCAATGTTTTTGATTTTGATGCTTGATTTTTTTTAAATTTTTCACCAGCTTCTTTAATATGTTCTACATCTGGTAGTATGTCTCTAAATGTACATGCAAAGAACTCATGTTTTTTTGGTGTTGATACTTTCTTTTTATGTGAAGAATATTTTCCAATTGAACTGGTTGACGGATTTAATTCCTGTCTGTCATCTTCATTATTATTAGATATTCTATTCAAATAACTATTTGAATTATCTTTTGTTGAATTAATTTTTTCATCTTTCGTTGTCTTTTTTTCAGTTCTTATTAAATTATTACTTTCGGTTCTTAATACTTTAATTAAATTAACTGGTTTTTTAGTCACTGGTGTGTTTGTACATGTTTGTAGAAAACATTTAGAACTTCTTCCTGGAAGATCCACATTTTCTAAAACAGTTGCAGAATTTAATTCGATATTTTGATCAGCTACATAGTCTGCAGGAAGCCGTTGTGTTTGCATATCGAGAAAAGACTTTTTGCTTGGAGTTCTTTCGTTCCGGTTGTTTGAATTCAATTCTTCGTTTCTTATATTGCTTTTATCGAATTCAGGTAATTTTTGTGTACTTAACTCAAAAAGAGATTTTCGCCGATTTTTAGTACTTAATCTCATATTTTGATCAGCTACATCGTCTGCAGGAACCCGTTGTTTTTGCATATCGAGAAAAGACTCTTTGATTGGAGTTCTTTCGTTCCGGTTGTTTGAATTCAATTCTTCGTTTCTTATATTGCTTTTATCGAGTTCAGGTAATTTTTGTGTACTTAACTCAAAAATAGATTTTCGCCGAATTTTGGTACTTAATCTCATATCAGCTACATCGTCTGCAGGAAGCCGTCGTGTTTGCATATCGAGAAAAGACTCTTTGACTGGAGTTCTTTCGTTCCGGTTGTTTGAATTCAATTCTTCGTTTCTTATATTGCTTTTATCGAGTTCAGGTAATTTTTGTGTACTTAACTCAAAAAGAGATTTTCGCCGATTTTTGGTACTTAATCTCATATTTTGATCAGCTACATCGTCTGCAGGAACCCGTTGTGTTTGCATATCGAGAAAAGACTCTTTGATTGGAGTTCTTTCGTTCCGGTTGTTTGAATTCAATTCTTCGTTTCTTATATTGCTTTTATCGAGTTCAGGTAATTTTTGTGTATTTAACTCAAAAATAGATTTTCGCCGATTTTTGGAACTTAATCTCATATTTTGATCAGCTACATAGTCTGCAGGAAGCCGTTGTGTTTGCATATCGAGAAAAGACTTTTTGCTTGGAGTTCTTTCGTTTCGGTTGTTTGAATTCAATTCTTCGTTTCTTATATTGCTTTTATCGAGCTCAGGTAATTTTTGTGTACTTAACTCAAAAATAGATTTTCGCCGATTTTTGGAACTTAATCTCATATTTTGATCAGCTACCACGTCTGCAGGAACCCGTTGAGTTTGCATATCGAGAAAAGACTCTTTGATTGGAGTTCTTTCGTTCCGGTTGTTTGAATTCAATTCTTCGTTTCTTATATTGGTTTTATCGAGTTCAGGTAATTTTTGTGTACTTAACTCAAAAATAGATTTTCGCCGATTTTTGGAACTTAATCTCATATTTTGATCAGCTACCATGTCTGCAGGAAGCCGTTGTGTTTGCATATCGAGAAAAGACTCTTTGATTGGAGTTCTTTCGTTCCGGTTGTTTGAATTCAATTCTTCGTTTCTTATATTGCTTTTATCGAGCTCAGGTAATTTTTGTGTACTTAACTCAAAAATAGATTTTCGCCGATTTTTGGAACTTAATCTCATATTTTGATCAGCTACCACGTCTGCAGGAACCCGTTGAGTTTGCATATCGAGAAAAGACTCTTTGATTGGAGTTCTTTCGTTCCGGTTGTTTGAATTCAATTCTTCGTTTCTTATATTGGTTTTATCGAGTTCAGGTAATTTTTGTGTACTTAACTCAAAAATAGATTTTCGCCGATTTTTGGAACTTAATCTCATATTTTGATCACCTACCACGTCTGCAGGAACCCGTTGAGTTTGCATATCGAGAAAAGACTCTTTGATTGGAGTTCTTTCGTTCCGGTTGTTTGAATTCAATTCTTCGTTTCTTATATTGGTTTTATCGAGTTCAGGTAATTTTTGTGTACTTAACTCAAAAATAGATTTTCGCCGATTTTTGGTACTTGATCTCATATTTTGATCAGCTATATCGTCTGCAGGAAGCTGCTGTGTTGCTAAATCAAGATAATACTCTTTGTTTGAAGTTTTTGCGCCAAGAGATTTACACTGATCGTCTGAATCCAATACATTTTTCTTTTTATGGGTTTTATCGAGTTCAGGTATTTTTTGTGTACTTAAATCGTATAAATATTTTTTGGAATTTAAATCCTTTGATACTCTAGCTTTTTCGGGTGAAATTTGTGTTTCCGAAACTACTTTATTTGATGAGCAATTCTTTTCCGAAAGATTTTTTGAAATTTCAACCGGTTGATTGCTATTTACTTTAAAAGCTAATTCTTTTTTTTTTGAAAAATTAGAGTCTACTTGATTTTTACATTCTTTAGATTCAGTAATTTTTTTATTTATGAACTTGTTTAAAGTTTTATCATAAACAGATTTACGACGTTTTGCTAAAGTTTTTTCAGAACTTTCTTTGACAAACGATTTCCGACGTTTTCTACTATCAAATATTTCTTCAATATTATTTGCTGAACAAGCTTTCTCTTTATTTTTATTGTTCTCATATTCCTGTGTAGTTGGCTTAATATTTAAGCTCTTCTCAATAGATTTACAATTTGGTAATAAATTTGATTTTTTATTTTTTCTTTCAATTGGTTCACCACACACTTCTGCTAATTGTTGTTCAAGATCTAAGCTCATATCATCAGTCAATTCATCTTCACAATCTGTTTCAACTTCATTTTCCTTTGTGCCATCAGTAATTTTGGAATTTTTTGTAGCTGCAGAAACATTGGGAATTTTTGAATGTTCATTCAATTCTTCTTCACAATCTGTTTCCCAATCACTTTCATTACGGCAATAAGATTTAGAAATTTTGGAAACTTTTGGAATATTAGGAGTTTTTGAATATTCGTTCAATTCTTCTTCACAATCTGTTTCCCTATCACTTTCATTATTGCCATAAGATTCTGAACCTTTCGAATCCTTTTTGGTTGCAGAAACATTGGGAATTTTTAAATGATCATTTAATTCATCTTCACAATCAGTTTCGCAATCACTTTGACTATTAATATAAGGGTGTGTCTCTATTATTTTTGCATTAGAATCTTGTACTATTGGTGCAGTTAAACTTACTTTGTGTTCTAAAGTAAAAAGGCATTGTGATTGATTTTCTGTATTTGTAAGAAAATCGTCATTTGTTTTGTTAATACTTTTATTATATAAATCCAAATTTAATTCTTGTTCAATCGATTTCCTATTTGAATTTGTTTGATTTTCATTATTTTGAACATAAGGGTGTGTCTCTATTATTTTTGCATTAGAATCTTGTATTATTGGTGCAGTTAAATTTACTTCGTGTTCTAAAGTAAAAAGGCATTGTGATTGATTTTCTGTATTTGTAAGAAAATCGTCATTTGTTTTGTTAATACTTTTATTATATAAATCCAAATTTAATTCTTGTTCAATCGATTTCCTATTTGAATTTGTTTGTTTTTCATCATATTCAACATAGTCTAGAGTATCATCTGAATCACTTATATTCTAAAATGTTAAATTTAAAAAATTAAATTAATATAAATATTAAGAGTACATATTAGTATAATTATTGAAATTAATTTTGAAAAGTTAATATAAAATAAATTTAACAAACAATTAGAAAAATACAAAAAAAGTGAATTTTTACTTGGCTATGATTTTAAATTAATATACTTACAATAACGTCAATTTCATCATCTTTATTTAAATCATCATCAGTAATATTAAAAATATTCTGACTATAATTGGCCACTTTTTGTGTGTCAGGAATTATAGAAAAGTTTAATTTTTGTGGTACTACAGTAACTTTTTTCGTTTGATAACGTTGCCGAGACATAAAGAATCCCTGAGTCGGTGGAATCAGTTCATCATCCTATTTTAATAAACAAAAAAAAATTAAAATTAATTTTTTTTAGAAATAAATTTATTATGATTTCATTGATTTCTTTTATTTACATCACTGTCTGATATATTTAGAAACAGGTCAGACATTTCTGGGTGTTAAGGGTTATCCGTTTTCAAATGATCCGTTTCTATGACCAAAGAACCATGATTGTTATCAAGGTCAAATTAAAAGTATCTTGCAATTGACCTCTACTGCAAAACTGAAAAAAAATTTAAGAATTAATTATTAAATAATAAAAGTAAAATTCACAAATATGGGATAATGTTAGCCAAGCGTTTGATTTTGATCAGAATTTATTTTTTATGGTTTCAATCCAGGTTATAATATTATAGTATTATAACCTGGGATTTCAATAATGATTTACTTAACATTTTGTTGTTTTATTTTATAATTTTAAAATATATGAATGAAAAAACCAATCGGCATATAAGTTGATTCCGCTCAAATGGGATTATCAAAAAAGATTATTTAACAATCCCAAAAAAAACAAAATCCCAAAAATTACGCAACATTAAAAAAAATTTATTTAAATTAAATTTTCTTTTTTCATTTATTTGTAGTCTAGTAGTCACAAATCACAAGTAGTCTAGACTTAAGGTTATGATATTTATATTATGGTCTAGTCTTGAGTCTAGACTCAAAAATTTAAAATAAAAATGTAAAAAAATGCATCAACAAAATATATTATGCTAAATGACGTCATACTAAACTAATGGAAAAAGTCCTATGTACAACACGAAACATAAAGTGAGCCGGATTACCTTTTCAAAATATCCAATTGAATAAAATTGATGACAATTATCTACTTTTTTTGCGAATAAAAAAATGTTTGTATTACTTTATTTTTTTTCTCTGTTTTATTGAAAATTATTTCTTCAAATGATAAATAACTAATTGTATTGATATTCAAGTATCTAATATTATAAAAATATTCTGATAAATTTCAATTAATTATTTATAATTAAAGCAATGGAAGATCAATGTCTTAATTTAACTAAAGATTATTAATGACTTTAGGTCGGATGATAATTTTACAAGTTCAGAAAGAATTGATTATTTCATTCCAATAAAATGAATAATATTTTATTTGTACATCAATAAACTGTTCAGAATGTTCATGGATAAAGTAATATTAATTCTTTTAGTGAGTTTTGTAATATTTGTTAATTGTGATGTTATGGAGGAAAATAATGACTTTTTGGTAACGGGACCAAATGGAATAATGCGAGGAGAATGGCGTGATAACTTTATAGCATTCGAAGGAATACCATATGCAGAACCACCAATTGGTGAAAATCGATTTGAAATTCCAAAAGCTTTAACTTCACAATGGGAAGGAATTAGAAATACAACACATCATGGAAATGCTTGTATGCAATGGCATCATTTTATTGCTGACGATGACAAGTTGACTGGGAATGAAGATTGCCTATTTTTAAATATTTATACCCGAAAACTTAAGCCAAATACAAAATATCCAGTAATTTTTTACATTCATGCCGGTGGATTTACGTATGGTAGCTCTGATGAATATGGTCCTGAAAATCTTTTACAACGACCTGTTATTTATGTGAATATAAATTATCGTCTCGGACCACTTGGTTTCCTCAGTACTGAAGATGATAATATTGCAGGTAATATGGGACTCAAAGATCAAGCTTTAGCACTCAAATGGGTTAAAGAAAATATAGAAAGGTTTGGTGGTGATTCAAATAAAATAACAATCACTGGATATTCAGCTGGAGCCGCTAGCGTTCATTTTCATTATTTATCACCTTTATCAACTGGATTATTTACAAATGGAATATCTCATAGTGGAAGTGCTTTAAATCCATGGGTTATTACAGAAAAAGCTGGAGAAAAAGCAAAGAAATTGGCTCATTATTTAGGATGTCCAACTTGTTGCAACATAAGAATGACTGAGTGTCTGAAGCAAAAACCAGCTGAAGATATTGTTCGTGCTGTTAAATTATTCCAACCATGGCTTTATAATCCATTCACACCATTTGGCCCAGTTATCGAGACAGCTTCTGATCATGCATTTCTCTCTGAATCACCATTACATATACTTAAAAAAGGAAAATTCCAATTTCTCCCTTGGCTTGCATCAGCTGTTGAATCAGAAGGACTATATCCAGGAGCAGGTTTAAAATTTTTCTTTCAAAAATTTATTAACAAACGAATTTAATTGTTTTCTTTTCAGATTTTGTAAAGAATGAAAATTTACTTCCAGAATTAGAAACAAAATGGCATCAATATGCACCATATATACTGGATTTTAATGACACAGTACCAATAAATAAACAATCTGAATTTTCTGATTCAGTGAAACAACATTATTTAAAGTGGAAACAAATCTCATTAGAAACATATCCATTATTAATTAAGGTAATTTTTATATAAATTAATTTTTCATTTGATACAACAATATAAAAGAACATAATTTAAGATGATGAGTGATAGACTTTTTATTGTTGGACTACAAAAATCTGTTGAATTACAATCGAAAAAAAGTAATAGTTCAGTATATTTTTACTTCTACAAAAATAAATTAACGTATGGCGTTGCACAAGCTTTATCACAAAATAATGATTACAATTTTGGTAAGATAAGAATAATTACATATTATGAAATCTAAAGGTAAGTTTCTAATCAAATTTTCTTATTATTTGAATTGATAAAAATAATTGTAAATATAAAAAAAAATATTATGCAACATATTCGACAAAATCGATAAACAAAATTTCCTACAATAAAAACGTTGCTTAATTTGCGTTAAAAATTTGAATGATCGTTAAAAAAAAAACCGGAAAAACAAATATTGATATATATTTTTCTAGCAACCTACTTATCATTCATTTGAATGATAAAAAAAAATGTAAATGTATGAAGTTATTAAAAATACTTCTAACTAACATTATGTTAATTAAGAAATTAAAACGATAAATATTAAAAATTTTTTTAGGTGTTTCTCATGGTGATGACACTTTACTTATCTACCAAACAGAAATTCGTGGAAAAAGTCATCCTTATATGCCAGATGAAGTACAAATGCAAAATAAATTACTTGACCTTTATTATAATTATGCAAAAAATGGGTGAGTATTTATTTAAACAAATATAATTCAAACGAAATAAAGAACGAACTAATTTGACAATTCATTTAATTAGAAATAAAAAAAAATAATTATCAGATTATTTGCAAAAGTAAAATAATAATAAATAACAACAAATAAAATATTTACAAATTATAAATAAGGAACAAATTTGTTTTTAGTGAATTAAAATTTGGTGACTTATCATTTGAACCTATAAATGTAACAACTGATGAATTTAAATATATGGAGATAATAAATTCAAATGAGGCAATTATAAAAACAAATAATGATCTTGGACATTATCATTTTTGGCAAAATATTCCATTTAACTGAAAATTATTTCCGAATATTAATATTAATATTTTATGATTTAAATAAATTCAATTTTTGAACAAAAATCTAAAACCTTGTATTTAATTTATTCCAATTCTCTTATAAAATTATCAAAAATTTAATAGTGACAAAAACATAATAAAAAAAACTGGTAAATAATAACATAAATGAAAAATTAAGCAAATAATATTATTTTTATTTAAAATTTGAAATTATCAAAAAAAAAACAATTATAATTCACACATCGAAAGGATCAATAACCGTTTGAATATTCTATTTATTGGTTTTTTTTTTGTAAAATAAATGTAAATTAGCAGGATTTTTATAAGACGTGAGAAATATTAAATTTTTTGTTTATTTTCAATTTTATCATTCTAAAAATTCTGAATATTCTTATAGAAACTTTCAACAATAGAATTTCTTTTATGTGATTCTATATAAAGGAACTATAAACCACAAGTACATTCATTATTTATGATTTATGAACGTGTGTGTGTGTGTGCATTACACTGTTTTTACAATTAAAAATTCTAATATTTAATTATCAACTTTACCAGGTGAAAAAATAAAGGAAAGCTTCAATAATTGTAATGGATTTATGCAGTAAAAAAAAAATAAAAATATTATGTAGAGACCTAACTTGTCTTTCGAGTCCCACCCATCAAACAATATTTTCACTCAGAATTAATTGGGCAATATTACTAATTTATCACGGCAAAATAAATTTTCTATACAGTTTTGTGATATATAATAATTATTTTTGATATATATATATAATTTTCGCTACTATTCAATTCTTTTGTTATGATTTTGTTCCTTTCGAGTGAAGAATATCCATAGTTTTTTGGTTTTTATTTCAAAAAAAAAATCTTTAATTTATGTTTAATCTTAGTCGATTACGACGAAGCAAATTTAACTGGTTTATAACATCAACTTTACATAACACAATGACAATGATTTTATTTACATGATTTTTTTTTTTCTTAAAACCCGGAACTAGAATTTATTTATTTCGTGACTAAATTAATTAGTGCCGGATTATTAATTCTGGAATCTTCTATAAATTAGCAAACACGTTTTAAAAATTACCAGTATCTTTTGATCGTCTGACTAAAGATGTTCACAGTGAAAACGGTTTTTTATTTGTGCGCGATTTATTGTGTTTATTTTGTGAATTGTAATGACACAGTTACTGAAGATTATTTGGTTAGAGGACCAAATGGATTGATTAGAGGAGAGAAACGGCAAAATTATATTGCATTCGAAGGAATGCCATATGCACAACCACCAATTGGTGAAAATAGATTTGAGAACCCAAAACCCTTAAAAACTCAATGGGATGGAATTAAGAATGCAACAAAATATGGAGAGACTTGTATGCAATGGGATAATGGTGTGTTCCTTGATGATAAACTTCATGGAAGTGAAGATTGTCTGTTCATAAATATATACACACCCAATCATAAAGCAGAAAAAAAATATCCTGTCATATTCTACATTCATGGAGGTGGATTTATGAATGGAAATGCGGATTTTTACGGACCTGATTATATCCTTCAACAACCATTAGTCTATGTGAACTTTAATTATCGAGTAGGTCCACTGGGCTTTCTCAGTACAGAAGATGAAAATATTCCAGGAAATATGGGCCTCAAGGATCAAAATTTAGCTCTTAAATGGGTAAATGAAAATATTGAAAAATTTGGTGGCGACACCAACAAAATTACAATTTTGGGACATTCTGCTGGAGGTGCTAGCGTTCACTTACATTACTTATCACCACTTTCAATTGGATTATTTGCGAATGGAATATCCCATAGTGCAAGTGCTTTAAACCCTTTTGTTATCACTGAAAACGCTGGTGAAAAAGCCAGACTTTTAGCTAATCATTTGGGATGTCCAACAAATTCTATTTCTGCCATGGTAAAATGTCTTAAACAAAAACCTGCTGAAGATATTGTTCGCGGAGTTAAATTGTTCCAACCATGGCTATATATCCCCTTCACTCCATTTGGTCCAGTGATTGAACCATTATCAGACCAAGCGTTTCTCTGTGAATCACCTCTTCACCTTTTAGAACAAGGAAAATATCAACAACTTCCATGGCTTATATCTGGTGTAGAATCAGAAGGATTATATCCAGCAGCGGGTAAATATTGAATTAAACTTTAATTAAAAACTAAATACTGAAAACCAATAACTTTATCCTTAGAAATGTTGAGAGATCCAAAAAGTTTACCAGAATTAGACTCAAGATGGCACGAATTAGCTCCATTATTATTGGTTTTTAATGGAACTGTTCCATTGGACAAACAAAACGAAGTGTCTGATTCAATTAGAGAACACTTTTTTAAAGATAATCCCATTTCTAGAGACACGTTTTCCTCATTAGTTAAAGTAAAGACAATGAAATAAGAAAGATCTAATCAGAATTATAAAACAAAATCTAATTATTTTTACAGATGTTAACAGACCGTCTGTTTTTAAATGGAATCAACTATGCAACTAAATTACAAGCAATTACGAGTAAAGCTCCTGTTTATTCTTATCTTTATAAGTTTCCAGCAACAGTAGGTCTTGCACAATTATTTTCAAATGAATTCTCAACATATTTCGGTAAGAAATTATATTATTTAATTCATGATAGGAATAATAAATAAATATAAAAAATATAAAAAATTTAGATAGTGCACATGGAGACGATATTATTCTAATTTTCTCTAATCCATTGCGTATGGGCATGTATACACCAGATGAACTATTATTACAAAATTTCTTTGTAAAAATGTACTATGATTATGCTAATTCTGGGTAAATATATTTTAACTATTATTTATTAATTGTCCGGTGTGATGTTGTAAAAACAATATGATCACCAAACAACAACAATAACAACAAAATAATATTTGGAATGGAATATTTTGAATTGTTGTTTTTGTTTCCGGTAATTATTTATTAATTTTATTTTAATCGCATTTTCTCTAGTTTCAATGTTATTTAATGTTTGGTGATCACTTATTGTGTCGTCTGTTAGTACCATTTTATTTTATTATTAAAAAATTCATTTTTGTTATTGACCGAATCAATTTTTGAGTAACACAAATATTTATTAAAGTTTTAATTCACACTAATTTTTTTAATTTTTTTTTTATGATTTTTTCAGGAATTTAGCATTCGCTAATATTCCAATTGAACCAATGGAAAAAGGATCAAATAACATAAAATTTTTAGAGATAGTAAATCCTTCAAAGATTTTTATGAATTCATCTCCAATACAAGATTCATTCTGGACAAATATTCCATATTATAAAATAGAAAAAAAAATGAATTAATTTTTCAATAAAAAAAAACTTAGATTTAAGCAAATATTCAAGAAAAACATTATTTTTATTTGGAGGATCAAAAACAAATACAAAATAAATTACTGGATTTTTGTCCTTTTTCCAGACGAAATTTAACAAAAATTTAATTGATTTTATATATTCTAAAGAGAACTTTTATCAAAGTAAAACTATTGGTAAAATAAATGGGAATCAATTTTAAGATGGAAAATAGCGTTGCAAATTTATAATAAATTAAATATTGTCAGTTGAAAATAATTTATAATTTTAATGAGTCTAAATTCACAACTTTTAAAATAAAAAATTATATGAAAATGTGTGACAACTTTACTGATGAATCAAAATATTTGGACAATAAATAAAATGAAATGAAACAATTATAAAATAAACATTATCATTTTTGAACAAATTAATTAAATTATACTTAATTTTTTCCCCCATAAAATAATTAATTGAAAAAAAAAAAACTTTTGTTAAAAGACTAAATATTTTTATTATTTATTACAAATCCAACATTTCTCCTTTTATTATTAAAATTTGTTTATAAAATAAACTCCTATTAAATTGATATTCCCGAAGAAAACTGTGTGAAATTATAAATTTTTATTACCTCATTCTTAATATTTAAGCCAAAAAAAACCAAAAAAGCGAAAGTGTATATTAATTATGCAGTTGTAGATAGAATACAAACAACATAATTCGGTTCTTTCTACAAAAATGTTAAATACAAATTGTTTTTTTTTTGGAGCCAGCGAAGTGCTCCCACTTTTTTATTTCTTTGAATTGGCTGCACTTCTCGTTGGGTGCACTTTCCGTTGGCTAAACTTTTCGGTGTGCACTTCCAGTTGGGCTTTATTCTCGGTGGGAGATTAAAAAGTGGGTGCACTATGCGCTGCGCTGGCACCGTTTTTTTCCAACGACAAAAACATATTTATATTAATTATTTGTGTATATTTTTTGTTCAACCAGTTATTCAGAGGGAAATGGAGAAAAGAATTTGAGAAAAATGTTATTTGTTAGTATAAAACTCTAAGACTTCCAAAAAATGTTCCAGAATCGAAACAAGAACTAAAAAATTAAACTTAAATAAAAGAAACTAATTCAATAATTTCATAAACAGAGACGTGTCAGTAGTAATCAATTTTATTAAATTCAACCATTTGATTTTATTTATAAAACAACAACATATTAAAACCTGTTTAATTGCATAACAAAAATATTGGTTTTTTAATGCAAATTATTACTGTTTTGAATTCAAGTTTCATAGCAAAATTACGAGGGGTGTGCAATCCTGGGAATCTTTGTGTAATCTTTTGAAATGTGCAATTTCAGGCATATCCGAAACAAGTATAGAAACAATCGCAGTCGTATCAAGTAACATAAAACTTCCCAGATCAGTAAACCTTTATCAAGAATTCCACATGGTAGCAAACGAATTGCCAATATCATGCGCGGGTATCTTAGGTAGAGATTTCTTTGAAAATTACAAATGTAAAATAAATTTTGAAACAAAAGAGATTGAACTTAAACAAAATAATCTTTTATTTTTTATTTCACTGTGCGCATGCCCAGAAGATAAAATTATAGTACCAGCAAGAGTCGAAATGATTATGAAATTACTTCTTATTCACACCTATTTAGCTGAATGGATCAATAACCTATTTTTTCTTTTTGTCAAATAAACATTTTATGTAAATTAGTAGACATTTCAGAGCAAATACTTAATAAATAGTGATTTTTTCTGTTTTGATTTAAACTTCCATTGAAATTTTAACAATAGAATTATGAAGTAGATAATAAAATGAAAAGTATAAAACGCACGCGCCTTACACTAAAAAGTGTAATATTATTTTTGTTGTCGGATTATTGTTGAGTTTTACAGAACTCTTAAATGGACCTATATGTATTTATGGGTTTTGCTTTGTTTAGTTTATTATTAAAGTTTCACGATAATTTTATGAGTCTGATAGAGAAGTGTATGAAAGACACAATACGAGCACAATCTAAAATCATTTTCTTAGCGGATCGCTTTATAGAAAATGTTTGTAAAATTGTTTCGTAAAATTAGATATAAATATTTACATTAATTAATTAAAAGCAATGAACTTACAACACTATGAATACTGTATCGTCGATTAGTATTAAATAATTTAATGTCGTAAAGATACTACGCGTAAAATGGGTTATAAACATCTATTTGTGATTTTTTTTTATTCAGATGATAAAGATTCTATTTATAAATTTTTTTTTTTTTAAAAGGTAAACCTGAAATTATGATTTAATTTTTGACTCAAACTAGGAAATAATCAGTTAGTTTTTAAAGTCTCATTGAGTATGTTCGTTGTGAAAGCAGTTAATAATTTTTTAGCGATTTTTTGTGCTATTCTGGGAACTTGTGATAAAACGATTAATGATGATTATATAGTTATTTTACCAAATGGACTAATTAGAGGTGTACAGCGTACACATTTTATTGCATTCGAAGGAATACCGTATGCGGAACCACCAATTGGTCAAAATCGATTTGAGATTCCAAAACCATTGACTACTAAATGGGAAGGAATTAAAGATACAAATAAATATGGAGCGAACTGTATGCAATGGGATAATATTATACCATTTGATAATAAACTTCATGGAAGTGAAGATTGTTTATTTATAAATATATACACGCCAAATCATAAAAAAAAAAAAAAATATCCCGTTATTTTCTTTATTCACGGAGGTGCATTTACATTTGGAAACGCTGATTTCTGGGGTCCTCATCATATACTAGAACGACCAATAGTTTTTGTGAATTTTAACTATCGATTAGGCCCAATTGGTTTCCTGAGTACTGAAGATGAAAATATTCCAGGAAACATGGGACTTAAAGATCAAAACTTAGCTCTTAAATGGGTAAATAAAAATATTGAAAAATTCGGTGGTGATCCAAAGAAAATTACAATTATTGGACACTCGGCAGGTGGTGTCAGCGTTCACTTCCATTATCTCTCACCCCAATCAATCGGATTATTTGCAAATGGCATATCACATAGTGGAAGTGCTTTAAATCCTTCGGCTATGACTGAAAATTCCAGAGAAAAAGCTAAGAAATTAGCTGGCCAATTGGGATGTCCAACAAATTCTATTTCTGCCATGGTAAAATGTCTTAAACAAAAACCTGCTGAAGATATTGTTCGCGGAGTTAAATTGTTCCAACCATGGCTATATATCCCCTACACTCCATTTGGTCCAGTGATTGAACCATTATCAGACCAAGCGTTTCTCTGTGAATCACCTCTTCACCTTTTAGAACGAGGAAAATATCAACAACTTCCATGGCTTATATCTGGTGTAGAATCAGAAGGATTATATCCAGCAGCGGGTAAATATTGAATTAAACTTTAATTAAAAACTAAATACTGAAAACCAATAACTTTATCCTTAGAAATGTTGAGAGATCCAAAAAGTTTACCAGAATTAGACTCAAGATGGCACGAATTAGCTCCATTATTATTGGTTTTTAATGGAACTGTTCCATTGGACAAACAAAACGAAGTGTCTGATTCAATTAGAGAACACTTTTTTAAAGATAATCCCATTTCTAGAGACACGTTTTCCTCATTAGTTAAAGTAAAGACAATGAAATAAGAAAGATCTAATCAGAATTATAAAACAAAATCTAATTATTTTTACAGATGTTAACAGACCGTCTGTTTTTAAATGGAATCAACTATGCAACTAAATTACAAGCAGAAACGAGTAAAGCTCCTGTTTATTCTTATCTTTATAAGTTTCCAGCAACAGTAGGTCTTGCACAATTATTTTCAAATGAATTCTCAACATATTTCGGTAAGAAATTATATTATTTAATTCATGATAGGAATAATAAATAAATATAAAAAATATAAAAAATTTAGATAGTGCACATGGAGACGATATTATTCTAATTTTCTCTAATCCATTGCGTATGGGCATGTATACACCAGATGAACTATTATTACAAAATTTCTTTGTAAAAATGTACTATGATTATGCTAATTCTGGGTAAATATATTTTAACTATTATTTATTAATTGTCCGGTGTGATGTTGTAAAAACAATATGATCACCAAACAACAACAATAACAACAAAATAATATTTGGAATGGAATATTTTGAATTGTTGTTTTTGTTTCCGGTAATTATTTATTAATTTTATTTTAATCGCATTTTCTCTAGTTTCAATGTTATTTAATGTTTGGTGATCACTTATTGTGTCGTCTGTTAGTACCATTTTATTTTATTATTAAAAAATTCATTTTTGTTATTGACCGAATCAATTTTTGAGTAACACAAATATTTATTAAAGTTTTAATTCACACTAATTTTTTTAATTTTTTTTTTATGATTTTTTCAGGAATTTAGCATTCGCTAATATTCCAATTGAACCAATGGAAAAAGGATCAAATAACATAAAATTTTTAGAGATAGTAAATCCTTCAAAGATTTTTATGAATTCATCTCCAATACAAGATTCATTCTGGACAAATATTCCATATTATAAAATAGAAAAAAAAATGAATTAATTTTTCAATAAAAAAAAACTTAGATTTAAGCAAATATTCAAGAAAAACATTATTTTTATTTGGAGGATCAAAAACAAATACAAAATAAATTACTGGATTTTTGTCCTTTTTCCAGACGAAATTTAACAAAAATTTAATTGATTTTATATATTCTAAAGAGAACTTTTATCAAAGTAAAACTATTGGTAAAATAAATGGGAATCAATTTTAAGATGGAAAATAGCGTTGCAAATTTATAATAAATTAAATATTGTCAGTTGAAAATAATTTATAATTTTAATGAGTCTAAATTCACAACTTTTAAAATAAAAAATTATATGAAAATGTGTGACAACTTTACTGATGAATCAAAATATTTGGACAATAAATAAAATGAAATGAAACAATTATAAAATAAACATTATCATTTTTGAACAAATTAATTAAATTATACTTAATTTTTTCCCCCATAAAATAATTAATTGAAAAAAAAATAAATTTTTGTTAAAAGACTAAATATTTTTATTATCCAACATTTCTCCTTTTATTATTAAAATTTGTTTATAAAATAAACTCCTATTAAATTGGTATTCCCGAAGAAAACTGTGTGAAATTATAAATTTTTATTACCTCATTCTTAATATTTAAGCCAAAAAAAACCAAAAAAGCGAAAGTGTATATTAATTATGCAGTTGTAGATAGAATACAAACAACATAATTCGGTTCTTTCTACAAAAATGTTAAATACAAATTGTTGTTTTTTTGGAGCCAGCGAAGTGCTCCCACTTTTTTATTTCTTTGAATTGGCTGCACTTCTTGTTGGGTGCACTTTCCGTTGGTTAAACTTTTCGGTGTGCACTTCCAGTTGGGCTTTATTCTCGGTGGGAGATTAAAAAGTGGGTGCACTATGCGCTGCGCTGGCACCGTTTTTTTCCAACGACAAAAACATATTTATATTAATTATTTGTGTATATTTTTTGTTCAACCAGTTATTCAGAGGGAAATGGAGAAAAGAATTTGAGAAAAATGTTATTTGTTAGTATAAAACTCTAAGACTTCCAAAAAATGTTCCAGAATCGAAACAAGAACTATAAAATTAAACTTAAATAAAAGAAACTAATTCAATAATTTCATAAACAGAGACGTGTCAGTAGTAATCAATTTTATTAAATTCAACCATTTGATTTTATTTATAAAACAACAACATATTAAAACCTGTTTAATTGCATAACAAAAATATTGGTTTTTTAATGCAAATTATTACTGTTTTGAATTCAAGTTTCATAGCAAAATTACGAGGGGTGTGCAATCCCGGGAATCTTTGTGTAATCTTTTGAAATGTGCAATTTCAGGCATATCCGAAACAAGTATAGAAACAATCGCAGTCGTACCAAGTAAAGTAAAACTTCCCAGATCAGTAAACCTTTATCAAGAATTCCACATGGTAGCAAACGAATTGCCAATATCATGCGCGGGTATCTTAGGTAGAGATTTCTTTGAAAATTACAAATGTAAAATAAATTTTGAAACAAAAGAGATTGAACTTAAACAAAATAATCTTTTATTTTTTATTTCACTGTGCGCATGCCCAGAAGATAAAATTATAGTACCAGCAAGAGTCGAAATGATTATGAAATTACCAATTACAGGGGTGAGTCAAGCGTTATGTCCCTCACAATCAGTGGGGCGTAAAATTTTTGAGTTGTTAACCCCTCGCCAAAAACTTAGATTTTACTAAATTAAAAAAAATATATTCTTAATTTTTAGTGAATTAATGATTGGACTGATGAATTTAAATATTTGAAGAGAAAATGTGAAAATTATAAAAACAAACAATGATCTTAGACCTTATAAGTTTTGACCAAATAATCCATTTGATTAAATTATTTCAAAATAATAGAATATCTTATGATCATTAGAATTTAATTTTATGTTCAAGATCAAAAATCTCATCTTTTTTATTTAATTATTATGTTTTGAGGCGAGAAAAACAAACAAACAAACTACTAAAATTAGCATAAGTAAATAAGACAAATTTTTTGTTTCTTTATTCAATAATCTCAATTATTAAACAACACTTCTTATTCACACCTATTTAGCTGAATGGATCAATAACCTATTTTTTCTTTTTGTCAAATAAACATTTTATGTAAATTAGTAGACATTTCAGACCAAACACTTAATAAATATTGATTTTTTCTGTTTTGATTTAAACTTCCATTGAAATTTTAACAATAGAATTATGAAGTAGATAATAAAATGAAAAGTATAAAACGCACGCGCCTTACACTAAAAAGTGTAATATTATTTTTGTTGTCGGATTATTGTTGAGTTTTACAGAACTCTTAAATGGACCTATATGTATTTATGGGTTTTGCTTTGTTTAGTTTATTATTAAAGTTTCACGATAATTTTATGAGTCTGATAGAGAAGTGTATGAAAGACACAATACGAGCACAATCTAAAATCATTTTCTTAGCGGATCGCTATATAGAAAATGTTTGTACAATTGTTTCGTAAAATTAGATATAAATATTTACATTAATTAATTAAAAGCAATGAACTTACAACACTATGAATACTGTCTCGTCGATTAGTATTAAATAATTTAATGTCGTAAAGATACTACGCGTAAAATGGGTTATAAACATCTATTTGTGATTTTTTTTTATTCTGATGATAAAGATTCTATTTATAATTTTTTTTTTTTTTTAAAAGGTAAACCTGAAATTATGATTTAATTTTTGACTCAAACTAGGAAATAATCAGTTAGTTTTTAAAGTCTTATTGAGTATGTTCGTTGTGAAAGCAGTTAATAATTTTTTAGCGATTTTTTGTGCTATTCTGGGAACTTGTGATAAAACGATTAATGATGATTATATAGTTATTTTACCAAATGGACTAATTAGAGGTGTACAGCGTACACATTTTATTGCATTCGAAGGAATACCGTATGCGGAACCACCAATTGGTCAAAATCGATTTGAGATTCCAAAACCATTGACTACTAAATGGGAAGGAATTAAAGATACAAATAAATATGGAGCGAACTGTATGCAATGGGATAATATTATACCATTTGATAATAAACTTCATGGAAGTGAAGATTGCTTATTTATAAATATATACACGCCAAATCATAAAAAAAAAATAAAATATCCCGTTATTTTCTTTATTCACGGAGGTGCATTTACATTTGGAAACGCTGATTTCTGGGGTCCTCATCATATACTAGAACGACCAATAGTTTTTGTGAATTTTAACTATCGATTAGGCCCAATTGGTTTCCTGAGTACTGAAGATGAAAATATTCCAGGAAACATGGGACTTAAAGATCAAAACTTAGCTCTTAAATGGGTAAATAAAAATATTGAAAAATTCGGTGGTGATCCAAAGAAAATTACAATTATTGGACACTCGGCTGGTGGTGTCAGCGTTCACTTCCATTATCTCTCACCCCAATCAATCGGATTATTTGCAAATGGCATATCACATAGTGGAAGTGCTTTAAATCCTTGGGCTATGACTGAAAATTCCAGAGAAAAAGCTAAGAAATTAGCTGGCCAATTGGGATGTCCAACAAATTCCATTTCTGCCATGGTAAAATGTCTTAAACAAAAACCTGCTGAAGATATTGTTCGCGGAGTTAAATTGTTCCAATCCTGGCAATCTAATCCATTAACACCATTTGGTCCAGTTATTGAATCAGCTTCTGATCACGCATTTCTATCAGAATCACCAATCAAAATAATAGAACAAGGAAAATATCAGCACCTGCCATGGCTTGTATCTGCTGTTGAATCCGACGGATTATATCCCGGGAGTGGTAAATATTGAATTAAACTTTAATTAAAAACTAAATACTGAAAACTAATAAATTTATCCTTAGAAATGTTGAGAGATCCAAAAAGTTTACCAGAATTAGACTCAAGATGGCATGAATTAGCTCCATTTATATTGGATTTTAATGGAACTATACCATTGGACAAACAAAATGAAGTTGCTGATTCAATTAGAGAACAATATTTTAAAGATAATCCCATTTCTAGAGACACTTTTCACTCATTAGTTAAAGTAAAGACAATGAAATACGAAAGATCTAATCAGAAATACAAAACAAATTCTAATTCTATTTACAGATGCTAACAGACCGGTTATTTTTAATTGGAGTTAAAGATGCAGCTAAATTACAAGCAGAAACGAGTAAGGCACCAGTTTATTCATATTTTTATAAGTTTCCAGCAAAACTTGGTGTTTCACAAGTATTTTCATTCGATTTTATCACTTCTTTTGGTAAGAAATATTAATTAATTCAGTTAGAAAAAAGTTAATAATATTTTTAAAATTTTAGAAGCCGGTCATGGTATGAAATTATATTAATAAATTTATGAAGGAATAATAAATAAATAAAAAAATATATATAAAAAAATTTTAGGTGATGACATAGTTTTAATTTACTCTAATCCAATACGTTTCGGCCAATATACACCAGAAGAACTTAGCATTCAACATTTTTTTGTAAAAATGTACTATGATTATGCTAATTTTGGGTAAATATATTTCACCTTGTAGTTAATTAGTCACAATAAAATTTGTTGTTGCCTCTTTTATTTTATTGCTAATAATTCATCGCAACGCACTATTATTTATTTATAGTTTATAGTAAATTAATTGTTTAAATTATGCAAAGTAGTAGCATAAATAAATAAACATGTCAAAATAGTCATCACTTAAAGCACATTTTATTTTCATTCAAAATTATAAAATTAAACCAAATGTTTATATCTATTTGTATTCGTTTTTTTTTTCAGTAATTTAAAATTCGATAATATTTCAATTGATCCAATTGAAAAAGGGTCTAATAAAATAAAATTCTTAGAAATAGTCAATCCTAGCAAAATTTTTATGAATTCATGGCCAGTGGAAGATACAGTTTGGAAAAATATTCCATAGAATAAAATATTTATATTTGTTTAGTTTTAAGAAAGAAAACAAAAAATAGAAAAATATATTTAAGTTATTTTTATAAAAAACAACAAAAAAAAAACATAAAACGATACAATAAATATTATGAATTTGTTTTAATTCTAAAAAAATTGATAAATAAAAAATAAAATAAAGAAAAGATTAACTACAAATGCATTCCTCTAATCCTTTTGGTATAAAATTTTATTTTACAAATTGTGATTGACACACATCCCAAAATAAATAAATTTATAAATAGCTACATCATAAGTTATTATTAGAAATGGGCTCATTCATTTTGCTTTCAAATAAATTTATGATTGCCATTATATTTCATTGAGGAATATAATAGTGACACTTTTCTTCTAAACAAATGTATTTCAGTAATTTGATATCGACTTGTATAAATAAAAAATTAAAACTCATAAATTTTATTTACTTTGAAAAATATTCTCAACTTCAATCCAAGATAATAATTTGTTTTTTTTCTGAATTTATTGTTGTACTTTTCTAAAACTCTCCAAAAATTTATACTTTCAATTTTTAATTTGTCTTTAGCTAATAAACAAATATTATTAATTGTGATAATAAATTTTATTTAATTAATAAATTTAATATAAACAATTGATAATGGGATGTTTTGAAAATGATAAATATTATCTATCTTACTGACCACAAAAATTGAGAAGAAATAATAAAATTTCTTATAAAAATCGTTTGCACTTAGTTCTTGGTCTACAATCTTACTCTTGTTATAATGGCGAAAAGTTTAATATTTTATTTGATTACAATTTTTGTGATTTTTGTGAATTGTGATAAAACAGAAGATGAAGAATTTTTGGTAACTGGACCAAATGGTGTGCTACGTGGTGAATTACGTGATTATTTTATTGCATTTGAAGGTATACCATATGCAGAACCACCAATTGGTGAGAATAGATTTGCTTTACCAAAACCTTTAACTACACAATGGAATGGAATAAGAAATGCAACGAAACCTGGAAAAGTGTGTATGCAATGGGATCATATATTATTCGAAGGTGATAAACTTCATGGAAGCGAAGATTGCTTATTTCTTAATATTTTTACACCAATTGTGAAGTCAGTAAAAAAATATCCAGTGATCCTTTATATTCACGGTGGTGCTTTTATGTTTGGAAATTCTGATTATTATGGGCCTGATATACTTATGAAACGTCCAATAATATTTATAAGTATTAATTATAGAGTAGGTCCACTTGGCTTTCTAAGTACTGAAGATAGCAATATTCCTGGAAATATGGGACTCAAAGATCAAAGTTTTGCTCTCAAATGGGTTAAAGAAAACATAGAAAGGTTTGGTGGTGATTCAAGTAAAATAACAATCACTGGTTATTCAGCTGGAGGTGCTAGCGTTCACTTGCATTATCTTTCACCTCTATCAACTGGATTATTTACAAATGGAATATCTCATAGTGGAAGTGCTTTAAATCCTTGGGTTTTTACAGAAAACCCTGTAGAAAAAGCAAAAAAATTGGCTGAACATTTAGGATGTCCAACTTGTTGCAACATAAGAATGACTGAGTGTCTGAAGCAAAAACCAGCTGAAGATATTGTTCGTGCTGTTAAATTATTTCAACCATGGCTTTATAATCCGTTTACACCATTCGGTCCCGTAATTGAACCAGTTTCTGATCATGCATTTTTATCAGAATCACCACTTCAAATTTTAGAGCAAGGAAAATTTCAGCAAATCCCTTGGCTTGCATCAACTGTGGAATCAGAAGGGTTATATCCAGGAGGAGGTATGAATTTTTATTCAAAAGTTGAAAATTATTTTAATATTTTTATTTTCTTACTAAAGTTATTTCTTTATTCACTCTTTGTTTTGAAATCCATTTAACATAAAGTTAAAGTTGTAATTTTAAAGTCTTATCAAGTCAACACAAATCAGGTGTGGTTATGATATTTGAGACAAATTAATAAGTCCAAATATAATCTAATCTAACCTCAATAATTTTATTAGTTTAAAAAATATTATGAATTTTTTTTTAAGAAAAAGTAAAAATACAAAAATCTAATTTATTCTTTTCCTTAGAATTCTTAAGAGATCCAAAATATTTACTAGAGTTAGAAACAAGATGGAATGAATTAGCACCGTTTATACTAGATTTTAATGGGACCGTACCATTAACACAACAAGAAGAAGTCGCTGATTTGATTAGAAAGCATTACTTGAAAAATGAATTAATATCGGAAACTACTTTCCCCTCCCTAATCAAGGTAAACGAATAATATCAAATTCATAAAAAAAAATTAAATTTATAAAAACAGCAAGAATTTTTTTTTTTAAATTTCCTTGATAACAAGAACTTCATTCATAAAAAAGTATTTGTTGTAATTCTTTATTAAATAAATTTATTATTCTCTCTTATCGCAATTTATCAAAAGTATTTCTGCGGAAGTGTGTTCAACAAATATAAGTTTGCTGAAAAATAATATGTTTACAAAGAACATAAAATATGACTTCTAAGAACATAAACTTGATGAGCCCAACAAAAACACCTAACCATAATATGTTTCTTTAAAATTTTGGTTGGAATAATAATATTTTTTTTCTCAGTGCGAATAATAAAAAGAGAAATTTCTATAATTCTTTAGATTAGTACATCTTTGTACTTCCAAGCACAAACCAATTTTTTACGTCTTTTAAATATCTTGAATTTAATAATTTTCACCAAATAAACGTAATTTAATTAAATTTTCTAAAATAGATGATTACAGATAGACTGTATTTAATTGGAATTCACAAAGCAATAAAATTACAAGCAAAAAACAGTAACGCACCTGTTTATTATTATTATTATAAATTTAAAGCAGCAGAGGGTTTAGCACAATATTTATCAAATCGAATTGATTTTAATTTTGGTAATTTGAAGAAAAAAAAAAAAATATACAAATAAAATTGTATTTATACAAAAATATTATGTTATAGGTGTATCGCATGGTGATGATGTTTTTCTTATACTAAAAACTAATCTACGAACACAATACACTTCTGATGAACTTATTATGCAAAATAATTTCATAAATATGTACTATAATTATGCTGACTCTGGGTAAATATTATCACATTTAAATTTTGTTTTAAAAGAAACAAAAAAAAAAAAATTTTTTTTTCTATTTTAGTCAATTAGAATTTGGTAATGTAATATTGGAGGCTGTACAAAAAGACACAAGTGAATTACAGTATTTGGAAATAATAAATTCACAAACATTTGCTATGAATGCAGCTGAAAATCTGGGAGAAGAAGATTTTTGGGAGACAATTCCATATAATTAAAATAATTTTCAATCAATTATTTTTTCTTTTATAAAATTTAGAAGAACAAAAAAAAAAAACTTTAATCTTGAACTTTACACTAAAGAAAAAATATAATACTTTAAAAAAATCGATGTTTATATTTTTATTTCAATAATTATCAAAAAAACTAAACCAAAATAAAGAATAAATAATGATAAGAAGAAAATTGTTACAGAAAATCAGTCAGTTCAGTCATCTCATCTTAATAAGATGCCCAAAAATATATGTTTGTTATTCTTTGTTGTTTTAATTAAATTTATAAATTATTCAGATGGAAATATAAATATAAGTGAAAGTTATGTGAATATAACAAATGGTGTTTTACGTGGATTTTTCAATGGAGATTATCATTCATTTTTAGGGGTACCATATGCAGAACCGCCAATTGGTGTTAATAGATTTGAACCAACAAAACGTTATAATCAAATATGGAATGAAATACGTAATGCAACTGAATATAGTTCGGTTTGTATGCAATGGAATCAATTTCCAAAAAAAAATCAAGTTCCATTAATGGGTAAAAAAAATTCAATAATTATAAGAAATAAATTTAAAAGTCGCCTGAATTTTAAATAAAAATATAAAAGAATTAAATTTATTATCACAAACAATCATATAAGTTCAGTTCAATAAAACACAATATTTTAAATTTATTTCACTAATCACTAAGTAGTCTTAAAATAAGATGAGTAACAGTTGGAAATTTTAAAATTATGAAAATAAAAATTAAGATAATGAATACCCCCCAAAAAATGTCCAATAATCTATTTAATTAAGTAAAACATAATTATTATTATTTTGTGTTTTTCTATTTAGGCAAAGAAGATTGTTTATATTTGAATATATTTACACCCACAATAAATACAACAACAAAATTACCAGTATTTTTATATATTCATGGTGGAGCATTTATGTATAGTAGTGGTGATTTTTTTGGACCAAAATATTTACTTAATAATCCAATTGTTTTTATAAGTTTAAATTATCGTTTGGGTCCACTCGGTTTTTTAAGTACTGAAGATGATATTGTTTCGGGTAATATGGGTTTAAAAGATCAAACAATGGCACTTAAATGGATTCAAGAAAATATTATAGAATTTGGTGGTGATCCAAATAATGTTATTATAACCGGATTTTCAGCTGGTGGTGCAAGTGTTCATCTTCATTATATGTCAAATTTATCAAAAGGATTATTTTCAAAAGGAATATCACATAGTGGATGTGCCATTAATCCATGGGTTCTTATAGAAAAATCATTACAAAGAGCACAAATTATTGCAAAAAATATAGACTGTCCAATTGATAATACTAGCATAATGATATCATGCCTTAAAGGAAAATCAGCTGAAGATATTGTTAAAAGTGTTTCACTATTACAGGTAATAATATTCCACATAAAAATGTATACGAATGCTCAATAAATCTAAATTTTCAAGGCTTGGATGTACAATCCATTTTCACCATTTGGTGTTGTTGTAGAATCAACCAATATTAATCCATTCTTATCAGAACATCCAATAGAATATTTAAAAAATGGTCTTATAACAGATGCACCATGGCTTACAATTGCAGCGTCATCAGAAGGACTTTATCCAGCTGCAAGTAAATTTTTGATTTGTTTCTTTCTTTTTTTTTTTACTTTATATATTTTTTTTTAACATTTTAAATAAACTGAATTATAGGTTTCTTTAAAGACGGTGGTAAATTTGAAGAACTTGATGAACATTGGAACGAATATGCACCACATATAATGCATTATCAAGATACAATTAATTCAGATATAATTGATAATATTTCAACAAGAATAAGAACACATTATTTAAATGATAGTAAATTATCAGAAAAAATATTTTTTAATCTTCAACAGGTGAAAATTATTTATTTATATTTTTCATTTGTTTTTTTTTTTTAATATATTGGTACAATTATTTTTTATTTAAAATTATTTTAGATGATTGGCGACCGTTTATTTATAGTCGATATTGGTAAATCGATACGATTTCAAAGTAATTTAGATAAGGAAAATGTTTATTTTTGTTACAATAAATTTAGTGCACAACGTAGTATTGCACATACATTAGCTGGACTAGATGATTATGATTTCGGTATACCTTTAGTGTTTGTTTATTTCGTAATGCCGGGGATTTGCAACAATTTTGTTTAATTGATCAAAGATTTAGGATTTTCTGTTCTGTCTAAACACCATTGATTTTACTAAACAACATGAATTAATTCGACAGCATAAATTCCATAAGAAAAAAACCAAAAATACAATCGGATTCGATTTGAGGTTTATTCAGAATAAATTGTAAAAAATCATATAAATGGAATTACAACGAAACTCAGCTTAATTTGTTGCAAGAAATCAAAATGTTTTAAACATCAATTTATTAAAGGAATCGAAAAAAAATGTTTACCCAATAAAAGAATAGAGAAAAAAAAATTCATAAAAATTCAGTATTCTGCTACGAGTGTAAGTGAAACGAAATCAATTTCGGAAAAAGACAAAATATATTTTTTCTAAAACTGAGGATAGAGAAAAACTTAAAGCTTAGTAAAAAATGGTTGTAAAACCCCTGCATTATAAAATATATTAATTATTTATAATTTCAATTAATAATCAATTTACTATTATTTTTTTATGACATTTAATCATTTTATAGAGGGTGCTTGTCACGGTGATGACTTAGCTATATTCATGAATAATGTGATGTTAACGAATTATACAAATGAAGAAATAGAAATGTCGAAAAAATTTGTAAATCTTTATTACACATTTGCAACAACAAGGTAATCAGTTGTCAAAAGCAAACGTTCATTTTATTATTCTAAAAGAAATATAAAATCCATCCTTACATTTTTCTTTTAGTAATCCAAAATTTGGTGAAACTGAATTAAAAAAAGTTGAATCATCAACAGGCAAAGTACAATTTTTAAATATTGTTAATAATAATAATATTACAATACAAACAACAAATGATTTAGGACAAAATAACTTTTGGTGTACGTTGCCATTCGATGAAAATGAGAATTAATAAATAAATAAATAATAATTGTATATGTTTTGTCTACAAAATTATCATAATACCTAAACGGAACTTTTTATATTAAAATTGTTTAAAAAAAAAACAAATGATGATAAATAAATAAAAAAAAAGTGAATCATTTTGACTCGATAAATAAAATAAAAAATACATGAAATAAATTTCTGTTCAAACCATAAAAATTATTTAACTATTGAAACATATAAATGGAAAATTCAAATGCATTTATGCTAATGAATAATAAAATTTTGCTCCACATATGACGTGACACGAACTCTAATACAATACATGCTTAATTCCCTTTTGTTTTCGATAAATAAGAAATTAAATTTCTGTTTTTTTTTTTAATTAAGAAAATCAACAAAATAACTTTTCAACATTGTTTTTATAGGAATGAAAGAAAAAGTTAAGTGTTTATGTAAACAAATTTTATAATAATTTTAATGAAAACAAAAACGACGCAATAACAATATTTTTCTATGAAAATAATGTTTGGTCGGTCTATATATTATAAACAGAAATTCAAACACTAATAATATCTTGTATTAAATTCCAAAAGAAGAATATTGTACCAGAAGAATTCACCAATATATTATAAAAATACTGGGCAATTTATTTAAAATAATTAGGTATTTTTGACTAATGTAATCAAATATTAATATGAAATTGAACTTGTGTAAACCGATTTTTAAAAAATAATTGTAAAATTAAAGGAAACAAAATTATAACAGAACTGATTGGTTTTTTGTTCCGGTATATTTTCAATAAGAGATAAGGAACGAAAAAAAAATTTGATTAGTAAATTACGTAATAAAATTACAAAATGTAATATTTTTTAATGATGATTTTTTTCATCAAAAAAACAAAAATAAAAATATAGTTCTCAATTATTGGAAGATAAAAAAAATTATCAAATAAAATATTTAGTTTGACGCACGAAGTCAATTGGGTCAAATATTTTGTTACTAAAATCAAATCTATGCAGTTTAATAAAAGAACACATTTATTAATTTTAGATTACTATTTCAATGTAGGTAAATATAATAAAAAAAATTTAAATTAAAAAAAAAAATCTTTAAAATTTTTAAATGTAGAAATTTTTTTTAAATAAGTTACTAAATAAATTAAATGCTGAATTCATTTTATGTAAACGAATTATTTACAAACGTTTAGAATTAAATATAATTTTTTATGAAAGAATATTGGAACTTGTTTGAACAAGATTTATTGAAAAAAAACTTTATCCTATTTTTTATTAAAAAAATTCTGGAATGAATTTTTGTTTTCAAGGGCAAACTTTGAATGAATTGACGCTATAGGTAAAATTAGATAAAAGCAATCGTTTAATTTTATTCAACATAAAATAAAGATTTAACTTTTAAATAATAAAAGTAATGAAAACTAATAAATAAGGTAATTAAAAATAGAACATACTCACAATATTAATATGCCAAGATGATAGTAAATATTCAATTATATTTAATAAATATAAATTAATGATTAAAAATCATTGCCTAAAAAAAATTGAGGTTAGTTGTTTTCAAAATGTTGCAGAAAATACAAAATATAATTTTCAAACCTTTGTTTACTGCAATAATTCATTCATTTTATTTAAAAAGAATATACAATAAATTAAAAAGTTGTAAAGTTTACATAATAATAACAACACCAAAACTGAAACAATTAATTTTAAAGAAATTCTATACAAAAACCACCTTATTTGATTCAATATTTTGACATTTGTGTGATGTGAATTGATATTGAATATGAATAATGAAAAACGAAAAAGTCAAATGAAAAGAATATTATATTTATAAGGGATGTGTAAAATAATTTTGTTGCCAGATTTAAAAATAAAACAAAAAATTTTTTGGGAAAAGTAAGGACACACGACATAGCTGTCGTGGGCCTTTACTGTGTAACGTAAAAAATTACGAGCAATAAAACAAATCATAATGGAATTTCATAAAAAAAACCATAAAAGGAATTATGTAGAGATTATAAAATATGTAAATAAAACAAAAAATTACGTTACACATTTTTAATAATTCAATCCAATTTATACAATTAAAATTAATAAAAGATGATCGATAATTATCTATATATTTAAAATTTAAAATTACAACGTTTTTTTCTCATATCAATTCTGTTTTGGACATACATTAACATTACTAAAATAAAATTAGGTATAATATTGAAAAGTCTATGGCACCCAAGTCACAGTTTAGTTTCATTGTGACTCTAAATCTTTAATCTTTTTCAATAGTTCAGCTTTTCGTGAAATTTTATCCAATTGATCTTTTGACGGATTTTTGATCTCCTTTGATTTTATTTTCACTTCAATTACTTCTGTTTCACGAATTTTTTTTTTTAATTTTTTAAGTTTCTTAGTTAATTCTTGTTGATGATCTAAGTTTATATCAGACACAGACTCTGTTACATTTTGTACCTCTTCTTTTTGCTGTATTATTTTTGGTTTTGTTTCTGTTTGTTTAGGTGTTTTAATTTGTTTCGGTTTTTCTACCTGTTTAGTTATTATAAGCCCTGGAATGCGATTGATATTTTCAGTTTTAGTACTTGCATTCAGTAGTTTCGCCTGTTGTTTTAAACGCTTTTCCTTTGCTTCTTGAGCGACTAAAGGGCACATTCCAACTGGTAAAACTGGTTTCTTAGCATGTAACTTCCCCTTGCTTTCATATAATGGAACTTCTTCTTGAGGTACATAACCGTCTTTAACTCTTCTGGCTTTTCGCCAAGTACCATCTGGCCTTTGGGACGCAGGAATAAATTTTCCTAAAATAGACACTTATTTACTTAAGAAATTAATACTCAAAGATTAATGTTTATCCCATAACCTCTAAACAATTTTTTTTTCTTGAATTTAAACATACCCTCACTTTCTTGTACATAGGTGGTCATTTTACTTTATTTTATATTTATATAAATTTACTTTTTTTTAATTAACAAAATAAAACTTATTTATATTTTCTTGTTTACAATAAAAAGAACAATTTTCATACGCAAAAATACAACAACATTAGACTTTTTCTGTCAAAAAAAAATTATATGAAGTGAAGTTATTAGTAATTAGGAAAAATATTTTAACTGTTATAACTGTTCCCGTCAAGAATAAACTTTTTTCTTCTTACGAAATAATAATATAACACTTTGAATAAAATTTTGAAATAATGAAATTTATATAATAATTTTTATTTAATTTATCATCACTGCAAGGAAAGTACAATATTGTTTTAATAATTATATAAATAATTATAATTTTTTTCATAAATTTTTTCAAAAAATTCTATTGAGATTAGTAATAATGGACCCCACATTATGTGAATTTTTTTTTTGATTTTATTCATGTTGAAATATATAATAAAAACAATTCTACCTTTTTTTCTCTAATATATTATTATGCATAAATATTAATCTTTTTTTTTTTACTTAATAATGTTTAAAAATATTTTTAATATAATTAATAATAATAATAAGAAAATGTTATAAAGCAAAAAAAATTTTCAGAATTTTATTTAATTTAATTGATTTAATTGAAATATATTTCTTTATATAATTTATAATCAAATAAAAATATAACCTATAAGTACATAAACATTTCTATTTTTATCTATTTAAAATAATATAGTATAGTATATAATTTATATTGTTAATAATTAATTTATTAGTATTTATATATGTTTAAAATAGTATAACAATAATAAATTGACTTGATAAACAATTAATACATATATTTACACATTTTCAAGTAATTTTTTTATTAATGAATTAATTTTATATAATGTTTGTTTGTTGTTTTTTTTATAGCTTTTTTATGAATGAAATTAATTAAATAAATTATATAAATAAAAAATAAATGAAATTTTAATTAAATATTTAGAAATAAAAACAAACAAAAACAAAAAATTTGTGTTATTTTAATACATTTAACATAAATGTATCAATAATTTTAATTTATTAAATTTTGTAACTATTTTTTGGTATACATAATTGATAATATTGATATAAAGTAAAATATTTAAAGAGTTGTGTAGCTATATATATTTTTGTTTTTTTACATTGCCCCTTGATTTTCTGATCCTCTAAAATTGTCAATTATTTTCAACCTAAAATTTATAGCATTTACTGTTTTTGAAATAAAAGGAAATATAACAAATAAACTTACAAATGAAGATATCTGGTATTACGTTTACGTCCCATATTACAAATTTTAAAGTGGCACAGTGACATATCTGTATGAAATAAAATATAAGGAAAATTAGTCAAATTTAATTAGAAAAATAAACAACTTACAATAATTATTTTTCTTTTCACTATGATCTTTGACTGCATTATTAGTCCTTGGTTTTTCAGTTTTATAATTATATGCTAATGGTGTTGGTAATGTTTCTGGTATTTCATGATTATATAATGATGGCTGTATCAGACGATCATAATATTTATCACGATATAAGTTACTATAATCAATATTTTTTTCATTCTCATTTGGTATTAATTCATTTAACCATGGCCAATTTGTTAAATCATTTTGATCAGCTTCTGATGGAATATATCTCTGTGTAGAATTTATAAACATAATGTAATTATGTAAAACAAAAATTTGATGAAAAACAATTACACTTACCAAGTCCTTATAAATTTCATCAATATCAATTAATGATGGATCTTCAAATGAAAATTCATCTTGTCGTTGAAAATGTTGACCAGATTTAGGACGTGCCATAATTATACTACATAAACATAGTATAATAAATATGTTCAATATTGAACATTGCATAGCCATTTGTATTATTTTTTTTGTTTATATTTTGTGATCTGAGAAAAAAAAAACAAAAAGAAAATTTTAAATTAAACATTGTTTTTTTTTTTTGTTTGAACAATTCGACAAAAATCTATAAAAAGTTTTCTATTCACAATGATTATTGTTCATATCTGTACATCATCTATTAATGAAAAATAATCATAAAATAGAAAAAATCAATATCACTTTTTTCCTCCGCATTATTTAAACTGAATGATTTTCTACTTTCATTTTATTGTTAATTATTTTTGGGTTTGGATGGATTATTTCTATTTACTAAATAATTTTTTAACATAAAATTCTAACTACTGTATTACTGTGGCAGTAAATGATTCAATTATGAATTTTTATGTAATAATAATTAATAAATTATTTCTCTAAACAAATAAAAAAAATTATTATGAAACTCTGTTTTCTTTTATTAAATAAAAAAAAAATTAAATTCAGAATTAAAAACAACAAATTAATGCAATTTAAATGAACAAAAAAAAATGCAATTAATTCAATATGAATTTAATATGAGAAATGTAAATGCAACTTTACATAAATTTCTTGAATAAATGAACTAATTATTTCTTAATTGTGTTATTACAATAACACAAAAAATATATTTTATACATTATTGAGATTAAATAAACTGTATACCTTAACATATATATGTACCTCCTTACTTGCAAGTTTCTAATTAATTTTAATAAATGGAAAATTGTATAAATTGTTATTTTTGTTAAAAAAAACATTTTCTTATAAATTAATGACGTTGATTGTACTTTTAAATATTTTCCTTTAAAACACAATTTTCAATTATTTTATTAAATCAATTCGTTCAAATATTTTCAACAAAAAAAAAACAATTACTAAATATTATGATGTGGATTCTATAACTTTGTATTTAATTTATTTGTATTTTGTGGATGTAAATATTCAATACTAGAAATAAAGTCTGACGGGACCCTCGGTTAAATACCAAAACAAGGTAATTGTCCAATTAGAAAATGCAAAGTTAACATGAAGAATTTTTGATCATGATTTGAATCAATTAAACAAATTTTACTTTAGATAAGTAATATTGCGTTAGAATGAACCTTTGTATACATAGTTTCTATAATCTAAATCTAAATCATAACAATAAACATGAAAACCAATAAAGTAAAAATAATAGAAAAATATGTAATGTAATTTTTTTTAGTTTATTGCGTCTTTGAATTAATCTTCACAATTTTCATCAATATTTTAAACACAACACAATTTATATCTCTTAATTTATTCATTTTTCTTCAAGTTACCGAAATTAACATTTTTATTTTTTTATTTTTTTTTTTGATTTTTCATTAAATTCCTAGACATTTTCCATTGGAGGTTTTTATTTTTATTTTGTATAAAAGGAAACATCCTACGCCAAAAAAAAAAATGGAGAATAAATAAAATAAATAAATTATCATAAAAAAGAAAGTGGATAACAAGAAGTCTTTTAATTTTGTTAATTTTCCATGAGGTTTTTTTTTTTCCTTCTTAAAAATATTCTTTTTTTTTCCCCAATTTCGTCTTTATTTGTAATAAGATAATATTGTTCCGTTTTTTTTTCATTTATGATTTTATCCATGCATAAATAATTCATTTATTTTTATTGAAAGAACTTTCTTACATTTTTACTTTAAATTTTTTTCCATTATTTTTTTTTTCTCTCTTTTTTTTCTTTCATTTGTTTCTTTTTCTTTTTCTTTTTAATGGAGAAAAATTTATTTTTTCTTTTCTACAAAATAAAAAACATTTTATTTACTAAATAAATAATGTTTTTAATTTTGTGTAAAAGTCAATTGTATGTTTCGTTTAACATTTTTCATCTAAATTTCTCATGTTTCGTCCACTGACAAACAGGAGAATTTTTCTTATATAAAACAATAATATTTTCAAGGTCCAGATAAAGGAAGTCAATCACCTATATTTAGTATATTTTTTTACCAATCATTGAAATTTATCTCACAAAATTAATAATTTATTAACTTTTTGTGTTTGTGAAACAAAACAAATTTTCTTAACATTTTCATTTGTTTATTGACAAACGAATTTTGTTCCCCTTTATATTTTTTTTTATTTATTTTACTTTAAAACGTTCCATTGAAAAAATGTTGTGTTGATATTTTTAATATTTGAAAGCTTTTGATGCTTTTAATTAAAATTATCAACACAATTAATAAAATAGATGGATAAAAAGATTTTTGATGAAAAAAAAAAAAAGGATAAAAGGATTTCCTTCTTTTTTTTCTTTTTTCTTTCTTGATATAAAAAAAAAAACTTTTAATTTGTCTTTGAGTCCTGAACAAAGTCATCTTTAATTTTTCTTAAGAAATTCGGATGTCGTTTTAATAAAATTTTCAACGTTACGCACGTTACGCATAAATTGATGTGAATACTTGAAAAAAAATTTCCAATCGGAATTAAACTTAACTTTTGCGATTTTTGTTTTTCTTATTGAAATTGATCAACAAGTGGATAAAATGAATTTATTATAAAGAGAATAAAATCTGATATTAATCGCCAGAATATTTTAAACTGGTGTGTGTGTGTGAAATTTGATTCAAATAAAATAAAAGTTAAATAAAATTATTTATTGCCTTTATATGCGTGCACGTATAAAAATAGTCTTTTATGTAATTTAATATTTTAAACAAACAGAAAAATAGGATTAAAGGAAGAATATTATTTTTTATTGTTAACAGAAACCTTATTCGATAAAAATAGTATAAAAAAATAAGGAAAGGTTATTCAAAGATGATTCAACAGGAGACATGTACATATTTGAAGTTAATCTAACTGAAGTAGGTACTGAAGATATTCTTATAAGTGGAAGATGGTGACTAGAGAAAAGTATTAACACTCTATAACCGCACATTATAAAAAAAATAGAGTGACAATTAAAGTAAATAGAAAGAAAACATTAAATAGAAAAATTAATGTAAGAAACTTTAATAATTGAGAAATGACAATTAGAAATTTAATGGAAACTTAAATTAAAGTAAGCACAATTATTATGTACTTTGAAAATTTTACAAAAGAATTAAATGAAAATTATAAATCAATTAAACTTTAACTTATGCTGAACAATAGGTTCTTGTCTTATTTCATTCTATCAGGTTCTACAGCGTCTTCAAACATCAACATAATGAAAATCTTCCAAATATACAAATCAATATTTAATTTAAAATCAAAATTTTATTTTCATTTCATGTCTTTATAATTAAATCTCTAAAATTTATTCACATTTTACCAGGGACATTTAGTTGAAAAGTTGAAAAATGAATTGATCCTTTAATAAATAAAACTATAAAGTTATTTACAACTAAACAAAAACAAAAATAATATTTAAAATTTATTGAAAAAAAAAATTGAACAAAGTCAAGAATAAAATGAAGAAAAAGAAAACATTTTTCTTATTTTCTTTTCCCCCTTCAATTATCAATATTCACTTTTTCTCTTAATTCAAAAAACACAAATAAATGAATGAATTATTTTAATTTATGAACGAAAATTCAATTGAAAATATTCCATCTTTTTCTATAATTATAATTTTTGCCTAAAGCATTTTTTCTCTTATATAGAATTAATTAATCATAAAGAAACAATATAATTAATTAGTATTATAGGGTGTATGTGTGTGTGTGTGTGTTTGGTTTTTCGATTTGCATAAATATTTAAATTAAAATTTTCTATGCGAAATCAAAGCAGGTTTAATTAATTTCTAGATTCAATTATTCAATTATTGAAAATATAAAAAGAATTTTCACTTTAAACTTTTCTCTTTTTTTCCAGTTTTAACGGTTTAAGGGCTAAAGTTTTGGAATATGTTGAATGTGTAGAAAAATTTTTGCAATCATATAATACGATAATTTTATTGTTATCAATGGAAAAAGTTCTTTGTGTTTTTTTCTTTTTTTACTTTTTAATTGTTTCAATACAAAATTTTTCGATTACTAGTAAACGTATCCAGTACAGCACTTGAATGCTAGTAATACAAAGGAATACTAGATTACTAGTCAATTTTATTGGGTTAACTTTAAAATACAAGAAACTTAAACTTTATACTTTTGTTTTAATTTATTTTTAAATTAACTTTTGTGATTTTGACTTTATGGAGATTTCTTCTAAAATGTTATGGAAAAATCAGAAATTAACTCTTGACAAAAAAATGTCATCGCACCTAATATTTATTATTGAAGATTTTTATTGTCAAAAAATTAATTTTTGAAATTGAAACACAGATTTAATTTTCCTTGAATTCAAAAAATTTCCAAATTTAAATAAATATTTTGTTTGTGTGAATTTATTCTTTTATTTCTTTATTTTTTGTTTATTAGAATTTTTACTAAAGGTGAGAAGATTTTATTTCATGCAAAGGTGTCTGATTTTTATTAATACATATTTACGGTTAATTTTCTTTCTTCTACATTTTCTTTTTATTCTTTTTCTTTCTATTTGTTTTTTTTTTCTTTTTTTAATGTTTGTTTTTTATGTGTTAATTTATATGACAAGAGAAAAACATAAAAAGGAAAAAGAAGAAGGAGAGCATGCAAAAAATGTGTAGGTAATTGGATATTTTTTTCATTTAATGAACTTGGTTGTAATTTTTATTTAAAAACAATGGAATTTATTTTACATTTTTTTTTAAGAGAGAGAAAGAGACAAATAGACAAATGTGATTTATATGGAAAGTCTTTCGAGTTTCTTTTTTTCCCATTAAAATATGAACAAAAAAAAAGGATATTTTTTTTTATAAATCAATCAATTGGAAAATGAATTTGAACCTTTTTCGTTTAATTCATTTTTAAGACTTTTATGTTTTTTTAAATAATTTCTAAAAGTTATTCTGCTTCCTTTTTTTTTTGTTTGACTCGTTTTGAAATCGTAGATTCCGTGTCTTAAATGATCGTATGGCACTTGATATATAAGAGACGTTAATAAAACTAAAGATCCAATCTCATCTTATTGATTAAATTTAATTTTTTTAAAAATTTGACTCTGAATTTTTCTCTAAATAATTTTTCAATACAAAATTTTAAACCAAAAATCTAATTAAAAATTAATGTTTTTCAATTGAACTGATTTTTGAAATTTTCCAATTTTAAGTTAAATTCTTTCAGAACCCACCTCAAAAATAGTAGGTTTCGTTCTCGTTTGGCTGAGTTAATTTAGTTCAATAGTTTCATAATGTTTGGATTATAATTCAATACAATTTAGTATACTGAAGATAAGATTTTAGTTCTTGAAAAGTTGTTCGATATTTTAACTAAAAAGTTAAAAAACCAAAAGTTGTTGTTTTTATTTAAACTAAATTATCGGAGAACTAAATTCGGTTTCATATATTCAAAAATTTCAAATAAATGAATTTTATTAACTTAACAGTGTATTAATTATTATAATTAATTAAAGATAATTTATATTTAACTTGAAATTTGATCTTGGTTCGAACATTAATTTTTTTTTTGCTGTTATGAGAATATTCATTAATTTATATAAAAAAATCATCAATTTTTGTTAATTATTTTCACGTTCACGTTTTACTTTCATTGCTAAATTTATGAATATTTATTATCACCAAAGAATATATAAATAAAATACTGGGAAATTTAAGGAACTAATATTAAAGGAACAAAGAAACTCTGTAAACAAACACAATTTTCACATTAACAATTTGTGTTCTATCATCAAAACTTTCATCTAACTTTTTATCAATAAAAAGTTAATAAAATAAATAAATGAAGAAAGGAGTTTTATTTAAAAGTACAAATTTACTCACGAGGAAAACAAAAAAAAAACACATACACCAAGTTTTTCACCACAATTATCTCACCAGACAGAATAACCAGAAATAAATAAATTAAGGGACTTTCTAAAATAAAAAAAAAAACACAATCAAAACTTTTTACCTTTATAATTTTTTCTCTCTATCTCTCTCTCTCTCTCTCTCTCTCTCTCTCTCTCTCTCTCTCTTTCTTATTTTGAAAGAACAAAAACTATTTTTAATTTCTATTAAAGGATAATTTTCCTTACGCAGTTTTTCTTTACAAATAATTTTATAATTTATACTTATGAAATTTTCTTAAGAATTATAGAAAAACAGAAAACGGAAGAAAAACTAATTTAATTTTTTTTTTTAAACAAAAACAACAAATTCTTTTTTTTTTTTTTTTGTAAGCGTTTTAAAAAGTTGCAAAAATTTTGCAACCCGTGTTATGAGAATCACAAATTTATATGTGAATAATTTTCCATGATTTTCTTCTTTTATAGCAACAGGTACAAAACGAAAATGTGTGAAAGAGACAAATGTGAAAATTTGATGAAAGTGATAACGAATATTAGCCTCGGTTATGTTAGAAATTCATTAGAAAGAGATAACAAGATACTTTTCTTTCCCTCTATTATTATTTTAAAAAAATATTGTAAAGTTTTTTTCTATTGTAGGTTGTGAGAGTGAATTGGTTGAGGTAAAATATTATTATTATTACATATTTTTGTTTTAGTCTTTTTTATGCAGTTTTTTTATATTCATTGTATGATGTGTATGTGGCTGTGTCTGTGTAAAATAATCATTACAAAGAGAAGACTAAATATTTCAATAAAAGGGTTTTAGTTTTATACGAAACTTACTGCAAAAGTCTGGTTTCCTTATTTTTTGAAAATAATTTTGATCCAATACTTGCCGAGTTTCTTTTCTAATAAATTGTTTTCATTCACTGTTTCTTAGTACGCCGCTAACACTTCCGTCCGTGAAACTCATAAAACATACTTCAAGTTCAAATTAAATCAATAGAATTATTTCTTGCGTACATTTTTCATTTTATTCAAAATATTTTTAATAAAAAATGAAATGTGAAAATTAATAAAAAAAAAACAATGAAAAAATAAGTTTTGCTTCATCGTACCTTCATTTTTTGTTTTAAGATTTAATTCACGTTTAAAGGTAAATATTGCTAGAAAATAAAAATAATAAAGAAAAGAAGAAAAACGGATGTTAAGTTAATCCGAATATAAACAAAAACAACAACAACCAAAGTACAAATAACAATAAATAGAGAGAAAAAAATAAAAATATACAAAAACAAAAGATTTATCTTGTCTTTTACCCTTTTCTTTTTCATTTTCTTTATTTTTTAAAATGAAAAAATAACAAATAATGTTTGCTGTTCGTCGTGTTATTTTCATAATGGAATTAATTTTTTTTTTGAAATAAAAACAAATACAAATACACAAATACACAAATATTTTGCTTTTTTTTATGAAACAAAAATAATCCGAATATTTTTTGTAAGGAAAATGTTGAATTAGGTAAAAAAAAATTAATATATCAATAAACTCGGTTATAACGAACCTCAGATCAACAAAAAAAAAGTTCGTTATAACCGAATCATAGTCAAACATACAAATTGAAACGGAACCAATACAGAAGAGGTGAATCCCACTTAGAACGATTCTAAGTGAGATTCGTTATCACCAAATTTCACTGTAATTAAAAATATTTTCATTAAAACTGGATTGAAAGTGATTTTCCAATCAATAGAACAGAAATATTTAACCTGTACATATTTTTTAACTAAAACAGAGTCAAAGAGGATTTATTTTAGACATTGGCCATAATGCAAATAAAACAAAAAAGTTTTGAAATTGATTCGAAATGATACTTAAAACTTTCATTCTTATATTTCTACCACGTTAAAATAAAATAATTGAAAAATAAATAATTTATTCAGAAATTAAACATAACGCTACAAATGTTTAGATTATGTCTGAATGTGTATAAGTAATTATGGGAACTTTAATAAACTAAATTCTACTTATTTTCTATAAAAATCAAATGAATAATGAAACAACCAGAACTGAACCACAATCCCTATATATCCTGGAAAGTTTTACATTTAGATTTTATTTTAATAAAACTGAAAACGTTTTTAATTCAACACAAATAAAGAATATTATTCATGAGATTCTTTAATTCTAAATATCTAACATTGAAGACTAAAAATAATTTCAGAAATATAAATTAAATAATGGACAAAAAGAAAAACTTTTAATTACCTTTTATACAAAGTAAATTTTTGTTTCAATCAAATATTCAATTGTTTTCCGTTTTCTAACAATTAAAATTATAGAATAATTTCACCAAAAATTTTTTCTATTAAACTTTTGAATCTTTTTCACAGAAAATAATTCTTTTGATTTCAAATTTTTAAAAGGAAAAATAAAAAAGAGTAAAAAACACAAAAATTAAATTGAATTTATTAAAAATTAAACTTGAATGGAAACTTTCTTGCAATAAAATTTATTAAATAAAAAACTGATTTTAATTCTTTTTTGTTTCTGTTTTTATTTATTATTGTTTTCTTAAAGACAATCAACTAGATACTGACAGAATATCTAACAGATGATCAAAGTTTTATTAATTCTGTTTTGAAAAAAGAAAAGAAAGAAAAATCAGAATTGTTTTGTTTTTTATTGTCGTTTGTCTTTTCTTTTTCTTTTTCTTTTTTGCATTAAAACACAATTGCACACACTTTTCAATTTACTTGTTAATAAATTTCAATTAAATTTAAAGAAGGAATAAAATGAAAAAATAATAAAATGAAGAAGAAGTTCACAAGAAAGAACGCACACACACAATTAATATAAGAAACGCAGATATAAGTGACTGAATTGACTGACTGTTTGACTGAATAATTGTAAATGTTTCCAGAATAATGTAAATTTATATAATTTTTAATGTGAACAAAATATTCTGATAAAAATTCTTATTTGATTGTGTTTGAGTTTGTGACTTTCATTAATAATTTAATAAAAAAAGATACAGCAATTGTATGATGATGATGAAGATTTGTATTTCTGTATTGGGTATCTGTGTAATTGTGTTTTTATCAATTCACTTAAGTATAATATTCTGCTCTTATCAATTATCGCATTATTACTTTTTTTTTTGTGTTTGTGTTTATGTTTTGTTTTTTTTTTTTTACTTTAAATCTAAAGATTTCTTTTTTACTATTAAAAGTTTAATATAAACACAAATAAATAACAGTGGCAGAATCGAAAACAAACAACAAATATTTTAAAAAACTAGAAGCGAGGTTAAAAAAAAATAAGCGTAATTCTTAACGACGTTTTGTTGACGCTCCTTTTTTAATTCTGTGGATTCTAGGAAATTTAAATTCTTTTTTTTTTTTTTGTTATTCTGTTTTGTATTTTTTTTTAAATTCACTGAACAGATTTATTATTGTTTGCTGCGTCAAAAAAAACTGTTTTTGTTTGTCCAAACGTAAGAAGATTTTTAAATTTAGACTTAAAAATTTATTTAGAAGTTTACGTCTGAACTTGTGACCCATAATTGATCAAGATTACTTAACTTTTTCCATTTCAATTATTTATAAAATCTTTGATCTTAGATTATAAAAATTGATTACAATTAAAGACTAAGCAAATTATTAGTTAATTTCTATTAAATATCACAATTAACCCCCACAACAAAGAGGGGTTAGAGTGTAAACAGTAAACTTATCTGAAATCTGACTAAAATCGGAAATCTTATCAAACACCTGAAAATCGAAGAAAACACAAAAATTCATTAAAAAAGGAAAAAAATGTAGACATCAGAACAAGTGTCTGACGGCGATTTTAGGTCAAAATTAGGAAAGAAAAACTTTAAATCTTTTCCAGATAATTTTCTAGAATTTTATTCTTGTCTAGATGATTACGAACAGTAATTTAATTAATTCAAATTTTTATTTCACTTTTAAGTATTGTCATAAGGAGCATGGTCATAAGGAGTTCTCATTATCGGAAGGTTAGCGGATCATAATTAAAACTAAACGTTTACAAGCACATCACAGTGTTTATAATTTCCATCTTATGAATGAAAGTCGTAAGTGTTCTTTATTCGGTCATAGATCCCAAAATCATTGAAATCATTTATATGTCTGGTTCTAATTTCTATTCTACTATGCAAATTCATTTTGTTCCATTTTAAGCTAAACAAAATAAAAAGGCAAAAATATGAAGACAAACAAAAAAAAAAGACAAGCCGACGGCAATATAAATTTTTCACTTTCCTTTTTATACAAAAATAAAGTTCATCAAAAGAACGTGTAATGAATTCTTAGAATTTTACTTTTCATTCAATTTTATAATTTCAATTAATAAGCAAACTCAAAAATAAAAGTTCATTAATTTCCCTACTTCCGCTACTGGTTTTTTACTGGGTTAAAAAACTCTGAAATTTTAGTAAAGGCAAAAAAAAAGTCCAAAAATCCAAAAAAAAATGTGGAAATTTTTCATAAAATATTTCGTGTGTCTATTTTTTTTTATTCCTTTTAGTTTTTTTTTTGTCTCTTTGGATCACGTGAAGCAAAAAAAAAACTACGTTACGAGTACAGAACAGTGCCTGACAGACAGAAGAGACGGGGGGAAAATAATTGTAAACAAAAATAAATAATGATGAAAGTTAAATTATTTTTAAACAATATTTTGTTGTTTTTGATAAAAACCAAAAACGTTTTGTGGGCTTTTTTTTATTTATTTATTTTTTATAGACACTGATGTTTTTTCCTGTATTTGTGGCTTTTATTTTTTTCCTTTTTTGCATCTTTCTAATCCAAGATATCTGTTCAATACATATGAATATAATTTTAACAGGCATAAGTTGCTTGATATACTTTGTGATAATTATGAAAAATTTACATTGAATATCTCAATTCAACTTTTAACTAAAGAAAAATTTGTTTTATACAATTTATTTAATTAAATTTTTTTTTATATTAGAAAATTTTGTTTTCAATGAAACAAAAAAAATCAAAATAGTTGTGATTATGTTATTGTAATTGGCAAATTTTTTATTATAAGAATTATTACCTGACTTTCCTAACTGAACTAACTTTCTCGGAAAATAATTATATACTGTAGATGGTTAAGTATAAATGCTTCCTCCTGCAAAAGCCTGTTAACTTTTTCCTTTAATAAATAAAACTATTATTTCTTAAGAGTGGCCTTTAAGACAATTCAAAACTCAAATTCGTCAAAAAAAATCTTATAGGTTTTGGTTTACTTTGAGAGGCTGTACAATACGCTACAATTATTTTTTTTTACGAATTTATGATAAGACCGAATTTTAAGGTTGGATCAATTTAATAAAATTTATTTGAAGAAAATCGAACCATTTTTAGTGAAATGACTGAGAGCCAACTCTTAATGAAAATCAACTCTTAAACTTTTCTGATGTACCTAATATTTAAAGTGACAATGTTTAATATATTTCTTACTAAATCTTTATAAAACTTCTTCTTCATCACCTATCAATTATCATCATACTTTCTGTCTGAACAATTGAAAATATCTGTTAATTTTGGAGAGGAAAACATTCCTTACACCAGTAAGGTAATTAATTTTCTTATTAACAATTCATTTTTAATTTGAAATCTGTGAATACTACTTTGTTAGTACAACAACAAACATCGATCAAGAATTATTTATATATTTTCTTAAATTCTCAATCGTACATTGTTGTATAAAATTGTATAATGGCGCTTAATGACTTAAAATTATCATTAATATTTGACTTTAGGCTATATTTGTTTTTATTTTTCTGGTTTAAATTTTTTGATTAGTTTTATTCACTCACTTTCTCTCTCCCTCTCTCTCATTGTAATTTTATTTACAATTTCATTTGTATGGTTCAAAAAAAATATATCAATTTAATGTAATTAATTGTCCTGATAAATATTTTATATATATAAAAAAATGTACAATCTAATTATGTATTTAATAATTAAAGTAAATTCTGTTTATATATTTAATTGGGAACTAAGAGCATCGTAATTGAGATAAATTTTTGTATACATTTTACCTATCATATATTTATTTATTTATATCACATTTTTAATTTAATTAATTACTAAAAATAAAATAAAAAGATTTTTAAATTGTTTTTACAAATATTAGAGCAAATAACGATTTATTACACAATTTACAGATCATTAACAGACCATTAAAATCATTTGTAAGTTTATATTAGAGTTTTTCCATTTTATGTTTTAACAAAATTGTTTTAAATTAAATATTTTTAATATTTATACTGAAATGTAATAAAGGGGAGAAGGAAAATCTTTAAAATCGTAATCGTATGTAAAAATTTTAATCAAGAAATTGAAACAAAAAAAAATTTAAGTTTATCATTCAGTTTTTATTCTTAAATCTAATTTTGGAGTTAAATATTAATAAATGAAAATATTCTGTCCGATTAAAACTCACGTATACTAAATTTTTTTTATCAACATTTATAACGTGTAATTATTATCAACAATTAAAGTAATTTGAATGTAAAAATAGGACTAATTTTTCTATATTATCAAGAAATTATGATTGTTAGAATTAATTGCAGTGTGAGCAATCGATAACAATAACATTATAAATTTAGCAAAACCATCTAGATAAAGTTCTAAGTTGTCAACAAGTTAGAGTTTCATATAAATTATTATGATTTTCTTGTATGACCAAGTTAAGTAGTTTTTTTTTAAACCAAAGATAAGAGAATGGATATTTTAAATTTTAGTCTCCTTAGATAAGATGATAAATAATCTATAGATCATTCCAATCTTAGATAATATATCTTGATAAGGTCAACACTTATTATTTGTTGTTCAGAATTTCATTAAAATAAAATTAGAGTGATATGTATGTGAGTGTTCTTTAGAATCTTTAATTAATACAATATCCACCGGCTTGGTGTGCAGGGCTTAATTTTAACCCAACGTTTCCTCTTCTCATTTATTTTCATTTGATCATTACGATTCGACGTTAGCAAGTACAATTATTTATTTATTTATTATACAATTGGTTATTATTATTTTGCTAATATATAAATTAAAATGTTTTTATGTGTTAGAAAATTTTTTATACATGTGTTTTGAATTTATGAACAATTTTTTTTTTTTCTTGTTACATTTACAAATATTTAACTTATAATTTATAATTTTATATTTGATTAATTTTTAAATTTTTCTCTAATATATTCTGTTATTAGTAATTTAAATTTATTTTTACCTTTGCATTCTTTAATGGGTGGATCAATATTGTTATATATTTTTATTGTAATTAATTAATTAATTAAATGGATTTGTGTTTATTTACAAACATACAATTTTCGATTTAAATGATTTTTTTTTCCAAGTTCCATACAAAAAAAACATACAATTTTCCTCCCAGTTCTAGAAATTGTATACATAACATGAGTATGTAACATCATCACAATAATACAAAACCACGTCAGTGATTATGAGTGATTCTATAATAATTATGTAAGATTTTTGTAATTTTTTACTAACTTCTTGTAATTACTTAATTTGGTTTATTCAAAAAGTTAGATTATTTATTTTCAATTCTTTTGAGTTTCTACACAAATGAAACATTCTAGAATGTACAGAAAATGTTTTTGTAACATTTTCAGCTCTTTTAATTTTATTCATAATTTAAAATTTTATTTATGAAAATATTGATGAATGGAAGATAATAATAATAATAATAACATTGAAAATATGTTTTCTTTTACGTTAATGGCAAAGATCATAAAGTTTCTCATAATTTCCTTAATATTTTTATCGAAAAATAACAAAAGAAAACAAAAATACAAAAAGGTAATAGCATCAATTCACACAGTTCGACAAAGGATAGAAATAAAATAATAGTTGTGCGCGATCGTTTTTTTTTGGGAACATTCTGTTCTGTATAATTTCTAAATAAAACAGGCCTAATATGAAGTATACGTGAATTGAAAGATAAGTCGAGTAATATTTTAATGATGTCATAGAGTTAGAAATTCTATTCTTAAGAAGTTCATTACAATTAGATTGCCTATTAACATAATCTAATTATAGCGCGTATTTAAACACATCAGTAGCTCGACTATGTAAAAATTGTCTTCACGCCTTTCGTCTATCGTCATCAAGGACTATAATTTTTATAATTGCAATTTTGTAAAATGTTGGAGTTTTTTTTTAGTTTTCCATGAATTCATGGATTATATTGAATTGTTGGTTTGTGGTCACATTATCCCTTAAAATAATTAATGTGTTAAGAATTAAACAATACTTACATTTTAAATTAACATTTTTTTAAAAAAATTTCACTAAACCTTTAACGTCACAATCAAATTAAATACGAACGAGACGATCGGACGTTTTTTCGTCGAATTATCGTACCGATAGACAAAAGACGTTACGCTCGTCAATTACAAAATTGAGCTGCAGGTAACACTTGGAAGATTTATATATTTTTTACATTATTATTAATAAACATAAATTAATGGTTACAAAATAATCAGCTCTCGTAAAAAAAGAAGTTCATTTAATTGTGTACAAAAATTTTTTTTTTTTGTATTTGTTGATTGTATTTTTTCGTTGTTATTGGTTGCTTATTGTCAAATCTCTCGTATGTTCAATTGTTTTTTTATCATTTCACAAACCATTCATATTATTAATAACATAAAAAAATATATCTGTGTGTGTGTGTATCTTTGTAGTTACTAACAATACTACTACACTGTTAGTATTTACATTTGTTATTAAATATTATTATATTTGTGGATTGTTTAAAAAAAACAACATTTAAACGGGTTTAACAAACATTTCTAATCTCATTTTCAATTTACGTTTGAACTTAAACATAACCAAACAAAAAAAAAAACAAACATACAAACAACAATACAAAAAAAATATAAAATCATAAGATGAACAAAAAAAATATGAAAATAAACAACACAAACAATATAAACAAAAAAATATTAAAGAGAACAAAAAAAAAATGGTTCAATTCAAAATACTTTATAAAAGAATAATGTTAATGATGGTTCTATATATGTGTGTGTGTGTTTGTGTGCGTTTTTAACGCGCGCGTATAACAAAAAAAAAAGTATATTTTTAGTGATATACTTGTGACATCTTTCAATTAAAAATTTGTTTTTTTTTTTTGCCTTTACCATAATTAAACATAACATAAATTTATTCATTATTATAAATAAATTTTTGTATTTTTATCATTTTTGCAAAAAATAAGGCAACAACAATTACAATTACAATTCTTATTGTCTTATACAACAACAGCAAATGGCAAAGAAGAATAAAAAAAAAATAAACAAGAGAAGTTTTATATACAAGAATAAAAATAAACAAACAAAATTTATTGTGATAAAGACGCACATAAAATACAAATAAATCTTAAGAATAATAATGCAAATTTTATTGAAGAATAATTGTCGTTCAATTGTTTTCATATATTATTTGTTGTAATGTTTAAATAATTAGAAATTATTTTATATTGTGAAATCAATTGAATAGTTATATTTATTTGTGTTAAATAAAACAGAGTTCGGGGGGTGGGGGGATTTGTTATGGTAACGTAAGATAACGTATGGTAACGTAAGAGGAATAAATCAACAGATGACTTTTGCATGAAGTTTCATCCGTTCTAATTATTTAGTTTTTTTTCTTAAAACTTTAAAAATCTTTGTCATTGTACAAGTTAATTTTCTACAAAAATGACGTAACAATTTTTGTAGAAAATTAACTTGTACAATGCCACAGATTTTTTTTTTATACATATTTCACTATTTTTTTTGTTCAGATGTTCTTAAGGGAAAAGCTAATACAAACACAAATGTTCTGTGATGAGAATAAATTACAATGTCAAAGTATAAAATCAATTAAGAAAACAAAGCAAATAAAATGCATCCAACATATAATGTTGTTACGATTTTATATTTATTTATTTATTTATTTATTGAAAGACAAAAACGTTTAAAAATGTTCTTTTAAATTTCCACCGACACTTTTGTGAACCGCATCTTTTGTCGATCTGACGAAATAACGAAGCCTTAAACAGAATTTCATTTAAGTCAAATATATTTACATTTATTATTTTTATACAATTTTCTAATCAATTAATGAATCTCATTGAAACGACATAAAGTCTGATTTTAAGTCAACGATATTCGATATTGAATCATTTAATTTCTGGACAAAGAAAAAATAAATAAAGAATAGAAAAGAAAAGAAAAGCAGAAAATTGCATTGTGCCTGATATCAGCATCTGGCATTATGTGAATTTTTATTAATAAAAATCAAAGAATCTTTATTAATTTTATTTTATTGATACAAATTATGACAATGAAACAATATTTTTATTCTAATAAAAACAGAATTATTGTTGGCATTTTATCCTGTTTTTAAGAAACGTTTTTTTTTTTTTGATCTTTAACTTTGTTTTCTTATTGAAAATTTTAAAATTAAAAACGAATAAAAATAAGAATTGAAATGGAAATATTTCAGTTCTAAGATAGAAAAAAAATGCCTTATAATGGAATCACTTAACAAGACACAATTAATTATTTATACAAGAATATGTAATGAAGTGCGTGCGTGTGTGTGTGTGTGTATGTATTTTTTTAAACCTAAAGTACTTTTTGTTATTATTTAAAATTCATAGAAATGAAAAAAATGTAAAAAAAAAATTGAATTTAAATTTTTAAATAAACAAATAAAAAATGATGAAATTCAATAAACGGAAATTATCGTATTCCCATTTCTATATGATTTGTGTGTTCATCCATTTATTAATGAAAAACATTTTCATTTCATTTTAAAATAAATAAATAAAAAAAATGACAGAAACAAAAGTAAATTGTGGCCTTTTCTTTTAGTAGATTTAGGTTTCGGTTTTTTATTTTTGTTCTTATTGAATAAATTGAGAGAAAAATATTTCAAACGCAAAAAAAAAAAAAATTGGGGGCATACATATTTTTGTTTTCTTTAATCTTCAAATTGATTGAAAGGCAAAAAATGGAGCGGGGTGGTACAAAAAACAGAGTCTGCTTTTAGTCTATTTTTGTTTTAATTTTTTATTTTTTTGTAACTTTTATCAGACGGCAAATAAAATATTCCTCCTATACAAATTTAGTATTTGCATCTTCTTCATTTTCTTCTTTAGTATATAGAAATCATGTCAAATACTGTTTTTTTTTTTTTTTCTAAACTACAATCCTGATAGATGAATAATGTGATGAATATGTGCTGAAAATATCCTTTACATCCTACCACATGGATATAGGAAAATCAGTGTAGCGCGATTATGACTGACTTTACATCGACAAAGAATTTTGAGTTTGATTACAATTTGGTTACAATTTCATTATTTTGTCTAAAACTTAACATTTTCAAATCTTTAATTGTGGACAAATATAAATAAAAGATGCGTAAGTTTTATTAGGGAATTACCGCACGTTTGAAATTTAAATTTACCAGACAAAATTATCTTAATGACGTTCTTCAATTAAAAATACCAATTTTTTTTTTTTTTGGATTTTCTTAGAAAACTCAGACTCAGATTTCAATCAAATAAAAATTAGCTTTTACGATCTCTGTTCAAATAAAGATCCATTTAGCGAAGCTTGTTTGAATTCTTTTATTGTTTTTACATAATTTTTTTTTGGTAATTTGTAATTTGTATTTTAATTATTATTTAACTTTTTTTTAAGGTTATTAATACTAAGAGACGTATACTATTTTTTATGTGGGTTTTAAATCACCTTTCATCTGCACATGTCTTTATGATATGACTTCAATTCCTATACGTAAGATTTGAACAATTTTTACCATCTTTATAAAATCTAACAGCATCTGTGAATTTTTAAGCAAATTTATTCAAATGACTCGCGAAATGGCAAAATTTAATAAAGTTCACATTTTACTTTTTTACAATAATTAATTATGGATAAAAAGCTTCCATTTGTGAATGATTCCAAAATATAATATTTACAACAAAAACTGTTTTTTTTTCTTTTGCATTAAAAATGAATTTTGTTTTTGTTTTTTTTTTTTTTTTTTTGCTATAAATACCAACAATTCTTAGAATTAATTAAATTACGCATTTCGGTAAAATTAAAAGAAAAAAAAAAATTGTCAGCAAAAAAAAAATTAAACATAAAAATGAAAGAAGAAGAAGAAAACAGCAAAAAGTACAAAAAATTATCATAATTTGCAATAAAAAAAAAAGTTTGAAACAAATTCAAAAGAAAAAAATAATCAAAAAAAAACAACAAAAAAAATTGTATTTACTTTTTTGTTGTTGTCATGTTTTTTTTTTCCATATAAAAATTAATTACAATTTTTATTTTGGTCCTGGGTAATAGACGAAACATTTTTACGATTGTCAAAGATTTATATATTATTTTTTTTTTCTAATGTAATTGAACTTTTATCATTTCATAAAATACAAAAAAAAACATTAAAAAAAATTATGAAGTTGGAAAAAAAAACGTAATAATAAACACAGGCAAAAAAAGAGACAAAAACAAAAACATTTAAAAAAAAAAGTAAATTGATGGAGGATAATATGAAATCGTGTTTCTATTTAAATTCTATTTAACCCAGTTAAACCTAAATAAATTAATAAATCTCGATGTATTTAACAAACAAATATTTGTTCTTCTTCTTCTTCTTCTGTTTGTACTTGACTTGCATCAAGTGATTGATTTCAGATGGCAGCTCTAATGGTTTTACCAACACATATACAAGTCGTGCTCATGTGGTCGAACGTGCAAACGCGATAGCAGATAATAATTATTAGATGAGTGAAGAAATACGCAATAGTTTAAACCGGCATGGTTTTCATTGTAGCCCCGGCACTAACGTCCACTTTTTTCACACTAGACCAACTTGGGACGTGACCTACTAAATATTAGTTTATTATTCACGATTATTCACAAATGCATATTTGTTACATAAGCATAATCGTTAATTTCGGCTAATCTCACGATAAGATTTCGGAAAGCGTAATAATGATTTTGGATTCTGTTATGATTCTGTAAAATAACAAAATCAAAATTTTGTATGAAAATTTTTATTTGGTTCTGCAGAATTTGGCTATTCTGTAGAATAGTTTGAATTATAAAAACGCCACTAGTATCAGCACAGTATTGAATTCAGAACTTGAAGCCCTCATATTCTTCTTTGTCCTTATTTTGTTGTTTGTATTTTTACTTAAAATTTTTCACCAATTATGTAGACACAAATATGAAATTATTTTGTTTTTATTAAATTTAAAGATTTTCATATTTATTGTTGTGTGTTTCATATCTTGGATGAAACTTCGTGGTGAACTTCTGTATCTAATAAATGTTTCTAGTAACTTTGGAATATTTATAAAAAACACTCAACAAATGTAAAGATAATTTCATTGTTTTGATGAGACTTAATAGTCCCTTCTTTACTTATACAATTCCCATCTTGATTTATATTAAGAATAAAAAACTGTTTGATGAATGAAAATTGGATAATTGACAAAAAAAAAAAAATATGAAAATTAAAAGAAAAATCTCCGTGGCATATTATAAAAGATAATGAAAATTCATAAATGAGTTTTCTTAACTTTTCTTTTTTGTTTTATTATTTATCAAAAATGAGAGAAGAGCCCAAAAAACATAAATTAAAGATGAATAGAAATTAGCAAAAGAAAAAAAAAATAAACGGAGAGGGAGGAAAAAAAATTTAAATCAATGTCGGTCATTTTTATTATTTGTCATAATTAATAAAAAAAATAAGAATCAAATCAAGATTAATTGAAAACAATTTATATTTGTTATTGGTAAATTTTTCCATCAATTTGTCCTTTTAATTAATGAAAAAATACTCAAAACTTGGGAAAAAAAATAAAAAATAAAAAAAAAATGTAACAAATTTATAACGATAAATTTTCATTTAAATGAATTGTTTTTATTTTAAATCAAAATTAAATTGATCGTTTGACGTCATACAAGAAAAAAATTAAATTATATTGTGTTAAAATAATAAAGAAAACAAATAGGCAGATCAGTTATTATAGCATCAATATTGAAGAATGATGAGAATCTAAAAAAATGCATTAAAAATGAAAAGAAAGTTTCATTTAAATCGAGACGGATTAACAACAGCGGAGTAAACGACGGATTAACAAGAGCGAAGTAAACTAATGTCTAAAACAATTAGATGATTTTCATTTAACTGAAATCTTATTTTAAATGCTATCAACAGAAATATTTATTATTTCATTGTTTACCACAAAATACCAGGCGTCGTCACCAATGCGAACTTTTTTTTTCTTTTTTTATTCTCAAATACAAAATCATATTTTATTGACTTTTATACGATTGTACTTATTTAATGTGTAGGAATAGGAAATATGAAACATAATAAAAAAATATATTTCTAAACAAAATAAAATAAAGTTTATGAAAATTTGTTTCGTTATTATTTGACTTTTAAAGGAAAATGAAAGAAAACGGAACGTTTGTACGTAAAAAGGTAAAAAAAATTAAATAAAATATTTGAAAATTTTCAGTTTTATTTCTTTGGATTTAAGAGGAAAGGGGAAAAAAATGTGTGTTCATAATAAACACAATTTCATATATACCTAGAGAGGGGAACATAATAAAAAAACATTTAATAAATGAAAATGCTGGCAATTATTTTCTCTCTAATTTAAAATCATTCGTTTATTTTTATAGGTCAATAAACTTGACAAACGAAATAGAATAAAATATAATTATTTCTACCCAATTAATTAATATTGTTTATTATTTTGTAAGAAACGTATAAAATTGAATGTCAGTTGATTATATGTAAATTAGAATATATTTAAAAGTCGAATTCATATTTGTGTTATTTGTATTTTGTTTTGTTTTTATTTTTTCATGAATGTGAACAATTAAATGTTTGAATTTTTTTTTTGTTATTCCGAACTAATTGTTACTTTAAAATTTAAAATTATTAATTTAAATTTATTCATTAACAGACAAACCGCAATATATGCCCCAAACTAGGTAAAGTGAAGTCTTTAGTTGAACTAAAAGAAGTATGTGCAGATATTTTCTAAATGACGATATATTTTGGAAATACTGATTTTTTGATAGCTTTGCAATACTTAGTAAAAAATTCGCTTTCAAAATTTATAATCAGATGGAAAATATTTAGAGATTATTTCATTAATTTAAATAAAGTCTCCACTTTAATTAGTTTGTTATATTACAGATAGAGACGTCAAAAGTTTACAATTCATTTCATTTCATAATTTTTGATAATGATAATTTTTGATAATGAAAATAAAAAATATTTTTTTTTTATCTAAAAAATTTATTTAATTCTCCGTAAATTAAAATATTATTTTTTTTATAAATAATTATTCTTTTGCTTTCTGATTTCCAATACTAATTTCACCTAATTCCAATTGTCTTAGTAGTCTGTAAAGAGCTGCCGCTTCTCTAATTCTACTAAATTCAACGCAAAATGCTTCAACTTCCAATGATAAATCCTAAAAGAACATTAATTACAATATTTATGTTTATAATTCTTTTGTTGTAATTTATGACAAACGAACCTTAACATTAACAATTTTATTCCTTATTAAACTTTGTAGAAAAACACACACAAGTCTTACTAGTCTATTTTGCATATATTTATCTTTTATCGTTTCACATGTTGAAATACAATTACAAATATATAAGTGAACAAATTCAGTAGGTAAATCAACAGAAGTTGTTAATCTAAAATTAAACATTAAATATATTAATTATTTTATTTGCATTTAAATAAATATCATTCGTACCTGTTTACTACTTCCATTGAATGTAATGAAAGTTCCATATTTACTAACACACTAAAGTATTCAGTTATTTGAGATGAATTCATTAATTTCAACAGAATTTCAATTGCAATTATAGGATTGTTTTCAACTAAATTGGGAAGCTAAAATATTTATAAGAAAATAGGTAATGAATTAAAAAACAAATAGTAAGACACTTGAATTACTTTTGTAGGTGGTAGTCCGAGAAAGTAAACAATATTAGGATCCTTTTCAAGTTCTTTCAGAAATGTTTGCTGATCATGTAATGTAAGTGCATGTTTAAATGCTTGTCCAATTAAACGTTTTGCTTCTGTTGATGAATTACTACTACAGCACATACTCGTATCATATATGGGTTTATGTGAAGCAGGATTGGTTAAATCAAACCAAATTAGTTCATCTTCACATGAAAGCAATGGTGGTGCGATTGTCATAAATTGTGGATTTATTGTATTTTTAAGAGGTGAATCGGTTTTCGTTAAGCTTTCCATTAAACTTTTAATAGAATTTTCTGAATTATTGCTAAAAAATAATGTTTTTATTATTAACAAATCGAAATTATAACAAAATCGTATACTTACGTTGGAGCTGAAATTACATTCATTAAACCACATTTAACAGTTAAAGGAAGTTCTTTCAATTTTTCTGCACACAAATTTTTTATTTGAGTCACTTCCGGAGTGACTGAAACCAAATCTCCTTGTAAGATGTGACTGGGTGTTTGCTTCAAAAACTAAAAACCATGATAATTATTTTAAAGAAATTTATTTTCTTGTTGTTATTAGATGGGATTCTTTTTACATCTTTTGGTCCTGAATTAAGAAGCTGCGCCAAAAAATTACGTTCAATAATGTTTAATTTTGCAGTAGATTGATCTTTCGGTTCCAATAGATTTAAAAAGAATGGTATAAACGGAGATTCTGTTTGCCCATCTGATTTAAATAAATCATAGATTACATAAAAAGCGCTAATTTTTTGAATAGTTGATGGCAAATCTCCATGACGCACTAAAAGAGTCAGCAAAGTACCAACTAAAACAAAATAATTAGCAAAATAAATAGTCAATGTATTCATAAAAACAAACCACTTAAGTAATCATTTTTTGTATATTTCTTTTGAATAGCAGTTGAAATTCCATCGAAAGTTTGATGCTCAATACTCTTGTCCTTTAAATACCTAAAATCAATAATACATTTTAACATATTCTTTTTTATTTTAAACTATTTATTTAACTCACTCGTAAAGATATAAATAATCAACAGTTGCACGTGACATATTTAAATTAATTTAAATAATAAACTAATTAATAAAATAGAAATTTATATTATATATTTGTTGTTATTTTGTCAAACTTCACTTTGACATTTAATAATAGAAATTAGAACAACATGGAAGAGCAAATGATCGTTATATTTATTATTAGGTGTGTGTTCTTTTATAAAACCGGCTCGTTTGAAACATGGAATTTTTGACATTTCAAAATAAAAATAAACAAGTGAAAAAAGTGGAGTTGAAGTCACGGAAAACCCGTAAGTTTAATCACAGAATATAATAACTAATAAAAATATCTTGAATAGTTTCTGACCTAACTAACCACACAATCAACAGTGGCGCCATCTAGTCTGCACACACATTTTTAAAAAAAAGTTACTGAGTTAATTGCTCTAATTGGGACTTCTATTATATTATATATTCTTTAAAATTGCCTGAAAACAGACTTTACATAAATTTTTTGTTATCGTTTTATAAAACATTCACTTTGAAATTTAATTAATAATAGAAATTAAAACAACATTGAAGAGCAACTGATCCTTATATTTATTGTTTGGCGAAAATAGCAACAAAAATAACAATAAAACTGATTTTAATCCAATGCAATAATTTGTAATAAAAATGTATGGGAACAAAATGGGAATAATAAAATGATGAAACAATAAAAAATAAACATTATTTTATTGTTCTAAATTATATATTTTAGTTAGTTCATAATAAATTGTAAAAAATTCAAATTTATAATATTTAGATTAGATTAGAATTTCAAAATTGTTTTCATATTTTATTATAGTTATTAATTAATTCATATCTTTTTTTCAATTGTCAATAATGTATATAATATAAGTGCACAAAAATTAATGAAAAGCCTATTATATTAATGTGGTTTCTTCCTTTTCTTTTCTAGAAAAAAAAAACGAAAAAAAAAATAACAAAAAAGACACACAATTATATTTATAATTTTCTCTTTAAATTTTAATATTTTTAAAATAATCTATATCCTCCTGGATTGGCAGTTATTATCGCTTTTTTAAGTGCAGTATCAATGTGTGTCCATTTCTTTTCTACTGCAACATTACGTGTTTCTTCAATAACATCTTTTTGCAATTTTTCTTCATAAATTTTTACTAAATATTTTGTCATACGTCCATAATGACAATGCATGTAAGAATGCCAAATAGAAAACATTGAAACCTTTCAAAAAAATTATATTAATTATAATAAAAATAATAGAACAAAAATGGTTACTTTTGGATCTGAATAATCTATAAATTTTCCAATTTCAATATAAATGCTGTTAAGTTCTTCAATTATTCCAATTTCATCTGTCTTATTTAATAAAGTTGTTAAAATCTGAATTTTAACTAGAGAAATCGATCGTTTAACATACGCATCAAGTAATAATGATTTTTGTTTATCCATATTGCTGTAATAATAAAAAATATAACACTATTAGAATTTATTATCTGAATAAAATGGGTCAGTACAACCAACTACACATTTCTTTATTTTATTATTTGCTCTTCTACCGTATTTTTTGTCAGTTGATTATTTACAAATGAAATTGTAAAGATAAAAATATAAAGTGAACAGACACTTCATTTTTATGAAGTGTCTGTTCACTTTATATTTTTTTGTCTTTTGACAACCAAAATAAATATAATAAAGAAAGCAATTATAATTACGTTTTAATTTTTGAGGCATCAGGTCTGTTGTCGGCTTTAACACCATAATATGCCAATAATGAATCTTTATCAATATCATTAATAATTTTATTTGCTAAATCGGCAATTTTTTCAAGATTTTCCTTTAATTTATTCAAATCACTTGTTTTTTCTTCATCATTTTGTTTTTGAACAGTTTTCTTAAATGTAAATGGCAATTGTGATTTTATTTCAGTTGTATCCAAATTTTGTATTAAAGATAAATGAACTTGTAAAAATGTTGGATTTGCTTCCAATATTTCTTTATAAATTTCTTCAGCTGACTCAAAATCTTTAAAAAATTGAATATATTATTTCAATAAATTTAATTTAAATTTAAAATTTTTTTTACCTAATTTCGAAATCATACTATTTTGATAATCCCTTAATCCTTCTTTGTACTCATCTTTCTTTGATTTAGTTTCTTTATCTTTAACGGCACCATTTGGTTTTTTAACTGGTGGTCCCTCAATAAGAATATATTCAAATTTAGCAGTGTCACTCTTTCTACCCAATTCATCTTTAGCTAATACAATTGTACCCTCCAGCCAAGAACTTTGTGCTGGTATACCAGATTTTGTTATCCTATTATAAAGTCAATTAATTTTAATATTTCAAAAAAACACGAAATAATTATTAATAAATTTACTTGTCATTTGAAATTGGTGCAATATAAAATGGTACTGTCATTTTTGAACCCAATTTAATAGGTGAAAACTTTTTTCCTTGTGTAACAGCAGAATTAAATGTAGAATAAATATCTGGTGTTATTGCACTTGATATCTTAAAGTTAGCCAACATAACTGCTTCCGATATCTTTTCTAATAGATCTTTTTTTTCGTGTCTCACCTAAATAAATAAACTAATAATTATTTTCATCAAATTTAATAATAATCTAAATTTATTTACCTGAATTTTAATGACAAAATCACCTTTATCTAATTTAATAAAATTATTTTTTGAATATGCATCACCACATCCCACCATCATTTTATTACAATCAAATATCATCCATAATTGTGATTCAAATTCTGATTCATACAAAACACTACAAAATAATGGTACATGAAAACCAACTTCAGTTGATTTTGTTATATGTAAATTATACGTTATTACATTTTGATAAATTTGACGTGTTGGTGGTAAAATATCTCGATCTGTTAATGGTGAAATTTTAGATTCAATTGGTTTTAATACAACAACTGCATGTTTCAATGTCACTAAAGGTGAAAATTCTTCAGCAGTACATGCTGTTACATTTATACGATGAATACCATTTGCAGCATGCATTGTATCTTGAAATATAAAAAAAGAAAAGAAATTAGATCTAAATCCAATCTAACATTTTTTAATTTGACTTACATTTTGAGCCCTGAATTCCATGAAATTCAATACTAAATTTCACACAATTATCTCCAAAATCAGACCAATATTTGGCTATACAGATTTCAAGAATATTATTTTCCTAGAAATAAAATTTTCAAAATTATTTACATTTATAAAACTTATACGAAGAACGATTTAATAATCTTGACTGTAAAGAATGTATATTACCTGACATTGGAATGCATGAACAGTTTCATTTTCATTATTAACCGCTAATATTTTCTGTGTTTCTAATGCCTTACAATACTTATGAGGTAATATTTGCATTGTATGTACAGCAAAACGTCCACCTTGAGCAGTTGAATCTGTCGCTACTATTCGGAGAACTATTATCATAATTAAAATAAATCCAAATTATAAAAAGAAAAAATTGTAAATTATAGAATTAAAAATTTTACCAGCCCAAGTTGCATTATTTGGTACAACAAAAAATTTTCTAATAATTGTATTCGGTTTACAAAGAATTGGACTTCCAGAGAAAAATATATTCGAATTTTCATCATGTTGTATTTCTGGTTGTACAACAGTTACAGGAATTTCAAAAATAATACCCTTTTCTATATTTTTTGTATCATAAGCTTTAATACTGAAAATTTTAAAGTAAAATTAATATTTCATTTTATTTTTTTTATAAGAATTTATTATTGCTCACGTTGAAGAATGAACACCAGGAACTAATCCAGTAGTGTCAACTGATACTTCAATTGTTCTTGATTGATAACATAAATCTAAATAAGATCCACATTGAACCCAAGGTTCTGATGGTACAAGTGTTAAACGAAGATTAAAATTTATTTTCTCTTTTGGAGCTAAGAAAAAAGAAATATATAATTTTAACAGAATTTAAATAAAATGTTAAAGAATGTTTACCTGTTTCTTTTTCGTTGAAAAAAACTGGTTCTATACTGACATGAAATTGTTTTGGTTTTTTTAGAGAACGTTCTCTTATATGAATTCCTTTTGCTGAACCACCGACTTTCACAGCAAATCTAAAAGCAAGTGAAAATTAAATCGAATCAATGTGATTTAAAAAAACCTACCTAACATGCACTTCTTGTTCATTATTATATTGAACTAAATTTTCAAATGCTTTTTCAACATTTAATAAACCGTTTCCTTGTGCAAATGAATCAGCATAAGCTAATTTTGTAGCAGTATTCCATAATGCACGTTTTATACTGTATGGTGTATATTTTAATCCACGATGTTTTAAGCCAGATATTAATAATGCGATTGCACCACTAACATGTGGCGCGGCCATACTTGTACCATTCATGAGTTGGGCATGTGATAAAGTGAATTCCGGCACAGTTGTAATAGCAGCACCGGGCGCACAAATTGTTACTCCTTGCCCACCATCAATACATGGATCACGCGAAGTCCATGAATAAACATTAGCTGGAAGTTTTTGACGCAGGGCATATTCTGCTTCCATCATATCTGGTGATACATATGCTCCAACACCTTTAAATTAATTATGTTTTATTTGATATTTTTTCTTATAAATACTAAATAATGGTTAATACCAATAATAGTGGATTGACTAATATCAGGTGGTGTACCAATAGTACACAATGCTGGTCCATGATTTCCAGCAGATGCAACCCAAACTACACCATATTTATTAACGATCTCATTCATCAATTCACCAATTCGTCTTTTTGTACAAAAAAATAAATAAAAAATTAAGAAAAAGATACTTTTATAAGTTCAACTTTAATTCTAACCCAGTATTTGACCAATGAGAATGTTCACCATAACTCATATTAATTACATCTATTTTTGTACCAGAATTACAAAGTTCAATAACTTTTATCATAGCTCGAACAATTGCGGTGCCAGTTTCCATGGAACCTAATCTACAATCTCCAATTGTAAGTGAAACAATTTTTGAGCCGGGCGCTACACCATCTAATTCCCGATTTTCTTCATTATAACCGGATGCAATCGCTGCTACATGTGTGCCATGCGGTGCTTAAAACAATATTTCACACGTTATTAATTGAACAGATATTAAATAAATTCATTATTTATAAAAAACAGTGAAAAGGTTTTTTTTGTTTACTTTACTTAATGAACTTGAATAAACCTTTTATAAAACGGAAATAAGATAAAAAAAATTCCGATTAAATATTATTTTGTTATCATATCTCAAAGAGTGTCAATAAAAAAAGTGTAAATAATTATTCAAAATTCGGAATATTAACCACACTCTGATTAAAAATATTTTTTGTTTGTGGTTGACATTATATAGATCTATTATTTTTATTTGAACTTACAGCACATGCCAACAATTTCAAGGACATTTCCATCATTATGAACATTTATGGAAATCGATAAATATTCATCAATACTTTTAATTTCTTTTGATTTTGAATATTCAATTAATTGTAATGCATTTTCTAAATCACCCTAAAAATAAATTTGAAATGTTAAGAATAATATTTTTACGTTATATTATATTTGGGAAATAATTACCGTTTCAGTTAAATCAATAACAGCAATCCAACCATCATTAGATTTAAAAACAACACAATCGTATGTTGTTTTTAAATCAGACAACTTTCTATCAGCATAATTTAAAAATTCTAATGAACAATCATTGTCTTCTTTTTTTAATTTATCCAATAATGGAAGATTTTGAAGATCTATAAGAATATATAACTTTTTTGTTAAATGTTCATTATTAATTTTTATGATATTTATTGATTTACTTGCTGAATTGGCATTCTCGAAAGCATCAATATCACGTGCAACTTCAGCTAATGCACTCTTTTGTGGTTCATCCCAAATTTTTAATTTTAAATCTGAAATGATTTTCTCACGGATCCTTGTTGGATAAACATCATATAAACTTCTTAAACCAATATGATACTCTTTTCCTGCCAGATTTTTGGTTTTCATAAATTCTGTCAACTAAATTTTTTTTATTTAATTTCAGAACTAACTAATTTTAATTAATTGTATTTACCTTCAGTTTTCTTCCAGAGAGCCCTAAAATACAGTCATCATCATCTGCCGTTACAACCTTAGAGACATCAACATCTCCAGAACCCGAACAGTCAAAACGTTCAATAATTTTCACTTCTTTTCTAGACGTATACTAAAAACAAAATTTATTTAATTTATCACCTTTCTTCTTCTTTATAATTAAATTCTGAGTCATCCAAAAACTAGTTACCTTCAATACTCTAGAATCACAACCTGAAATCAAAAATAAAATGTAAATTAAATATTTTTTAAAAGAAACATGGGTAATAAATGAATAGATTATTATAATTCTACAAATTAAATTTACAAAATAATATTAATTAATAATTCTAAAAAAAAAATAAATTAAAGGGAAAAAATTCATACCACTGTCAAAAATAGCAATTGTACAATTATGTCCATCAAAATCCGGATATTTCTGTAAAAAGTTAAGAACACCGGTTTCTTTTTTTGGAACTAAACTATCTACTGGAAATTTGCTATCAACAACAGCCATTACTTTTAATTAATTTGAGATTAAATGAAGAACAAAAATAATCTGTGACAATGTTTATGTTAAATTTGTCATAAATGTCAAATTAAATTTTCCTTTCATGATTTAGCATTTTTTATAAACTGTTATTTCTACATATATGCTCAAATAAAGATGGAGCAATTAGTCATTTATTTAATATTTACATTTAAATAGTGAAACCAACTAAAAACAAATTTTTAAAGTCTATATTTTTTTTGTTATGATGATAGTTCTTTTTTTATGTAATATATGTTAAAATTATATTTAATTATTTATATTTTATGTTTTCTATGCATGTAAATGTTAAATGGAAGATGGAGCTGTAATAGATAATTTGAGGTTTATTCTTAATGCCCGAAACAAAACCGAACTGTCAAAAAAAATTTTTTTTGGTTCTGTTAAAAAAAAAAATTATTTGTGATAATCTTCATTTTGTGTATTAAAGCAAATAATTATAATAATAGTATTACAATATGTGGTTTGAAATAATACCCTCGGCCGCTATTATAACTGTTGCCTTATGCATTCCTGGTTATGCTTTGTATGGACTTCATAAATTGACTTTAGGAAATGTAAGAATGTTGACAAATTAAATGGTTTACATAATCGACTGAAAAAAAATAATATTGTTGAATTAATGTATTGTGTCAATCTTAGGCTTACAAACGGAATATGGATGAACGTTGGGAAAGAGTTCTTTATCAAAGAGACATGAGATTAACAGGACATCCTTATAAGAGTAATGTATGTTAATTGCTGACGCTCAATTTTCTAGGACACTCGTTTAATTATTCTATTTTTAGGGCCTCGAGACGATTGAATAAATACTTACCCATAGATAATATTATGCTATAACTTATAAAGTTGTATGATATGTAATGTAAATAAATATTAAGAAAATAATTATTTTGTTTTCATTACGATTATTTTATTTTTATTTATAAATTCAATTAGGATTTGAATAAAAAAAAATCGGTAAGTAACAAAAACCTCTGGATTATACGAGATGAAAAATGTTGGATAATAATAATATTAATAATATAATATTAATAAAGAATAAAGAAAATTTAAAGAAAAAATCTCAGACCTTCACACAATATATTTATTTTCAAATACATCAATTTATAAATTGGTTTTCTTTTTATTGAATATTGGTATAAATTTTCTCATTTCCTTTTTTTATTTATGCTTTTGCTAAACACTTTTCATAACCAAATTATTTTTCTTTAAAATCATAATATCTATATTTTTTTTTTTTTGGTTTTTAAAAGAACTACAAAATATTTTTATTGTTAGATTTGTTTTTTATTGTTGGCTAAAAAAAATTATCAAAGATTTAATTATTGTCAAATATATAATTTTAATTTAATATAAGTAAAATATATAATTTTAATTTAGGATAAGTAATGAAATAAAACAATGATTTTGTTTCTAAACACATTTTCCCTTAATACCAGAATAAAATCAACTCATCTAACAACAAACACGAATATCAAAATATTCACGAAAATAAAATAAATAATATTTGATTTTTGAAAATTGTATTTGCATGTGTGTGTGTGTGTAGCCCTGTTTTCTTCAATAATATATTTACTTTTTTTTTTCTTTATATTTTCTAATTGTATATTCATTTATAAACATAAAATGTCTTATTATTTTAAAGAATCACATTTATTTTATCTACCACAGTCATTATATATTTTTTTTTTTCATCTTTTATTTTTTTTCTTTGCCTGATATAATTTATATTTTTTTAGTTTTGAAAAATTAAGCATTTTTAATTATAGTGTCTTCTTTATTTTTTTCCTTCTAGCCTAAGTTAGAGTTTACCTTTTGATAATAAGAATAAGAATATAATAATTCAATGAATCTCATTTTGACGATTTTATAATAAAAAAAAAGAGTTCTCTTGAAAAAGATATTTTCATTGAATATTTTGAAAAGGAATATTCTTTTACAGAAAATATTTAAATAACAAAACAATAAAACGAAAAAGAAAAAGACAAGAAGGATGTAGAAACCGTGACGACCCATTTACATTCTTTTTATAGTTGGGTATTATGTATAAATTATTGAACAGTGTGTTTGTAATATTTACTAAAATATTCTAAGACTTGTGTTGAATATAAATTAATTGGGTACTAATAATAATTAAGAAACACGAGAGAGAAAGAGAAAACAAAAATTTTTTTGAAACACATGAATTAATTCACAAACATAAAAACAAAAAGAAAGAATTATCAAAAATTTTTACTATATTCTTATTATCTTTATATGGTTGTCTCTATTTTGAAAAATTTTTTGAATACAAACAAATCATCTTAATTTCACCTTTACTTCATTTAAAATTCAACATGCAGGTTTTTTTTTTTTCAATCATTCATTTATGTGAGATTTGAAAGGAATTTGAACATAAATATAAATATTTTCATGCTATTATTCTCTATGCAGGATATGTTTTTTTTTTGGATTAAAATGATTATTTAGGGAAAAAATATTGAGCAGAATTTTGAGTTTCTTTTGTTTTATATTTTTTTTTATCCCATTTTTACTTTTTTTTTTTTTTTTGTTATTTTTTAATTTTTTTTTTTCTTTTAATAATTATTTATTTATTTTTACTCTATAAAAGTTTTTTTCTATAATACATAAATTTTTCTAAAAGCGCATTTTAAAGCGTTATATATATATATATTTATAATATAAATATTTTCTTGTTTTTCTTTTTTTAATTTTACTTTTTACTTTTTACTTTAATTTTTACCTTTTTACCTTTTTCACCTTTTTTTTTTATATTTATCCCCAAGAGGAATAAATATGTTTCGTTTTTCTTCTTTTATTTATTTTTTATTTCATTCCATTTAATTAATTTACTTTTAATTGTTTTATTTTATTTTTTTGTATACTATTTTTATATAAATAAGAGAGAATTTATGTGCGTTTTTTTTTTTACTTCTTTAAATTTTTTTTTTTCTTTAATTTTTCTCATTTTTGGTTTTTTTATTTTGTCTCTTAAAATTAGAAAGCAGTTTTTTTTTCAATAAAGTTTTTTGTTTTTTATCTTCTTCTTTAAAGCGTTTTCATAAAATATTTTTTCATTAAAAGTTTTGTGTTTTTTTTTATATTTAATATTTTTTTTTTTAGTAGGTAAATTTTTTCTGCTTCATTTTTGTTTTTTTCTAAATTTATTTCACTAAATTATAGGATTTTTTTTTTCTTCCTTTTTTTTTATAATTGAACATTTAAATATATTTTCTTCTCATATTTTCCTTTTACTTTCTCATCTTTTATTTTTTGTTTTTTTGTTTAACGGGCAAGGAATCAATTTATATTGTAATTAGTTTCTCTTCATTTAATAATTATATTAATCTAATTTAACTAATAAAAGGTGAGGGGAGGGAGGGGTTTATTTCTTTTCTCCATCTTTTGTTTTTTTAAATTTTTAATTTTTATTCTAATTAATTATTTATTTAATTTTATTTGTCAATATTTTCTCTTTTCTTTTCAACCGTTTTTTTTTTATTTTTTATTTAATTAGATTTTTTTTTATAGAAAAGAAAAAAAGATTTTGTGTAATTGTGTTTCACAATTGTGATGATTTGAAAAATATAAAAACAAAAACACAAAAAAGAACAATAAAAGTTTTCATTCCATTTTCTTCTTTCTTACATTTTTTTTTTATATAATTTATATTTAATTAAAGCTGAACACGCATTTTTTTTTTAAACGGGGAAGCTTAATTTTATTTATATCTTCCTTCTAAATAATTTTTGTTATTTTTTTTTTTTAGCTTTTTGAAGCCTTTTGAGTAGAGAAACAAAAATTATTGTCATTTATTTGGCGACCTTTTTCATTCCCTTTAAAATTTTAAATGTACCAAAAATACGTAATTTTTTCTCTTTAAATTTACCCGAATTTAGCAAAAAAAAAAAAAAAAACAATACAAAAGTAAAATAAAAAAAGCTCACTTTCCTTTATTTTTGCTCTTTTTTCTTTCCTTAATTTCTATTTAATTTTTTTCTTCTAATTTTAACTTTTTATTTAAATTTAATTACTTTCTTTTGTTTTTTTTTTTGAAACATTTTTGTGGAAATTGACAAAATTGTTTTTTCTCCAAAGGTGAAAATCACGTTTTTTTTTTTATATTTATTTTTCTTTGTGAAACGTTTTTTGTTGTTGTGACCAAGAATTTATTTATGTAAAATAATTTGAAAAAATAACGTTCCCCAAAAATTTCTAGTAGTTAATAATTTTATAGTAGTTTTTTTATAGCAGAATTTATTCTGTTTTCTATTTCTGTTTAAAGAGGTCGCCATATTTTTATTTAAATTCAAATTGAAGCCGAACTGTCATTTATTTGTCTTTTATTTTTTGTTCTTGGTTTTTTTTAAATTAATTTATTTTTTTTTGTTCCAAATAATTTGGAATTTATTCTATAAATTTCTTTCTTTATGCTTTGTTTTTCTTTTTTTTATTAATTAATAATTGAACATATAAAGATTATATTATTTTATTAAATTGAATTTAATGATATATTGTGTTAGTAACTACGTTGTTCTTTTGATATCAGATTTTTAAATCATTTTAATATGTATTCCACCTACATCTTCCATTTTATTCTCCTTCTTTTATTGTCTTAACATTCTGTCCAACATTTTTATTTCTAAAAACTTTACCACTTATAAAATATTTTTATTTGTCTGTGTTTTTGTAATTTATATAATTATTTCTTCATCATTTTTATTTAATTAAAAAATTTTTAATTTTAAAGCTCGTCAAGAATTTTTTTTTTATTGTCCTTGCATTTAACACGAATCATAATATTTTAATTTTATAATTAATTAAAGATTTTTTCCTTACTTTTAATTTTTTAAAAATCCTTTTTTTTTTTTGAAAAATAATTCCAAATATATAATAAAATAATTTATCATTTTTCTTTATTCAATTTTTATCATTTTTATCAAAAAAAAAAAAAACAAAAAAACATTTTTACCTTGAATCAAAAAGTTAATTTAAATTGTGCAATTCTTTTACATATACTGTAAGTATAGAGTTTTGTTTTCTTTTGTTTATGATAAAGGATCGATAAGGTTATAATTAATAATTGATATTTTTGTTGTCTTTAGGTATTTTTTTTCTTTTTAATTAATTTTATTTTTTTATCGTATATATTTTTTTTATTCTTATCAAACATTTTCTTCTTCTTTTACTTTACTTAAATCTACGTTTAAAATTTTTTTCTTATTTATTTTTTTATTTAATTATTTTTTTTTTATTGTCTTAAAAATTCAAAATATTTTTTTTTTTATTATCTTTCTGAACACTACGTTTTTTTTCTTGTTTGTTATTTTTCATTATTTTTAATTATTATCATTTATGTCTTGACTTGTCATTGTAATTGTCTTAAACTTACTTAATTTTTTTTTTGTATAAATTTTTATTTTTTTTAATTACGGGAATTTTTAAATGGACTGCATTTTCTTTTTTTACTGATAAATTTAAGTTTATGTCCAATTGATGTCCATTTTATTTCTCTTTGATTATCTTTTGTACATAAAACTTTTCTCCACTGTAATTCAAATTTTATTTTGAAGAAGTTAAAATTGCTGAATTCTTACATTTTTTCTTTTGTTTACAGTTTTTTTTTTTTTGTAACTTTTCATTTAATGAAGAAATATTTTTGTTTAGAAAAATTAACACAAAATTGTAAGAGTTTCGTAGAATTGTCATTTATATAAAATTTCAAATATTTTCGACCATCAGAATTTTACAAATTTATATTTATTTAATAAAAAATCGACGATCGACGAATTGAATTAAATATGAAATAAAATTGTGCTCTACTTAAAATAATTTTTCATTCCATAGACGTGAGACGAGACTCTAGTTACTAGACCAGAGATTCTCCCCAATAAATTATTTTGTGAAAACAAAAAAAATTGTAATTATAAAAAAAAAATATTGAAATGTTTTTTTCTTCTTCTTTATGAGTCACTATTTTTGGAGTTTCTGAAATGTGTTTTATTCTTTTTTTCTGATAAATTTATTTCCCGTTTACAAAAATGGTCATTTTTCCCCTTTTTGAAAGGAAAATTATAAAAAAAAACATTTACAAAAATTTTTTTTGATCGTTTTTTTGTACAAAAGAGAGAATTAATGCATTCCGCAATTATTTTCATTTCACATATTTTATTTTTAATTTTTGTTCACCTAAAATTCATTCTAAGAATTATTTTAATTAATTTAGTTTTTTACTTTTTACTTTTATAAAAAATGATGCTACAAAAAAAAGTGATCATTTGTTTTTTTTTTATTTATCTCTGCATGCAGTTATAATTTAAATATAATTTTCATTTTTTCTTTTTTGAACCTTCTCTTTTCATTTTCATTTTCGTTTAATAATTATTGTCAATTTATCGCAATTTTTATTCTAAATAAACTTTCTTCTTTTTTTTTTTTTTTGTTTAATTTTATTCATTTTATTGTCAGTTTTTTTTTCTTAATAAAAAAAATTTATCAATTAAAGAAGAAGAAAATATGTTTCCCGTTTTATTATTAATAGTAATAACTTATAATTTTTCTTCTTTTTATTTATTTTTTGTCGTACGTCAGATTAAATTTTTCTTTTCTAAATTTAAACATTTTGATTTTTGTTTTTTTGCTTTTTATTTAATAAAATTCACACATATTTTCTTCTTCTTCTTCTTCTCCGACGTCTTTGATAAAACCATAATTAAATATTCTTCTTCTTGTTTTTTTTTTATATAAAGATTATGAGCATAAAAAGTGACTAAAAACTAATTTCAATTGGAGGTATATTTTTTTTTTATATCAAATAACGAACGTCAGGTTTTAATGACTAAAAGCGTTTTTTTTTTAAATGTTTATAACACAAAACAAGTGTTCCTTTCATTATAACCATTAATTAATTCTATAATTAATTAATTACAGGTTGTTAATTTATTTAATAATTAATTCATGCAAAAGCATTTTTTTTTTTGGTTTTTTTTTATAATTTTTTTCTTTGTCTTTTTTTTTATTGTTTTTCTTTTTTCTTTTTATTTTTTTTGTTTACTAACTAACTAGTACAATTATTGTCTCTTAATTTTTATTTAATTAATTTTCTTATGTAATTTTTTTTTCTTACTTTTTACTTTTTAATTTTTTTATTTTTGTTTTCTTTTTTTTGGTTGGTTTAATTCTTCTTCGTCCTTTTCTTTTTCCACCTAATAATCAAACTAATTTTAATAAATTTAATAGTTTTGTAACATTTGTAACATTGAACATTATTTAATTGATTGTTTATCTCAATTGATCATTGGGGAGAAGGAAGAGAATGTGGGGATAGTTTGGGTACAATCGACACTTTTTCTTTTTTTAAATTTTTAATTTTTAACTTCAGTTTCTTTCTTTCAATTTTACAAAAGAAAATTATCTCATTTCAAGAATTAAATTCGATTGATTGAAATATAATTAATTAGATTCAATTATTCTTGTTTTCAATTTGTGTTAAAAGAAAAAAATATTCATTGATTATAAAAATTCTTTTCATTTTGGTTCTAAAATTTCTAAAAAAAAATTTGTAGTTTTTTAATGAATTTCTTTTTTTTTCTTATTACAATTTTTCCTTCACATCATTAGAATATCTTTGTTTTTATTTTTAAAAAAACGGATAAAGGATATGTAACAGTTTTTTTGTGTTCAATTGATATTTTTCTCTTAAGTAATGACTTTTCCATTCATTTTAATTTTATTAAAAAAATTTTTGGTAGAAAGAATTTTTTTTCGATATTTGTTAAAAATTTGATAAAAAAAATTTTTTTTTTTGTTTTTTTAAGAAAAAAACAACAACAACAAAAAATGTTATTAAAAAAAATTCTTTGTAAGTGGCTGTGGCGCGGCATACAAAACACAAATATGGGTGTGTGTGATTCTTTTGTTTTTGTTTTTTTTTTAAAAATTTGAATTCATATTATTATTGTCATTATTTAAATTAGAATATTTATGTATTTGTTGCATTATCCATGGAATGTATTTAGGAACATTTGCGTAAACACCAGGTAATTTTGGATGTGCACACATAATACCCCATGAAACAATACCACCAACAAACCATCTTTCTTTATCAATTGGATCACGACATAATAATGGTCCACCAGAATCACCCTTTAATGAAAAAAAAATGATAAAATTAATAAATTCCGAGAAAACATTTTAAACAGAAATATAATTTACTTGACAAGCATCCTTTCCACCTTCTTGATAGCCAGCACAAATCATACCTTCAGTAACATTTAAATTCTCTAAAAATTCATTACATAAATCACGATTTAAAACTGGTACTTGTACTTCATTTACAGCTGCTTCATATGTAGCTGATGCTGCATTTGGATTTGCTGTTTTATCTTCACGTTTACCCCAACCAATAACCGTACATAATGTACCCTTTTTTAATGATAATTGTGCTGGAGGTAAACAAACTGGTAAAAGATGTTCATGAAATGCAACACGTGTCGCCAACTACACACAATAAATAATAATTAATTATAAGAAATTAAAAATAATAAAGAGAATATTAAGAACAAACCTGAAATAATGCAATATCATTATCATGTGCAACATTTGAATTATATTGTGGATGTGGTATAACATTTTTAACTTTAACTTTTTGTCCATAATATGTATGTGAATGTCGTCTTGTAATTCCTAATTGTATTGTCCAATCATTTATATTACGTAATGTATGACTAAAATTTTATGACAAAAAAAAATTATATATTTAATTAATTTATCAAACATTGATTAATACAACAGACACCCATTCTCACACGTAGGAATATTTGTGAGTCTCTACATGTTTGTTTCACAATTTAGATTTATTCAATTTTATTATTATTATTATTATTATTATTATTATTATTATTATTATTATTATTATTATTAAATTACTTCATCATCATAGAAGTTTTATTTGATTGATTTATGAAAAAACAAACAAACAAACAAAAATAAAGCAGAGAATAAAACGCAAGAAATAAAACAGAAAAATATTTTAATTATTATTTCATAATCCTTTTATGACGTATTTATTATTTATTCTATATTTTTGTTTTACGATGTAGTTATATGTGTGTGTGTGTAATACCGGTGTAACACACGTTGTTTACTATCGTTTTAATTTATTTGTTTTAGGTTTTGAATAGTACACATAGATTATAACATAAATGAAAATATATTGTGGAAAATAAAGAAAATATAGAAAATGGGAAAAAAAGAAGCCACAAATTGTAATTATGTTACTAAAGAGTTGGACGGTTTTTTCTATCTTACAAAAATAATCAATTATTTTTTTTCTATCTAATAAATACTAAAATAAACTTACTTTCCGATACAATGTGATGCTGTTAGTACCCATTGGTCAGCAATTAAAACACCAGCACAATAGAAAATTTCTTCAGGTCCACCCAAAATAGCGGCTAAAATAATAATTTATAATCTTCATCAATTAATTTTTTTTCTTGAATTTCTAAATTAAAAAGTAATTTTAGTGAAAAAGCCGTCGGACAAAATTTTTAACATAAAAAAAAATAAAGTTTTACCTAAAAATGGCCAATCACCAGGTGAAGAAACGACACCACCAACAATACGTGGACTTGGTTTTATACGTCTATTCCGTATTTTTCCACATTCTTTAATAGAAAAATTATTCAGTCAATTTAAATTTATATATGAAGACATAATTATTAACTAACCATAATTTGAACATGTAAGTTCAACAACGGGATAATTTCCATTAATTGGACAACTAGTAAATTCTTTCATTAAATTTGTATGTTTCTTTTGGTACATACGCCACATTGCTGGTGTATCTTTGGTAGGTGGTGCAATTGTAACATTTGTACCTCTCATTGTTAATTTACTTGAATTTACTGAACTATAGCCAAGCATTGAACAAACAGTTGTAGGTGATGTTGATGGATCCCAATGTGTAACACAAGCTGGTGCCCATTGTTTTGAATCAGCTTTATAAATTTCTAATTTGCCTCTACCAAGATCACCATTTCTTTCATTTAAACGAACTATGCAAATAGAAATTTAATTTATTAAAAGGGATATGTGGAAACATTTTTGTGAGCAAAAAAAAAATAAATATATTTACTGCAATTTCTTTCATCTTGACCCCATGGACAATCTTGGACACCATCACAAACATGTTTCTGACTCATACATCGTTTTTCACCACAATAAATTGAACCTTTTCCACAAAAATCACATTGTGATTCATCAGTTTGATCTAAGCAATCAACATGCCCATCACAACGCCAATCAGATGGAATACAACGTTTTTGATCACATAAAAATCCTGAACACGCTATTAAAAAAATAAATAATAATAATGAAGAAAAAAAAATGTATTCACCAAACAAACAAACGAAACAACAAAAAAAAAGAAGAAAATTTGGTAATTATCTACGTTGTTGTTGTTATTATTTAAGTTCATTAATTTAAATTTTAATTAAAATTTTGTGTTTTTGTTGTTTTTTTTTGTCTTCTCGTTTTAATAATTAATTTAAAAAATAAAAATTACCTGGTTTTTGTGCACGTAAACGTGAATCGCGTACTTCATTTAATCCAACACATTCATCTGGATTTGGTGATTCCGTAAAAAGACTACATTTAAGATATTCTGGTAATTCTAAACCAAAAACATCAAAAAAGAAACCACAACGTCGCATCGTTTCTTTAAAATTAAATAAAAAAAAAATGTTGATTTATTTAAATTAGGAAAATTTCTATCAATAATTATACCAAAACATAAACTTCGACAGGGTGGGACGGTTGTTCCAATTGAACCACATTTTGGCACAAATAATGAGCACAAAAAAAGTGAAACTAATTCGTAACATCTGACATCAACAAGTGCGTCATAAGCATCCAATTCCTTTTAATGAGGGGAAGTTTTGTTTTTTTTTTTTTGGTTTGGTTTGGAGACAAAAAAAAGGATAATCAAATTACTTTTAATTATTATTACATAGAAATAAAAAAATACGTTACAATTTGTGCTTCCGGCTGTCCAAAGTGACCAATATAATTTGGGAAAACCGTAAAGTTATACGGTAAATGATGATTTTGACAAAACTTTACAATGACCGGCAAACAAACACCTGGTGCTGGATTCTTACCTACTAAACATTTATTTAATTATTTTGTTTCTTAAATTTTTTTTGTTTTAATTTAATTTTAAAAAAGTGATCACAATTTTTTTTTTCCTATCTGTGAAATCTTTGAGAATAACAAGAAAATAAAAAAGGAAGGGAAAAAATGGAAAACGGAACCAAAAATAATTAATGATTTTTTACGTTCAAAGATCGTATTTTGATAATTTAATTAAAATGAAATTAAATTTAATTTTTGTGTTTCTTTTTAAAAGAAAAGTAAAAAGTTCACTGTTCTTTTTTTATAATTTGATTTAAAATTTTAATGAATAATAAAACAATTTATTTATCAAAAAAAATTAAATTAAATAATTTGTTTTTTGTTAATTAATTTAAGCTTAGGATAATACAGCGGAAAAAAAACACACACGTAGATATTGAACTAAAATTCAATTTCATTTAATCTGAAAAACAAAAATTGTTTCTCACTAAATTATATTGCACATTAAGGGACATAAAACACATGAACAGGATTACAACGGTAGCCAACCATGGACGGTTTGGATACATCCCTTGAGAACAAAAAGAGAAGAAAGAAAAAAAATATTACAAGAACAAAGGAAATGTTAAGTTAATTATTTTTGTTTTATGAGAAATTTTTTTTTGTTTTTTGGTTGAACAGAAAAAACAAAACTTTTTCTTGTCTTTCGTTTACAGAAATTTTATAGCGTGGACCTTTTTCTTTCACTTTTGCTTTTTCATTTTTTTTTTACAATTTTTATATAAATTGAACAATTAATGTGAATCGAATAGATAGGAAAGGAATCACAATTATAAAAAGTTTGAATAATAATAAATTGTAATTTTTTTTACCATTTGGATCTTCTGTTGATGAAATAATACGTGATGTTGTTATTATTGTTTTATTCACAAATTTAACCATTGGATAGGCATTAAAATAAGCAGCTAAACCTCCTTAATATTTAGAAAAGAAATTCAAAATATTAATTTAAAAGATTTTCATAATAAAAAAAATTGTTCATTTCAAGTCTAACGTTACACTAGTGAAACGCAAGCATATACTTTTTCCCGTACATGTTTATAACTCAACAGATTAAACTTCCTTACACCATAAAGAGTGATGGTGTAAGGAAGTAGAATAAGTATGTAGTCTTTTCGCATATTATTCCGCTACACTAGTGTTTAGATAGAATTTTGTTGAAATGAATTAATGTACCTGCGATAGCCAATAAGGCGACAGCATTTAATAAAATTTGAAATAAACGAAACTTCAATTTTCCACGAGTAACATAAGGGTTGGAATTTTTCCGTGCTTTTAAAATCTAAAAATTTGGAAAAAAAAATATCTAAATAAATAAATCACGAGACAAAAAGAAAAAAAAAGTTTACCTTATGCTGAAGGGACATATTTGAACCATTCTGAATTCTGACAATTGTTTGAAGACTTGCTGGTGTTGAGATACTTTTTGTAATTGCAACAGATGTATTATTTTCCATTGAATTCTCTTTCAATATTTCATCAGCACCTCTGAAACCTTGACGTACTTAAAAGATGAACGAAGAAGAAGAAGAAGATGAAAAAAAGAGGAAAATTTATTATAAATTATTTACGATATTTTATAAGTATTATTTGGTAATGAGAATTATAGTATACGAATTTGATGCTCTTAAATGGAAAATGCCAGTGAAAAAAAAAAACGAAACGAAACGAAAAATTAATACTAAAAGCTTCTTAAATAAAATATAGACGATTTTTCTTATTGTTCTGTCGCATGAGAAATATAATAATCAATAAAGTACAATTTTTTGTTTTTATTTTGTCATAAAAATAAATCAAAAAAAAAATGTATAGGGTTTATAATAATTCTACACAATTTTACTTAAATAATAGCGAATATTTAAAAAAAATTCTATTTCAGTATATAATCTTTATGGAAATTTTTATTAATTAATGTTTAAATTTTGTTCAAGTATACAACAATGAACAACAAGTGAACGCCATTTTTTATTTTGTTTTTTCAGTCAAATTATAATATTTTTTGAAACTATTTCTTGGCTATGTTCCAGTTATCCAAGTTACAAATGTTAACTATTTTACTATTAAAAGTTTTTATAAACTATTTATTAGCGAAACTTGTGTGTTAATTTTTTTTATCTTGAAAGAACTTCTTTTCTTAACGTCACTTCATCTTGAATCAGAAACATTTGTGAACTTCTTTTTAAAAAACGTAAATAGTAAATAAGAAGTTGTAAAAAAATGGCATGGACTTGTACTAAAATAACTATTAATTGTTTCCATAATAACAATTATTTCCCAGCAAACCACAATGACTAATATGGTAGTCATATAGTAGTGCGCTAATAATATTGGAAGTACAAAAACGGCAATCATAAGATTGTTTATGCACATACAAAAACGGCTGCTATAACAGTGCATTACTAGTACGTTCTATAGCAATTCTATGGCACTGTTATTAAACTTTATTTTTTCACTGCTGCACAGTGCTATAGCACTGCCATGGCTCGAAATGGGTTATTTTAAGTAAGTGCAATGGCAGTGCCATGACACTAATTTTGTCAGTCTACTGCCGAATTGGCCTCGGTGGTTTGCTGGGTTATTACAGAAATGAATTTCTATGAAATAACAAGTTCGCCATTTTCCAAAATTCAAAAGCTTCTTTAAAATAAAAGCATTTTAAGCAATAAATGTTTTTGATTTATTTCCACGTTTATAAATTTTAAATGTAATTGGAGTTAAAGAGAATTGAAACTTACTATTATTTAATTTGACGGTATGTGCCAATAATGGTGCTTCCATTAATTTTGTATTATAACCAGGACTTGATGTTTGACTAAAACTATCACTAGAGACATTTGAATCCTGACGTAAATTAATTTTAGTATTATTATTATCATTTAAATTATTATTATTTCGTACAATCATTCCAAAACTATCATTTGAATCCTGATGACGTATACCATTTTTATTTATTTTTGATGCATATTGTAATAATGGTGCTTCCATACTTTTTGTATTATAACTTGGACTTGATGTAAATGAAAAACTATCACTTGATATATTTGAATCTTGACGTTGATTAAATTTTGAATGATGTATTTGTGTTAATGGTGGTGGTTTATGTGTACCATGTATACCTTTTCTATTTGTTATTGGTCTATTATGCATTTCTTGTAAATTTTCAGATATTTTATTTGAACATGTTGTTTTATTTAATAAACTATTCTGTTGAAATGCACTTAATATATGTCCATTTTGTAATAATTTACCAGAATCAATTGATGTTTGTGATCGTAATGGTGGTGGTGGTGGTGATCTTAATACACCTGTACTTATTGGTGGTGGAAGTTTTGGAGGCACTGATATTTGTTTTCTAACAGGAACAGCAGGAAGACATCGACTTTCAGGCAAACATATAAATTCTTTTTTCTTCATAAGAAGTCGTTCTGGTTCATCAATACGATTATTTATATTATTTGTGCCAAATTTATTCATATTAATTTTTGTTGTTATTAGACCGTTTGTTGTGGTTGTTGGTATTGTTGTATTTGTATTATTTATACCAAATATAGCATCATTAATATATTTATTTTGTGGTGAATCAATAATTTCTGAACTATTATTATAATCAGATGGTGACATATAACCATCTGATGATTGTGTATCTTCAGATGAGAATCTATTACGAAATATACGATTTTCAGAACCAATTGTATAAATAGGTCTATCGTTTTCATTCGATGATGACATATAACCAGTATCAACTGTTATTTGTGATTTATTTGAATCACTTGATGAACGATTTGATTCTAATGATTTATTTGATATATCATATATAACAACATCGTCTGAATTTAATTTTATATCATTTCTTGTATAATCAATACAACATTGTTCATTATCATTATCATAAATTGTATTTTCATAATCACTATTATCTTGATACTCTTGATTATCTGTTATTGTTTTATATTTAAATTTTCTTCTTTGATTACGTTTATATGGTTTTTGTAAACATAAATTTGTATCCTCCTTATGTAAAATAATTTTTTTATTATTTTTATTTTCATAATCTGGATGTGGATACATACAATTATTTGTATCCTGTATTATTTTATCATTTTGTCTGTATAATTTATTACGTTCCTGATTCTGATTATTTGATAATGATAAATTATTTTCTTTTAATTCTTGTTGCTGCTGTTGTTGCTGTTGCTGTTGTTGTTTACCAGTATTTTGAAATGTTCGTTTTGGTATTGGTGGCGGTATAATTGTTATCTTTTGTTGTTTCTTTTTATTTATTAATTGTTCATCAATTAATGCTGGACAAAAATGTGATGAATGTCTTCTTGATGATTGCACTAAATTTCCTGGATTTAAAAATGTATTATCCTTGTCTAATGCCAAACTTGCTGCTCTTATTGTTCTACATTAATTTTTGTTGTTTTGCCAGCACATTAAAAACACATACAAAAAAAATGGAAAAGAAAATTTGAATTAAATAAGGGCGAAAGAATTTTCTTAATAAAAAAAATAAGAAGAAAATTTCAGAAAAACAAAAATTACAAAAAAAAAACAAAAACAAAATTAGGTAAAAGTTAATTTGGGAATAAAAAAAAAACAAAAAATTTGAGAATTTAATTTTTTTGTTTTTTGTTTTTATTTTTAAGAACCAAAAAAGGAAAAAGATGAAAAGACATAAAATGTAAAAAAAAGAAAACAAAACATTAATTTTTTACCTTCCCCTACTTTGTGCCAAATCATCAAATTGTACTCCAGTATTATCATCTATAATTTCTGCCAAATAATTTTTAGATAATGATGTTGTCATGATGTTGACGTATAAAGGTAGATTTTATTATCTTTAAAACATATAAAATCATGCAGAATATTTATATATATTTATGTACACATAATAAGAGTAAAAATGATGATGATGATGATGATTATGATGATGATTAAATATTAATTAATGATATATAAATGTGAATATGAGGAGAGAGAGAGAGAGAGAAAGAGAGAGGAGATAAAATGTAAAGAAATAAAAAGCAAATAATAAAATTCACATTTAACAAGAAATCAAAAATAAAAAAAAATGAATGGGATGTTTTCTGTTTTAGAAGAAAAAGCCAATGGTAAAATTTAAACAGAGAAAAAAAAAAACAAAAAATAATCATCGCCTCTCTTTCAATAAAAAAAAGAAAAAAAACAAACAAATAGAATCGTAACAGAAATACAGAATACAAACACAACACAAAATATATATATATATATACAATAATGGACTCGCATATAAAGGTAAAAAGAAAACTCTTTTGGTGAAAAAAAAAGAAAAAAAAAACAAGAAAAGGTTAAATGTGTTCGATCGTAAAATCAAAAAAAAAAAAAAAACAGAAGGAAGATGGGTAAAGTAGAAATAAAAGGGGTGGTGGATTGTAATGTAAGGTAAAAGGTAAATATCTAACGCCAGTTAACACTATACTGAAACGTGTATGTGCAAAGTAGTGTTATTAACGTAAATGTAGTACAAAAACAACAACTACAAAAACAACAAGAGAGGGGGAAAACTTTGAATTTGGTTTAACATTATTTGATAGCTCATAAAATCAAAGAATAACCCAGATTTAAATCTCTTTCAACAAATAAGATGGGGTAAGAATATATAGAATAAGAAAATAGGGTGTTTTCTATTTTCTTAGTTTTCATTACAAATAGAAAACTTTATTTTTTTGAAATTAAAAATTTCTTAAATATTTTCAATTTTATTCAATTAAATTTTGTCTCTTTTTTTGTCTGTCAGTGGAAAAACTTTTATCTAATAACTTCTTACAAATTAATCCTTTAACGACTAACAGTATATGAACATTCAATTCCTATCGCATAGAATCAATAATTCCATTTAAGTAAAATTAAGTTTTTCATTAAAAAAAAATAACCATAAATTTCAAATCAGAATGCTACTAACAAAGATCAATAATTCCAGTCTCGATTTTTTTTTGTTCTTAATTAAAAAAAAAAACGAAAAAAAATCTAATCCCTGAAACTAATTATGAGAAGCAAAAAATGCAAAGAGGTTAATCGCTTGAAAGAAAAAAAAACCAATTTAAAAAATAAACAAACACACACACACACACACACACACACACACACACACACACACACACACACACACACACACACACACACACACACAAAACATTCCACAATTTTATGGCATAATTTTTTTTTTTTTATTCAATTAAACGCGAATGCAATTTATTTTTTTTTGCAATCATTTCAAATAAAGGAAGAATGGGGTGGTGAAAAGAAAAAAAATGGGAATGAAACAGAAAAGAAAAAAAAGGAAGGGAAAGAAACCGGAATATTTTTATTAAATTAAGAATTTTTTTTTTCTCTCTAACAAGATTCCAAAACTCAATAAAAAAAAAGGCGAAAAAATGAAAAGAAACAGAGAAATTTTATTATTCAAGACATGAGTTTTTCCTGGGTCACGTTTTCAATGTATGAAAAAATGTTTGGTTCAACAGTTGGTTGATTTTTAACGTACATGTATGTTTTTTTTTTTTTTAGTTCTTATTTGTTTGTATGTGTGTTTTTTCCTTTTACTTTTTTTTTTGTCTCTTTTTTTTTAACCCCCAAAATGAAAAAAAAAGCAGCAACAACAACAACAACAAGAACTCATATACAACGCGAGTCTAATGTATTAGAGTCACTTTCTCTATACATGCTTTTGTTGTTGTTGTTGTTGTGGTGACACAAAAAAAAACAGAAAATAGGCCTTTTCTCTCAGATAATGGAAAAATGGGGTAAAAAAAAATAAGAATAAAAGACACACAGCACACAATACCACACACACACACACATACAGAGAGAGTAGAGAAAGAGAAAGAGAAAAAAAAGTATTTGGAATGAGTGATTGAACTTTTATGTCATGTCAAAAAATTACATTTTAGGTTAATTACAAAAAGGGATCAAACAATTTTATTATATTCTTTCCATCTCTATCGTTCTCTCTCTCTCTTTGTGTGTCTCTCTCTCTCTTTGTGTCTCTCTCTCTGTTTGTATGACAGTAAATAAAATAAATAAAATAAATAAATAAATTTTATCAAAACATAAAACAAATGAAATGGCAAAATGTGTTGAATGGCTTGGCAACCATAATCAAAATAATTTTCACAATTTAGAATTTAGTTTTGAAAAATAAAATTAAGCTAAAATCCGGTGAGAAAACCCCATATAAAAACAAAAATCTAAATAAATAAATAGAGATTAACTCAATTAATTCATCATCATCTTTTATCAATAAAAGGGATGATTGAACATAGACGTACACACAGACACACACAGACACAAAAACCTAGGCATTGATATGATGGTGGAATTTATAAACCTTTACACCTGTGAAATAATTCTATTGGAGAATGGGAATGACATGAAATATAGAAAATATTTAGATACAAAAAAATACAACAATAAAAAATATATAAGATAATTATTAAAGATTTAAGAAAACGGACAGATTTTCATTAAAATTTCAAATTAAATAATTAAATTAAATAATAACAAATTTTTACCTCAGAGAAAGTAAAAATAGAAAAACATGGGATGAATATTTTACCATACACAGAAAATTAAGATCAAAACTGAATTAAATGAAAAAAAATAATAAGTAATTCAAAATTCACTATTATTAAATTTCTTAATATTTATCAATTAAGAAATAAGTAGACACACATTTAACTAGACACAAGTAATATGGCAATTATATTATACGCTATGGTTACATTAAAACAAAATATAATATAAAAATCTTTAAGATATTATTTTAAGTGTAATAATAAAGATCACAATCAATTAAAACAAAAAAAAATTATATATAAATTTTATTAATTAATCTGCCAGCCACTTAATTATTTTATAATAAAATATTGTGCTACCATTAGAGAAAGGAGTCAGCGACTGATAGAGAGAGAGAGAGAGAGAGAGACAGTGTAACTTGAATTTAGAGATGGAGGCGCCTATTTATATTGTTTTTTTTTTGCTCTGTTACAATAATCTCATCCTTTTTACTATTTTCTCTATCACATTTTTCTTCTCTTTTCTTTTTACTCTTTTTTATATAAAATGATTAGAAATTATACCATATATTATATCAATTTAACTTGAAACAGAAATTCTCTCTCTTTCTCTGTTTACCACTCCTATACTCTTTTTATAGAAGAGAATAAGAAGAACATTTTTTTTTATTTAACGCTTATTTTTGTATTAAAAAAGGAACAAAAAGAAAAACAGTAAAAAAAAAGTTCTACGTTTTGTCATTATTTGTATATTATAAGAAGAAGAAGAAGTAGAAGTAGAAGAAGAAGAAGACAATGATGATGATGATGATGATGAAGAAGAAGAAGAAGGCTACAAATTCATCTATCTTCATTGAATTTATCTTTTATAAATTGATTTCAGTAAAAAGGAAAAAAAAAAGTTCTTTCTTCTTTTTTTTTTTTCATTTCCATTGTTCCCGGTCTATCAAATGAAAAAAGAGTTTTCATTCGTTTTTTCTTTTTTTTTTTTTTTTTGTGAAATGAATGAAAATTAAATACAACAAAAAAAAAAGAAAGTGTGTTTTCTATTATTTATAATAGGGTGGAAGGAGGCGGCGCACTTTTGGTTACCGTTTTTTTATTTATTTCTTTCTTTTTAATAAATTTCCAAAAAAAAAAAAGACAAGAAATCCTTTATAAAATACTGAACTGAAATTAAAAAATTGCTATTTTCTTTTTCTGTTACAAACTCTGATGATAAAATTTTTTTTTTCTGTTGTTGTCGGTTGTTGTTGTCGTTGTTATTATTATTTTGAGTCGTTTCTTCTTTGTATTTTTTTTGTCTTTTTTTTTGAATGCCTTTATAATCTGTCTCCTCTCAAATAGATAATAAAAGATTTTCCTGTTGTTAAAAGAGAGATCTTGTTATTATTCTTATTGTCGTATAAATGTTGTTTTTGTTGTTGTTTTTTATTTTTCTTTCCTTTTCAAACAAATGTAACAATATAGACACAAATTAAATCAAATACAAATGATTCCTGTGAGTACGAACATATTAAAATAAACCTTTAAATTATATAAGTTTTCTTCTACCATTTTCTTTACATAAACGAACATACTTACAAACACAGATACAAAAATACAAATATAGAGACATCCATACAGCCATAGAGAAATATATATACTGGCACAAAAACATAAATAAAAACTTACATATGTATAGACATATAGTCTTACATATAGGCAGTCATACAAAGAGACATACAGACAGACATATAACCATAAATACAGGCAGACAATGTGACAGAGAGACATACATGTTTTATATAATGCAAAAAAACCTCCTAATATACCAATAAGTAATAGAAAAACTAAACAGCCCCTTTCACTTCTTATAAACAATATGGGGGAAAAAAAGGGATTTAAATAAATGACGTGACATGAGAGCGGAGCATCTTATAGTGATAAAATTTTGTAATGTAAATTAGATTCATAATATTAAACCCAAAAATGTTTAGTTTTAGTAATTTAATTAAAAAGTAAACTAAAGAAAACAAAAAAAAAAACGAAAGTAAACCAGAAGAGGAACAAGAAGAAACAGAAGAAGATGATGGAGTAAAGAAGGTAATTCAACGTTACTTGTATGCGTATGTTTATATAAAGATAATTGTTGTTGGGTATTTAACGTGCCTGTAGGTATATCCAACCAATTTTGTTTTTAACGTAAACATTGAATCTTATTATAATGGAATCTCAACTATTTATTTATTTCTACCACATAGGTATTTGAGGTCATAAAATAAGTAAATTGTATTACCACAACTGTATACAGGTGAAATTTTATTTAAATTTAAAAAGACAATATAAGAAATGAAAATCTTTTTCATAGACAAATTTAATTTTAAATGATTATACAATTCTGTGTGAAGAATTATGTAAGACGACATTATTATTAAAAGATTGGGAGGGTTAGTAGGGTTGGTTGGTAATTTGATACGTATATTAAATTACACAATCAAGGATTAATCTATAAATAATGTTTCATTCACATTATTATTATTTTTTGTGGAAACCTTTAATATTCTTTTATTCATTTTTTTTTCTCTTCTTCTTTTAATTTCTTTTTTCCATTTTTTTTTTTTTTTCATTATTAAAAATTCTTTCATCAACGCAACACAAAAGATTCCCTCCCATTTGATTACACATTTTATTATTCAATAATTATTTTTATACACAATTCATTTTTAATTTTTTATAATTTATTAATCTTTCTCTTTGTCTTTGTCTATGTCTTTTTTTGTATCATTTTCCGTTTTTTTTTGTTTTCTTTTTAATTTTAGACTCTTTATTTAAGAATATTTTTAATTTTAACTTTTTTTGATCTAAAAATAAATGGAGAAAATTTAATTTAAATCACCTCTTTTATTGTAACAATAATTTGTGTGTGTGTGTTTTTTTTTTGTATATTAGGGTTGGGGGTGAAAGAAGTGACTTATTGATTTTAATTTCTTATAGGACGAGTAGAACATCAAAGTTTCGAAGGATTTTTTTTTTTTTGTGTTATTTAAAAATTAAATTTTAATTTCAATATTCAAAGAATATTGTTTAATTTATGAATAGACTACTAATAGTAACCAACAATTTTATATTTAAAGTACAAACTTTGTACACGCCCTAAAATGTGTTTTACTTAAAATTAAAATTAAACAAAACCTTTATATTTTGACCAGACGTTACTGAGAGTGAAAATTTTTGAATCCCACATAAACCGACCATACTCGATAAAAAAAATGATTTAAATTATGACCAACCTTCATATATTGACCAGTGTTTCATATTTAAATTAAAAAACCTTTATAAAGTGGTCATGCTTAACACAAAATTATGATAAACGTCATATGCGGTAGAAATTGTTTAACTGGAAATATTTGAAATCTTCATAAATCAAACGAACTATATTATTTAAAATTATGAGAAAACCTTTATATATTGACCAAACTTATATATATATATATGTAAATAGAAATCTGGAAAAAGAGTTGGGGCTTTTATAGAAAAGTTAACAAATGGGAAATTTTGACAATCGTTCAATTTATAAAGGTTTCCCAAATGACAGAAGGTGATCACGATTGATTAAAAATTTTATGATATCTCAAGTCAAACATCCATTAATTATGGTCAGTATAAACAGACGTGTAATTAATCAATATTATTGAAAATTTAATAAGAAAATTTGTTTGGAAAAATTCTATAATTTATGATGAACTCTGTTTAAAGTGGTTAAATAATGGGGAAAAAAATATCCCATTTTCCTCGTCTAAAAACAAACAGAAAAAATTGTGGAATTCTGATTTTATGAGATTACATTTTTTTTTTTTTTGAGAATATAATTAAATTAGAAAATTTATCCGTATCTCTCTCTCTCTCTCTGTATATATATAATGCACTCATTGTCTGTTAGAGAGAGAGAAAAAAAATCGTTATTTTCTCAATGTGAGAAACTTTTCATAAAAATAAAATTTCATCTCTTGGAGGTCACCTTTATTTAGTAATATTAAAGGAAAAGAAGTTTAAGTACCTGTCTTATCTTTTTTATTTTTCTTCATCTTCATCTTCTTCCTTTTTCTTTAGAGACAAACATGACTAAAATCAATCAACATAAAAAAATAAAAAGAAGAAGAGGATAAAGAAGGAACAAATTCTAATTTAATAACATTTTATTGACAGTTTTTATAAAGTTTAAGAATTTTCTTCTATTTTTCTTTCTTTTTTTCTCGTTTTTCTTCTTCCTTTTGAAAATTCATATTTAAATTCTAGTCTCACATCTGTCTTCAAATAGGAAAAGAAGAAGAAGAAGAAGAAGAGGAAAATCTTTCTTTGGTGTTTAAAACCCAAAAATGTATAAAAATATGTTTACTATTCTGTATGTGTGGGTGTGTGTGTGTGTATATGTTTGTGTGGTTAACTATGTAACTATGTGTATGGTGGTGTGTATTTAGCAAATATTATGCATGTATTTGTGTACGTGGATACGACATAAATTTGTGTTATATAAACTGACGCTTGTGAAAAATCTACTACTACAACTCCCTACTATTACTACACTACTATTACTACTACAACAACAACCTACACTACTACATATAACATAATATACAGCGAGTATTTTTTTCATCTCCTCCTATGGAAAATTCAATTAGAGTTCAGTATCAGAAAAAAAAATAGAAGAAAAATAAAAACGAAGAAGAAGAAGAAGAAGAAGTAGAAAAAGGATATTTTCTTGTTTTTTTTTTTCTTTGCTTATAAAGTAAAGTAAAGTGGGCAATGATATTTGTAACAGTAAGTTTATTATTTCTAGTGAAAGAAAGGGGTTTTTGTTGGGTGGTTATTTTTTTATATTCTTGACGAGGGAGTTTGGGAGTAAAAGGGGTGACAAGAGTGTCCGACTACAAATTTATGACTTTATATCTAGATTTTGTTATTTTTTTTTTCTTTTTCAATCGACGTAATATGATTTGAAAATCCAAATTTTCTTGTTTGATTTTGAATACAGTGGGGGTGGTGGTGGCAAAAAATAAAAAGAAATCCGATGATGATGGGCTATAGGGAGTATTAAAAGGGATAGTACAAGTGAGACTTTGAATGTGTACAAGATAGAGAGAGAGAGAGAGAGGGAGGGAGAAACATTAAATAAATGAAAATAATTTAATTTAATATTATTTCGATGATCGTATATTTTGACTTTATATTAAATATTCGATTGACATTATTGAAGCTTTAATCTAAATTTAAGTGATTCTTCTTCTTTCTTTTTTTTTGTTGTTGTCTGTGTTTTTTGAACATCATTTTTTTTTTCTTCTTCTTTGATTTTTTTTTCTTTGTTTTTTTTTTTAATAATTTCAGAGAAATATCTTTTTCATTTAACATTGAATCAAAAAGCTCAGCTTATTTATTATTAAAATACTCTAAAAAATATAAAGCTATGTAAAGAATTTGAATGTATTTAGTTAGGATGAAAGAATGTTTGAAGACAGTTCCGTACTAAATTCATAGAAATTCCTTAATGTTTAATATTAAATGTATCCTAGGGTGGGGGAGGTGGGGACAGAATAATCTTTCTAAGTGAAAGGAGAATTGTCATTTAGCCACTGAGAAATTTTCTATATAGAATCAGAAATTCGATTATATTCCTGGATCAATACCATTAATTTGTACTATGAACTGTTGGTAAATTGAGGTCACAACATCAACTACATATGATGATGACGTGTAAACAGAGAAAATGATTTAATAAAATGTGAAATTTATTTTATTATTCATCATCAGTTTATAAAATTTTTAAACCAAAAAAAAAAAAAACTTTAACTTTTATTTTTCATTTGTTTTAATTAATTTAATAATTAAAAAAAATATTCAAAAATAAAAGCAGAAACAAAAATATTTAACTTTATTCACAATACACATTCCACAGTGGTAAAGTTTTTCATTTTTTATTGTGTGTTCATTTTTTACCGCTCTTTGTGATAAATCTGAAAATATGTTTGAAAAATTGTTTTCATAAAAGTAAACATTTTTCTTTCGTTTTTTATTAATGTTTTTCACTCACTCTGTCTCTATCTCTCTCTCACACACACACACACTCTCACACTCTATTTTTTTCTTTAGTATTTTGTATTCAACTTTTTATCAAGATAAAGATGGCATTGATCTAATTCTAATCCAAAAAGAGAATAAGAAGAAGAAGGCAAAAAAAAAACAAGTAGAATAAGAAGAAAAACATGAAAAGAAAAGAAAAAGAATGAAAAGAATTAGAGTAAAAAAAGAAAATCTGTTTTAAAACTCAAATAATAAAAATTATCACTAAATTTTCATATTTTTTTTCTTCTTCTTCTTCTTATTTTTTTTTTTTAAATAAATAAATGAAACTTTTTTTTTCTTCTTCTTTCTTTCACTTCTCTTGTTATTCTTCTTCTTCTTCTTCTTCTTTATTCTGCGAAATTTTTATTAAAAAAAAAAAAAAAACAGAAACATCAACTAAAGAGCTTTCATATTTTTCCTCATCTTCGTCGTCGTCCTCTTGAAATATTTTTCTTCTTTTTTAGAAAAAAAAAAAAAAATGAATTGTTTTTCATTTTTTTTTTGCTGTATTTTTTTTTTTATTTTCATTTTTTTTTTGTTTTTATAAAAAGCTTTAAAAAAGTTTATCTTATCTTTTTCTGTCTCCTTTTTTATTTTATTTTTATTATTTTATTTTTTTTTTGTTTCTTTTTCTTTTTCTTGACTTGTTTCTATTTATCTAACTTAAATATGTATATAAAGACGAGAGTATAAAGAAAATAAATAACACAAAAAAAAAAAGGAAAAATTTGACAAGGACCAAAAAAAAAAAATGTTGTAAGAAAAATTGTTTTTCATCAGAAAAATTGTTTTTCATCAGAAAAATAAATAAATAAATAATTTAGAGAAAGAAAGAGAGAGAGAGAGAATATTTTTCTCCTTTCTAGAAGGAAATTACATAAATTAAAATTAAACAAATAATCAGAGAAAAAATATTTTAATAATAATCCTCTCACCCACCCCCCACCTTATATTTTTGTTTCGTTTTTTTTTTTGATAAAAAGCTTTTTAAGCTGAATTTCGCACGTGTATGAAAAAAAAAACAACATTTTGTCGCATCATTTTCATTTTGGTTTAATCAAAGACAACTTTTCGTTTTTTAAACAGTGAAAGACATCACTTTGATACTTTTGGTTTGACGGGATCAGACACGTGCTGAGAAAATTCGAATAACTAAAATTTGTTAAAGCTAATTAATGATTGGCTGCTTAGAGAATGGCTCGTGAAATACGCGAGAAATTCTAAAGTCGTAAAATTTGAATTTACAAAAAAAAATGAATTGTCTCGATTAAATTATTAAAATTGTTTTTTTTTTCTTATGTTAGAATTATGCGAAATTCAAATCACAGAAATGGTTAGTTTATGGCGTCTACAAAAAAATATGTAAGAAGGAGAGAAAACACAATACAAGAGTAAGAAGAAATAAAAATCTGCAAATGTATATTTTTTTTTCTTTAGAAATACGCGAATTAGCATAAAATACAAATACACACACACAGAGTTGTACTGACGCAAGTTAATTCCACTTAAGCTACTCCGATAAAGTTTCCTGGATTTTGCTAAAAGCACAAAAAAAAATAAATAAAATAAAATAAATTTCGAATTCAAATATTTATTTGTTGCTGAATTCTTCTTTTCTTTATTTTTTTTTTCTCAGCTAATCAGAAATTGTAATCGGATAGCGGTTTATATACCGTTGTTCCCAGAAACATCCTTAAATATTGTTAAAGATTAAAATTTTTCAGAAATATACGAAAGAAAATGTCTGTATCTATAGAGAGAGAGAGAGAGAGAGAGAGAGAGAGAGAGAGAGAGAGATATACCCATATTTTATGATACACAACAATCCGCTAATTATTGAGCATTAAGATATTATTGTCTGAAAATTTTATCCTTAAAAATCTTCTCTTTTGCCTCCACCCTTGTTTTTTCCCTTTTTCCCATCATTTGATTTTTTTTTATCTTAAGAATAAAATGTAGCTTTAGAGAGATTTTAAACATATTTTCTATGCGTAAAATTGAATAAGATCGATAGTCGAATATATTTTATTGTTGCTGTTGTTCTTGCTGTTATTATCAATTTTGTTGTTGTTTTTGTTACTATTGATGTTGTTGTCGTTGTTTCTGTTGTATTATTGTTTTCTAATATCTTTTTTCAAGATACATATACACTCACAAATATATATCTGCATACATACACAATCCAAAATAATAAAATTCTATATAGTATTAAATCTTAAAATGTTTCTTTTGTGGAATTTCAACAACAAGAACAACAACAAGAACAAAAACAAGAACAAAAACCAACAATAAAAACAATACAATTTGTTAGCTTTTCCGTTTTTCACCCATTCTTTTTTTCTCTTTCCACTACCCCTCAGACCCAACACACATTTTTAGTTAATATAATTATAAGTACTTTAGAAAACAAATCCTTTACAATTAAATTTGTAATTTTTTCTTTGTTTTTTTAAAAAAAGGAAAATTAGAAGAAAAAAACAGTAAGAAAGAAAATGGGAATAAATCGTATAAACGGCAAAGAAGAAGCAGCAAAGCACAGCAGAGAAAAAAAGATCTCAGCAGGGTGTTATTGTTGTTGTTGTTGTTATTGTTGTTATTGTTGTATAATGCGGTGTTAGGTGAGGACGGAAGGTGGTTAAAAAATAAAAAAAGTGAGATGGGTACACGGTAAAAAAAAGAGAGAAAGAGAATTGAAGATCTAACTAAATTTCTGCCTCAAAAGTAAATAAATGATTGAATTAAGCAATGACCTTTAAAATGAAAAAAAAAAAATTAAATAAATAAAATTAAAAGAAATAACACAAAAGTAAAAAATATAAATTAGAAACGACGAAACACAGAAAAGGTGTGTGAATCTATAATGCTGTGTGTTTTCTCTCTTTCTGTATGTGTGTGTATGTTTGTGTGTGCATTTTGACCCGGTATATTTTTCTAGATTCTAGAATATACCTTTTTTTCTACCATCATTTATTTTCTTGTTGTTATTGTTGTTATTGTAATAGTAACGTGTGTATTGAATATCCTCGTAAGAAAAAGAATAAAAAGAAAAAGAGGAGGGGTGAAGAAGAAAATCTTCATATAAAAGATTAAATAATTAAAATCATTCCCCTTTATTATTGAAAGTGTTTTATGTTTCAAAAGAAATGGCGCAATTTATTTAAAATGAAAAAAACGGACAAATAAAAATTGAAGTACATTTGTTTTCTTTTTGTACACTTTTTATTATTAGCTGTTGTTGTTGTTGTTGTTGTTGTTGTTGTTGTTGTTGTTGTTGTTATTATTAAAATATCATTAAAAATATTATTCGACACATCACAAAACACGGGGACAAAAAGACATTAAAGGAAAGAGAGAGAGAGAGAGATATTAAAAAGAGAGATAGAATAAAAAAAAAGCACAGAAAATAATAAAATGAAAAGAACACAAAAAAAGAGCATAAAACAAAAATTATATGTGTTTTTCTATATTATTGTTAATTTTTCAATAATAATCGATAAATTATAGGTGAACAAAAAAAAAAACACAACAAAATAATAGAAAATTTTACAAAAGGAAAAGGTATAAAAGAAAAACAAAAAAAAATTGTTATTTTGTTCATGGTGATTTTTTTTTTTTTGTTACATTCTTTTCTTCTTTATATTCTCATCCTCTCTGAAACCACCACAATCTTCTTCTTACTTATCGAAAAAAAAAACCATCACTTCTTCTTCTTCTTCTTATTCTTTTTTCTGTAACATCGATCAAAAGAAAAATAACAACAATATAACGAACAACAATAGTAACAACAGCAACAATACAAAAGTATAACAAAATGAGAAAATAAATAAATAAATAAAAAAAAAAAAAAAAATTATGAAATCGATGGAAATTTTCAAATGTTTTTTTCTCTCTGTCTCTGTCTTTGTCTCTTTCTCTGTCTCTCACACTTTCTGTTTCTTTCGAGGGTGAATAATAGACTAAATTGTGTATATTATTTATGTATTTTTATCAATAATAAAATTAAATAAATTTTTTGAATTCTTTTTTAAAAAATTATTTTTCCGTTTTCATATTTACGGTTTTTTTTTCGGTTTTTATCTCTTTCTCTTTCACTCACGCTTTTTGTTTCTCACTCTAGTTTTTTTTTTTTTACTATGCGGTATTTTTATTTGTTTTCGTATTTTATTTTAATTTAAAAAAAACAAACACACACACACACACAACAACAAAAACAATTTTTGTAAACGTTTTATCTTCTATATGAAAATATAAATAATGGAAAATCTCTTGAAAGAAAAGCGAGAAAGAAAGAAAAAAATCACATCATAATCAGAACAGAATTTATTTAAGTAAATTTTATTTTTATTTTTTATATCAATAAATATGTTATTGTTGCTAAATCTTTTTGTCAATAATTATTTTATTTGTGGAGAAAAAAAAATACAATATTTTATTCTACACGTTTTACATCTTCTTCTTCTTCTTCTACTTTTGTTCTTCTTTATTCTCCTTCCACTGTTTATGAATTGATATTTTTCAATTTTTATTTCTCAACCTCTCCTACTCTCTCGCTCTCTCCACACCATTCTCACACTCACTCATTTAACGTTTGCAACCCCACGCCGAATACTGAATTCTCATATTTAAAATTTGTTTTATTTAATTTTTCTTTTTTTTTTTTTGTAATTTTGAGTTTTGTATAAATTTATCGTGATAATTTCCTTTTATATAAATTTGAATTTGTAGCACACATCCTTTTTCATCATTTTCATTTTTCATTCGTTTTTGTATTTTTTATTATGTGTAAAAAGGGAAGGAGTTAACAAAAAAAAAAAAAGGTGTAAAAAATTTTAGTGTAAAAAAGTGTAAGAGAGAGAGAGAGAGAGAAAAAAAATAAACAGACGTAAAACATTGAATCAGAAATTGAATCGCAATTTCTATTTGTTTGAACAGAGAAAATATATAAATCCTTCTTTCATTCTTTCTTTCTTTTTGTTTTTGTTTTTGGTTTTTTTTTTTTTATAATAAATTCCAATATTTATTTTCCGATACAAGAAACGGAATTTTTTGGTTTATTTTTTGTTTTCTTGAATTTAAATAAATCGACACCTTAAAAAATACTTTTCACAAATTCTTCCATTTAAATGAATGAACAAATGAAAGTATTCTGTGGGTGTTTCAGTAAAATTTTGAAGAAAGATAATATTTTGGATATAATCGGGTTGATAATGATAAGACTTAAATTTTAAAACTATCCGGGATGTTATAGGAATATGAATATGTTGAAGAAGCGCCGGTGAAGGTTATATGGAGAAGGGTGAAGGATGAAGGAGGAGAACTTTTAAATAAATATTTTGCCATTTGTTTGTTTTGCGGCAAATGAAAATAAAGAAATGATGAAAAATTATTTATAAAAAAAGTGAAAAAAAAAATAATTTATAAAATTACAAAAACAACAATAAAAATATTTAAATTAATTTAATTAATTGTGAAAAACTTACGTAAAATGTTTATTGTCTTTTTTCTTCAATATTGTTTTTTTCTTTTTTCTTTCGGTTTCGGATTTTGTGTCGTTGTGTGCTTTTGGTGCCTTTTTTATTTCTTTTTTTCTTCGTTAATTATTGCGTGAACTTTTTCATTTTTGCTTATATCCGCAAACAACAACAATAAAAAAACAATTTTTCTATGAAAATATTTTGGATTTTCTTCATCAAAAAAAAAAAAAAACAGAAGAAAATCAACAAAAGATTAAAAATTTGTTTCTTCCTTTTTCTTTTATTTATTATTTTTTTCTTTTCCTTTTCCAAAACCAAAGAAAAAGATAAATTCCAGGAAAAAGGATCAAATGTTTGTAAATTGATTTAAATTTCAGAATTTGGAAAAAAAATTTAAAAAATTTAAAAAAGAGAAAGACAGAGAGAGAGAAAGAGAAAGAGAGTGGAAATGAACGTCGTGAAAATTTAAGGAGAAGAAAAAATGAAGAAACAAAAATCTACTAATCGGCTTTTCTTTTCTTTTCCTTTTTTCTTTTTTTGTTGAAAATATTTCGCACACTTTGATTTTACAAATTTTATTTATAATTTATTATGTAATCCTTGTACAAAAAAAAAAGTATTCCTTTCTACGTTATTTTTTTTTTCTTTTCTCTCCCATCATTTTCCTTTCTTTTCAATTCCTTTTCCTATTTTCCTTCTTTTTTTTCTTCAAACGAATCAAGAAAAAAGAAAAATACAAAAAAAAAAGAAAAGCAAAACGGAAAAAACGAAAACAAATTTCCTATTTTTCCTTTTCTTCTTCTTTCTTTAGAAATACTTTTTTTTTTTCTTTATCAAAAATACGAACGATAACGATTCCTTTAAATAAATTCTATTATTTTATTTTTAGGAACTTTTTTTTTTTTTTATGTTTTGTTCCTACATCCTCACACCCGCAAGCAACGTTGGGATATTTGTGAAGGTGAAATTTCTCCCACAAAAACAAAAAAAAAACAAAAAAAAATTGAGAAAACATAAAAAAACAATAAAAACAAAAAGTAAACCTGAAGTAAAATCAAATCCTTTATCTTTCCTTATTAACTTTTTTTCTGTTGTTTCATTTCGGTTTTCTTTTTCTTACTTTTTTTTTTACGTAATTTTCATAATATTTCTTTCATTAATTTTCTCTTGTGAAAATTTGTATTAGAATTAGAGAGTTCATTAAAATTTGTTTATTTTATTTTATTGTATTTTTTTTTTTTTTCGTTTAAAAAATTTAAATAAAGAAAATTTGAAAAAAAAAATTATAAATAATAAAAAAATTAAATTAAATTAAATTAAATTATAAAATAAATAAATAAATAATAAAACAAAAAAATTGACAACAAAAACAAAAACTTTTAATTAAAATTTTTTTAATTTTATTTTTTTTTTATTTTCTTTAGTTTTTTTTTTATTTAGCCGGTTTTTCTTATTTAATTTATTTAATTAATTTAATTTAAAAATATTTTTTATTTACACATTAAAATTTTCCCATTTTACTTTTTCTTCTTTTTTTTTCTTTTCTTTTTTGCAAAATGCAAAATAGAATTTGTACAAAAAATCAAAATAAAAAACAATAACGTAGGCAGAAGGTGCACACACTACGTTTTCTTGTCTACTGGAAAACTATCCTGGTCGAAATAAATTTTCCAGAGGAAAATTTTCTATACACACACACACATGTACAGAGAATATAAATACACTGATAGGCATACATAAATATTTCTCTTGTTGTTTTGTGGTATTGGTTTTTAGTGGTGAGAGAGTGAGATAGAGAGAAGGAGTAACCAAAAAAAAAATACTAATACAATCTAAATCAATTTGTATAAATTTTATATTTGTATTGGTTTGAAAATAAATATGTATGTGTGTTTAATACGATTTTCTATTTATTTGCAAATTGTAAACATACGCACACATTTATATATATGCACACATGCAGACACCATTTTTAATGTATTCTGTAAAAAGGGGAAAAATATCCAGACACACTTAACACAAACATAAGATTTTATTTGCATATACATATTTATCCTTACACACATTTACACATATTTTACCATCATGATATTGAATACAGTTACAGATTATGCACAGTGGAAAACAAGGATTTTTTTCCTCTAATGTTGTTTTTCTTTTTTCTCTGTTTTCTTTTCGTTTTTCTTTTTTCCATTCTCTGTGTGTGTGTGTCTTTTTTTTATCAAAATAAAAGAAATACGAATAATTTTCATTATTCTTATAGTTCAAGGTCCCTGATACTTTTTTTCTTCTTTTTTGTAACTTTAACAAATTGCGATTGCCCTTTTTTTTCTTGTTCTTCTTTATTTTATATTCTCTATTTTTCTTCTATCCCTTTTTCCCTTTTTCTTTTTCATTTTTCTCTATCCCGAAACTCTTAGGGGAATGAACTAAATGAATCATATATAATACTGATTCGTATCCTTTCTAGAGCTTTATAAATTAGGAGAAAAAAGAAGACAAACGAAAAAAAACGAGAAAAAAAAGAAGAAGAAAAAAGACGAGAAGAAAATCTTTTAAACTTAAATAAACAAATTTTATACTTGGAAAAACTGTTTACAAATTATCGGACCGATTTTCAACATTCTTCGTTTGTTTTTTTTTTTGTTTTTGTTTTTTTGTATAAATCAGGCGTCTACACAATTTTAAGCACACATACATACGCATAAAAAGGGGCGCTTTTAAATCATTATTTATTATTATTATTCTGGATCTATGAAAAGTATGGAATTATTATAATTTTTTCGACAAATTCATTCTTTTTTTTTGTCTGTTTATATTATGTACTTTATAAATGATAACTAATAATAACTAATAAACTTTTTACAATAAATATTTAAGAAGAAAAATATTATTTATAATATTTGACAAAATTATTGTTTCCATAATAATTTCTATGTGTGTATTTATCTCTGCAAGTGCAAATGTGTGTGTGTGCGCGTGTGTGTGTAAAATTGTAAATGTATGGACTTTTTTTTTTCATCTATCAAATCATTGACCTGTAATTATTTTAGCACATTACAATAAGTATATGGGTGAGAGATTGAAAAGGTTTTAGGGTGGTAAAAGAACAAAACACTATTCCACGATTTAATTTTTTTTTATACAAAAGCGTTGTCTAAAAAAAAGTACCAAGTAAATGATCGTTGTGTATATAAAAGAATATGGATGTTTTAACATGAAAAAAAAAACAAGGAAAAATAAAGAGAAAAAAAGTAAAAATAATAAAGGCTGGATTTTTCAGATACCTGAGAAAAAATATAACCTAGGTATAAATATAAAAACTACAGGAGACATTTTAAAAATTACTTAGTGAGGGTTTGAACTTCAACTGTTGAGGTCGGTCGTTTGATGTCTGAATTCAAATGGCAAGAGCTTTTATTATTTATTTTATTTAGCAAAACAAACATTAATTTTTTTATTATATATTTCTAGATGAAATCAATTATTATTTATTCAACCACAAAAATTACGTACCTATATTTAATAACGGCTGATTACGGATTAAAATTTATATCAGACGGTTTTGTGATGACAAAAATAATATGCTAAAATACTTAATTAAATGTTATTTTTTTCTTCTTTTTTGTTTTTGACTCATATCAAAATTATGATTTATTTGTTTAAAAGATCTACGAACTAATTACCTATAATGTTTTTGAAAATTTTTAGTTTTTTATTTTACACGACCTTGTTTAAAATTCGTGTTTTGCACTTGTTTATATTATAATTTTTGTCGTCTTACCCAAATAAAATAATCAAAATATCCAACAAATATTTAATTAATTAATAATTGTTAATAATATAATAATTGTTTGTTAATAATTTTGATAATATAATAATTGTTTGTTAATAATTTTGATATTTTACATAATATATGTCGACGAACTTTACTGGTTCTGTTCTCAACTAATTTTGTGAAATGGAATAAAAGCTTTTTTTAAAAACTGATTTTAATCATTAAACTCAAATTGTTCACATATTTCATAATTACAAAAGCTTCTATGCAAGTTCACACAAATCGGTTTGAGCAAAATCAATTATTCGAATTTTGAAATGTTAAAAAATGCATATTAAATTATATTACTTGAATTTGGACTTTCAATAATTCAATCTGGCAATAATTTGAAAATGTTGAGATATTATTGTTATTCTTTTAGAGTTCAAGGTACGCTTTTTTTTCAGTTCAGTCTTCAATGCAATGCAACGCCATTTTGAATAATTAGTACAGCTGATTTCCATTCATGGCTGTGTGAAAGCATTTTTCTCGAATTTAATAATATATTGAAGAAAAACTTACAATTTTTTATTAAAAAATAAAATATTGTATATGAGTTTAAGTTTTTATGTTTCTAAAGAATAAATATAAATACATTCCATTTTGTGATTACGAACATAATAATAAAACTTTCAATAAATTCGCATTATTGTTATTATTATTATCCATTAATTGGATTTCCAATTAAACAAGTATTAATTGCTTTTAAGCCAATTCTAGAATAGATTTTGTTTAGTTTAATTTTAATTTAGTAAAAATAAAAAGCCGACAAACAGAATTTTAATTTCTAAAATTCAAAATGGATGAAATTAAGACAAATATTTCAAAAATTTTCGAACAGTTTTCTGAGGCAGACACAGTTAATACAATCTCAAAACGTTTAAGTTTTGATTGTTTGGATGAATCATTTCTGTCAAGTAAGTTTATAAAAATATAATATTTGATGTAATTTGTTTTATAAAAATGAATTTTTCTAGGTCCCAATCCGAAAAGACGTAAAGACTCATTAGACCTCGAATCAAATCCAACTAAAAAAAATAAAAATGAAGCTACTGATTCTAACATCAGCATTAATTCATCATCGACAATATCAAGTCCATGGGAAGCAAGACGTACCAAAGCAGATTTGATTGAAGCAAAATCAAGAGTTTGTTTTTTTCCTTCTTTATTGATTAATTTTCGATGTTTTGTAATTACTTATTTATTTTAGATTACTCAACTGAAACAAGAATTAAAACATCAGAATACGGTTAAAATTAAAACTGAATTATTATATACGACGAAAGTTGATTCATTACAAAAACAAGTTGATTATAGTACATCAAAAATAGTTGATTTGGAAAAACATTTAAGTACAATTCGTAAAAGAGAAGGAACTGTACGTGAGGAGTTAAATAAAGTAAAATTTTCAAAAACAAACATTTTAATAGATTTTGTTTAGTAATATTGAAGAAATTTTAGGTTAAAAATCAATTGAATGTGCAGAAGGTATCATTTGAAGAACGTCTTCATGAATTACAAAAAATTAACAGTGAATTAAATGAAGAATTTCAAGATACACAAAATGAATTACAGAAAACCATAAACAGCTTACAACGTAAAAATGCAGAACTAAATGAAAATTTGAAAATGGCACAAGAAGAAAGTGACACATTACAAAATATAAATTTTTCATTACAAGACAAAGCTGATAGTCATGATATGCTTGAGAAGGAATTGGAAATTGAAAAACAAAAATTAGGTACTGCCATTTCACAAGTTAAATATTTAGAATATGAAATCGCTAGTTATGAAGAATGGAAAGATATGTCAAAGGTTTGATTCTTTTTAAAAGTATTCAATTATTATTCTTAATTTCTGAAAAAATTCTGTTTATTTAACAGGCTTCACTCACGCGATTAACAAATATGTCTGAGCTTGAAAAAGAAGTAGTTCGTTTAAGACAGGAAACAAAGAATTTACGTGATTCTGTTGGAAATAAATTAATATTAGAGGAACAAGTATTTGATTTATCAACAAGATTAGAAAAATACGAAAAGAATAATACAGATTTTGTTGCAATAAAAGTAAGAGCAATTTTATATAAATAAATTATTAAAAATATTTATTTTTCAACGTTTTTAAAGGTTCAATTGTCAACAATAGAACAAGAATTAAAAGAATGGAAATCGGTTGCATATGATCATTGTAATCCAAATACACATATAACACCAATGTGTTTACGTTCAAGGCTTGAACAACTTTTGCAAAAAGATTTAATTTTATCAAGTGAAAAAACAAATGCAAAAAGTTTGAAAAAAAATATGTCAGAACAGTTACAAGAAAGTAAAACGGTAACTTCTTTTTTATATTAATTATTTATTATTTTTTAATAATTCTAATAATTTTTACAGCAAATAGATATTTATACAAAAAGTAATGCTGATTTAAAAATAATACTTAAACGTCATCAAAATATAATTCATAAAATTCAAAAGAAATTATTAATTGTTGCTGGCGAAAGAGATTGCTTTAAGCGTCTTTTAGATAATTATGAAAAAGATTTAACCAGTAAGTACAAAAATATATTATTCGTTTATGATTTAATTTCAATTTGACTGAATTTTTAACAATTTATTCATATTCGTCTTTTAAAACGTATATTCAATTTTAAAATTACAGTTACTGCAGCAGTATCCCAAAATAGCCCCGAATCACAATTACGTATGCGTATTGATATGCTGGAAAAAACCGTGTCTGGATATAAAGAAATGTGTGCTAATTTGGAGAAAGAAATTCAATCATCTAAAGATTTCCCAGAAATTAGTAAAATTAATAAAATGTTTACATTTATTAAATATTTATTAAAATATCCTATTTTCAGATATTGACACAATTAATAATGACAATTATGAAAAATTAAGAAAAGAATTAGAAGTTATACGTATTGAGAATGAACGCCTTAAAAGGCGTAAAGATGAATTAGAATTAGAATTAGAACATCGCAGTTTAAGAGGAGACTTTAATGTCAATAAATTTAAAGTTCTACATTTTTCCTCAAATCCTACAGATGAGGCCCACGAAAAATATAAAAATGAAGTTGAAAAATTACAAGTTGAGGTTTGTCTATTTATTTTTGACTTCAATTGAATAAAATATTTCTTTTCTTTAAATCTATTTATAAATATTTTTTTTTTATTAGATTGAAAAATTAAAACGACGAAACCGTAAATTAGAAGAACGCGAACAAGAAATGACAATGAAATTTAATGAATCAAATATAACAATAAATGTACAAGAAGTGAATAATTTACGTACTCAATTGCAATCATTAGAATCAAAAAATCAGCATCTTAAAGAAATTTATAAGGCTGCTAGTCAAGAATTTCGTGAAGTTTGTTATATGCTGTTTGGTTATCGTGTTGATAGAACTGTTAACACTAATTATAGGTATTTCTTGTTGTATTTTATTAGATTATTTTATTACATTATCTTGTTATTTAAGGATTTCAAGTATGTATGCAGAAAATGAGGATGACTATTTAAATTTTCGTTTAAATGAGTCTGGTGTATTGGATATGCTTGAAACAGGATATTCTTCATCTTTAGCTGATATGATGCGGAATCATTTGGTTACACATAATTCATTACCAGCATTTTTAAGTGCGCTCACATTAGAACTATTTAATAGATCAACAGTGACAAATTAAATAAACAAAACAAAAACAAAAAAAAATTATACCAAAATAATGTAGCATTTCTTCTTTTTTTTCTAATCAAATAAACAAAAATATATGAAGTAATAAGAGGGTTTTTTTAAATTTAAATTTTATCATCTTAAATTAATGAATACATTATATTATTTATACAGGAAATAGGATATGATTGTCTGTAGATGTGTATTTATTACATTAAAAATTGATAATAAATGAATAAATTATTCGTAAAATATATATGTACAGTACAAAAATTCATTACAACTTACATCCATTCTGAATAGAACCATAATTAAACAATATATTTTTAAAAAAAAAATTAATTAAACCAATAAACGAGAAAAATTAAAAACTTAAATATAAATTAATAATATTAAACTTCCTAATTACTGTTTAAAATTCAAAGCAAATTTCATAACTACTTTAGTAAACATTTAAAAACACAATACACAATAAATAAACTAATTCCTTCCAATTTATAGTAACAACAACAACAAAAAACTAAAGAAAAACAATACCGAACGCATATTTTTTTTCACTTTATTTTCCGAACGCGTATGCCACAGCGAAATATCAATATGAGTTGGCTTCATGAATTATCTTTAATTCAAATTTGAAGTTTAATGTTGTTCACCTTCATGTAAAGCTATTTTTTAAATGAAAAGAAATAATTTTTACGACTTTATATTGAAGATGTTTATTAATTTAATTTGTAATTATGATACAAAAATGATAAATGATAATAGGAAATGAAAAATAGCGCCAAAATGATTTCATCCATTTTTAATTTTGACAGAATTGCAAAAACAAAAACGATTTTCGCGGCTTTTGCAATCACTTCAGTTTATGATTTTAACCTGTGAGGTTGTTAACTTATAGTTTGATTTTATAATTAATTTGTGCTCGTTATACTACTTTTATAAAAATGTTTGCTGTAAATGAAAATGTTGTTGGAAAAGAAAATATTGCCGAAAATTTGGAAAAGTTCACCATTAAAGTAAGTAGATAACCTAAAGTTCTTGAATTCTTAATCCACATAAAATTGAATATTATGAATTTCTAATAACTACTTCTTTGTTCGTCATCATTTTAGAGTCCACGTAAAGTTTTGGTCGAAAATATTAATAATATTAATAATGTAAATGGTAATGAAGACCTGAAAACAACTGCTGTTTCAAATAAGTCAAATTCTTCAGAATTTAATCCAGAATTGGAACCACTTCTACGCGAAAATCCATCACGTTTTGTTATCTTTCCAATTCAGTACCATGATATTTGGCAAATGTATAAAAAGGTAAGAGTCATTGTGTTTTTCCCCGGTAAAATAAAAACTTTACTTATTTAGTTTACATATGGGATGATGTAATTTTTTAATGGAATTCTTTTTATTTTCAAGTTTACAAAACATTTTATGTTTAGATTCTTTATTTTTTTTATCAATTAAATAAACATTATTTTGTAAATATTTAAATTATAACAATAATAAATAATAATCGTTATCAATAACTAACATCAATAAAATAATATGATTAACATGAGCTTATCATTCTATTAGGCAATGGCATCATTCTGGGTAGCTGAAGAAGTTGACCTCTCAAAGGACATGTCAGATTGGGAAAATTTAAAACCCAGTGAGCGTCATTTTATATCACATGTATTAGCATTTTTTGCTGCGTCAGATGGTATTGTTAATGAGAATTTAGTTGAACGTTTCAGTCAAGAAGTTCAGGTTAAATTAATTACAAGTTTTTTTTTTTTTATGACGAGGCAATTAATTTTAAAATTTAATTTTAGATAACTGAAGCTCGTTGCTTTTATGGATTCCAAATAGCAATGGAAAATGTTCATTCAGAGATGTATTCTTTGTTAATTGATACATATATTCGTGATCCTAAAGAAAGAGATTTCTTATTTAATGCTGTTGAAACATTACCATGTGTTAAAAAGAAGGCTGATTGGGCACTTCAATGGATCTCTAGTCAATCAGCAAATTTTGGTGAAAGAATTATTGCATTTGCTGCTGTTGAAGGAATATTCTTTAGTGGAAGTTTTGCATCAATATTTTGGTTGAAGAAACGTGGTTTAATGCCTGGACTAACATTTTCAAATGAATTAATCTCACGTGATGAGGGTTTACATTGTGACTTTGCATGTTTAATGTTTAAACATTTAGTACAGAAACCAACAAAAGAACGTGTTATTGAAATAATACGTGAAGCTGTGACAATTGAACAAGAATTTTTAACAGACGCATTACCAGTTAATATGCTTGGAATGAATTGTGATTTAATGTCACAATATATTGAATTTGTTGCTGATCGTTTACTTAATGAATTGGGTGTTGAAAAGGTTTGTAACAAAATTTGCATAATTTATTTTTAATTGATTTTTAATGAAAAACTTTCTGCTCTTATTTAGATTTACAATACAAAAAATCCATTCAATTTTATGGAATTCATTTCATTAGAAGGTAAAACAAATTTCTTTGAGAAAAAAGTTGGTGAATATCAAAAATGTGGTGTTATGTCAAATCGCTTGGATAATGTTTTTACATTAGATGCTGATTTTTAATATTTTTACCAACTAAATTTACTGAATTATAGATACTACTTTTCTAAGAAAAAAAAAATGATAATCAAAAGATAGATAAATAGAAAAAAAACGGAAGTGATTTTGACGATAAATATTGAAGAGAGAATTTAAATTGATTCTCATTTGTTTTTCTACTCAATTTTTGTCTAATTTGTATTAGTATTTAAGAGAATATTTTATTATAATTGTATTTTATATGTTTAGACTAGAAGTTAACGACATCAAATCCAAATGGATAAATTTATATTCAAGCACTAAAAAATATTAATTATTTTCCAATTAATTGGGACTTTAAATATTTTCAAATGCCAATATTTTATTAATTTTTGTTTTCTTATTTAATTATTAATTGCTGGGATTAATATTCTAAGATTTTAATCGAATTTTTAAGTTTTGCTTTAATTCAATCATTCTTAACTGACTTGGAAAATATTCAAAATTAGAATAAATCTGGAATTTGTTCCAATTTTACTTACCTTAATTTGGTCTTCTACGATTTTGACGTTATCAATAACAAAAAAAGGTTAAAAAAAATGAGCCTTACGCGTTTTTAATAATTAATTTATGTTTGGGGAAAAACCAATAATTCTAATTCATATTTACTTTTAACTGTTTCGTGTTGTCTTCCAATGACCAATTATTTATTAACATAAAGGGAAATTCTACGAAAATTAATTAAAAATATTGTTGCTTTGTTTTTTTTTTTTCATTTTATAAACTGAAACATAATAAAAAAAATAAATCAATTGGAAAAATAAAATGCATTTTTTTTTCTGTTTGTCAATTTTCTTTGTTTATATCGATAAATTTTTCATTTTTTGTTTTTTTTTTTTTTTGTGTTTTGTTTTTAAATACAACTTTTATATATTTATTTATTAAATATAATTTCATTAAATACAATAAATATTTCTAGAATTTTAATTAAAAAATAAATATGAGAGAAATTAAATTAAAAAATTCGAATCAATAAATAATTGAAAATTATAAATAATTGGATTCGATTAATATTTTTATTTATTTTTTTAGATTTGTAAATATTTTTTTTTTGTTTTTTTTTTTCTTGTTTTGATTAAATTTTTTCATTAGTGATTATACTGATTAATTACCAAATAAAACGTGAATATAAATTTGAATTTGAACTAAAAAAACTAAATTAAGAAGAAAAACAAGAATAATTTTCCACTTTCAAAAATGATGCCGCGAATAAAAATTTTTTAATGGAAGATTTAAATTTGATAAAAATTTATGCTACAAATAGAGCCTAGACTTAAACCCGTGACTTTTCGATATTCGATTGAATTCTCTCTGTAATCTGTCTTCCATTTTTCATTTTCAGTTGAAAGAAAAAAACTTATTCTTGTTTTGTTTATTTTTAAAAAGGTTTTCTTTTATTGGAATTATATTTCTTAAAGGGTATTAATTAAATTGGAATTTATTACGTATTATTACGTTATTCATTACAGTAATTGTTTATTTCTTTTTTTTTTTAAATGTTTTCTTTTGGTTTGAATATTTTTTTGTTTTCTTTTGTTTTTAAATTTTTTAATTAATAAAATTTTCTTTTGTTTTTGATCTTTTTTCCTTTCTGTTTTTTGTTTTTTTTTTTTTTGAACAAAAGATGCTACAATATTTAAAGTTAAAAACTTATTTTTCATTTAATGTAAAAAATTTTAAACGTTTTTAAAGCATAAACTCGTAGATCTTCTGGAATTAAATATTATAGAATAAATTAAAATATTTAGAAAAAAAATGGAAATTAAATTTTTGGAAAGAAAAAAAAAATTAACAAAAAGCGTTTATTTAAAGATTATTAATTAAAAAAAAAAAACAAAAAAAAAATTGAAAACGAAAGAAATTTTAACGCAAAGAAAACATTCAAAATATTTGAAAAAATTAAAATCAGTAAATAAAAATATAAGATTAGAGAAAAGTTCGACAAGCAAAAACAAAAATTTTCTTCTTTTTTTTTTTAATCTAAATTTTAAAAAATACAATTTACAATATTCTAAAATAATAATTTCATAAATTAACAATAATTTCTCTTAAAAATAAAACCGTTTCTTCATATTTTTTTTTAAAACAATAATTTTATTAATTTTAAATATAACAAATTTCAATTTAGATCCGGCAGCAATAAATAGTGACAGTAAAATCATTATTCTTCTTCATCTTCTTCACTTAATTTGTGTAGTTTGACAGAAAACTGTCAAACTTGGTTTATTTTGAAGTTCGTACATACTAAATATAATCATTTTGCTTCTGTTCTTTTTTTTTTTTGTCAGTTTAGCCAAGACATTCTAGATCAAATCCGGCCTTGGTTTAGCATATTTCTACTTCTGATTACACAGACTTTTATTTTATTTTGTCAAATCAGTCTCGTCAATCTTAGTCGTTCTGTCAGCCTCAGCATCTTTGTGGTCAGAAGTGAAATCATTATTTTAATTCTATGAAATCGTTAAAAACATCGCTGCTTTTGTGTCAACAAATAATTTAAAATTTAAAAAAAAAAAAACCGTTTCAATTTTAGATCCGACATTTTCTTTTAAACTCAGTTGATCAATTAATGGAAATTTTATTTCGATTTTTTTGTGCGTGTTTATTACATATATATAAATGTTTCTTTCTTTTTTAATGAAAATAATTGCAAAGAGCAAATTAATGATTTTACTGAACTCTGCTGCTTTTTATGTCTATATTCAAATTTAAATAAATGTTTTCTTTAACAACCAAAAACAATTTCAATTAAAAAAACAAAATTTCTTTTTAAATTTCATTTACGAATTAAACAAGTTTTAACCCCTTTTTTCAGTTAAATATTTAATTTAAACCTACGACTTTTTGATCATTTTCAAAAAATTGACACTTAATAATTAATTCAGGGGAATAAGGAATGAAATGACATTAAAAGTAGGTAAATAGACAATTGTTTTGATTCGTTTAACTGGTAAAAGGGTTTTTTTTTTATTAATAAATTAATAATAAATAAATAAAAAGTTTGAAATAAACTGTAAATAATTTAATTAAATTAAATTGCATTCTTTTATTTATTTTTTCTTATGTTCTCTTATTTTTAAATTTTAATATTTAATATTTAAATATCTTTGGTATAATTTCATTTACTCTTTTCTTATTCTTCTTCTTCTTAATCATCATTATTCATCTTCATTTTCTTCGTCTTCGTCTTCTGTTTATTTATCGAAATAAAATGAATAGAATTTTGTAATTCTTTTGTTTCATTTTCTTTTTAATGCCGTTTTAACAGAAGAAATTTTTCTATCATTAATTTTTTTTTTTCTTTTTTATCATTTTCATTTTTCTTTCGTCATGTTTTTTTTTCACTTAAATCTAAATAAATGTAAGTATATTTTTGTAATAAGTGTATGTATGTGTGTGTGCAATAACAAGTAAAAAATAGAGAATTTATTATTTTTTTTATTTATATAAATATTTTGTGTTTGTTTTTTTTTTCTTTTTATAAAAAATCAGGTTTTAGGATTTACAACAACAAACTCAACAAAAAATTTTTTTCTCTGCGGTTTTTCCACTTTTATTTTTTGGTTACTATAAACAAAAAAAAAAGAACCTCATAGTTGTAAAATTTGTTGAGTTTTTTTTTGGATTGGGTTGATTTTGCGTTGTAATCCGAATAATGAATGGCAGGAAAAAAATAATAATAATTGTTAAAAAATAATAATTGTGAAAGCAACACAAAAAAAAAGTAAACCAATAAAAAAGCTTCTTTTTTTTTTTGTTTTAAATTTAAGAATTCTTTCATTTTGGTGATTTTAGTGATGTCCACTTTCAACTCAGAATATCCTGAATTCGATAAAATAACGTAATTTGTATAAATAAAAGGAAAATATTGGTGGTGGTTGGGAGGGGGGAAACGCTACAAATTGACTTATTTTTTTTTTGTTATAAATTAAAAACTTAAAAATTTGATTGAAAACAAAAACGCTACAACTTTTAATGAAAATTGTTAAACTTGTGCCCATTTATAAATTTTTTATGTTTTTTTTTTTTAGTTTTAAATTTTAAAATTTTTTTTTTTTCGCTAATTATTTGTTTTTTTTTCTTTTTAATAAGACAATTTTTTTTTTAAATAATTTTTATTTGTTTGTATTTGAAATTTTTTTCTTACGTACGTTCACGAATTTTTTTCTTTAGCTAATTTAAATATTTTTTTTTTTTATTTCTCATTTTCGTTCTCATTTATGGAATATTTTTGTTTTTTATTTATCAAACCACAACCTTTATTTTGTTGTTCCTTTTTTTTTTTAATACTATTTTTTTCACATTTTTCGTCTTTTTCTTACGTTTAAATTTTTTTTTTTTTGTTAATTAATAAGTAATTTTTTTTTTCTTTTCCTTAATCAATAATTAATTAATTAATTTAATTAATAATTAATATTTAAAATCTACCATTTTTTCTTTGTTTATTAATTTTAAGTTTTTTTTTTTTTGTTTTGTTTTCAGTTTTCTCTTTTATTGGTTGTGAGAGAGAAAAAAAAAGACGAAACAAAAAAAAAAAAATAAAGGAAATTTTTCAATAAAAGAATTGAAAATTATTAAAAAAAAAATTCAATCATAAAGTATCTCTGTCTCTCAACTTGCTACTCTCTTCTCAGTCTCACAAAATAAATAACAAAAAAAACCAAATACTGAATTGTTTCCAATTAATAAATTCTATATAGTTCCGAGTGAGTTTTATTTTCAGATAATCAAATGTTCGTTAATTATGGATATCGCAGATTTGTAATAACAATTAATACAAAATTGAATAAATGTGCTGATACTGATTAGACATCAGCTTATAATGTTAGTATAAGTTTGAAATACCAAATTGTACACAATTGATAGAACTTACACCCTTATTCACTCTTTTAATAATTTCAATTCAAATAAAAGGGTTGTAATTTTTTTACAATTAGATCTTCTTTATCAATCGATCCGGTTATAATTAATCCACCTGCATTATCGTCAATATTTACTCAACTCTTCTAATTAAAGTAGAAAAAGAGACAGAAATATAGCTGATCAGTACAGTCCGAAGAAAACAATATTGTAATTTTAAAAAATCATTTTCGTTAGCACAATTTTATACAAATTTTTTAATTATTAATTCAAATTTTTCTTCTTTTTTTTTTTGTTTTTCATTAAGATTTTTAGAGCCTAGGAAAAAAAAAACAACAACAACACCACATTTTTTTCATAAGGAAGTTAACTTTTACATTTTTTTTATACTTTTTATTATTTTTCATGATTTTTAGAAATAAATGACGGAGGAGAGAATTTTGACAGAATGGTTCTTGTCTTTGCTAAATATGTTTTTTTTTGTCTCTTTCATTTTTTAGTTAATAATTCATGTTTTTTTTTTTTATTAGCAAATTAAAGTTCGCAGCGAAAGCGCAATTTTTATCTCTCTCCAATTAACCGTCCCAATTATTATGCAAATATCTATTCGATTTTATTTATATTTTTAACTTTTATGTAAAATAGCACCTTTAAACATCAATTTAAGCTTATTTCACGATTTAATTTTTTTTTGATAAGAAGAAATTTTTTTTTTCTTAATTCATTTTTTTTAAGGATTAGAGATGACATTTCTTCTTTCTTATATCTTTTGTTATATACTTTCTTCATTATTTTTTCTTTACGTAGTTCGAATTTAAACGTAACAATTTTTATTTCTAGAATAAATTCCCTGTGAATGACCGAAAAGTCTAAACCCAATAAAAAAAAAGAAAACAAAAAGAATGAATCGCAATTAATTCTGTCATTCACAAGTTTCATAAGTTAAACTTTTTAAATAAATTAATTAAGAATTAATAATTAATTTAATATTGACTAAATCTTGTTTTTTGTTTTTGTGATTTTCTAGATCGAATTATAATTATAATTAATGATTTTTTATATACAAATTTAAATATTTTGGTGGGACAAAATCGGGTTAAAAAAACCACAACAAAAAAATAAACAACACAATAACTTCATTTTTTTTTTCGACGTACACAAAATCCAAAAACTTTTTCTATCGACTTCTCAAAATTCACAGAATGTGTTGATCCGAATGTAAACGCTAAATATTTTTGTATACGGAATCTTTTCAAAAATTAATTAAATCAAATCAATCAGAGAATTAATTTTCTTTAAATGAAAGAAAAAGAAAAATATGAAGAGGATTAAACTCGATTAAGTTTTCGTAAATTTCACGTTTGAAAATATTTATCAAGAATCATTTAAAAGCTTCAAGATACAAAATATAAATAAAACAAACAATTTAAAGTGTGTCACTTTTGTCTAATCTAAAAAATATAGAAAAATTCCCTAAAGTGCAATCGAAATTTTATCGTGAATATCCCTCCCTCACCCCGAGATAAATAATTAATTATATAAATTATTTGTTTTTCAACTAATTTGTTTTTCATCTTATTTAAAATGAAAATTAATTCTCTGGATGAAAAATTTTCCTATCCAAAAAAATAAGTAAATTTTTTCATCATTTTTCCTCTAACAAATATTGTTTTCTTCTCATTTCACATTTTTTTTATAATTATTTTAATTAATTTAATTAACGAAGACTAAAAATCTAAAATATATTTTTTTTTTATTTTCTAATTTCATTAATTTTTTTTTACGCCATTTTGCTATTTTTTTGTTTTTTTTTTCATTTTTTTTTCTTTTTAATTTTATTTTTATTAAATTTAAATTTTTTAATTTAATGTCAATATTTTGTTTAGCTAAAGATAATTTTTTTTATAGTAAATACAATTTTTATTTTTGTTCTTTATTATTTTTTTTTTTCGTTATCATTTTTTTGGTTTATATTTTGTGTTAAATTTGTATCTTTTGTTTTGTTTGTTGTTTTGTTTTTTTTTTTTTTGTAAAACGAAGATAAATTAAAAAAAAAAATAGTAAGAAATAAAATTAGCAATTATTGTGCCAATTAAAGTTTTCTTTTTCTTTTAAAAATAAAATGAAAATAATTCTTGCATTTTTGTTTTGCATTTTTTGTTTTTGTTTTTACAAACTACAAAAAGATTTTTTTTAAGATTGTTGTATCGAACTTAAAAATGCTGGATCCACAGAAGCAACCTTAGCTGTTAAAAATGCATGCATACAAAAAAGCAAACTTTGCAAAACTTGACATTCCAACTCCTGAAAAAAATAAAGATTGTTTTTTTTTTCTTTTTTCTCTTTTTTTTTCTGTTTCTTAGTTTTTTTTTTTTTTTTTTGTAAAATAAATTAAATAAATTTTAAATATTTTAATTAAAAATTATTAATTGTATAAAAAGAGATGCATAGAAAATTTGGAACACAAAAGAAAAAAAAACTAAATTTTTAAAAAGAAAAAAGAAAAAAAAGAAACAACAAAAAACTAATTTGGTTTTTTAATGGAAATATTTTTTAAAATAATAAACTTTGTAAAAAATACTTATTACAAAACTGTTTAAAAAATAATTAGAACAAAAAAAAAACCAAAAAAAATTTATAAATTTTTAAAAATTAATTAAAAATTTCTTTTACTTTAGTTTCAATTGCTCGTGTTTCATGATCTTGAAAATGTAGTTTTAATTTTGACTTTCCATCATCACTAGACCCACGTAATTGTGAAAATTTATAATGAAAAACGGTTGTCGCATCAGCACCTATTTATTAAATTTAAATCTTTTTAATGTATGTAAAAGGCGGCTTTAGGATTATCTATTAATGATTTCTATAAATCGGATAATATTATTTTAATTTTATTTTATCTACCTTCTGTTAATGCAAATCCATTTTGCCAATCTAATGTTAGTCCACCACTTTTTCCATGATGTGAGACAGCAAATGTTTTACGCTTTAAAATAGAAATTGAAAGAATTAATTAAAGATTTTTTAATTTTTATTATAAAAAAAAATCTAATATTACATAATACAGTAATACCTCGAATAGACCGGATAATCGGTTCCGTAGAATTGACAGATTGTTTGAAAGCTGACATTTCGAGAAACTATGCTAGGTATTACTGTATTGGTTAGAAAATTAATTAATCGATTCCGTAGTATAATTATGGCTGATGAATACAAACAGAATTCAAATACTGTAATATTCTAATAAAAACAATAACTCTCGTGTTTTGACGTAAATAAAGAAAAATTTAATTTAAAAGAACACAGACGTCAGATTGTGATTATATGGATCCAAACGTATAATTTAATAATTTTTTGGTAAATTAGACTAATTGTGTGTTTTCAACAAACAGCAAAGCAAACCAATTATTTGTATGTCTTCAGAAAAATTGTTTAGAAATTAAAGTCGAATGAAGGCCAAATTTAGAAGGATTCCTCCCTTCTAATGACATTTTGGTTGTTAAATAAAATAATTAAATAAAATTGTTACCCCCAATTTAATGACACTTGTAACAATTGCTGTATTCCAACTATTCTCAATTCTTAATAATTCTTGACGTGTTTCAACACTTAAATATCTAGGTTCATGTCCAGAACTTTGTAACAAGAAACAATGTTGTCTTGAATCCACTGTTTCTGATTCTTTAACAACACGAAACATTGTTTGGTATACTTTATATGCTATTGATGCTTTAGATAATCCGGCCACATTTAACTAAAATAAAAAGAATAACAAATTTCAATAAATTGTATTAAACAAGAAAATTTCTAAACATAAAAAAATAAATAAATATATTTACAGGTGGCGAATCAAAAAGCATAACTTCAGTTCCTTTCAATACTAAAAATCTTGGCTTATAACTTTGCCAAGATATATTATTATTAATAACACCTTCATTAACCCAACCCATATATTCAATACGTTCACCAACAGCAAAATTTCTATTATATAATTTCATCTAAAAATAAAAAAAAACCAATTTAAAATATGAAAAAAATCAAAACAGATAAAAGAAACAAACTTGTAAATGTGTTAATCCAACAATATTATCGGTTATATATTTTAACCATTGACTTAGAATTGCTAAATCATCACAATGTATAATACCAGTTGTAACACCATTTAAACCTCTCACTTCAAATGCATTCTGTCGTAATTTATCAGTACCAAAGATATAACGTGTGATAAATGCCATCATAAGTGGTACTTTAAAGAGAGAAAGATAAAAAAGAAGATAAAACGATTAATAAAAAAATAAAAAAATATTTTATTAATTAAAATATTCTTTTGTTATAAATTACGCGTAGTTGAGATTACAAATATATTTTTCGCATTTAGGGGAACAAAACAACTGCGTCATTATTTTTTTTTATTTTGTAAAAGTTTAATTAGAATTTAATTTCACCCGGATATTCTCAAAGCCCTTTTATAAGGATTAATTTTTTTTTACCTGATATGATATCGATCCATCTTCTTTCAGATGGTTCTGAACAAATAGATACTGGTCGACTTGTATTATTACTTGTAGCAGTTTTCCAACCTTCATCAGCTTTTAATTCAGCACAGGTTGCATCATTATCAGATTCTGGTGTATCTTTTGATACTGAAACAATTTTTAAATTTTAAATGTTTTATTTTTTTAATTATTTCTTAAAACAAACATTGTTTCTGTAAAAATGGTGTTGCTGCACGATAATGTTTTACAGTTAATACAACAATATCACCAGCATTTCGTAAAATATTAACAGCATCATCATGACAGCAGGCTGTTATATATTCTCCATTTACCTATAGAAAACAATAATAAATTATTCATTGTTAGAAAATAATTCAATTTTTTATTTCCAAAACACATACTTTAATAATTGCATCACCAACAAAAAGTTGTCCAGTTATATCAGCAGCTTGTTCTTTATAAATACGTGAAATAAGTATGGGTAATTTATGTTCTGCACCACCTTTAATGCTTAAGCCTAGGCCACCCACTTTTTGACGTGTTAATTGTACCATTCGTTCCTACATATTATGTCAAAGAAATAAATAAATTTAAATATTAAATAATTAGAGAAAAAATAGCCTATATATATTTATACAAAAATAATTAATTTACCTTCGATTCAACTGGAGCTGAGGTTGGTGTTGATGTATCGTATTTTTGTAGGGTCATAATTTCCATGGATAAACGTAAACGTACTGATTCTGGTTTACTTTTTCCATCACTTAAACTTACCATACCAGTACGAGTCTTTTTAAAATAATTTTCATTTAATAATTTTTTATCCAAAATAATACAATTTTTATTTTACCTTTAAATTTTTATCTAATTTTTCTTCGATTTGTGATGTCATCTTGGAGGCGTTAATTTTCATATTTTCTTTTTTAGACACAGAAAACAATAGATTATTGATGTAATAAGTATTCATTATACATTAAATAAATACAAGAAATATATAAATAATTAAGTAATTTTATTTTTTACAAAGTGTTTAATAATTCATTTTGAATTAAGTAATGAGTGAAAAAAATACCTTTTAGGTTTTTCACAATACAATTTACTATAATTATAAATATAACGACAACTTTCACACACTTATGAACTTGATACAAATTAATTATATTTCAACACAACAATATGCATTTTTCCTTTAAAAAACTATTCAAAATTAATTAAAATTTAAGTTCTTTCCAATTTCTTCTGTTTTTAATGTAAATATATAACTTTTGCATGTGTGCGTTTGCAACATCTAGATTGTAGCGTTTTATACATATACATTTTTTGTAATATTTCTATATCGTTTTCTACATTTCGTTTTTGTAGCGTTCAAATGAAGTGCAGTTTTTGAACCGATAACCCGATAGAAAAAAATAAAACGAAAATGAAACGAAATCAAAATCGTAAAAAATGTGAAAAATTTAAAATAAAAGAAAATAGAGAAAGAAAGAAAAAAAAGAGGAAAAAAATTTTAGTCACATATTAATCGTTATGTTGTATGGATGTTTGTGCTCTACTTAGAATAGAATGTCAAAAGAAAAAACTAAGTAGAAAAGAAATTGTGCAATAAGTGAATGGTTCTTGTATTACGTTAACAATAATATAATAATATTTATATTTGTGTAAAGAAACAGAAGCTTCTATATTTACTTTAAAATATAAAATTATTTATTGTTTGTCTTATTAACAACAAACAGTTAATTGTTTTAAAATAGATGTTTTCTTTAATGTAAAGAACAAAAAACACCTTCCAACAAAAAAAATAAAGAAAAAGAAACAGGTAATTAAATAATACATAAAATTAAAAAGTAATTTTGTGGTTAAATAAAAAACCGCAGACTTTACGTACTAATGAAAACAGTTGTATTTAAATTATCTATATTTTTTTTTCTCGCAAATTTATTTAATAAAAAATTCTCAATAAAAAAGAAACAAAAGTTCTAATCAAAAAAAAATAAATATCTATACTTTTTTAACTAAAAAAAAATTATAATTGATAAAAAAGATAGCTGGAAAATGTTTTTTTTTTCTGGTTTTTAATAAAAATTTAAAAACCAAAACTATTTCTGTTTTTATTCATTTTTATTCTATTTGTTGTTGTTGTTGTTGTGTAGTAATCAGTGCGATAAAAAAAATGAATAAAAAAGTGTATTAATGAAAAATTTGTTTTATATAATCTATTTTTTTTTCTGTTTTTCATTTTCAGAAAGGCAGAGACAGAGAGAGAGAGCAAGCGAGAGAGAATACAATCAGTTTTATTCATTTAAAAAAGTTCACTTTATTTAGTTAAATGAATTAACTAAAATCTTATCAGTTTTTAAATCTAAAGCAAAAATTTAATTTATTTAAAAAACGAATAAATTAAAAAAAAAAATAGTAATGAAATTTTTTTGTCAAAATTGAAAAAGAAAGTTTTTATTTTTGTTTTTATAAATGACAAGTGAAATAACAATACCACTTACGGAACAACAACCTAACGGTAGTGGTAGTAATAATAATCATAATAATAACAATAATAATAGTAACGATTGGAACGAAACAATTATTGTTAGAGGCAATATGGATGCTGATATGAAAAAAATTCTACTTAAAATTGGACTGGACGTTCTAATACTGATGTTGGGTAAGAATATTTTTATTTTTATCATTTATCTAAAACCGATGGGTTCTACCTCATACGCAATTCATTCACAAGATTTTAGATCGTACTCGAGAATTTTTAGAGATTCACAATGATTCCCAAAAGACTCTTCATTACTGCTCCCTGGATTGCATATAATGATTAACCCCTCTTCAACAATTTACTTTAAATTATTCAAAATTAAATGGGTTGTCTTATTGGAATGGGACACCAACCACACACAACCTCCAGCCTTTTAATGAGACAATATTTAATTTGTGTCTGTGCTTTGTTGATTAAATTTCATCCCTTTTACAAATAAATTTTATTTAGGAATTTCAAACCCTTTTAGGATTAGTTTAATGTTTTAAGTTTTAAGGCGACATATTTTTCACTAATTCACATTTTCTTAATGAGTTCTTTCTATTCTAAAACCGTTAAAAAATATCCGAACTTTTTTTAATTGTCCGTGAAATAAATTACAACTATTTTTAAGGTCACGTAAAAGTAATAAATATGAATTAATGTTATGGGAGAAAGGATTGTTCGTTTATAGAAACGATTGTCTAATTGTGTGGTCGTCTCATAGGATTTTTATTGTTGTATTGAAACTCAGTTACAAATATAAATTTTGACTCAGGGGCAAAAATAACTCATATTCAATACTTAGAAATTATTTGAGAAAAATTATATTTCACAGATCATAGTTAAATAAATCGATTGATTTAAACGATTGAACATTTTTCTGGTAAACGGTTCGAATGAAGTCATACGCAAAAAGACACAGTGCTCACAGTCTTACAACATAAGTTATCGATTAATTCTTTCATAATTCCGTAGAAATTGAGAAACCAAGGTTCTTAAATACAACAATTTTAACGTAACACACTTTATTCCTTCTAACCTGAAAATCCTTCATTCTTTTTGTTGTTATTGTTTTCTTTTATAAAAATAAAAAAAATGAGACCCAAAAATAAAAACATGTTCACTTAAAGAAAACACGTTTAAAAAAATCCCTTTTTTTTAAAAATATTTTTACAAAATGAAAATCCCTTCACAAAAATCTTTCATCACCTTAACTAATTATACTCATCTCATCTCACCTCATTCCATTATATTTCCACAATTTATTTATTGACTAACTTACAGATATACATTTCTTAAATAAAGTTAAAAAGATAACAAATTTATACAGATGTGTTTAAATCGAAAAGAATAGAAAATTGTTCCCTTATTACATTGTTGTTCTTGTCATTTCTTTTTATTCATACTTGCCCCCTTCCTTCGTCAGAAAAAAAATTGTAGAAAAGAAAATGGGGAAAAAAAAGAAATTAGACCAAAAATAGGGTCGGTGACATTAAAGAATATAAATTCATATGTTTCTACTTCTCTGTTATTGTTGTTGTTACTTTTTTTTTCCTCTTTTGTCGCCCTAAAAATGGAATTTACGCCTATTTATTTTATTATTTTTATATAAATATCAATCTGTTTGCCTTCTTTCTTTCTTTCTTTCTTTCTATTTTCTTTAGTTTAGTTTTTTTTTCTTTTTAGTCAATAAGATTAAGGTATGTAAAGACGTAACACGGTGTTGTTGTTGTTGTTTTTGTTGTTGTTATTCTAATTCTTATTTCAGTTAATCTATCATTTTCATTTTTCTTTCTCTTTTTATCTTTATTAGTACATGTATTTTTTATAGAATTCTAATTTAAGAATTTTACGCGTGTGTGTGTGTGTGTGAGTCGTTTTTTTCCAGGTCGTTTATATTTTAGAAAAAAAAGAAATAAATAAAGAAAACTAGACGGAAAAAAAAAGGAAAGGGTGTAATATTATTTATCAAACTTTTTCCTTTTAGAATAGACTAATAGAGTGAGAAGAATGAAGAATCAAATGAAATGACTAACGTTGAAGACTTCAAGAACTTTCATAATGTTATTTTATTTTCTTCTCTTTTTTTTTTTTTTTTAGTGAAAATACATAAATCATTTTGTGTTTAGAAAGAAAAAAATAAAAACAAAAATTAAATGAAGTAAAAATTAAAGAGAGAAAAAAAAAATCAATTTTTTAAAACTAATTTACTTCGTTACGTTTTTTTCACCCTATTTACAATGAAGGTATAATTTATTGGTTAATAATAAAGTTATCAGATTACACGACTCCTTTATAAATTATTACACAAACGTTCTTACTGTTTCCACTGACGTTGTTGTAATGAGTCTTTTTTTTTTAATTAATTTCTCTTTTAATCAATATAAATTTTTTTCTATCTAATTTCTTTTATTAGGATGTAATTTTTAGCCTATCAATTTTACTGTCATTTTTTTTATTGCATTTAATTAGGGAATGATGTCTAAACAATTAAGTAATTTTATTGTGGTAATAAAAATTCAATTTAAAAATATGTCTTATCAATTGACAATAATTGTCAATTTACTTTCATAAAATAGGATCCCGGAATTATTAGTTTTGGTTTTCATTATTATAGAAGATCCCGTGAGTCTTATATGACCTTATCAGTTAATACAAGTAACGTTAATAAGCTTAAATCCAATCAAAAAATTTAATTAGCTTTTCAATATTTTATGATTCTTTACTTTTTTTTACTGTTTTTTTTTATACATTTCTCACAATTAAACTTTAGTGTACATTTAATGAAATTAAATAAGACGCAACATATTTGTCGTTTTCTCCTTTTCTGATCATAAAACATGAAAACAATTTATTCAAATATTTTCTGAAATTTTTGGCAAAATATAAATCTTAAAACTTTAGGATCCTTAGTACGTGAATAAAATGTCATTAAATTACATAAGAATCATTTTATTATTTTTATAAAGTAATGATCTAAATTTTATGGATTTTATGTTTTGGGGTGGTATCCTTACTCCTTTACGTCAACATCTGTGCCTGGTAACCTTTTAACGTTTTTTGTTCCGCTTATGTTTATATTCAAAGGAATTTTAACGAGATATTCTATGAATTAAAATTTAACACGATTGTCAGAATTTGTTTTTTTTTCTGGGAGTTAATTTTTGAATAACTCACATAAATTTTTTCTAGCGTTATTAAAGCTAATTTATTTAATTCAGTGACCTCTTGTCTCTGGTCGGGATGGATTTTTATATATTTTTAGAAAGAATATTTTAATTATGAATTATTTATTGGATCGTTGACCATTAGACTTCTGAAGAACAAATCATTATTTCTCTCAGATGTGATTTTGAACTCTTAACAGGAATAATCTGTAACATATTTTATCAACTGATGTTGGAATTTCTTTTTTGAAAATCGTATACTAATTGAATTATTGCCATTTATTTCACTTAGTAAATTCTTCTATTATTAATAATGTGAAAAACGTTTTAACAATCCTGAATTTAATTTCAATCAATATATTTCGTAGATTTTCTTCTCTGTTAGAATTATGTTCAGTGAAATTATTTGAACATTCAAAATTTTTTTACATACGATTTTGATAATCACAATAATATCCCTTCATTGTTTATTTGTTGTTAATTAATATTCATATAGAAAATAATAAGTAAGGATGTAATGAAAGAATTGTTTTATTAGGAATTATATAGAAATTAAATTGAACGCCTTCTAATCAATATTTATAGACTAACAAGACGAGAACCACACTTGACATGAAACATATAATTCGTGACAAAAATTTTTAAAGAGAAAAGTTTTTTTTTTGACTTTAGTAAGAGAGAGTCAAAGAGAGAAATTTCCTTTTTGTGATTTTCCTTAAAAAAAAAAATCAATCAATTTAGATTTTTTTTTTGTCTAAAGTACTTTTTTTTTCTTTGCTTGGTTCTGCTAAGTTCTGAATGTTTTTTAATTGACTTAAATTAAATTGTAATTCCATAAAGAATAAGAAAATAAAGTAGTAGAAACAAATAATGTGCATCACTTGAGTTTTATTTAACTTCAAGATTTTATTTATTTTCTTAAAGCCCATGAGAGATTCTCTTCTACTTCTTCTTCTTCTTATTCTTTGACTTGAATAATTAACTTAACACAAGATGAAACTTTTATAAGAACAGAAGCCGGCTTAATACACTTTGCCGCAAATTAAACATTGGTTTGTGTGTGTGTGTGTGTTTTTTTTTTTTGTTTGTTTCTAATTTATTGTCTTTTGTCGCATCATCGCGTTTTTTCTTTAAAAATTTTTTTTGAAAAAAAGAAAAGTTTCTGTCTTTTTGTTCTTCTTTTTATTAAATTATTTTTTCTTATTATTTTTAACAAAAATCAACAACAACAACAACAACGAATAATTTTTTATTTTGTTGTTGACTTTTTATTTAATCCAATAAAATGCAACAATTTATTTTTACTTTTCTGTTGTTTATTTAAGAATTTTTAATGTTGCTTTTGTGTTTTGTTCTTCTTTTGTTTTATTAAGAAAGAAAACAGAAAACAATTGAATTGAATAATAAAAATTCTTGTTTAAGAGTAAAAAAAAAACCAAAAACAGAAGAAAAAGGGAATTTGTTTGATTTAAAACAAAAAAACGAAGAAAGAAAAAAAAGAATAAAAACAAAACGAAGAAAAAAAGAAGAAAAGAAAGAAAAAAAAAACTCCAATTCAAATAAACAAACAGAGAAAATAATGAGAAAACACATATTTACAGATTTATTCTGTTTGCTTCCTAATATTCTGGTCACACATAAAAAATGTGTCGGTTCTCCTTCTTATATTTTTAATTTTTATTCCGATTTATTTATTTTTTTTTATTTAATCTTCACATTTTTATCTGGATCTCTATCTGCGTGCCTTCAATTAGATTTGTCACACTAAAAACTTAATCTTTATTATTTTAACGCTTTTATTTAATTTTTTTCTCTAAAGTTAAGTTTTTTTTAAGAGATCTCAGTCATCCGTAGTTGATCCCGCTCTTAAAAATTTTTTTGTTTTCTTTTCTTTTCTTTTTTTTTTTATTATTTTTTTTTTTTTTTTTACATTAAAATATTTTTAGAACATTCTGAAAACATTAATCTATTTTTTTTTACCCTTCTCTACCCACCCCCCTCTCATACCGCTTATTCCCACTCACTCACTCTCACAACATCATCTGTCTTTATCTCTATCATTTTTATAGTCCGCCAATATTTACGTCCAAAAATATCCAAAAATAATAAATAAAAAAAAAAAAAATGAAAAATTTGTTAACAGAAAAAAAACAACAACAACAGCAACAAAAATTTAATTTGTTAAATTTATTATTCTAATCCTCATTTTCTGAATAATTTCAATTTAATATTGAATTTGAAGTTGGATTAAATTAAATTAATTAATGAAACTCCAAAACTGAATAAAAATGATGCGTAAAGTGCTAAAGTGCTAAAGTAAATAAAACAAAAAAAAAACGTATAAATTCTACAAGAGGGAATTAAAATTTTTATTAAATAGAGAAAAAAAGGCAACAACAACAAAACAAATGTATTTTTTTATTTCTTTCTATTCAATTCTAAATCTTAACAGAAGATTAACAATAAAATTAATTACTTTCTAACATTCAAATAAAGTTGTCTCACTTTTAGTTATGTTGTGACCTCATTTCATTTTTTCTTTTTTATTTTCTTCTTCTTCTTCTTCTTCTTCTTAAACAGAAATAAAATCACTTAACCAATAAACCAGTGCCACTGTTAAAGACTTTTTTTTTTAAAAATAGGTTCAATTAAATAATAAATATTTCTTTTTTTTTCTTTATTTTCAAAGTCACAACAACAAACACTTAAGAAGTGTTAAGAAGAAAAAAATAAACATACAAAACAAAAACTCTACAACAATAACAACAACCAAAAATGTTTCTTTCTTTCTTTCTTTTTTTTTTTAATATTCCAAAGGGACTTGTTGATGAGGACGACACACTTGACTTGAGTCGTTAAAAAAAAAATCAAAAATCAAAAACAAAACAAGAGAAAAATGAAATACAAAACTTTAAAATAACAACAACAACAACCATTCAGGCAACAACATAAAACACGCATAACAAACATTCCAGATTTTTATGTCAATTTTAAAAAACAATTCCGCAAAACTTAAAGGGAAAATAAAACAAGAAAAAAAAAGTTTAAGATGAAGAAGGCGCAACATATAAAGAATGGAACAAAAAAAAACTATAAACAACAAAAACAACAACAATAAAAACAAATAAGTAGCAAGATTCAGAATTCAGATGGTCTATTTTTTTTTCGTTCATTTTCTTCTTCTTCTTCTTAAAATTTTGTTAATTTAATTGCTAATGTTAGTTGTTGTTGTTGTTTCATTATTATAAATGTTAAAAGGGCAAAAAAACCATATTTTCCTTAAGATGATTCTTTTCAAATATTTATAAAATGTCGTATTAAATATGCGGCATGTGTGTTAAATAAACAGTTGACTTCTTCTACTTGTTCTTCTTTATTTTCTTTATTTTGTTTTTGTTGTTTTTTTTTTCGTTGTTTTTTTATCATCATTTTTTTATCATTTTTTTGTAATATTTTTCTTGTTGTTGTTATTGCTGTAATAAATATTATAGTAAAAAAAATACTCTTGTGCCTTATGTGTGTGTGTGCGTATGCTTATGTGTGTGTGTGTGTGTATAGTATGTGGTGTTATATATTTTATTTTTATTACATTCGTATTCTTCTTCTTATTATTATTAATAATTTTATGTACAACAAAACCAACACAAACACTTCATATTTGTCAGTATGACTAAACTTAATTTTTGTTGTTTTTTTTTTATCTTTTATATTTTTTTTTTTTTTTGCTAAAAAATGAAGAAAAAATACGGAATTCGCTTTAAAAATAGATAAAAATATAACAACAACAATAACAGCAAATAAATATAAAACAAGGTACACTTTACGCTGTTATAGATTAGAAAATAAATGTATACGTGCATTTAATGATGGTGGCTATGATGATGGTGACGATGACGATAATAATGATAATGATGATTAATCTAGAATAAACTTTCACGTAACGATATACAATAATAAATTTTAATACAAATTATAAAATCTGTTATGGTAAAGGTTAGAATAATTAATTTGTATAACAAAAAAATTGCAGTAATCAAATAATAAATTAGCTAAATTTTAGACAAGAATAGAAAATTGTTTCTAACCCCAATTCACTTATTACGCATCTAATTTTTACAAATTGATGGGACTTCTGTCAAGTTCACGTAACAGAATATTTAAAAACAGGATTTATTAAACCTAAACAAGACAACAACAAATTACTGAATGAAAAATTGTATTTGAATTATATTTAATTTCCTTGTTAAGGGGAGACAGACTCCCTGCAATTTCCTGCGCACCCTAATTTGATTATTATAGGAACAACAATCTAATTACACTTTAGAAATCTCTAATTGAGAAACAACGTGAGGTCTTGAGAAGAGTGTCAAATAATTTTCTGTTGCCATTTTTAATGTTCTAATATAGAAACGAATATTTGACCCCTTATCACATTAGAATCATAACCATTGTACTTTTATTTGCATAGAAACAATTCAATAATATTTTCCTTAATTCATTGACAATACTTTTTTATTTTTAATATTCGAATCAAAAATAAAGAAATAAAATGAACATTAAAAGTCAAAATAATACAAATACTAAAAACCATTCATTACATTCGTTATAAAACTTATACGAGTCAAGTGATTACATGAATATTAAAATTGAAAAACCAAAAAAAAAAATAACAACAACAGCAAAAATGACAGAATATTTAAAAACAATAAAAAAAAAATTCAAATGAAAAACAATAAAACAAAAAACTAGAAAGAACAAAAAAAAACAAACAAACACGATTGCATGAAACAATTAAAAAAGTGCAAAAATGTGTTGCGTCGCCCATTAAAGAAATGTAATCGCAACAATGCCTAAATAATGACGAAATCAATTAAATAATTTTTTTGTTTTTTTTTTTAATTTTGTGTCATCGACTCAAGACAAATCAAAACGTCAAAATAAAAATAAATTTAAAAAAAAAATGTTTATAGCTTTATTATTATTTACTGCCCGATTCTAGATTTAAGATGATCATAAATTATATTCACTTCGTCTTCTTCTTCTTCTTCTATCGTCAGTTTTATTCTAATTTATTCTATTCATCGATTGATAATTAAAATTTTTTTTACATCTATTCATCATTTTCTGTTGAATTCTTTTAGAAAAAGAAAAGAAATGAAAAATGTAAATATCATAAACAGAAATTTCTATTATACGAGAGATTTAAAATTGAAAAGTCATCTATGAGAAAAGTCTGATAAAATAATTTGAAAAACATTTTCATACAACAGAAACAGAGAGAGAGAGTGAGAGAGAAAGAGAAAATGTGAGACTTTAATTTTGGTGAAAAACTTTCAAAGAGAAAAGAGTGAAGCGAAAATTACTTAACCAGATTGATAGAAAAAAAATATTTGTTGTATGTAATTTGACATGAAAATTTAATTTAAATTAAAGAAAAATATTTATTTAATATTTGATGTATTGAGAATTTTAATTAAGAATAAATGTTACAATTGGATAATCTCTGTCGGTTACTATGGTAGCCTAATCAATTTCATTTATTTATAGTCCCACAAATATCCAGGCACCAAAATAATTTCAGAAGTCAATGAAATCTATTTGATTCATATTTTATTTATTCTGTAAATACGAAATCCTCACAAAAGAATTATCATATCGACGATATTATAATATCGTCAAATCTTACTTTGTTAGAAATTAGAAACTGAAATGACTAATCTTTCTAATTCTCTACTTTTTTTTTCCTAATTCTTTATTAGTCTGTTATGATTCTGAATTTATTTTAGGATTGGAATTTTTAGGGGAGAGTAAAATTCGAAAATCCAAATTAAAAAAACGAACGAATATACATAATCTAAAAATTTGTATTGTCAATGTGTTAGAGTGACTCCCTGGATTTCATAAACTTCAGTGTAGCAGAAAATTAAAAATATTAGTTTGATCGATTTCATTATAAATAATTTAGATTCCTGTACATTAAGTGAACCTAGCATTTGATACAAGACACGTTTTAATAAGTTTCGATATCAAATCTAAACAAATCATATTGGTTTTCCAAAATAATAACAATTATCGTGTTTAGAGTATACTGACTTTGTAATTTACCACAGAGCAGAGATTGAAATTTTTATTTAAAATAAAGTATTTTTTTCGCAATACATTTATTGTGAGTTTCATCAACATTTTTAAGTAGTCTGCATAGGAAGTGTGAAAGAAGGGGATGAAATACGTGAAAAGATTTTAAAAAAAAGCGGCAAAAATTTGATTAACAGACAGGAAAATATTTTGTGAAGTTGAACATTAGTTCATTAAACTTAAATAAAAATAATAAGATTTATAGTCCTAATTTAATTTTAACGTGTCTGCTTTTAACATCACTTTTTAGACATTACAAAAAAAAAAATAGAATATAAAAATATAAGATCCTCTGACATAACAAATGTCTACACGATGTTGGCAACAATGTTGGTAACAAATGTACAAATCCAATAAGAAATTTATTCTCATTTGTCGTCATTTCGCTAATATTCAGTCACTATTAGTTGTAACATTTATTCTGTTCCGTCGTTTATTTCCAACAAAACATTACAGAAATTCAATTGTTTAAAAAAAAAACGTAATTTGAATATTTGTATTTGTTGTTGTATTTATTTTGTATGAAACAACAACAGCAGCCATGACATTGTAACAAATTGAATTTATTTATTTTTCATTTTATTTATTTACTTTTTTTTTTATTTTGCATTTTTATTTTGGCATGACGTCATACAATTTATTTGATATTTTTGTTATTTTTAGACAGTATTCCCTGGCCTAATTTTTCATTTTTTTTACTTTTTATTTGTTGGAACCTATTTTTTTGTTTTTCATTCTTTTTATTTATTAAAATTTAAATTAATTTTTATTACAAATGAAAATTACTTTGTTTTTGTTTTGATTGTATTTTTGTTAATGTTCAAGAGGAGCAAGAGAAATTGCACAGCCTGCTGCAATAATAACTTTTCTGTTACACTTTTTGTGTTCTCTTCTTTTTTTTTTTTGTTGTTGTCTCTTTTTATCATTTTTTGTTTTAAAATTAGAATTTCTCAAAGAAGATTAAACGATTTCTGTTATTTTTTCTTTTTCTTTCTTTCTTTTTTCTTTTTCAAAAAAGAAGAAGAAAATTTTCTTCTCTTTCTTAATAAATTATCTAATGTTTTTTTTTCTTGTCATTTCATGAATTCAGAGTACTGGCGTACGGTTTTTTTTGTAGACATTTTAAAAATGAAAATCAATTTTTTTTCTGTCTCATTTGGAAAATGAAAGAAAATATTTTATAGAACACGTTGTTGGAATTGTTTACCTCTTTGATTTTTTTTATCTCGTATCAATTTACAAATAATTTAAAATAATTTAATTTATAAACAATTCTGTCTTGACAATTTTGATTTATTTAGTTTTCTACAGACGATTTGAATTTTTTTTCTTATTCTTTTGTTCCCTAAAATGTAAATCTATCACACAGTCTCTAATCTTTCTCTCTCTCACTCTCTCTCTCTCTCGCTATTTGTTGAATAAATAAATATTTTTGTTTATTTTTTAAAAATGTTTCATCAAAACAGATATTTTTAAAATAAATTTATTAATTAAATCGATTCGATTCGATGATCCAACTTATTCAGTATATTCATGTATCACTTTTTTACCTCGTGTAATTCAATATTCTGAGTTTTTTTTTTTCATCTGTCTCTGGGTGGGTCATTTAGAAGTACAAGATTTACTTCTATATGAAATCAAAACCTTTGATTTCTCTCATCAGATGTGAATTTTTAATTTACAAATCTTTGTTTTGAGTGTAGAATTTCTTACACACTGTGAAGATGATGTGTCTGTAATTTGATAGGGCTGTTTTCTGATCTTCTCATACCAAATCACTGTGGAAATATTGGAAGTTCCTTTAGATGAATTTCAAATTATTTTAATAATTTACGATCCGCTTCCCAATTGGAATCGAATGTTTCCTTCGAAATAACCGAAAAAAAAACAATATTGTTGAATTTTATTCAATTTTTTTGTTTCGTCGCATTTTTAACTTTTTTTTTTTTTTTTCAATTTTGAATTTTATTTTTCCAATAAAAAAGAAACTTTTTTTTTATCTTGCAAAAAAAAAAATCATAAAAATAAATAAATTCAGATTAATAAATGAAATTTAATTAATGAAATATTTCTTGTTGTTTTTTATTTTTATATTTAAATTTTACAGTTGGATGGCCAATCTTATTTTTTTACTTATGGGGTGATCCATATAAGCGTGGCTTCTTCTGTGATGATGAATCATTAATGCATCCATTTCATGAATCAACTGTTAAAAATTATATGCTTTATATAATTGGTTTAGTTGTACCAACTTGTTTGGTAAGTACACTAACTTTTTTTTTATGATTATTTTTTAGAATTTCAGCTTAATTTTGTGAATTTTAATTAAATTTCTCGCATGTCAAATTCAGTAATTTCGTATATAAAAACTGGATTCATGTGAGATAATTGTTGCAAATTATCTAAGGTGAAATTCTGATTCTATAACGTTAATGGGAGTCCATATCTGGCTCTGTAATTTACGCTCCACTTTTACTAAAAAGACAATAAAATTTGTGATTTATCCCAAAGGCTGAATATTATTCTAGCATTACGTATTAAACTTTATATTTAATATTTTACTGGGGAGCCGAATATAAATCGATTATCACAATCATATTTTTAAATGTTACAATTACTGCCCATTCTTTAATTCCACCACAATGACCACAAGTCGTTTATTTCTTATACAGTATAATTAAAATGCTTAACTATCTTCCGAGGTCAGAGTGTATGAGTTACAAGTTTCTGATTGATTAATTTAACAAAAACTTCTCAAAACAAAAATTCAATTTGAAAAATTGATAAACACAAAACTTTTATTTTTAATTTTATCTCATTAAAAATTATTCTCTGTAGGGAATATATTTAAAATAATTTGTTTTTAAGATTTTCGGTTAACTTTGCGTGAAATTTCAACTAAACACATTATTTAATAATTTTTTAAATTTTAACTAAATCAATTAACAACGAAAAATGCGTTGGTCTCAATTAAAAAAGAATTAAGTGAATTTCACTTAAATTATTTTTGTTTTTGTATTTTTTTTTTTCACTAAACACAAAACATGCAAAAACACTTGAACCGATGAAATGTTTGTTGAAAAAGAAAAAAAAAAAAAAACATAATAATTTCCCAAATGGTTTCGTCTTCTGTTTTTTTTTTTAGATAATTTTTTTTTCCGGAAATTATTCAAATTAGAAAAACAAAAATCAAATAAGAAAAAAAAAGTGACAAATTGGAATTGAATGGAAACATGGGAATAATATGTTTCATTTATAATTCATTTTGTTTTGTCTCTTTCCCATCGTCAAAATATTAATTTTATAACAAAAAAACAAAAAAGGTTTTCTGTTTCAACAGAAACGGAAAGAAAAAAATTTATTATTAATTTTCAAAAGAGAATAAACAGAAAAAAAAAACGGTTCCATGACAAGTTTTTCTTCTTTTCTTCCTCTTTTTTTTCCTCGTGTTTTTCGGTTGATATCTTTCTTTTTTTTTTCAATAAAAAGAAATTTAAGAAGAAATCCAAAAAGATGATAAAAAAATCCAAAAAAAAAAAATAAGAAGCCCAAAGAGAAAGAACAGAAAAGGAAAGCAAACAAAATAAACAAAATAAACAAATGAATGAAAGAAAAAAACTATCTAAGATCAAGATGACTTCTTTTATTCTTTTATTCTTGTATGCTTCTTATATTTTCTTTAAAGATTTTTTTTTCGTCTTATAAAAAGAAGAAGATGAAGAAGATGACAGCGTGGGTTGCATTTAAATAAGATTCACACTTATATCTTTATGAATCCATTACAGAATCAACCCGCCAAAATAAATAAATATTTTTTTTTAGTTGTTTTTTTGTTTCTTTTCTTTTCTTTCTCTCTTTATTTATTTATTTTCTTTTCTTCTTCTTGTTTTTCTAAAAAGAAAACGAAAAAAAAAAAATAGATATTTTTTTTCTTTCCTTGAAGATTCAAACACAAAAAAAAATAATAAAAAGTCGGAAGAGAAGAACAACGACTAAGATTTAAGATGAAGATGAAGATGAATAAACCTCGATATGACACACACAAATTGGTGTTTTATTTTTATTTTTTATTTTGTTGTTGTTTCAAATTTTGTGTTTTTTTTGGTTTTTCGATATTTCTTTCTCCATCACTCTCTGTCTCTCTCTCTCTCTCTGTCACTCTGCCCGTTTCTCTATTTCAATTCTTAATTTTTATTAGTCAGGATTTTTTCGTTTACGACTCAGAAGTTTAATTAATGCTTTTTTGTAAGAAAGAAGATTCACTTAATTGTTACTGTTTTGTTGTTGTTGTTGTTGTTATTTCAAAAAAAAAAGCAGAAGATGTCGAAAGTCACACAAAGTCACGTGCCAAACACAACAACAACAACAGCAAGAGAAAAAAAGAAAGAAAAAGAATCACATTTAATTATTATGATTATTTTAACTTTAAACAAAAAATAAAAGCATCTTTTAAACGCGTTGTTAATTTTTCTTGCAAACAGAAAGTCTTTCAATTTTTGTGTTTTTCTTTTTTTCTTGTGTTTTTTTGTTTTCTTATTATGGCTGTAATTTTTTGATCATCTCAAAACAAAAAAAAACAAACTTCTTCATCTTTTATTTGTGTTGTTTTGTTTTTTTTTGTCTTAAAAATAAAATAAAATAAATAAAAATGAAAATGTTTAACGAGTGAAATGATCTGGAAGAAAAAAACATACAAATGAATAACAATAATTGAGAAGAGAAAATAAATTAAATGGGAAATTAGTCAAAACCTGTTACACGTAAAATGCAAATGCAAGAAATTTTATAAACAACTTCATTTTCTTACTCTTGTCGTGTTGTTTTATTTATTTGTTTGAGAATATTTTTAATGTTCTTACTGATTGACAAATTAGAATCTTTTACAGGGAAGTGGGGGAACAACGTTTTTTAATAGTATAATAAAAAATTAACAGTAACGGACGATTAGTTTTGTTATTAGAAATTTGACTCCATTTAAAAAAATATCGTTTCCTTATTGAACGTCCAGTATTTTGAACGATATTGTCGAATTTCATGAGTCGTGCCCAGTAAAACTATTCGATCAACTTGAGAAGTGGTCAAATTATACAAGTGTGCATATATTCAAATTCAGCAAAGATTAAAGCGAGATTACCAAGAAGACAGTTTTATGCGACAACATTTTCTGTGTTAATTTTATTAGTCTAATTTGTTAAAATTTAAAAACGAGTTTATTGGTTGCAATCAAGTTTGCCGTTGGTCTTATTTTAAACAGATTTAATTTATGATAATTGAAATAATAAAATCTGACTTCAGAGAAATATAGTTTGTCGATTTAATGGTTTTAACTACAAAATGATAATTTCCATTCGGTTTGTGTTTTTTTTCTTTCCTTTTAGTGAAGACAAAAAATTGAAGAAGACAAGAAATAGAAAATTGAACTATTGAAGTTTTATCAAGTTGTTTGCCCTTTTAGTATGGCTGTTGTTGTTATTGTGGTTGTTAATGTTGTTGTTATATGTTACCCATAAATAATTAATAATCAGAAATCCTACGCGAACCTGTTCAATTCCATCTTTTTCCATCATCTTTCATATTTTCTATTCCACTTCAACTGTCCCTCTCAGTCTTTCAGGGTAAAATATAGAGGAGGGCATTCGCCTCATTTCACTTAACGAAATATCATTCGAATAAATCGTCCAGTCAACTCTAATAGTCATATTTTTTTTCTTCAAACTTATCTTTATCGTTTTCCTTCTTTCTTTTTTTTATTCATAATTTTTGTTTTATTTTTTTTTTTGTGAATTTCATTAAAAAATTAGATAAATTTCAATTCTCAATTAATTGCTTTTAATTGTTGAAACTGAAAAAATATAAATCTTTTATTAAAACAACAAGAACAACACCAACCAAAACAACACTTCTTGTTAGATGATAATTTTTTTGGTTTTGTTTTTTTTTTTTCTGTTGAGGGCTGTATACGTTCACGTAAAATATTCGTATGTTATTAAATAGTTTTGTAGAATTTAATTTATTTATTGGAGATGATTAGAAATTGACTGATCAACTATGAAACAATTTAGTTAAGAGAGAGAGACACTGAACACTTCACATAACACACAAAAAATATTCTAATTATTCGACCCGTATTTAATACCCGCAGTTAAAATTTTCTTTTTATTTAAGTGAAGGAGCACAAATCAATTTAATGTATATAATTTTAGAAGCATTTATTGTAGGCTACAGAATTATTAGTTGGCCCACCCATGACGATTAGAATTTTGTATTAAATGTTTATATTGAAATTATTTTGAGGCTTTATACCGGCCTTATTATTTAATATTTAATTTTTATAAGAGAAAAAATAAGAAAAAAAAACCGGCATTTCTACCTCATTATTATGGATGTGTTCATAATTTAATGTTAAACCAAAAAAATAAGAGGAAAAAGAATATTATAAGGAGGAAGAAGAAGAAAAACTTAAGACAACACCCACCCAAAAACCCAGTAAACTTTAATTTACACAAAATAGATTTAAATATGTGTTGGTTTTGTTTTCAACCAAAAACTCTCGATTCCAGTTTGTATTTTCTTTCCATTATTTTGATTGGATTAATTCGATTGATTTTTCTTATTTTTTTTTTGTTTTGTTGATAAAAAAAAAATTAATTTATTTTCAAAAATTCTTTTTTTGACTTTTTTTGTGTGTGTGTTTTTTTTTAGATTTAGATAAAAATGTCTTCATCAAAATTTATATTCTGGTCGACTGCGTATTCTGATATTTTAGGTAGAATCCAAGAAAAAATTGGTGTTGGATTGTCACCATTTGATTGTCGCGTCTCGTCGTCATAATAAAAATAGAATTTATTACAAAAATTTTATCGATTCAAAATCAAATAATTTGTGACAAAAAAAAATGCGTTTTTTGGTTTTTATTTTCCAAAAAAAAAAAAAAGAAAAGATGAACAAAAGACAAAAACCTGGAACCGTCTTTAAGTTCTTTGCGTTCACACAGATTCTTATACAAACACCCGCAATCTTTTCTTTTTCCTACATTTTGTTTATTTATTATTCGATTCTTGATTGAAATCATTTTCTTTTTCCTTTTGTCATTCTTTTGTCCGTAGGTTGATTTTTATGTAGGCGCAGACAAAAAAAATCACATTTAAAACAACGCGTCAGTCAATAAATTCAAGGTAAAAGAAAAAAAACATAAATCTGCACACATTAAAATCCCATAAACAATTGCATTCATTTTGGGGTCAACTGTGCAAATTGTAAAGATTGAAAATCAGTTGAGTGGAACCTTTTTTTTTATGACTTCCTCCATAAAATTTGAAGTAAAAAAAAAAAAAAAGACTTAAAGGCGAGACAGTTTTAACGTGATACAAAAATACTAGACTTCCTTTATTGAATTTTTGTTTTTTCTGTGTGACGAAGCAAGTCAAAAATAAGTCGTTTTTACCTTAAAAAATATATTTCTAATTGTTGATCTCCGAAAATGATAAGCTACTTTCAATTTGATTGACTCTACTGATAAACTTTAACTACTGACACAAAATCTATCTATGCCGTGGTAGAAGTAAAAAAACCAATAAACATAAAAATGATAAATTTAATGGTTTTTATTCATTTCATTCTGTTAATTTTTATAACTTCAGAAATATTGTTGTTGCTATTTGTTGGGTTTATTTTTATTTCATTCTGTTAATTTCTATAACCTCAGAAATATTGTTGTTGCTTTTTGTGTTGATTGTATTTTGCTTTATTTTTTAATCAAATTTAGTTTCATGATTGTAATTGACAAATCAGGGGAGACGCATAATTTTAATTTTGATTGTAACAAATTTAGAAAAAAAAAAGATTTCATTCTGAGTATTATGCCTGGCTCCCAGAAATTCACAAAAACAATTGTGATTATTTTTTAATGGATTTACCCAATTAACAAATTAAAATTGAGGTTCTTTAAAATAAATTTAACGTTGTTTGACGTAAATTTAGACATTCGAAATTTTACTGTTTTACGTAAACACACACACACACATACTTTAAAGATGAGAATTTAAATCGGATCGAAAAATAATTCTTCTAATTAGTTACATCATTAGAGATTAGATTATGCGCCAATCAAAACAAAGAATACTGCATGGAATTTTTTAAACAAACAAAAAAAAAACAATTGCTTTTAGAATGTTGGTACGTATAGTGTGAAGTCAGACTGCACTCAAGCTTTTTCAGTGCAGTGCAGACATGTCTATGTCTTTGAATTTTTTTTGTTCTGTTTCTGTTTCGGTTTTTTTTTTTTTTTTTGTTTATTTGAACAAAATTGTAATTTTCAAACGGTGATTATATTGCTTTGCGTTCAAACAGCAGGTATACATTTTTATTATTATTGTTATTGTTATTATTATTATGATGATTTTCCTGTTGTGATATTATCAATCTATCTCACTCACTCTTTTTCTCATTGTTTCTCTCACTCTCTTACTCTCTCTCTCTGTACATTTTTTAAATACTTTATTGCTATGCTCTAAAAAAAAACAATCTCTGCGCGCTTGAACGCAAAAGAATTAAAAGAATTTTTTGTTCGGGTTTCCTTCATATTTTTTTTTTGTTTTTTTTTTTTATTGTCTTCATTTCGTTTTTTCATTCTTTCTGATTCTGGGTTTTCAATCAGTCAAGGGGATTAAATTGTTTGTTGAAGTTTTTTTCTTTTACCTTTTTTTTTTGTTATTTTTGTATTTTTTTTTTTTTTGACGTAACAAAATCCAACAACAAAAAAGTACAGCGAACGTAATAAAAAAATTCAATTTAGGTAAAAAAAAAAGAAACACAAAAAGAAGAAGAAGACTTTTCACCTTAATTCAGGGGCATTTTTTTACCAGTGTGCATTAGTATCGAGTGAATTTATTATTGTGTGAATGTGGTGTGTGTGTGTGTGTGTGAGTGATCCTTGTGATTTTGATATTTATTTTTTATTAAATCACAAAATGTAAAAAATGAAAGAAGGAGAGAAAATATAAATAAATAAAGAAAAACCGGTTGTTTTTTTTCTTCTGTTTATTTGAAAATAAAAAATGCTTTGAAAATTGTTTCAATTTTTGTTCTAAAAAAGAAGAAGAAAACCAACCAATTGAAAAAAAAAATTACTTACAATATGGAAACTTTCTATTGGGACCAACTACTAAATTATATTTTATAAAAGAGCAAAAAAAAAAATAAAAATTGAGGAACAAGTTAATTCAGTAGAACCTTTATAATTGGGCCACTTCCATAAATTACGTAAATTGAATATATTAAGAAAATCTTTTCTACTTGGTCCATAAAATAAGAACAAATTCTACGGTTGTGGTGGTCCAATTAGACAAGTTTTAATTATTTTTTTGATTTTAGTTCTAAATTGATTTTTTTTTCTTTTATTTTATAGATGATTGCAATTGAAAAAGGACACAAAGCAAATCCAGATGAACAACGATTATGTATTTTCGATTGGGATATTCCAATTTGGATAAAGAATTCTTATAAACAAATTGGTGTATTTGGTTTTGGTGCTGCATGCAGTCAATTAACAACAGATATTGCTAAATATTCAATTGGAAGGTTAAGGCCACATTTCTTTCATGTGAGTATTGTTTTTTTTTCTTTATTATTTATGATGGCGTCAGACAGACAGACAATAAATAGAATTTTATCTAAAAATATATCAACCGAAATGAATGTCAGAATGTTAAAATTTGGCACAAGAATTGTAAATTTTTAAAATAAGGAGAATTTGATAAAGAATGAATTTAGAGAGTTCGATTGACTTTGTACTATTTCTTTTTTTTTCATGAAGACAAATTAGAAATCCTCGAATTAAAAGTATTAAAAAACCCGAGTAGATAAAATGTCAGATATATTTTACGCCGGATCACGTGCTGGATGAGTTTAAATTGATTAAATAGCGAGGAGTCAGTTGTTTTTTAGTTCTTTTAAATTAAATTTTATTTTTTTGAAATGAATAAAAATTGAGAAAAACAAATGAATTTCTTCTCTCTCCGATATATTTTAATACACACTTTCTGAATTGTTTTGTGTCATCCTACAAAATATATAGGAGGAGTAGTGAAAGACAATTATTGTCGATTTATTTAAATTTATGAAAATAACAAAATAAAAAAACTTGTAATCAAAAATGATTACAAAAGTGTTGTCGTCTTTTTTTTTTTTTTGTTACAAAAAATATCAATCAAATTTGTGTTCAATTCATCAATTGAGGTTAATTTTTAAGTGAGAGGGAGAGAGAGAGAAATGATGAGTTATATTTTTTCTCCTTTTTATATTGTAAATAGAAAACCTCTAAGAGTGTCACTGCTGTGATTCATTTAAAATCTCTTGACGTTCTTAACTTCGTTTTATTACGGAATGAAAATGGAAAATACCAAAAAAAAAAAACAAAACAAGTATCGACTTATATAAGAGAGAGATGGGGAAAAGAATATATAGGGTGTTTAGACTATGATGAATAATAAAAATGACCCAGTGAAATTTCAGTAAATATTCAATATGAGTAATCACTTATTTAACTCTACCCATTTTCATTGCAATTATTTTCGTTTAATTCTTTTAGCACATTTACTGTTTTTTTTCATTTGTTTTCTTTACTTTACTTGGCATTATTCCATAATTTCTTTTCTATGTTTTCTTTTGTTTTTCATCTTCTGTTTCGTTTATTGTTTTTTTTTTGTGTTGGTTTTAAAAAATCATAAATAATAAATAACTCATAATCTGCGTGTGAATTGGATTGTCGCCATCATAATTCATCTTCATCTTTTCTGAAAAGAAAAAAAGGTAAATAAAACGAAAGACAAAAGATGAAAATAAATGAAAAAAAAAAACAGTAAATATAAAATATGAAAATATTTTGCGTATATAAACCAACAAACAAACAACAACAAAACTTACGAGTCAAATTTCTTTAGTTCACACAAATATAGAAAATAAAAACAGAAATAAATAAATAATAAACGAATTCCTTGGCAAAAAGTTCATTTAGAAATATGATCTTCTGTTCGTCTTCTGTTACGTTTTTAAACAATTTTCATTCTTTTATCGTCTTTTGTTCTTCTTCTTCTTCTTCTCTTTGTACTTGATTGTCATCAAGTGTATTTTTTATTGGCTTTTCGGATAACTCCATATAACCATTGGCTAGGGTTTCTTTTAACGTCCAACTTCGACGAGACCTACTATTTTTGAGGTGGATTCTGAACCACCTAGCATCTGCACATGCATTTTTACACCTGATTCGGCGCATTGCCAGCTCTTAGGAAACATGCAGATTTCCTAAGAAGAATCCCTCGGTTTAAACCTTATCCTGCACACCAACCAGATCGTCTTTTGTTTTTAATGCCTCACCCCCACCTCGTCTCTTTTAAGCAAAGTCATTTAAATAGAAAAAAAATTAAAACGGAAATAAATTTTTAAAAAAATTGAAGAAAATTTCATTCAAGAGAATATTTTTTACAATTTCCAATGTGTGCAGTCAACCATGAAAAAGAACCACGCTAATTTTTAATCCGATCAAACCCTGATTTTTAATCCGATCATTAAAATCAATAAAAAATTAATTTCTTCTCCCAATTTCTGTCTTGCATTTTAATCCTAATTTTTTAATTCAATGTACTTTTGACTCGGGTAATATTCTCTCTATCTCTCTCTCGCTCTCTTTTTCCCTACGGAAATTTAATTTAAAAAAAAAACAACAGCAACAAAACGAAAATAAAAAATAATTTAATAGAATTTTAAACGATCGTAATTGAAGTTAATTCAGTCAGAATACTATTAATCATTTTTAGTTCTGCTCTTTTTCACTCTCCCCTCTTTCTTCGTTTTTTTCTTCTTTTTTTATTAAAGGTAATTTCTCTTTGCAACAATTTCAAATGCAATTTGTTTTTATTAATAAACGAGATGACGACAAACAGATGACGTGAAGGCCAAAAATAAATTTATGTCAAACTTTCAATCACTCTCATTCTTCATCTTCTCTCTCTTTCTCTCTCTGACTCCTCTATTTAGTCAACCTAATTAATTGACATTATTATAATGTAAAGTTACCGGGTGTCTTTCCTTCTGTTTCTATCTCCATCTCTTTTTCCTTGACAATAAAATATTGTTTGCTGTTTAGTTATTGTGAGTGAGGGAGATAGATATAGACAAAACGTGACTTCTAATCGCTATAAACAAATCATTAATTGATGTTAACGTGTTGATGTTAAAACGATCAGTTAAAATGGACACAACACACACACCGAAATATGAGTCTAAACACTTTTATCGTCTGATCTTTTTTTTTTAGAAGCTCATTTTCCAATTTACATGTGAGATAACTACATACATTATTACAACGCATATATGAATTTCATTATTGTGACGTTAGATTTATATTAGAATATTTATTTTTTTTCATTCAGATTATTTATGGTCCACTGTGTGCGCGTTTGCGTGATTCACAATTTTTGATTTCACACAGTAGTTTAATTAATGTGACAATTTTTTTTTGGCTTTTCATCTAAAAATCGTAAAATACGTCACGTGTCACTGTCAGAATTTCTTTTATTATTTAATTACAATTTGACTAAAAATATTCTATGCTTGGGTGGGATGTAAATGCGAAAATTAAATGGGTTTTATAAATGACTAATTTCAGTTAATTTCAAACATTAATAATTGAACCCTTTTCTCTTTTTAGAAGAGAAAGAAAAAAACCAAAATTAAATTAAATTATGAAAAATTAAAATGATTTTATAATCAAACTGACGTTTACTTTTGGGGAAATATTTTGAATGCATCTGTTAATATCGCGTGTTGACTGTCGCATTGATTTTTTTTTTCATTGAACTGATAATTATTTATAGTTTCTTTTTCATTTAATTTTAGGTATGTCAACCATTAATTAATGGATTAAATTGTTCACATCCATCAAATATGGGAAAATATATTGAAGAATTTGAATGTGCTGCAATTGGTAAGAAATATTTCTTTTCTTAAATGGAAATATAATTAAATAATGTGCGTCTATATAATTAAATGTTATAGGTTCAAATCCAAGAATGATCAAAGAAATGCGTTTATCATTTCCTAGTGGACATTCTAGTTTTTCTGCTTATACGATGGTTTATTGTGTGGTAAATATTTTTCGTTTTATATTAAATTGAAATTTATTATTTTCACATTTTTTTTTTCTTTTTATTTTCATTTTAGCTTTTTCTACAAGCACGATTAACTTGGCGCGGATCAAAACTATATAAACATTTTATACAATTCTTATTATTGATGATGACTTGGTATACAGCATTATCAAGAATTTCTGATTATAAACATCATTGGTCTGATGTATTATCTGGTGCATTATTAGGATCAACAATTGCTATAATTGTGGTAAATTAAATTGAATGTCATATTATTTAATTGAAATTTATAAATAGAAAAAAAAAGGGAAATTCAATTAATCTCGTTGTGTGTTTTTTTTTAATTACAGGCGTATGGAGTATCTGATCTTTTTACATATCGAAAAAAATTATTACCAGCCAATAATCAAGCAAGATATGAATTAAATTCAACAAATAATCGAAGAGCATAGAATCGATTAAATCAAAAAATTATCACTGTAAAGAGCTGCTATTAATTTTCTTAAAAATATAAAATATAATAATAAAAAAAAATAAAATAAAAACCCAACAACAAAATACAAAAAAAAAAAACAGAAACTGATCAATTGAATCTATTTTTGTTTTTTTCCATTAATTTTGAAAAAAATAATCAATTAAACAACTTTTAAGTAGAAACATAATTTTTGTGTTTTTAAAAAAAATATTTAAATGAAAAACGTATTAAAAAAAAATTAAATTTTATTGTATTAAAAATAATGTTTCGTAATTCGTATTAAAAAACAAAAAAAAAAAAACAAATGAAAAAATTTACTGAAACAAGTCATTAACTCTCGTTTCAATAAATTTAACTAAAAAAAAAAAAACAAAAGAAAACAACTAAAACTAAATTCTTATAAACTAAATTAAGACATAATTATAAATAAATATTTCTTAATTATTAAAAATAAAATTAAAAAGAAGTTCCCTCCTTTTTACTTCCTCCACCACCAACCAAAATATCCACTATTCCCCCTCCTCGCCCCTATACGACCGTACTTTTCTTAATTTACAATTTACAATTTTATATATTTGCTATTTAGGAGACTAAATGCTGTAAATGGACAATTATTTTAAAACTATTTTCTAGAGAATTTGTAAAAAAAAAAAATATAAATCGTCAATTTTTTTTTTAAATGCATTCCATTAAGAAAAGGAAGTAAAAGAAGCTTAAATTACAAATAAATAAATAAACAAACAAATCAACAAAAAATACATTATAAATATTTTAGTAACAAACTTAATCAGCTAAAACTTTTTTTTTTTTTTTTATTTTTAAAATAAAAAAAAGAAATGAAATAAAAAGACTTTTTATAATAAATTCATTCTCAGAATGACAAAAAACAAATAACAAAAGTAATAATTTTTAATCGTTAAGTAAATTTAACTTTAAATTTTTTATTTTAGTAAAAAAAAAAAAAGGCGATAAAAAAAATGAATCGTCGAATTCTTAAAAAAAAATTTTTAACAAAATCGTAAAGAAACTTTTATTTAGACTTAAGTAAAATAATTATGTTGTTTTTTTTTTTCTTTATCTCTGTAGTTTTATTTATTATGTCTCAACAATTGTTAGAACTAAAATGTTTTTTTAAATGTTGTAAATAAATGAAAGAAAAATTATATAAAATTATATTTAAAAATATTTCAAATGACTTTTTAATGCTTTTCTTTTTTATGTCTAATGAGATTGTCACTTGTCTTCTTTTATAAAGAATTTCGGTCGTTTATTTTTACATTATAATTAATAATCAAAAATCAAAATTGAATTCAATTAAATGAAATTAAAATGCATTTATTTTTCAATTTTTGTTACGAACAAAAAATATCCAGTTAAGCAAAGACACAGAAATATTTACGATATCTGAGTAACAAACCGAATTACAAAATTTTAGTGATAAAGTATTGAAAACTCCCACTAACAGATGCCGCCCATTCTTTTATGTTTTAGTTCAGAAACAAACCGACACAACCCAAAAAAAGTCAGTAAGAAGAAAACGAAGCAGCTGTTGAAATTTAACAATTAAAATAAATTAATTGTCTTTTTTAATGAAAAATAGCATTATTATAATTATAATAATAAACCAGACACTATTATTTTCTCACTATAACTTGTTTTCTAATTGTACCTGTAAATATATATATTTTGTTTTAAATTATTTTTTAAAGTAATAAATAAGGAGGAAAATTACTTTTAATTTATTTTTGTTCAAATAGTGAGTGAGTGACTCACAAAATTCTAGTTTGTTTTTTTAGTTAATTTTTGATTTAGTTAAAAATATGCATGATTTTTGTGCAGATTTAGTATATGTAATTCTAAAATTGCTAAAATTATAAATGAAAACAAAAAAAAAAAAGAAACGACAATTTTTTTAATAAAAAACAAAAAAAAAGCAACAACAACAACAACTAAATAAAGTTTTAAAATTGTTTTTGGTTCTATTCTTTAATTCTTTAATTTTTTTTACCAAATAAAAAAAAAACAAATGAGAAAAAACGACAACTAGAATATGTGTGTTTGTGAAAATGTTCTTATTATAAACCCATTTATTTATTTATTATTATTATTATTATTAAGGTAAAAAGTCGTAAAGTAGATATTCTTAGAGCAGAGAGAGTAAAACAAAAAATAAAAAAAATAATAATAAGAGAATCAGGTAAAAAAGAAAAATTAAGACAGGCGACAAACGAAATCAATTAAATTATTTAAATTCAAGAAACACTTTTTTTTTGCTGTGTGTGTGTTTTTTTTTTCGTTGCCTTTTAAATTAAAAACTAATTCTGACATAATCATAATTTTTTAGTGGTTTCTTTTTTTTTTGTTGTCTTTTCATAATTTTCCAAAACTAAAAAAAAATTATTAAATATAATTGGACTAATTTTTTCTTTTTTATTTTTTTGAAGTTTCTTGAAGAAAAACAGAAACTGAACAGAGAAAAAAAAAGTACAATAACAAAAAATTTCATTACGTAAAATTTTTTTTTTTTGTAATAAAAAAAAATTATTTTTTTTTTGCACATTGTTTGTTCACAATTATTGTCTCTCTGTGTGTCACGTTACACTGTTGTGTTTAATGTTTTGTTTTTTTTTTCTTAAATTTTTAACAAAAAAAAAAAATTGTACAAAATTAGTTCAATATTATAAGCAAAAAAAGAATCCATTGTTTAAAAAAAACAAAACACGAAAAAAAAAACTCAATTTTTTTTTCTTATCTTTATTTAAAAATCTTAAAACAAAAACAAAAACAAAAAAATCAAAAAATCTTAAAAAAAAAGAACCAAAAACCAAAATAAAACAAAATATGTAATAACTTTCATTTTCTGTTGTTATTTTTGTTTGTTTGTTTTTTTTTTTTTTCTTCTTCTTGTTTTTGATTATTTTTAGTTGTTTTTTGTTGTTGTTGTTGTTATTATTTCTTTTCTTCTCTTTTCGACGATCTAGTTACCAAATATAATTTATAATTTATTGTTGCTTTTATTTTAAAAAAAACAACAACAAGAACAACGAGAAAGAAGTAAAGAAGAGGAAAAGAAAAATCAGTCGCTTAATTATTAACGTTGTACCTACACAACAACAACAATAACAACAACAACAGTAACATCAAACGGCAACAAAACAGTGTATCAAAAAACACAACTTAAAAAACAGATGAAAGAATAAGAGGAAGAAGAAAAAGAAAAAAATTGTGTATAAAATAAACACATAAAAAACAAAAAAAATTAAAGAAATAAAGAAGAAGAAGAAGAAGAAAAAGAGTCAGAAAATTTTAATTCTAGTTTTAAAAATAATATTTTTATTATAAGGAAAGAGAGATCAAGAGAGACACAGAGAGAGAGTGAGAGAGACAAAAATAAAATAAACAAAATAAAAAGAGGTACAGGTAAATCATCCAATATACACACACACACACACACACACATAAGAATTACAAACACAAAAATATGTTACCTGTCCTCTCTCGCTCTCTGACATTCTCCTCTCTCAATTTGTTTTTCCCGTATATGCACAAACACATACACACACACACACATACACACTTACAAAGAACGTGAGAATGTCGGGAAAAAAGAGTTTATTTTGTTTTTTAAACGTTTTTTGTTTCTTTTCTCGTATTCATTTGTTTATTTGTGTGAGAAATTTTTTTTAGCTGTTTATTTTTTTTTTATTTTTTATTCAATTTTTCTTCTTCTTCATTTTTTTTTTGAGTTTTTTTTTTAATTCCATTTTCTGTTCAATTGTATACTTTTGTGAGAGTTATTTGCGCGCTCCACAAAACTACACACACACACACACACACACACACACACACACACACACACACACACACACACACACACACACACACACACACACACACACACACACACACACACACACACACACACACACACACACACACACACACACACACACACATATATACATGCACCAACACACAAGCAACCACACACACACACACACACACACATAACCAAAGCAATTGCACACAAACAAACACAATTAAAAAAAAGTTTTATATCCAAATATCAAAAGAGGTAAGCACAACACAAAAACGTTGCCTGTTAGAATATTGTGTTGAGTTTTTTAAGTTTGACTTTTCTGTTTAGTTGAGGAAAAAAAAGAAGTGAGAAGAAAAAAAAAACTTGATTCTCCAACGATACGTTCCAACTTGTTCAACAAAAAAGAAAAAAGAACAAAATAGTTGCGAGCTAAATTCGATTAAATAAAGTCGCTTTAATTTATATAAAAAAAAAAAACAATTTTTTTTTTCGTGTTGTTGTTGTTGTTGTTTTTCTTTCGTTTAAAGGAAAAATTAAAAAGAAAATATTTTCAACGAAAATAAAATAATAAAAAGTAAGAATAAAGAAATAAATTAAAGAAAAGAAAAGAAAAAAAAACGATGGAATCACCAAGAGAAGAAAAAAAAAGGTACCCTGGATGGGTGATGACGGATTCTTCCAACAACAACTTTTTTTTTTCTTTTTTTCTTTTTTTTTTAGTGAATTTGGAATTTTGAAATTTGTTTTATTTTTTTTTCTTTTTAATCATTTTTGGTTCAACGAAAATTTTGAAAAAAATTAAATATAATTAAAATAAAATAAATTTTGTGTTTCTTGGAAAAAAAATTAAAAATTAAAAAACAAAAAATTAAAATCAAAAAACAAGAATAACGACGAAGCAGAAGAAGAAGAAAATATTTAACAATTAAATAAAAGAATTTTTCACACAAATAAAAAAACAAAATAAAACAGTGACGACGAAATGGATTAAATTAAATTAAATTAAATTTTCAGTTTTTCATTTTAATAATTAAAAAAAAATTTACAAAATAAAAATACCAAAAAAAAAAAAAATTTCTCATTTTTGCTTTTTGTTTTTTTTTTTTTTTTTTTCACAAAAAGAAAAAAAAAGAATAAAAGCAAAAATGAAAATTTAAAACAGAAGAAGAAGAAGAAGTAAAATAGTGAATGTTTAATCAATTTTGATAAAAAAAAAATCGCATATTTTAGTTGTTGTTGTTGTTAAAAGTTTTAAATTAAAAGTTATTCAATAAAATCGAAAAAAACACAAAATTCCTTTAATTTAAAAATATAAATTAAAAAAAAAATGTGTTTATTTTTTAATTAAAAAAAATCCAAAAAAAAAAAAAAAAGAGAGAGAAGAAGAGAAAAAGTTTCTCGTTTTTCCATTATCGAAGTCTTTCATTTCTTCTTCTTCATTCATTTTTTTACTTTAAATTTTTTTTTTTTTGTTCATAAATAATTTTAAACTTCGTATTAAGAAAAGTATATAGAAGAAGAAGAAGGAACAAGAGAGAAAAAAATAACTTCTACCATGAAATATCAATTAGAAGAGTTCAACTATATAATAGAAAATATAACTATGTGCTTGTCACACACACACACACACACACACATAAAATATGAAAGAAAAGAAATAAAAATATTTGAAAAAAAAAAAATGTGCATACGTCATATTTTTTTTTCCTCTCTCTGTCTCCTTTACCTATGTGACTCTGTCTCTGTCTTATTGAAAAATTCTCCACACATCTGTGCTATCATTTTTTATGAAATAATCATTTAAGAGAAATGAAATCCAATTAATGAATACTTAATTAAAATTTGTCTTCAAATGGTTCCGTTCTATGTTTCTACTAAAACTAATTCGACAACTTTTAATTGTTACTATCTCCAATGTTTTGGGTTTCACAATAATTTTAAATAAGTTTTAAATAATAAATCTTGCTTTAATAATTAAAGTTTAATTAATTGTTAAATTAATTGCAAATTGTTTGTCACATTTCCCTTTATGTGCTTAACTTTAAACTCCAATTAATTGTTTATAAAATCTCTGTCAAGTTTTTAAAATCTTGTACGTAAATTTTTAGTCACGTTTTCTTATCTTTAATTAAACTACAATTAAAGTGTTTGTGAAACTCAACAAATAAATCTTTAATAAATTAAATCAAATAAAAGTGATTTCTTTAATTTTAAATCTTTCATTCAAATATTGTAAAAAAACTTTTGTGTATTTTTTTGTCTAATTTAATCGATTAATCGTTTAATCCAATTGGATTATTATTGAAATTTTACTGTTGAATAATTTATTCTTGTTTTCTTTTCATTTTTAACGTGTGTGCTGCTAATAATTTTCAAATGACATTGGTTGGAATTTTTGTATAGCAAGTGAAATTTTTCAACAGGTAACTTTTAAAATATTCGCTCGGAGTCAATTGTTTGGTTTCTTTAATTGGATTAGAAAATAAAAACTTTAATTAAATTGTGTCAGTTGGTTGAAAATGTTGCCTAGTTGATGGAAATTTAATAAATTCCACAAATATTTCAAATTTTGTAAAAATTTTCACTATTTTTTGTCAGACAGAAATTTTTGTTAAAAGAAAAATAATAAATTCAAATTTTCTTATGATTCTCAATTTCTCCTTATCAACGTCACTAAATGGCGTTGCTCGGAGTGTTTTAATTTCTTCATTAATTTTAATTAGGGAAAATTAAAAAAAAGAAAAATTTTATTAAACGAATTACAGAATTTACATTAATTTGCCCCCATAACTGATCATTGTTGTTTTTGATTTTTTCTTAAAAAAAAAAATAAGAATTAGAATAAAAATATTTATCATTCATTCTAAAGTTTTGTTTTCCAAAGTTAGAGCAAACAGAAATACTTTTTATTTGATTCGTTTTTTTTTTAATCAGATCCATAATTGGAAATATAATTATCTCACCTTTCTCTCACTCTCTCACATACACACACACACACACATAAAATATATTCCTCTTCAAAAGTGTCTCACAGATGTAAACAGTTTTTATAAGAGGAAAAAAAAATTGCAAATCTTAAAATTTGAAATAAAAAGAAAAATGGCAAAAAGACAAACTTTTAATTATTTAATATTTTTTATCTGGAAAATAATAAAACAACAACAATATTTTATATAACTAGAAGAAGAAGAAGAAAACGAATAGTTGTCCACCTACTCTCCACTTTATTCAAGCAAAACCAAAAAAAATTGAAGAAGAAGAAGACGTTTTTTTTTTCACGAAAACCAAAAGAAAAAAAAAATATTCAACATATTTTGTGTTCACAGTTAATCGCCTCCACTCTTTTTTCTATCTCTTTCAGTCTCATCGTCATCATCTTCTTATTACTTCCGTTAAAGTTATAAGAAAAACACCAAAATGTGTCTTTTTATTATATTCTGTTTTTCTTCAGAACAAATTCCTAATCCAGTAATAATTTTTTTTTAATTAAATCAAAACAGAAGAAAAATAGATTTTTGTGTCGTCATGAAAACAACAAAACAGATGAAGAAAAGTGGAAGAAGTGGAGAAACGTCATTCAGCAGATATTTTTATGTTGTTTTTTTTTTTGTTATTTGTTGGTGGATGAAACAACTTTCTCGCATCTCTTTCTTTTATTTGGTAACTTACATTTTTCTCTCTTCACAATTCTCCTCTTCATCTTTTTACCACAAATAAAAATGCGTCTTCTTCTTCATACCAAAAAAAGCTAACTGTTTAGTTGTTGTTATTGCTGTTGTTCTGTTTTATTCTTCTTTTAAGTGTTCCATGTTTGTTATTTTGTTGCCATCATCATCATCGTCATCATTGTGCGATGAAGATTTTTTAACAAATACAGAAATTTAGTCAGACACACATACATAGATACTTATGCAGAGGCGCATAAATAATAAGAACACAAAAAAAAAATAGAATTCCTTGAGAAACAGAAGAGAAGAAAAAAATAGCAGCAACAACAACAACAAAAACAAAAATCAGAATAGAAAAAAAAGCCTACATAAAATAAATAATACAAAATGAGAGAGACAGAGAGGAGAGAGAGAGAGATCGTGTGATTAAATGAATAAATAATAATTTTTCGCTAAACTTTTTGTAAAAAATAAATCCCATTTTGTTCTGTTCTGATTTTTTTTTGCAATACAAAAAAACAAAAAAAAACTGCAAGAGAAACCGATTACAGCAAATTCATTAACTGAATTCAAAGATCTTTCTTTCTCTTTGGTTTCCTAACCAATATGGATAGATAATTATTGTAATCAAATTGGAAGAATTCCATTTTATTTTTTTGAAGCTTTCAAAAAAAAAAAAAAAATCAACGCCATAAATTTCTGTTTGCTGATTTTTTTATTTTTTTCCCCATGTTGACTTTGCACTCATCGTTTTTTTTTTTTTGTTTTTTTTATCTTTTGATTAGAAAAATTATGAACTCTATGAAGAGAGAAACACAAAAAATTAATTTAACTTATAATAAATTGAATGGTTTCTGTATGAAGTATGATGGACCATATATATTGGCTCATGTTTGATACAAACTTTTCATACAGGTACCAATACATTTTCCCTCTTACTCGTAGACATTCCAAAAAAAAAAAAAAACGTCTCCTTTATTTTTGGTTTTGGTTGCTCATCGTCATTCACATGATGAAATATTAACTCGTAAATTGTACGGTCCATTTATAGGGGGTTTTTATTAGCAAAAAAAAATTGTCATTTTATTTTAAACTTTTTGTCGTTATTGTCGTTGTTGTTGTTCTTATTAATTTTATTTTTTTTTCTGATTTTATTATTTTCAAATCTGTTTTGTCTTATTTACTGATTTAAATGCGTGAGTGAGTTCAATTTTCTGCTACGACTGGATGTCCAAATATAGTAAACGCCATTAAATACATTAAAAAAAAAAACAACAAACTATAAACTAAAGAACTAAACTAAACTAACTAAAAAAAAATAAATAAATAATAATAACATACAATTTTTTGTCTCTATATTCCCTCTGGTGACTATCTATATATATATATGTACGCACACACACAAACACACACTAACTCACAGACACAGAGGCACAATTAAAATCATGCACATTTAAAAATATTTGCCGTTGTGTTTTTTTTTTCTTTCGATTTTTTGTTTTTGTGTAGGATTTTCTTCTCGGATTTTTTTTTTATTTTGTTTCTTTTTTTGTATGTAGTTGTGTTTGTTCTGTAAATTCTTACCTGTGAATTTATAAACATAATGAAGAGGAATAGAATATAATGAAATTACATAATCGTGTAATTATAATTGAATGAATGGAATTTTCAATGCGCCTAGTTTTTTTTTTCAAGTTCTTTTACTTTGTGTGAGGGCTGAGATCTGAGTGTAGCATAATTGTTAGAAGTAGAGAACATTATTTAGTTGTGAAATTTATGTTTTTTTATTCAGACATTTTAATATTCTTCTCTAAAAAAAAACCCTTTTAAATGTGACCATTCGGTAATATCTGACGAAAACCTTTCAAAAGTGACTTCTTGTTTGCTTTAAGTTCTTACATTTTGATATTTGTAATTTTTGAAAAATATTGTATTAAATCCCCTCTGTAAGGTGACCAACAACTTTAACATTGACCGTCTTATATAATTGTTCTTTTATTGTCCTTCGTAAAGCAAATGAGTTTATTCACAATGACCTCTATAAGATGACCCCTATTTACGTTGATGGTCACCTTATGAAGGTCATTTGTATTATTTATTTATGTTTTCTTTTTTTTTTTTTACTTAAAAAGTGTTTAATTTTTTTTTAATGTGAATTTTCTCTTTATAAAAGAATTTAATAATAAGAAGAAGAAAACCATACAAATGTTGTGCTAAAAAACCAAATAACAGTAGCAAACGAAGAAGAAGAAGAAGTAGAAGTGATTCCTAAAAGTTCAATTAAAAAACAAAAAATAAAAATATTGTAAGTGAAATCTCAGTGCAACAAAAAAAAAACAAGAAAAACAGTAAAAATGTATCGTCCAAATTTTTATGAGTCAACATGTTTAAGATGTAATGAAATTGTTTATCAAGTTGATCGTGTTGGACCATTAAAAGATTTCACTTTCTTTCATTCTGGATGTTTTAAATGTGTTCATTGTGGTACAAAATTAACATTAAAAACATATTTTAATAATCAACATAAACATGAGGACAAAGAGGTTTGTATATTTTTCTTTAATCAATTATTTATAAAAAAAAAAATTCAAAAGTGAAACCTGTCTAATTGGACCATTTTTTATAATTATCGTAATTGTAACCGGAAGTTTTTATATTTATATTTTTTTGTATTTATTTTTCTTTTGTGATAGAAATTTATACGTGTGATAATTATTGAATTAATCTGATTAGACATTCAGGTTGCAGATTTTTCAGAGAAAATTAATCTAAATTCTTGTGTTTTCAACTCCTGTCAAACATTTATTAGGTTTTAGTCATAGTTTATGGTGAATTTGATTTTTTTTTTTCCAATCTAATTTTAAATATTCTCTTTATTCTACTTCCGTTTTCTATTCAATTGAATTGCACTCTGCACGAATGTACCATTTATTCTAAACATTGAGCAACGTCATGAATTTATAAATTTTTATTCTTTAATTTTTGAAACCAAAATAGATTTTAATAAATGGCCATTATAATTAATTTACAGTCATGAAACAACAAACCTGTTTAACATTTTTTTTTTTTATAAAAACAATCGAAACCGATTTTGTGTATCGATCAATAAATGCTTTCAACAAAGAAAGTTTAATTCTTATAAAACCATAAAAGACAAAAAGATCCAATTTACTTTTTACAATAACAAAAATATCTGCTGAAACTTTGTAATTTGCAATAAACACAGAAACTGGTCAGAAAATCGAAATCGATTCCTCGTACTTTGTCTTTAATTCTTTATAATTTTTGTGATTTTTTCAATAACAAATGAAATACAAATCCAATAAAACTTCCTAATAACAAAAACAAAATTATAAATTCAATAAATCCAATAAGAACGAACAACGAAAAATTTGCAAATCCAATAAATCTAATAAGAATGGATTAAATTAAAAATAAAATTTTCTATTGAAAAAATTAAAAAAAATGTTTCTTACATCATTTTTAATGCCCTCTTAATTACAAATGGTTCTTTTTTTTTTATTATGACTTAATTAAATTGAAAAATATAAACCAACAAAAAAAATAACCAACATCAACAACAATATAAAAAGAAACAATGAATTATTTATTCTTAGGAATTTCATTTTTGTATTTAAAAAAAAAAAAAAAATTATATAAAAAGAATTTCTATCGAGGGTGTTGATCAGTATACACACATACATACACACAAACACACGCCTTTTTAGAAGTACAATCTTTGAAATCATGGAATTTTTGTCTAGAATAATTTTGTCTCTTTGTCTATAGAAGAGTCTAGAGAATAGTTGGAAATTTTATGTTGAACAGACACAGACTTTATAAAGACCTTTTCAATTATTTCTGCTGTGTACTTTTATTTTTCATAGAAAATTGATCACATTAGATTGTTATTGACATTGTAGAGATTTGATGCCCACATGAAATGTGTGAAATTTGTCAAATGATTGTACAAATATGTATAACGAATGAGATGAAAATTTTATTTGATTACTTAAATAATCGGCTTATGTTTATCATATAAATGTCTATACTAATAGAAACTCAATATTTTCTCAATTGAATTTTTTATTTGTGACTTGAGAAATCTGCGAAAATTCTTCTTTTGATTCTGATTTAACTTTAGAGCTGCAAACTATACAGAGTCCGACAAATTTAACGTCTCTCAGTAGTAAGATGTTTTTATTATCTATCACAGGTTTCCGCCTCATTTAGCTTTTTCACAATTTTAGAAAATTAAAAATCAATTGAATTTATTTAACATCCTTTTTTTTATTTATTTTAAGGTTTATTGTAGTTCACATGTACCAAAAAGTGGTCCAGGACATTTGGATCAAACATCATTAAATATAAAACAGGCGCTAAATGTACCAAAAACAAATAAATTTGTTAATGAACAAATACGTGGTGGACTACATAGAGAAAGTATGGATGGTAAGTTCAAGAGATTTTAAATATTTAATAGACTGACACTTATGTAGACTGAAAGATCTTTAAGAAATATTGTTCTATGAAAAAGGAATCAAAAGGGACTTGTTTTAAATTCATTAATTGAATTACATTTCCTCTCTTATAAAAATAAAACTTCATTTATTGGCAAAGTCTAAAAGGATTTAAATAATTAAACATTTAGCAATTATGTTAAAGATGATTCAAGATTGTTTTTTCACTCCAAATTAATAAAAAAAAAAGTCATTCATTGAAAATCCCATTGAAGGACTAACTTGTACAATGTGACTTTTTATATTGAAAAAGTGTTTTAATTAATTTCGTTCTTCCTTCTTTTATTTTCATATTTTCTTGTTTGAAATAAAAAATAAAAAAAAAACAATTGAAAAAAAAGGACAACGACAAACAACGCCAAATGGATACAATAATGGATCCATCACTAATTTACCAGCAAATAATGAAACTGATTATAAATATGGAAGATTTGATGCAAGTGCTTTACATATTGCGCATGCATTAAAACAAACAGAAATACAAAAAGCATACAATAAATCAAGAGAAAAACCAATTGATTATTATTTGGTAAGTTTACATTTAATTTTTTTTTTAATTTAGGTTTAATTTTAACTTTTAAAAATTAATTAAGAGATATGAGTAAATGTAATTGAATGTTAGCAATTTTAGTTGCATCAGAGAGCAATGATCTCTGATTAAAAAACAAAATGAAGGATTTAAATTCATTTAGAATTCATTTAGAGTCCAATTCGAGAGTTTAATAATAAAAATTTCATTTATTACGAGACAAAGTAAGAGACTTAAAAAAATTAACAAGGGATTTATTCTTAAGCTTATTTCTTTTTGTATCTTTGTAAGTCGACTGTCATGGCCATTTTATACATTGTGAAATTATAAAACCTTTTTTCTCTTTCAATTAAATTACTACAAAAATGCACGACCAAAATTGTTTTTTTTTTATATAGAAAACAAAAAGCAAAATTATTCAAATATAAGAATTTTGACATTCAGACGAATTTATTCGTATAAAAAAAAAACGGATATACGAAAAAACACAAAAAAGCAATAAAAACATTCTAGAAAAATTGCGTTGCTATAGAAACAAACGCATCGGTAATTCTTTGTGTTTTCTATTTTTTCACAAAAACAACAACAACAACAACACAAAAAACTGTTATTTTTGTTTTAAATTTTTTTAATTCGATTTTTGATGTTGTTTTAATTTAATCTCTGCGACACAAATAGTGTTACCATATCAATATATTTATCTCTGCGACTCAAATAGTGTTACCATATCAATATATTTGTAGTAATTTCATAAAGTTGTATGTTTTGTTCTTGTCAGTTTATTTACCGTCGTTTGAATTTTAGAGAAATTTCGGTAATTCAAAATTGTTCTATTAAATTGAATTCAAAGTAAAAGAAAAAAGTCATACAATCAATTCATTTTTCTTTCACTTGTTAAATTCCAAAATTAAAATTCAAAACGAACAAAATCCCTTTTCTTACTTCAGCTTCATTTTTTTTTTGTAATTTGAAACAAAATATAAAACATCTTATTTTGTATTCAGTACACTGAACATCCGAATGACCCAAAAAACAACAAAAACAAAAAAAACAAATAAAGTAGAATCCAATTGAAAAACAATAAAAAAAAAATTTTACTTTCAAAAAAAAAAAAAGAAAAAAAAAAGAAGAAGAAGAAAAAGTACTAAAAACAATTAAAGAACAAAAAGAAAACGTTTAAAATGCACATTTTTAATTTTCTTTTTTTTTTTTTTCAAAAAGAAAGAGAGAGTGAGAGAGAGATAGAGAAAACATTAAAAGAAAAACTTTCAAAGTGCAATCAAAATATTGACTTTATATAATTTTTTGCATAAATCAAAGAAATTTTCTCTATTTGCATATAAATTATTGTTCAGTTTTTTTTAACTCTTTAATGATTTTTTTTTTATGAATCAAAACCAACAACCACCATAAAAAACTTACAATAACAAAAAAATACAACATCCAATAAAAACAAGTAAACAAAAAAAAAGGATTTGTTTTAAGTTTTAACTTTGTGTTTGTTTTCCTTTATTCATTCATTTGTTTCTCTTGAAATAAATTCCAAATCTAAAATCCAAAAATAAATGCCTCAAAAACTTTTTCTCTGATAAATAAATAAAAAAAAAAACGACTTTAATTGAATTTCTGGGTTACCGGAATAGTAGATCAAAACCGTGACAGAATAACAATAATGCGGTATTTATTCAATTTTTTTTTTGTTTTTGTTTTTATTTTTAAACATTTTTTTGTAAATTTTTTTTATACTTAAACATTTTATTTGAATTTACTCGCAATTTACAAAAAAAAGAAAAAAAAAGAGAAATAAAAGACAACAAAATGAAAAATTATTGCCATTAAAACAACAACAATATTTATTGTAGTAGAAAATGAATATAATAATAACAACAACAACAACAACGGGTAACAATTGTGTTGTGTGTGTTTTGAATATTTAATTGAGAGATATTTTTTTTTTATGTTTTAAATTAAAATTTTCAATCTAAAAATGACTTTAATTAAATTAGTAATTTATAGTCACCTGAGTATTAAAAAGAACGACTAAATAACACAAACACGCACACTAACACAATAATCAATATCATCATCCTATATTGTTGATGATCATCGATGATGATGATGATGATGATTTTTATCCCCGAACAATAATAATAACAACAACAATCACAACAACAAAAACCGTCTCTTAAAAAAAAACATGGAAGAACTTTAGAAAAATGACAACAACCAAAACAGAATACGACATAAAAAAAGACGGCCATTAATTTCGAGGTGTCCTTGACATAAAGCAAAACAAAAACAACAAATAATAAATAAACAAAAAAATAGCAACAAATACAAAAAAAATTGTAATAAAAAAACAGCAACAAACTAAAAAAAAAAAAAAAAAAAATCGTCACCGCGATCATAACAACAACAACAACACCAACAACGCCACACAGGAAAAAAACACGATGTTCAATTCTTTTATCTCGTTGGATTTGTGTTTACGTTTGGATTGTTGTTGTTTTTATTTTTAAGATGAGAAAAAACTGACGTAATTTTAAGTTTTCGCACACACACACACACACAGTCAATAGTGAAAAACAGGCACACACACACACACATAGCATTCGAATTGATCACCATTCGTAATTTAATTGATTATTAAATGAATTTAATCACTACAGAAGAATCTCATTTGTGTTATTGTTGTTGTATTCGTTTTTTGTTTTTTTGTTTTTTCAAATAAACAAAATAAAACATCTTGACAATCGATCGAACGAAATAATCCCGGAAATTACAATTTTGAAAATCACACACAATTTAATTTTGATTGAAAAAAAAACCTAACAACAGCCGCTTAATTTTTTTATTTTTTCCTTGATTAATTTGTGACATTTTGATTTCCTTCTTTTGTTTTTTTTTTAATTTAATTTATTTTAAGAAAACAAATTTTAATTAAAAAAAAAAACACAGAAACCGAAAAGCAAAATAAAAATCTCAAGGATTTGGATTTTTGGGAAAAATTTTAAATAGAGAATTTTACAGCGTCGTCTCTGTAAGCGCGTGTGTGTGCATTTGTTTGTTTATTTTTTTATTTCCTTTTCATTCTCATTATTTTCTTATTGTTACTGTTTTCTATAATTAAATTCAAAATTCGATTTTAATTTTGTATTTCTGTTTCACTTTCTAAAAAAAGTCAAAAAAAGAAAAATTAACTTTTGAATTGTAATTTTTTGGTTCATTACAAAACCCTTTGAATTTAAGTCTGAAGTTTTTTTAAAAAAAAGCACATACAAATACACAAAAGCGTACTAATTGATCCAATGAGAGTAAAAACCAAAAAAAAAAAAGAATTATTTATGAATTTTATTTTCAGTTTTCAGTTGGTTGTTTTGTTTTTTTGTTTTTTGTTTTTATCCAAAATCACTTTATGTGTGAGGTGTCTAGTCCGCGAACCATACAGTTTCTAATCACTGGTACACATTTTTGTCTACTTATTTTATTCTTATTTTTTTACCTGGATTATTTATTTATTTTTTTATTGTTGCTACTGCTGCGATGTTGTTGTTGTTGTTGTTGTTTGAAAATATTAAATTTGTTAATGACGTAAGTCTCTCAGTTTGTGTATTTCTGTAAAAGAAAAAAAAAAGCAACTAAAAAATCTGAAATAATAATAAGAAGAAGAAGAAGAAAAATGAAGAAAAATGAAAAAAACCATTCTCAGCAAATAAAAATTAACGTTGTGTTAAAAAGATTGCATCTTTTTTTTTTTTTGCTATTCATAATTTTTATTTTTTTTTTGGGTTTCTTGTTTGTTTTGTTTTTTTTTCTTTAGCATTTTTTTTCTGTTTTATTCTTTCTTCTTTCAAAATTTGTTATAAACTATAAACAAAATAAAAATAAAAGCAAAAATAAGAAAAAATGATGAAGTTGAATTTTTATAATTTATATTTTGTGAATAGAACAACAACAAAAATAAACAAATAATCAGCAACAATCTTCATCGTCGCCTTTAGAAATTCCTTTAGAATTTAGATATTCGATAATAATTAGTTAGAAAACAGCGAGAGAGAGGGAGAGAGGGAGAGAGAGAGAACAGACAAGTGAGACAAAATCTAAAATCATTTGTCAGTTTTATTAGACAGAATTTTAATTTTACTTTTTAGCATAATTTTATTAATTAATTTTGGTTTTTTTCTTTCAATTTTTGCTTTTATTAAATTAAAGAAAGAATTTGCATTATAAAATTTTGTTTTAACAGAAACCGAAACAAAAACATAAAAATAAACACACACGAATGATGTTAAGTTTTTTTTTTGTTGTACAAAATTTTGTTGTTGCTGCGTTTTGTTTTTTTTTTTTACATTTGAAAAGAAGAAAAATTATTCTGTTGTTGCTGTTTTTGGTTGTTGTTTTTTTTTTGTGTAGGATTTCAAAAATTTCACTTTTTATTTAATTAATTTAATTGATTAATTGATCGGAGAAATTATAATATTCATTGAATGAATGACCAAAGCGATGGAATTTACAAAAGAAAACAAAATCTACTCAATCAATTTTGGGTGGAAGATGAAGCAGCAGACTTTTTTTTTCATTCTTCATTCCTGATGATGAAAGGTCGTAAGTCTCATCAAATTAAAATTCAAACTAAATTCATTGTCGTCTCTTTTATCCCCTTTTATCACCCCTTCTATCCCAGGAAAATTTTAAAGAATTTTCAAATTTACAAATTCTACGATGCAGAAACAACAACAATTGTTTATCCCTACGATTGATTTTCTATTTTTTCAAATTACAAACCACAAAATTGTATTTAAATTTTTATACTTGAATTATTCCTGAGACTAAATCCTGTTGTTCAATCTCAATTTTAATTGGTTTGCGTATATAAATTTTGATTTGAAATTAGATTTCTTATTCTTCGATTTTACTTTGTGTCAAAACTACACTTTCGTGAAATTTGTAATCTGATTTATCTCTACGTTGACACAGGTATAATTAAAATTATGAACAATAACCCAATCACTTGAATTAGACTTAAAGTCTTTAGGTCGAATTTCACAATAATATTAAGTTGATCTTAATTATTTCAATTCTTTATTCTATTTTCTCATCTTTTTATTGTTTTCTCTTTTGCTCTTCACTTAAGAATTGGTCACTTTAAAATGATTGTTGAAATTAAACGTTTAAAATAAAATCGAATTTAAAACAATTGAAATGTTTTTTAAGTTTTAAAATAAAAGAAAAAATTTAAATTAAATTACATTAATATTGTGTAATAATTAATTTCTGTGATTTTTTTCCTTCAGCTTTTCACTTTTTTTACAAAATTTACAAAATTTAAATTTAAAAACAGATTATCACAACATTTAATCCTGTAATCCCTAAACTTGAATACAAAAAAAAAACATTAATGTGAAACCGCACAATGACATTTTAATTCAATTCAGCCTTTAATTAATCAAATAGCCTTCAAAATGGGATCACCTTCATGTTCTTTTTTTTTTGTTTCATACAAACAAAAAAAATCTCTTCATTAATTCCTTTGAGATTTATTGGATTTTTTTTCTTTGTCAAAATTTCCTTCAGAATTTAATTTGTTTTTTTTTTTTGTTTTTAGTAAAAGTTCGACCATTCATAATGAACGTTCAAATTATGACTCATAATTATTATTTACTAAATTTTTTAATTATTGAAAAATTTAATTATCAAAAATTAAATGAAAATTTTAAATTGAAATAAAAAAATAAAAAAAGTTACCAGAACATTCCAATTCTTTCAAGTCTTTTTTTTTAGTAACTGCATCAGTAACTTTTAAATTTTTCATTGCACAATGCAACAATGCATCACTTGTACATTTTATTTTAATTCTATCTGTATCTTTTTTTTTTTGTATTCATCTAAATGGAAATTATGAATTTACATTTTTTTTTATATATAAAAAGAAAATTCAAGTACAAACAAAAAAACTACAAATTAAATCAAAACAACAAACAGTTGATTGACCTTAAAAAATTAAAAAAATCATAATAACAACAAAAAAAATTTTATCTTTTTTTAATAAAAAAAAAAAATTGAAAAAGATGATTTGTAGAAAATTGCAAAAAAAAAAGAAAAGGAGATGTACCAACACAACACAATAACGAAAACGAAACAATAATATTGCCAGATGAAATAACAACAACAAAAAAATCATAGCAAATAGACAATAATTAAAAAGGAAAGAGATGATTATGAAATAGAGAACAATTAAAAAGAAAAGAGATGAGAATAGAGATACAAATATTGATTGAAGAATTATTTATTAAGAAACATTTCTAATTGCTGTTGTTGTTGTTTTTCTGTAATAGAATTTTTTTTTTTTTTTGAGAAAAGTTAAATTCACAGATTCGACCTCAATTCACAATCACCAATGATTCTTACTCGTTATTGTTTTGTCTATTAATAAGCGCATCATCTTTTCTTCTTCTAATTTTATTTTTTTTTAAGAAAATAATTTTAAGAATCAATTAAATTTTCTCAATAATTTGGAAATATTTTATCTTTTGTTCTTTACCAATGTTTGTTATCTTTTCTTATTTATGTGTTTATTTTTTTTTTAATCTTTCATTCCTTTTTTTTTTCGTTTTTCATAAAATTAAAACGAAAATTAATGAAGACGAACTGTCACATATTTTTCTGCTTGAGAAAAACAAGGTGAAGTACAAAAAATGACAAAGTAACAAAAAGACTAATTTTTTTTTCTAATTTACTAAACTTATTATATTATGATTATTATTATTTATAGAAAAGCTTTTTTTGACTCAAACTTACGCTCTAGTAAGAATTTAATAAGCGATGCGAAACATAAGAGAAAATGCCGTTAAATAAAAAAAAAATACTTGCTTACCTCTTTTTATTTATTCTGTTGTTTCATTTGTTATTTTCGTAGTTGCTGTTGTTTTTTTTTTTCATAATTTTAAGTTAATTACCAACAACAGAAAAATAATAATAGCAACAACACAACATAGAAAACATAGAAGACATAGAAAACAAATGAAAAACTAGTCAGAGGGAAAAAAAAATTATATGAATTTAATGACGAAACTAAATCAAATTTAGCATTGAGTAAATTTAAAATAGAAAAAAAAACAAAAATGTTATTCCCTTGAATTAACAAACGTCAAATACTTTCATTTAAGACGGTAAAAAGTGAAGAAACGATAATCGGCTAATTCTTTCTTCCTCTCTTTCATTTTACTCGAACTTACTTTCTCTGTCACTCCTATTAAAATTATTTCATCTCTCTCTCTATAATACCATTTGTAATCCGTTAAAACATGCCAACAAATCATTTAAATCTTATCTAATATCAATCAAATTTTCAATAGAAGACAAACAAAAAAAAAAATCAAATTCCTAACAGCAACAAAAATCCAAATATTTTTCTTAAATACAAAAAAAAAAGTTAAAAATTAAATTGCCTTTTTTGTCATCAAAATGAATGAATGAATGATAAAAAGACAAAAATAAAAGAAAGACAAAACTTGGAAGAAAAGAAAAGAAAGAAGTAATAAATAGAAATTTCTTTTAATAAATAATTTTTATGTAAATTCCGATTGCATACTTTAGTTGCATACACAAAATATATAATTTTCCAACTATAGATACTCTCGTACAATTTATAAATTACATTTTCTATAGAAACGAATTAATTAAAAAGAAAGACCAGAAAACGAGTGTAATTATAAAGAAGTGAAGTGTGGTGAGGAGAAAAGAACAGATTTTCTATAAAAATATTATTTCAATTATTAAATAAATTTTTCTTCTTTATTTTTTTGTATTTTCTTTTTAAAGCGAAAGCATTTTTATTTCTACTTTTTGTTTGTAATTTTTCTTCTGTTGTTTTTTTTTTTCTCTTTTAGAAAGAAAAATTTACGATGTTCTTCTTCTTCTTCTTTAACTTCTTATTTTTTTTTTTTTACAAAATTTCGAAATTTATTTGGTCTGCATTCAGTGACGTAAGTAAACTTACCTACACGATTACGTGAGAGGGAGACAGAGAGAAAGTGGAGGCTTCTTTTGAAAGATGAAAATTAATTTAGAAAAAATTGAGAGTTTAGTTTTTTTTTTCTTTTTTAAAATTTTTAAGATTACAAAATCAAGAGGAAACTCATCAATGCAGCTTATTTAGTTTAATGCAATTAAACGAGGTGTGCATGTGGGTGTTTTTTTTTTTGTTTACTTTGAATATCAAGTAGAATTTCTAATTAATTTAAAGATGGTAAATCCGACTTCAATTAGAATCCAATTTAATCTACATTAATCAATTTAATCAAAACATAATTTAAAGCCTACACCAAATGATCACGAATCACTCAAAGTTTGATCAATTAAAATTCCATAAATGAGTCAAATAATGCTACCTGTATTCTTTGTCTATCTTTGATTTTCTGATTTAATAAATTGGATTCATGTGTCACATCAATTTTATTCAAACAGATAGGACAGACAGATAGACGAAGAAAAAAAAATGTTGTGTTGATCAAATGATATATGACAAGAATTCAGATTATTGATCAGCTGTGGAAAAACTTTATCTGACACGTGATCCATACAGAATTAAACGGAAAATAAGACAGACAATGGAATAACCAGTACAGAGAATATAAAAATTAATTCGATTCGTTATAATTTTATTCCTACAATATTTTACATCAATCTCAGCTTTTCTATAATTTGGCATAAAAAAGAATTTGAATTAGAAATAAATAAACACTAAACAACAACAAATAAAATATTGATAAATTTTGGTGTTTTTTATGATATTTTGATGATGACGATCGGATGAAAAAAAAACTGTAAAAACAAATTTTAGGCGACTTTTTGTTTTTTTGTTTTGTTTTGTTTTTTTTTTATTAAATTATATTTTTAGAACTTTCATAATCATACAAGCGTGTGCTAACCATGTCTTGTTTAGTAGTTATTACCATAAAAGATAAAAACTAATTTAATCGATTTTAATGTCTAATTTTTTTTTTTGATCACGAAATTTGATCAAAAACGTTGAAATTAGATTTTTTGGTGAATATAAATGGAAATTCAACTTATTGAACTAAACTACAAAAAAAAAGCACAATAAAAAATCATATACAACAACAACAACAACAATAGTTTACTTATTGGGTCAATACAAAAGTGGTTCTGTTTTTTTTGTTTTTTGTTTTGTTTTTTTGGTAGAAGATCAAAGATCCTCTTCATTAAACATTTAAACTTTTTCTTGTTGTTGTTCATTGGAGTTTTTTTTTTGCTTCTTTGAGAAAATTTAACGCCACTCCGATCATTCATGCAAGATTTTTTTTTTATTTTTTGTATTCCAAATTCATACAATTTATGTCAATCATATTTTTATTCTTATAATTTTCTATACAACATAAAAAAAAAACTTTGATTTATTCATTTTCATCATATTCGTCCGATTTCTTCATTTTTTTTTTCTTTCTTCTTTTCAGTATACAAAATAAAAAAAATTGCATGATTTTCTTCTGTTAAATCTGTTTGTTTGTTTATTTTTTGTTTTTGTAGACGAAGAATGAGAAGAAGAAAAAAAAATAGATTCGTGTGAAAAATATTCCAGCCGTGGTACCGTTTTCATATTTATTTTTTGTCTTTAAACTTTTCTTCTTCTTCTTCTTCTTCTTCTTCTTCTTCTTCTTCTTCTTCTTCTAATCTCTTCATTTTTTCATAAACACAAATATTTAGTTATAAAACAATGTGAAAGAAGAATAAGAGGAGGGGGGTAGGTGAGTGGTACATGATGAAGAAATTGAATCTCACATAGAAAAATATGTGAATATGAATTTTAATGATGAAAATTGGAAGAGAGAAGCAAAATTACAAAATTCGATATTATTCTTTGAAAAAATGCAAATTTAAACAAAATAAATAAAAAAATAAAAATCTTAAAGAAGAAGTAGAAGAAGAAGACTCAAGAAATAAACAAAATATTATTTTTATCCATAAAAAAATTTCAAGCAAAAAAAAAAGTCAAAAATTAAATTTAAAAAAAAAAAACAAACAAACAACAAATGAGAGAAGAACAACAACAATAAATATTATGACAACGAAAACAACAACAATTAAATATAACAACAACATGAACAAAAAAAATCTTTGATTTTATTGAATGAATTGTGTTAAAAAAAAAGTCTTATAACTAAATATGTAAGAATCAATGTCACCGGTGGTTTGTTCTTTTTTTTTCTATTCCTATTTTTAATTATTTTATATATATTTTTTTTTTTTTCTTAATTTTTATGGATGGAAAAGAAAAAAAAAGCACACAAATACAGAGAGAGAGAAAGAGAGAGAGAGACGGTGAGATAAAAATGTAGGCAGATATTTGATATATTTTGCTATTTGACCTACATAAATTTTGCTTATACATATTTTGTTGTTGTTCTTTTTTTGATTAGGCGAAACTTGAAATAACGAATTCTTTGTTGTTGTTGTATTTTTCCATTTTTTTTTTTGTAAGAATATTTTAAGAATATTTATTAAATAATTTAGAAAAGAAATACAAAAAAAAAAACACATTAAATTTATTTAGATATTCACGGTACAACCAAAATCAGACAGACAGTAAAAAAAGAATTAATTGTCTGAAGTGAAAAGAAAATAAGAAGAATACCAAAAATTGTATTTTATTTTTTTTTTGTATTTCTTGTTCTTTGGATTGAAATTCTTGTGGTCGATAAAGTTATAGACTCTTTCTAGTTATTTCAATCGAGTAGAATATTGAATTTGGATCAATCATTATTTTTATTCATTCATTTGAAAAATCCAAAAATACAAAATGAAAATATTTATTGGAAGGGAAAATTACCAAGTAATTTACACCAACTTAGACAATTTTCTGGGATATTTTTGGCAAAATTAAAACTCTTAGAAATACAATTGACGCAAAGATAATTAGATTTGTTATTAGTCAATGACCACAAAATTGAGATTATCAGAGTACATACTGGTGATCACTGATTAATTCTATAAACGCAACTTACCAAATTGTACACCATTAAATTTAATTTAATTTTAATGAATAAGAATTTCTTAGAAATTATAATTTTTGTAATCGTGAATTAATTGTTTATTAAAAAAATCACAATAGAATAATTTCTCACACAGAAATTCATAACAAAAAGCTTTCGATCAAAATCATCACACGATGAGACATAAGGATTCTTTCAAACAATTCTATTGGAATAAATAATTGTTACCAGCTGCTGGTTCTAAAATTTTCTTTTCTTTCAGGATCTTTATAATTTATTTTAATTAATTCAATATTTGGTAATCAAATCATCTTTATTTATAAACAAACACATAATTATTTTAATAAACATAAAGATGAATAAACTCTTTACATTTTTCAATTTTTAATGAAATCTTTAAAATATTTCACTAATGAAATCATTTTGAATCCATTAAAAAAAAAAGTAAAAAATGTTCAATTTACACAAACTGTGAAAGAAATAAAAAACAGAAGAAGAGGAAGAAGAAGAAGCAAAAGTAATTAAATGAAATTTTAATGAATGTCTGAATGTCTAAACGTAAATGAATAAATAAAATATATTTATAAATTTACAATTTACTCTTTCTCTCTCTTAATTTCTTCAATTTCTCTCTTTCTTTAATAAATAATTTTATTCTTATATTTGTCTTTAAAAAAAATACAGGATCGTGCAGAACAAGCAAAACTTGAAATGAAACATAGAAAAGAAGAAGATGATTTATATCGTAAATTTGCTAAAAAAAGAGAGGAAGAAGATAAAAAAATACAAAGTGAAATACAGGATGAATGGGAACGTGAATTACAACGATTAACGCATAGATTTGAAAAAGAAATTTCAACAACAAGACGAAATAGAGATGAACAAAATATATTAACATTAAAACATGAACAACAAAAGGAAGATTTAGAAAAAAATATGACATTAAGACGTACAAAAAAAAAAGAAAGTTTAACAAGAAAAATATTGGAACATGAAAGGTAAAAATATATTAATTTTTTTTTACATTGCAAGGATTTTTATTTTCACTCATACGAAACTAACAAATAAATCTTAAATAAATCTTAATAAAATAAACCAATTTATTTTGTGTTGCAATCATAATCAGATCATATCAATATAACTTTATTCTTGTTGATTCATGTTCTTCATTCAAATTATCTTTTTATGTTTAAGTGAATTAGAACAATTTTTTGTTTTTCTTTAAAAATGAAGTAAACTGTGAGTTGAGTCATTGATGTGAATCTCGTTCTTAAATTTAACCATTTTTTATTTCAAAATAAACAAATCTTAAATTTATTTCGTAATAACAAAAAGATGTGAAAAAAAAACTTCACTTTAATCTTAATTGTTTTTTAATTTTTAATTTTTTTTTGTTTTTGTTTTGTTCTAATTTAGATCAGAAACAGCAGCATTAGTTGATCGTCAATCAAGTGAAATGTTGGATTTAATTAGTGCACGTCGTAGTGAATTTATGCAAACAGAAAGTATATTTTTGGATGATGAATTTATTGAAGGTGTACAACCATTAGAGTATCCAATGGCAGCTCCGTTGCCCGCACCACCAGCTGTTAGTAAATTTCAAATTTATTCAGATCCAATTGAATTTGAAGAAGTTGATCGTATTGCTATTTCTGTAAGTGTTAATCTATTATTTTTTACCTAAAGAAAAGAATATAAAACAAATTTTAATTACAAATTCATTCAATAAAAAAAAACACAGGTTGCACAAGAAGACCAAAAAACCTTTACAGATCTTGTTAGACAATTAGTTGGAAGATGTACATCGGACATTGAAAAAGCACGAACAATATTTAGATGGATAACTGTTAAAAATTTAAATACAATGCATTTTGAAGATGATCTGAGAGGTAAAGAGAGTAAATTAATTTTAAATTTATTTAAATTCAACTAATGAAACTAATTGAAACTTTTTCTTTGTTAAAACAAAAACAAAAACAAAAAAAAAATAGGTGATACACCAATGGGACTTTTACGTGGAATTAAATATGGTACAGAAAGTTATCATGTTTTATTTAAACGTTTATGCAGTTATGCTGGTCTACATTGTGTTGTTATTAAGGGATATTCAAAAAGTGCTGGTTATCAGCCTGGTGTTAAATTTCAGGATTCACGGTAAAAAATTCATATAAAAATGTCAAATATAAATTCAATTGACTGAAACTAACCAATTTCTATTCAGTTTCCGAAATTCATGGAATGCTGTTTATGTTGCTGGAGCATGGAGATTTGTACAATGTAATTGGGGTGCACGTCATTTAGTGAACGCTAAAGAAGCACCAAAAACTGGAAGGGGAAAAAATGATAGCTTACGGTAATTTCATATAATTTAATTAAAAGAAAGATTTTACATAAAAAGAAGACACATTCCATCGAACATTATTGACATTAAAAATGTTAAGTGGCGTGCGATGGGCGGATGTATCATGCATGGCACGCTGAGTACAAATTTCTTAATTCTTATACAATTTCTTCTAATTTGCTCTGTTTTCTATCATTAACACAAAATAAGTGAGCAGACGAAAATGAATTAGAATAAGGAAACAAATTTCTGTAGCTAAGCCAGTAATTGCACAGAATAAATTAAATATTAATTCCACTTTACTGCAGGCAAATTTAGCATATAAATGCAGATCATTAAATTTCTGTTTTAAGATGTGGCTTCTTTTTTTTCTTAAATAAATCACGGCTTTATCTGCAAGTCATTGGTGATTTGAATGCTTTCTGTTTGCCTATTGCAGACATGAAATTAAAGAATATAATTTTCGCCTTAAAATATTGATTTTAATTAATATTTTTTTCTTTTTTCTCCCTCCACAAAATAGATACGAATATGATGATCATTATTTCTTAACTGATCCACGTGAATTTATTTATGAATTTTATCCATTACAAGAAGAATGGCAATTATTAAAACGTCCAATAACATTGCGTGAATTTGAAAATTTACCATTTGTTAGATCATTATTTTTCCGTTATGGTTTACATTTTGCTGATGAAGGATATGGTGCTGTTGTATTTACAGATGATACTGGTGCAGCAACAGTTAGAATTGCAATGCCAACTGATATGCAAAGTTGTCTTATATTTCATTATAATTTAAAATTTTATGATAGTGAAGAAGATTCATATGATAGTGTTTCATTAAAACGTTTTGTTATGCAATCAGTTATTGGTAATATTGTTGCATTACGTGTACATGCACCATCATCTGGTGCATTTTTATTAGATATATTTGCAAATGCTGTAACACCACAAGAATATTTAACTGGTGAACCAATGAAATTTAAATCTGTTTGTAAATTTAAAATATGTTGTGAAGAATTACAAACAGTTATGGTACCATTACCAGATTGTGCTAGTGGTGAATGGGGACCAACAAAAGCAACAAGACTTTTTGGTTTAATACCAATAACACATCAAGTAAGATTTACTTTATTTTTGTTTTTTCCAAACAACATATAAAATTTTATTATTAATTAATTAATTAAATTAAAATTATAGGAACCTCTTATATTTGCTGGTCGTAATATAGAAATACAATTTAGAATGTCACGTCCGTTAACAGATTTTATGGCAACACTACATAAAAATGGTATAGAAGAAAAGAAATTATCAAAATATGTTTCACATGCTGTCACAGATGATATTGTTACATTTACAATCAAGTAAGTTTACTTTCAAATAGGGTCACCATTTACATTGTTAATTTCTATTTGTTTATAAGTTCACATAAAAAAATTACAATTTAAGAATATAAAACTATGACGTAACGAAACTTTAGCTACACTTATTTTTTCTTTTAAATTAACGAAAGGCCAATAACAACATGTGAATTAAATTAGATTGCTTTGAAAACATTATTAGTTTAATAAAAATTGTTCTACTAAGAATTGGCTTTCGCAAAATCTAATCTAACGATGAATTTTCAATTGTTCTTTTTTTAAGTTTTAGTTTATAATTATACCGCTATTGGCGTACTGTGCATTACGGCATAAAATGTTTTAAGTTTTAAATTTGACACCTTTTTTTTATGTAGACTTGAGAGCAAAAGAGACAGATAGTTTTATATATAAAAATTCACATTGTAACTTTACCTTTATTAATTTATTTAATTAATTAATAATTTTTCTTTATTTTCAATTTTTCTTTAAAAAAAAAAATAGTTTCCCAGAGGAAGGACAATACGGTTTGGATATTTATACAAGAGAAGTTGGTACATTAACACATCAAAATAATAATACAGCATCAAATGAGAAACATCTATTAACACATTGTTGTAAATATTTGATAAATTCATCAAAACGGAATTAAAAAAAAATATATAAAGATAAAAGAAACAAAAAGAAGAGAAGAAAAAATAAATACCAATTATTTATTTTTTCGATTCTTCGTAGATAAATAAAAAAAAAATAATAATGTGTGAGAATAACAAATTAGAATTGTCTAAGAATTTTAATTGAAAAATAATAATAAAGAAAAACATTTCGAATTTGAATTCATCATCCTCTTGAATTATAGATTATTGTGTAACGATTTATTATATTTACTTAGAAAACCAAAAGTCAACTATCATTATTTAAGTGGAATTATTTGTTTAATCGAATCAAGTTCATTTAGCTTAAAGTTGATGGCTCAAGACAGGTTTTACATAATTGTTCCAAATATGACAAATGAATTAGAATTTGTTACGCTAAAGTTCTACTCTACTTCCAAAGTAACTTATAAACGCAAGTGACAATCTATTAAATATTCTCAAGATCCACGTTCAAAAATATTTAAATTGCAATATTAATTATCTAAGATTAAATTTGTACAAAAGAAAAGAAGCGTAAAAGAAGAAGAGGTAAAAAATTACATAAATTTTATTTGAAGAAAATTCAATTCATTTTCTTGTAAAATTTTTTACAAAATTTCATTAAATAAAATTATTTACTTAATTTATTTTTTTGCCACAAATTATTAAATATTTGTTTTTGTTGTGCATTCAAAAATTATTAATTTGTAAATATTAAAATAATAATCCTTAAAATTCTTTATTTTTTAATAAAAATTTATTCAAAAAAAAATAAAATTTCATAATAAAATTTAATTAAAACAACAATTTCTTCTTTTTTTACTGACATTCCAAAAAAAAATCAATAAATATCTGCAAAATATTTCACAATAAATTTTCTTTCGACGAAAAAACCATACAGAAAAAGACAAAGAGAAATAAATAATTTACGTAAAAATAAAACAACAACAATAATAACAATGACGATGCACTTTTTTCTGTATTTTTAATTTATACTTTTTTTCGATACAAAAAAAAATCTCCTTTCGTTTTGTTTATCTTTTTTTTTTTTCTTTTTTGTTTACTGAATTTTCGTTACCAATAAATAAATTAATTAATTAATTACAAAAAAAAAATATAAACACACGAAAAAAACTAAAAGAAAAACGTTAAAAAAGAATTGCAAAAATAAACTAATAAAAGAGCAACAACAAAAAAAAAATCCCCAATTAAAATTGTTCATTTCTATTTTAGGGAATAATTAAATGGTTGACTTTTGAAATACGCAGTAACTTAAAAAATTAATTAAATAATTTTAGGATTAGTTGAATAGCTTATAAAAGGCTGAATTTAGTAGATTACATAAAAGGATTAAAATAAATTAAAAATCAGTGATGAATGTCAGATTGATAAATCAATTTATGAAGATGAATATTTTTCCCCAGATCCAGATTTGAGAGGATTGGAAAAAAAAAATTTCAAATGATGAATTTCACAATAATTTTAAACTCTTCTTTTGTTTGTTTTTTTAAACAACATTTACCTTTGATTATTGTTATGTTTTTCCTTTCCTAATTTCATTTAAAGTAACACTTTTTAAATTATTATGAAACACAACAGAAAAACTTTAGTATTCCAATTACGATTAGAATATACCAAATATATTGTCGTTGAATTCGAAACGAAAAGAACGTTTTATTTTTTGAAACAGTAAAATCATTTTATTCCCCATTCTTACAATCCCATCTGCTTTACCAACATTTCTTAAATTAATTATAATTTGTTAAATTCAAAACTGCTTCAAACATTTGATATTGAAATCAGAAATTGATACAAATTACGTTTTATCCTTTATCAGTTCTTTTAAAATTATATGTTTTCATTTATTTCTAAAACCAAGAGTGTATTTATTAATTATTTCTTTCTTAATAACTTTATATATATTTTTCTCTAAAATTAGTAAGAAAGAGAAAGAGAACATTTTAATGTTAATAAATGTAAAAGTATGAATGTGATATATTTGTTTAAAAAGTCAATCTAAAAATTTACAATTAATTTTAAGTTACAAAAAAAACAACAACAACAAAATAAAAACAAATTCAGCCTTTTGAAAAAAGCACAAAAAATCTTAATTATTTAGTTTTTTTTTTTTGATTTGTTACAAAAAGAAAAATTATCCCAAAATTATAAAAAAAAAACTAACAAAATTTACTTTTATTTTTACTAGTCGTTAAAAAAAGAAAAAGAAAAAAAAAAGACATTATTTTATTATTTTTTAACTTTAAACGTATTATAATAAAAACACCACTTCTTTTATTTGTAATATTATACAAAAATAATAATTTTAATTAAAAAAAAAAGAAGGGGGAAAAGATAGAAAAACAGAAATTATATATTTATTTTTTTTAATTTCATTAAAAATGAAATTTTTTTCTTTATTTTTATTTATAATTGTTTTTTTTTTATATTTTATTATTATTTTTTTAACTCATTCATAATGTAATCTGTAATAAATGAATTGTTTTTTTTTTTAATTAATTAAATAATAATAATAATGTAATAATGTAATGTTAGGTAATTAAAGAAAATTTATGATTAAAAACAAAAACAAAAAACCACAACAAAAATAAATCATTATTTGTTGTAATTTTTGTTTTTATTATTTTGTATAAAAATCCAATTATTTTAATAATTTAATAAGACAAAAGTGAAATAAACAAAAAAAAATTGTATAACTCTTTAATTTTTTTCTTTTACTTTAATTTATTTAAATTTTCATCAATTAATGAATTTATTTTAAAATCTAAATTAATTATTTTCTCATCAGTTTTATCAAAACGCTCAATTCGTTTATCAATTTCTTCATTTACAAAATTACGTTCATCATCAATATCAGCAAATCTTTGTCGATTTATTGTGATATTTTCCATTGTGGTCTTAAAGTAAAAAATTAATATTAATTAAAAACTGAATAAAAAGACAAGATAAAAATACTTACTTCTAACAGTTTATTTAAATTTTCTGATTCTTTTTCTAAAAATGAAATTTTCTTAATAAGTGATTTAATTCTACAAGGCAATAATCGTTCTTCTACTGTTTTTCCTGTTGATCTCCTAGAACAGAATTTAAGTAGTAACAACAAATATACTTGTAAACATTTTGTAAAATACTAACAATTTAAATACCGGTTTGTCTTTCAACTTGATACTTTCTTTTTTCATAACATCAAGCACTTGTAAATTGAAATCAACATCAGTACAACTCCACATTCTTCCAAAATCTCTTAAAATTAGTTCACGTAGTTGATTCTTAAGTTCTTTCATTAAAATGCCCTTATTTGTTATTAAATGATCTTTTTCCACTAATTGCCAAATAGGTAAAAGATCAGATTCACTGAAATTCAAAATTTTTACAATCAGTTTATTTATATAAAGAATTTAAGAACATAAAACTTAGATAAAAAACCTAACCTTATATTTTCTACAACCTCAGTAAATGCGTTAAAGAACTCTGATTTTGCAGGGTGTGCCTGCTCCTCCTCCTCACTAGCTGAGTCAGTTTTGGATATTTTCTCGTTCATTTTATTGATATTGTGGATTTATTATTTATTAGTTATTTAATTATTCTTAATATTTTTTTCCGTTATTATTCAAAGAATTTTAGGTAAAGTAAAAAGTAAACGTCAAAAAATCAAACAAAAACATTTGAGTTACCATACACGACCCTGCATTATCGATACAAATAATACAAAATGGCTGTTTGGAAAATATCATAAAAATTTAAAAAAAAACTATCGCTAATAGTTTATTTATACGTTATTACATTTAAATAGGATTACAATTAAAATGGAATAATTTCTTGGATTTAGTTGAATTAAAATTAACAACTATATGAAACCATAAATTTGCCGCCTTTATTTTAACGCGTAAGTGACATCTGTTAGCAAAAATCAGTGGAAAATTACCTTAATTATCAAGTGTTATCAGATAGGGCAGCACATATTAAATCTGACAATACTCGCCATATTATAAAATTTGTGTTTGTAGAAACTTGGTGGAATTTTTTTAGTGCTTTGTAATATAAAAAAAAAGTAAAGTTTATTAAAAATTCATAATAAGGTAAGTGTTTTAATATCATTTATTTAAACATTATTGATTTTTAAATGATTAGTTTATAATTTCATTTGATGGGAATATTGTAATATGTCTGGAACATTAAAAAAAACACACCATTGTAAATGCTTGTATTTTTCGAGAATATTTTGAATAGAAAAAAAATAATATCAATTATTCTACAAATTGTGTTTTCCCTTAGTATTTATATTCATATTATTGATTTACGTTTAAATATTTAAAAAAAAATTTGCGATTTTATATCATTTGGTGAATTTTGTTTTTTTTAATAAAAAAAAATGCTTCTTTTGATTCAAACAATTTTTTTTTTTTTTGTATAAATGGAATTTTTGTAGGCGTTTTCACAGTTTTTAACTGTAATTTGTGTGGATCTCTTGTATTATTACCTATTTTGTTAAATGAACAGAATAATTACATTAAATTACTGAAAATTTTTGCTAGCCAATAGTTGAAATGAATGGAATGAAGAAAAATGCTTTTTTAAGTACGCATTTTTTTTGATATCGATTTTTTTTTTTTTTATTTCTCTTTAAATGTAAAATAATGACATGCTAGTATTAGTAAGTATATGACTAGTAATGTTAGTAGTCAGTTACTTACTTCCTTTGCCAGCCCCCGAAAATATATAACAGATTTATGAATTTGATAAAAAAAAAAATATTAGAATTTATCATTTTTTTTTCTAATTTTATTTGATTAGAAAATTATTCTAATAAATAATAAAGTTCATATTAAATAATAATAATAATTTAATAATATATAAGATCTGTCAAATAGATCGAGTTTTAGTATTATATTTATTACAATAAAATAGAAATTCAAGGCTATTTAATAAATCAATATGAATCTACTATCGGGAATTCTATTTTGTTGTTGTTTTTTTTTGTTGCTAGTGGTTAATTTATTGTTGTAATCATGAAGATAGGTAAAAAAAGGCGCATTATTTATGAGCATATTGAATTTTAACACGTCGCCTAGCCTTTTCGAACAAATATATATTTTTCGTCGCCATAATATAAATTCTTACCAATTTACTACACAAAATCCATCAAATCAAAGTCAAGGATACCAAAAAAATTATGTTTCATCTCACTGTTTTTTTTTTCTTCTATTTTAATTATGTTTTGTTGTTAGATTTGATTTTTATTCATTGTTTTATTGTTGTTGTTGTTTTTTTTACTTCTTTGTATATTTTAAAAATATCTATCGTTATTATAAAACAAATAATACGTCAAATAAGAAAAAAAAACCATGAAGAAAAAAAAAAGAAAAATAAAAAAACTCTTGTTTCATTTTATTTTAATTTTTTTTCTATCTCTTTTCTGTTCTTTATTAATTAAGAAAAAAAAAATAATGAAACGTATAGTTTTTTTTTCTGATAGAAAGAGAGAGAAAACAAAGTTTTTTTTTGTTTAAAGAAAATTCTGAATAAATATTCATATATGAAATATGAAGAAGAAGAAGAATATAATTTCATAATAATGTATGAAGTTAAAATACAACAACAGTAAAAATCATAATAACAACAACAACAATAATATTACTATTATAATATTTTATTTTACACAATTTTGTTGTTATTAGATACAATTTATGCACATAAATTATTGAAATAAGATTATAAAATTACCTCTTATTTACATTTGGTTTCTTCTTATTTTTTATTATTTTTTTTTTATTAAAAAATGCTAACTAGAAAATTTTAACAATAAAAAAGCAAACAACAAAATTATTCATTCTTTCTAAACTAAAGCGATTATTTGTTGTATTCTTCCTTTTTTTTATTCATAAAATGTAGAAAAAGTTGTGTCTTTCAATAGTCGTCTTTTTCTTTTTTGTTTGATTCTTAATTTCTAGTAAATTATATTCTTGTAAGTTTTTAAATCAATATAAATTTAATTAACACTACCTACGTAATTAACCAACAAAAATATTATTTTTAATAATCAAGGAAATGAAATAACCTTCGATAACCCCATCATCCACCCCAGTTCCTCCTTGCCACTTTTATAAACTTCTATTTGTAACTTTTTTGTTAACAAGTTTATTATAAAAATATTGTTTAATAAAATAAAAATATGGTTTAATAAAATAAAAATATGGTTTTCTTAAATTCTGAATATTTTATAAACAATTTTTTTTCTTTTGAATTTTTTTGCTGTTATTGTTTTTTTATTTCCTTCAATAAAAATTAATCAATCAACATCTTTGCGAATAAAAATTCTGTTTTATTTATTAATTATGAGTTTTTTCTCTTTATTTTTTTTTTTTTGTATTTCATTCAAATAAAAAAATAATTTACATCCTTAGAAAAATTAATCATTCCAAGAATCTCGTTAAGACTCACGAAATAATATAAAATCGTTCATCGTTTCTATTTTAACGATTAAAAATATTATTATTATTTTTAGTCTCATGATTATCATATTATGTTAAATAATGATAGTTGTGTGTCATGATGATGATTGTGTGTTGATGATGGCAGCAGTGACTATAGGCTTGAGGCTAATAAGATCCTTCAAATCATATAAATATTTTAGTTTTTTTTTTGTTTCTAATTAAGTTAAATTAATCAAATAAAGTTTTAATAGAAAAAATCACAAAACAAAAAAAAAACCTGTCCAAAAATTGACAGAGACGACGGATGGGCTATTATAAAAATACGAATAACGACTAACAATAACAGCAACAAATAATAACAACAACAACAATAATGAAAGGCAAAATAAAAAAATATTCATCGACTTAGGTTTTGACCTATTTTTTTTTTTGCATTTAAAAATTATGCTTTTTAATCTTTAGAGTTCTCTTTATTATTTAATTTTTTATTTTGTTTTTGCAAAAAGTATGAAGAGAGAAAGAGGGAGAGAGAACAAATGTTTATTTTTGAAAAAAATTTAACAAATATTTTTTCTTACAAAAGTAAAAAAGGCAATAACAACAACAAAAGTACCAAGTACAAATCGTGCAGCAGAAGAAGGTAGATTTTATTCATACCTACTTGTAACTTGTTTACCTTGAAATATCTACACACACACATACATACAATTTATTATTGTTTATCCATTTTTAGAGAATTTAAAAAAAAATAATAATCAGATTCCTCAATATGTCTATCGTATCGTTTTTTTTGCTTGCCAATTATGTGTGTTGCCTTTAATTGGTTACAAGAGTTCCATTTCAATGTAAAAATATGAATTAAGAAATACAAATTAATATTTTTTAATAAATATGGAAATTAACTTAAGTTGTCGTCTCTTTAATGTGTATCTTGAAAAAAAAAAACAAAAAGCTTTTGTTTTGTCTCCTCATTTGATTAATTTCGAGGGGGTTTTTTTCAATTGGTTTTTTGAATTTTATGGGCTGCGAAAACAAGTGAAATTTTTTGTTAAGTTTGAGATTTTATGATTTTTAGTTTTTTAATATTTATCGAAAATTAATAAAAAAAAAATACATTTTAATTAACAGAAAAAGATTTTAGAAGCTGAGAATTAAGTAAAGTAATTTTCGAGATTTTCGTAATAAATTTTGTGTGAATGCATTTTATAATTTTAATTCTATAATGCGATTTTAGGAATAGAATTAAAAATTGGGTTTATCTTGGAAGCGATTATAAAACTTCGATTTTTTTAAATCTTTTTTAAATATTAGTCAGAGATTTAGTTGTTGTTGTTGTTGTGCTTGTATTTTGCTTTTGTTTTTTTTTTGTCTTTGTATTTATTATTTTGGTTGCTTCAAAAAACTTATAATTTATAAATTTTTTTAACGAGAGAAAGCGTTCAAGTTTACTTAAAAACAATCATTAATAATAATAGACGAACCTTCTAGATTTTTTGATTGTGTTTGATGTGTGTGTGTGTGCGTTTTTTTTTTTTTTTAAGTATGTACAGTCTAATACAAAAGAAATAATATAATAATCACATGACTGATGTCGAAATAGAGGAGAGTCAAACCAATAAATAATTAAATATCAAAAAAAGAAAAAAAAAGTATGGAAAAAGTTACTTAAAAAACAATACGATGTACCTTACCCCGGCCCCACTCTCTTCCTCGTTTTTACCTCACCTGTACCTCACCTTTGTTATATTGGTATAATATTGTTTTATTGGACAAACGAATAATACTCACTTATTACGTAAGGGAACAAGTAATAAGAAAAAAAAATCGAACTCTTTTAAAAATTCATAGACATTGAGTCGACACGCAATGTAACCATTAGAGGTTTTTTCCTTTTTTTTCCATTTCGGTTTTTTTCTCCATTTTTTTGTTTTGTTTTTGTTGTTGAAGTTCTATTTCATAAAATTTTAACAGTGTACACTTTTTGTGAGTAGGAAAATGAATGATGACGAATAAATAGAAAATATTCTACATACGTTTTAAGGGTTGATTGGTTCTAATTCTAAAGTGTAATAGTTGTTATTTTTTTTATACAAATAAAATTTTCTTTATTCGTTTAATACAAAAACAAAAACCACAATAAATATTATTTTTGAATGAATTTATCTTTTTGTTGTCCAATTTTAAGATCATTTATCTTTGACTTTCTTATAGTCCAACTTTTGATAAATCGTAACAAAATTTTTTTTCAATGTCAATATTTGTATTAAAAAAAAACAAACAAAATTAAAATTAAATTTCTTGAATAAAGTTCAATCAACTTTTATATTCCTTTATTACAAATATAAATATTCTCTTTCCTGTCTCTCTTTCTCGCTTTTCCTATACCTTGGGCCTCTTGTCCATTTTTTCTATTCTATTCTGAAAAAAAGAAACATCAATTTGCAAAATCGTCTTAATTTTTAATTTGACGCCGCAAGATAAAATAAAGAATAATAAAAGTTCTTTGTTAGACGGGTGTGGGGGGTAAAAAAAATACAATACAAACAACTTAATTTGAATATAATTTACAGAAAAAAATGGATAAAAATGAAAAACAATATTTCGAAGAAAATATAATCGTCTATTCTCCATTGTATGTGTGTGTTTGTGTGCGCTGTGTGTTGATGATGACATTAATAAGAAAAATGAAAAATATTGTTCCTTTTCTTTTTTTTAATTTTTTTTTTCTCTCTCCCTTTTGATTGTTTTTGTTTTATTTTTCTTTCATTTTTTTTGACAGTGTTAGCCAATTTTCAGTATAATTTCCAGTAGAGAAAAAATTGTAAAAAAAAAAAAAAAAAACAAAACGGAAAAAAACCCCTAGCAACCGTTTTGTTTGTGACATGACACAAACCGTCAAACATTTCAGAACAGACAATGTTTTATTTTAATCATATGACAGAGAAGAAGTTTTATACATACACAAGCACAAATTATAGATGTATTTTAAGAGAGCCATACAAACACACAAATATACATATAAGGACAGAGGCTAACACTCAACTAGTCAATAAAATATAAAATGTAATAATTGCTTTTACACAAATTGACAACGTTTTATTATTTTCATTTATTTATTATTATTTTTGGCCGTTTTCTTCTTGTTGTTTTTGTTATTTCATAAAAATATAATAATTTTTGTTGTTGCCAGAAAATTATGTTCCACAAAAATAATCCTAATCCATGACACCAAAAGAAAAAATAAAATTTATTTTATAAATTGAAAATAGAGATTATTTGATTATTATTTTCATATTTGAAACAATCAATTGATGTAATAAATTAAAACCTTGATGGTCGGTCGAACATAATTTTGATGGAAGATAAGTGGACCCACACTAAATTGTATTGTTTTTTCTTGTTTATTTTTTTTTATATAATTTAATTTACAAAAAAAAAATTAATAATTTAATAAATTTGTCTCTTGAATCAATTTCCGGACTTGCCCTATTAAAATATTTAATTACTTTTTGTTTTTAGATACTAGATACAAGAAACAAAAAAATAAGAATATTTTTGGTTATGCAAAATGATTTCAATCATTTTTTTTTCTTTCAACATAATATTCTTTATTTCAATTTTGTTCCTAATATATATATGAGTGTGTGTATGTGTTTTTTTTTCTTGTTCATATTAGACAAGTCTCTGATATCCATAAATTCACACATCATTATTGTGAGAAATTGAACATATGAATTTTCCTGTCGGACGTTAGATTAGAAAAAAAAAATGAAAATGAAAGAAATAATAATAAAAAAGAACGCCTTCGTGTTTCTCCATTTAATTTAGTTTGATGATTTTTCTTTTCCTTCTTTCCTTTTATTTTATTAAGTACAGTGTTTCTGTTTTTTCTTCGTACAATTTGAATTTTTTATCAAACATGATTGACCTTATTTTTAAAAATATATAAGTTAGATCGTCTTCTTTTTCCACTGTTTCTCAGTCCCTAGAATCACAACTGAAAAAAAACACAACAGAATATAAAAATCAATTGCGTTTATCCATTTTTAATTATTTTTTTATTAAATGAAAATGAATCATTTTTCCTCCAATTAAATATTCGTCATATTTGAATTTTATATGAAATTCTATTATTCAGAAATTGTATTTTATAATTAGTGTATCTTTTGTTTTATATTATTTTTTCTAGCAATTTAATTTAAAAACATTAAATTGATTCTAAATAGTAAATGGGGTAAAAGAAAACTATTAAAATAATGGCGCCACCATTATTAATTATTCAATAATTTAAAAATAAAAATTTGTTCCTATATCTATGGAAGTTTATGTGTTACCTTTTCTCTCTCTATCCCTCTCTCCTCTTGTCTCTCTTGATTATTATTATTAGTTATTGTTATTTACAACTGTTTCATTGTGGTTTTGTTTTTGTTATTTCTATTACAATGCTACTACATTTTACTAATGTGAAATAATGATAGATGATTACAAAAGAGCACTTTGTTATTATATTTTTAACACACATTTATAAATTGGAACTTCCCTATAATTCGAAATATTGAAATCAGATAATTTATATTTTATATTGGTTTGTTGGTGGTGGTGGATTTTTGTTTAAATGGATAAAATTGATAAGAAACAAATGTGTTATAGGGGTAGATAATTTTTTTTATGTTGACTTCCGATGAGAAATGCAGATAGGTAGATTTTATCGGTTGGTGAATTTTTTTGCATCTAGAGAAAATATTCCTGTTTTACAAAAGAAAAAAAAAATCAACCAGTTTTAACTGCCAGAAAATATTTCTCGGTTATTTTCTTTATTTTTTTATTTAATAAAAAATTAAACATAAAATTCCTGCATTTATTTTGTTTACTGAACTGCTGAACTTGACTTTTTTTTTTGTAAAATTTGGACCTCGGTCCAGTTTGTCTTGTTTTTTATTTCTTATTCTTTTTTTTCCGAATTTTTATTTTTGGTTTTTGAGAATAATTTGAATGACAAAATAAGAAGAAGATAAGAGTTTTTCCAGAAATCAGAATTTAAATACAAAAGACAATTCAAAAACGCAAAGCAATAGAAAAAAAAAGGAAAAAGTAAATGAAGAAGTAGGTTGAAAAAGGTTCTTATTAAAAAATTATAATAGAGGAGTATAAAGTAAAAAAAAGTTCATATCATTTTTTTTTCTTCTGTAGTTCAACCTCCTCTCTTGATTCCACCCTCCCATCAAAAAAAAATCTCCCTATAAAAAACCGTATTTATTTTCTTTTCTGTTTTTCTTTCTTTTTTTTAAAAAAAAATATATAAAATCATACATTTGTTGTGTTTTTTGTACTCTTCATTCTTTACTTTGAAAATTCTGAAAATAAGGAAGGAATAAAATTGTTAGAATATTAAAATTTTAAAAAAGAAGGTTTTAGAATGAGGGGAGTGTGAAATAGGATTGAGGGATTGTATTTTCATAAGGACAAAAACGCAATTAAATCGTCGTAGTCGTCGTTGTTGTTATCGATACACACGACATTATTATTATCGTATTTGAATATGATGGTGGGTGGTTGGTAAGAGGGAGGGAGGTAGGGTTGGTGGGAAAAATGTTATTTCTAATTCTCTACAATTTTCTCTTCTATTAAATATATATATAAAAAAAAAAGTATAAAATTTCCTTTTTGTTTTATATTTTCATTTTTCCATCTATCCATCCATCCGTCAATTTATAAAGAACAAATTCTCCCCCACTACAATTACCCCTTAATAATATTTATTTGATAAATGGTGATCCAGTAAGAAATTTTTGTCAGTTTTCAATATTCTTTTGTTTAAGCATTAACTTTAATTCTAAATAATATATTTCGACTCTCTGTGTAGACGACCGACTGACTGATGTTTGGAACTTTTATTTATCTACTTTAACGTTTTTGTTTTGTGTTTTTTGTTCTTTTTTTTCTTTATTTTTATTCTTAAAATATTTCTAAAACTCATTGAAGAATATTACTGAAGGAGAAGAAGAAGAGGAAGACGTTCAGTTAAATAGAAAGTAATTTTTTTTTTCATTCCAATAATTCATAATTCCCATTAAATAATTTTTTGTGATTATTAGTTTTTTTTTCTTTCCGTCTCTCTCCTCTCCAACATCTTTATTGTTGTTAATTTTTTCCCCATCATCATAATAATAATTTCAGTAATGTACATAATGTAATAAATGTACAAATGTACAAATAAGAAAGTGTTAATATTAATGTGTTTAACAGAGTCCGTTGTATATAGTAAATTTTTATTTTGTTTTTGATTCAAAAAGATAATTTTTATTTTGTTTTTGATGTGGAAAAATACAGTTATTGTTGTTGTTGTTTAATAATTCAAACTTTTTTTTTTTTCTTTGGTTGTTTTTTCTTCTTCTCTCTATTGGGTAAGTTAAATCTTAATCTTTGATAAAGAAAATTGTATATTTGTATTTGTAGTATATTTTTTTATTTTGCCTCATCAAATATTGTATTTAATGTTTTTTCCTTTGTGTGTGTTTTAACCCCGTTCTTTATTATTCTTTTTTTTTTGTAAAAATAAAAAATACCAAAAATAAAGTGAAGAATAAAATAAGAAAGAAATTTTTTTATGTTTTTACGTCAATTTTTTTTTGCGTTGTTGTAAATAAATTATAACAACAAAAATAAAAAATAGCAAAAAAAAAAAAAAATTATAGTCATAATATTAAATCTCTCGTCACAAAACTAAACATTCCATAGCCTTGACTTGCCTCATCTTTTTTTTTATTCTTCTCTGTTGTATGTATGTGTATGTGTTGTTTTTTTTTATATAAAAAAGAGAAAAATATGTATAAAAAAAACAACAAACAAATTCCATAGATTATTACATTCAAAAAACAGGTTGTAAACTTTTTGTGTTTTCTTCTTTATCCAACTTCTTCTTTTTCTTCTTCACTTTTTACTTGTTGTTGTTGATTTTGGAAGTGGTTGGAAGGTAAAGAAACAACAATCTTCTCTTCTTCGTCAGGGTTCACGACATTATGAAATTTTTCTTATTCTCTTCACTGGTTTTTTTTTTGTTGTTAAAATTAAAATGATTTTTATAAAAAAAAACAACTGAAAAACTACGACTTTATGGGTTTTTTTTCTTACTTTTTTAAGATCAACAGACAGACTGACAAAAAAAAAATTTATTTAAATTTCTTTTTGTTTTTTTTGTTGAACACAAAAATTTTAACAAATTTTAAGAAAAGATTTTTTTTGTTTTATTTTAAGTAAATGCCACATTTTTATTTATAATTCTCTCAACTTCTATCATCATTTTCGTCATCGTCATCATCGTGATATTCTATCATTCCGCAAATATTTCTTTTATTTTCTGATTGGATAGGAAATTAAATAAAATAAAATAATAAATATAACAACAACAACAATAAAACATTTTTTTTTGAAACGCTTGATTTCATTCAGCTATTTAGTGAACGAATGTGAAAAATTATTATTGTTTATTTTCTTGGAAAATAAAGAAGAAAAACTGAAAAAACAAAAAAAAAAATGAACGAGAAAAAAAAAATAAATTGAAATAAAAAAAAAAGCAGCAACAACAATAATAATGATTTCATCTCTAAAGCGTGATAATCTTAGAAGTGTGTAAGAGAATTTTTAAAGATTTATCTACGTCTGTTGCTCTTGTTGTTGGTGTGTTCGCTCCTATTATTATTGTTGTTGTGTTTTTTTTTGTGTAAATTATTCTTTATTTGAGAATAGACGACGTAAAAGAAGAAAATGTATAACGCAAAAAAAATAATAAGAGATTTGTTGAAAAATTGACCATTCATTTTAGAAGGCTTATCTTATCAGTTCTTTATTCATTGTATCTACACAAAATAATAGTAGTAGTATTAGTATAGGGTTGTAATAGTGTAGTAGTTTTTTTTTTTTGTAAAGGAAAATACTTATTTTAAGATTTTTACATTTGTGACGTTCCGCGTTGTTGTTTTTCTATTAAAAAAAAATGAGGATCAACGATAGGGTTATGATATATTTTTTTATAAATATAATTGAGTCAGGGTTATCCAAAAAATTTACAATAAACCAAAAAAATAAAACTAAAAAAGAAAATTGAAACGAAAATAAACGTAGAAATTATACGCTTTACTGATTTAATTATAACAACAACAAAAAAACTAAAATATTTGATCTCACGGTGATCATAATGTATTTTAAACATTTTGGCATTCATATCCGTTTTTCATAGTGTCACGTCACGCAAAATAATATTCATTGTCATTGTCTAGTAATTTATTCTATTACAATAGTATAATAATAACACACAACTAAAATACTAATAATATTAACTACAATAATAACCACATATCAATGAAACAATGACTACAATTGACACTCATTTAATGTGTTCAATTTATTCTCTCTCTTTCTCTTTTTCTCTCTCTGTTTGGCTTTATCTCGTCAATTCATTTAAAATATGTCAATATTTAATTTATTTTATAGCAACACAAAATATGTACAAATAAATAAAATAAGTTTTCCAAGTTTTAACAAAAACATTTTTTTTTTTTGTGTTTTTAAACAAAAAGAAACAAGCAGAATTATTAAATATTTATTTTTGGTAATAAAAAAAACAACTTTTTAACGAATTTAAAGAGGAACAACACAAAAAATGTCCATTATTAAATATTTAATTTTTTACCCATCACACAAATATATTAAAAGACTTAAATCCACAAAAGTTGATACGGCAAAAATCTTGGTAAAGAAGTTGAAAGAAAGTGTGTTAAATAAATATATAATCTTTGTGAAAAGATATAAATTTTAAAATTTGTAGAAATTATTACATATTGATGTGAAATAATAAAATCCTAAAAAAGAAGAGATTCCTCCACGTTTGTAAATATGGGCACACGTACCAAATTCACTAAAATACGGTTTTTAACACATTAAAATTATTTAATTTTCTTTTATTGATTTAAAATTCTAATTCTCAAATAAAAAGCTGTAATAATTGCCCAAAGATAGAACCACTAACTATCTTATTGTTGTGGGTTTTTCTGTTTTTTCATATTCATTCATGGATAGAGAAGAAGTTTACCATTTCTGCTCCAATCTAAACTCCATTTTAGGATTTAATGTTTTGTTTTTTTTTTGCATTTAAACTTGTTGCTCTACTGCTTAAGATTGATTATGAATTAATTTTGGTGGATGTTATTAATTCATCACGTTTGGTGTTCACGTTGATTTTTGTGTGAAAATTCTTTCGTTTATTTCGGTGGAAAATTTATTTGAATACACCTTTTTGTTGTTTAAAAACATCACACACACGAACACGCAACACTCGATTAAAATATTAAGAAAGAATAAAAGTAAATAAAAAGACAAAGAACAAGATTCTATAAACAGAAGTCTTCAATTATTATTATTACATAACAAATTAATTCATTCTTATTTTGTAATTAATTTATTTCTTTTTTACACAATAATCAGGTAGTTTTGATTTTATTTTTTATTTTTGAAAAAAATCAAAGAAAGAATATAAATTCAAGGAATAACAACAATAAAAAATGAACCCACTCGTCACGTTTTTTTTCAAATACTCTGAGTGTGAGTACTCACAAACAACAGAAGTAGAGAATAACAAAATAAAATGAACGAACAACAAATACACAAACAAATTATGTTTATGATTTGTTTATTTATTTGAATTTGATGGAATTCGATCGATTATCATATAAGGAAACTTGTTTCTATTTTGCATTTTTAACAATTGTATAAAACATGGGTTGTGTGATAGAGATAGAGAGAAGAACAAGAAAAAAAATCAAAAGTCATTTTTTGTATTAGTTTCGTGGGTGAAAAGTTAAAGAAAAAAAAAGCAAAACAAAACAAAACAAAAATAAAAATAAATACAACAAAAAAAAAGAAAAGAAACCAAATTTAAATGTAACTTTGTTATGGTTTTATCTTGTGTTTTGTATGTGTGTGTGTGTCTATATGAGTAGACAAAAATCTCTTTATTTTTATTTATTGACTGTTTTACTTACGCTTTAAATCAGCTGACTTAATTTATTTAACTTAAATTAAGCTACACTGTTTTTTTCTTCTTTTTCTTTGATTTGTTGTTGTTGTTTTTTGTTGTAACTAAAATAATCAGCGTTTTTTTTCAAATCATATTTAATAATGTTATTGTGTGATTACAGTATGTGAATACAAATGAAACATTTAATGATGAAATAACAAATATCTTCTGTATGACGTCGGACGTCACTGATTAATTATTTATTTAAAAATGCATTTTTCGTCTTTCAATATTCAAATAAAATTATCACAAAATAACGATAACTTTTAAGATTAAAAAATTAAAAAAGAAATTAATTGATTATTTATTCGTAAGAGAATCAAAGATTAAATGAAAAAAAAGTTGAAAAGAGGAAAAAAGGAGGGCTTTGAACTGAAATTTTTATTTTAAAGAAATAAAAAAAACTAGTTTTGTTTTTTTTTTTCTTAAATTTGAACTCATTCATGGGCCAAAAAACTTTTGACTATGCCATGCGGGTAAAAATACAATTCCTTTTTTCTCCTTCTTGTTTTGTTTTTTGTTCTCTGGTTATTTTTTTTCCCCCTTTGGGATTTTATTTATCCTCTTTTTCATAAAAACAAGAGAAAGTTTCTGAACTAAAGTTATTTTTTATGAAGATAATAGATCTTCTTTCTATCAAAAATGATAAGAAAATTTTAAACCTAAACCGATGAGAATAATAAAATTTAAAGTTTCTTTTCCTACTTGTCTATCTCTCTCCCTGATTCTATCTATGCAATATATTGTTTATTTTTTTATTCGCTTCTAATTTCCATCAAAAAATAACTGATATTTGACGTTGAAAAAATATAGAAATTCAAAATATTTCATTTTTATTTGCAAAAATCCTTCAATCAATTTATGTTTGTTTTATTTGGTTGTGATTTTTTGACATTAACATGAAGTGAAACTTTTTTGTTTATATGCGGACGAGTACAAAAACTAATAAAATAGTTTTTATTTTCAATTGATTTTTAATTTAAAATTTTTCTTTTTGTTGTGTTAATTTATATCGCTCTTTTATTATTTTCATTTTTTTTATTGTTTCTCTCCATCTCACTATCACTCTCTCTTTCCTAAGATCTTACAAAAGGCTACCATAAATAATGTACAGTGTAAAAAATACAAACACATGCATAATTATGTCTGAGAATTTAACTTTTTTTTTTTAAAATGTATTTTGTAGGTGGATTTTTTTATTTTTTTTTTTATTTCTTCCATCTTTTAGCGCGTACCGCGCGTTCCACCTGTTAAGTTCTTTTTTCGTGTTCTTTCATTCTTCTGTTTAGTTCAGTTTATACGTTCGTCAATTAATTTTGTTTCTCAAGTTAAACTACTTTTTTTTTTTTTTTGCTTTTTGCTCTTTATAATCGTTTTATTAGTAGTTGTTATTATTAAATTGAGTGAATTGGTTGATTGTGAGTTTTTTTTTTGTTGATTTTACTTTGCTTATACACTTTTTTTTCTCCCTGGTGTATAATTATTTAATAATATAAATGAAAACAAAATTGATAGTTTCACGTATTTTCTTTTCATATAAATCTAATAATTTTTTTTAATTTTACTTATATATGTGTATGTGTGTGTGTGTATGTACTCCAGCCCTAAGTGTCATAAGCATTAACAAAAAAAAATCATATATGCGTAAATATTAAATATTTAAAATATTAATACATTAATACGTACGTGTATATGTCTCTCTTTCCCTCTTTCCTACAATTATTCATTTATGGATTTAAGTCAATCAAGTTTATTATAATTTATTTTTCTTTTTTGGTTTTTGTATACCTACTATGTATATGTATGTATACTGATAAAAAAAAAGACAATAAACGAAATAATGGAGAAAGAACGAAGTTGAAAAAAAATATATGTTAATTGTTATTCATTTAATATTGAAAAATATAATTAGTTTCTAATTAGTGTCTTAAATAAATAATAACCATTTTCTTTTTCTTTATTTTTTTTTTATTGTTTTATATTTATTTTGTTCTCTTTTTTATATTTACAGAATTAACAAAGGAATAAAAAAAATATACAAAACTACAAAAATATACAGAAGATAAATAAAAAGAGGAAAAGAAAAAATAAAAATGAAGCGTGAAAGTTTAATTGAAGATAATGGAGTGTCACCAAATAAAAGAACACGTAAAAATGAAGAAGAAATTCGACTATTAATTCCGAGCAAGGTAAATAATATACATATAAATTTTTTTCTGATGTGATTGTGTTTTCCTAATTTTCTTAATTTTAAAAATTATGAAATAATTTTATTTTTGTTAATTTATGCAAAAAAAAAAAAAATTCAATGTTTTTTTCTTCTTCAAATTAAAGTAATTAAATATTTTATACAACATTTCGTCATAGTTTTTTTTAAAAATGAATGTTGTTGTTGCTCTTTTACAGTTTATTTCATTATTTTTACTTTTAAAATGGATTAATTATTTCCTTACATTATCTAAAGTTATTGCATATTTATACACTTTAATATATTTAATTTTTATGTTTTGTTGTTTTATTTTGTTAATGTGTTGATGAAATAAGGAATAATTAATTAAATAGAAAAGTTTTTTTTTTGCTATTACATAATTACACAATTAATTAATAACAATAATAATAATGATGATGATGATGATGATGATTTTATATAATTAAAGATTGCTGGAGCAATAATTGGAAAAGGCGGACAAAATATTCAAAAGCTTCGTACTGAGGTTTGTATTTTTCTTGTTTAAGGTTGTTGTTTTTTTTTATTTTCTTTTTCCTTTTTTTTTTCTTATTTTTTTATTTTCATATTTTTATAATTTGACTTTTTTTTTTTTAATTCTTTTTTAATTAAAGCTTCAAAAAAAATTCTTTAATAATTAAATTTTAGCTTTTCTATCCCAAAAAAAAAAGATAAATACATTTTTTTTTTATTCAAAAAATATTTCCTTCGTCTCTATCTAATCTAATTATATAATTATTTATTTATTTATTTTCTCTTAATTTAAAAAAAAAACTAAAAACTAAAAAAAATTAAATTAAATTTTTAAAATTTTAAATAAAATAATCAACAAAAAAAAAATATATATTTTTTTTTTATCTAAAAAAAAACTTTTTAAATTAAATTTAAAAAAAAATACATTTTTATAATTATCTTGTTTTTATATTAATTAATTGTTACTTAATCTATGAAATTTTTTTTCTGATTTTCCCCCATATATTGCCCGCCCTTGACAAAAATCATCTGCGCCTTATGTGATGCCCTGCCTTGTTTGTCTACTACAACATCTACTACTACGTCAATGGTCTTCTTCTACAAAATTATAAAAAAAAATAATAATAAATATGCCCAACTTGAACTCATCCTGCAATAAAAAAAAAAAAAAAACAAACAATATATTTATATAATTCTCTCTGTGTCTTATGGATTGTTTTATGGAAACCAAAAAAAAAAAATATATAAAAAAAACGGATGTGCCCAAAATACACAAAAACAATATAATGGAATTTAAACAAAAAAAAAAAAAATACAACAAAAAATTGTGTCCAATTCTTTTTTTTTCTGTTCACCAAAAAAAAAATGTAATCGTGCCCAACAATAAAAAATGTATTAAAACAAAAACAACTGAACTCTATAAAAAAACAAAAAAAAAAAAAAACACAAACACACATCTACTACTAATGCATTTTTTTTTTGTATCTGAATTTGCTGCTGTATTTATATATAATAAATAATAACCACAAACAAACAAAAAATAAAATGTCAAAAATAATAATATTATTATTATGACATGATAAAAATATTGTCTGTCTTCTAATCTTCATGACGTCGTCATCATTTGTTGTGATTCCCTGAAAATATATAAAATATGTAATCAAAAAATAATATCAAATATATACACACATTTTGACATCCATCCAAAAATTCATCATGCCATGCAGTATAAAGCCACTGTGTCTGTCACCGATTGCCAAGGTCCCGAACGGTAAAGATAATTGTCTTATTTTTTTTTTTTTTTTCTTTTTCTTTTTACAAAACAAAAAAAAATACAAAAAAAAAATTACAAAATTTACGTATTTTTTTTTTATTAAAAATGTATTTTTAATTTTCATTTTTTTTTTTATATTTATTTATTTATTTTAATTTTCATTTTTTATTGAAAGAAGAAATTTCAATTTTATCACTGTTTTTTTTTCTTAATTTTTTTTTCTTTCTTTTAATTTTTTGTTAATTGTCTTAATTATTTGTTGATTTGCATAAAAATTTTGTTTAAAGAAAAAAAAGAAAAACACCATTCTTTTGTCTCTTCTGGGTATTTATTTAAAAGCAAAGAAACAAAGAAGAAATAGTAATTATTTTGTTGTTGGTAATATTCATTCATATTTAAAAAGAATTTAAATTAAACACAAAGTAAACACAAAAAAATGAAAAATAATACGTAGAGAAGGATTGAAAAAAAAAAGGAAAAGTGTTAGAGGGGTGACTTTTCTTTTTTCCTTTTTTCTGTTCTTAGTAAAATAGATTAAAATGAAAAACTTTTTTTAAAATAATAATAAGAAAAGTGAATTTTATTAAAAATTTTATTAATCAAATCTCACTTGAACCAAAGTAAATGCTGTTTCTTTTGTGCGTCAGTGCAATAAGTATCAAAAAAAAATTTCTTAAAATTCTCTCTACAACCAATAAATAAATATATTTTTTCCTTAATTTTATTCAAAAGTTTTTCATTTAGCCAGAACTTACATTTTTTTTTAAATATTTTATATTTAGAAAACTTTTGTTTTTTTTTTTTTTGTTCTTTTAAATGAAAAATACCAAAAGTATTTATTTGATTAATCGTGTTTGAAAAAAAAAATGTCCAAAGAACTAAAACAAAAACTGGTAAAATGTTCAAAAGTAATTTTCATTAATTTATTTATTAATTTTAAAATTAATTTTTATATTAATAATTTTTCCTTATAAAGTGTAATGGTCTTTGTTTCGTTATCGACGAACACACTTTAAAGTAATACAAATAATAATAATAATGTTTTTCTATTTAATTTTCATTCATTACCATCTGAGGACGACATATTTTTTTTTTTTTTGTATATTTGTACATTTATACCTCTTTTTATATTTATTTATTATTTATTTTTTTCTGTCGTTTTTTAACCTAATATGATTGGGGGACGCCCTATATTCCTGGTGTATATTTTTTAGAATTCTTTTGTTTAAAAAATAATTCATTTGATTTAATTTAATTTTTGTTTTTTTTTTTTATTATCCTTGTTGGAATTTGGAACTAAAAACAAATTAATATAAAAAAAATATATAGAAAATAGCAACAAAAATAATAAATTCCTTTTGGTGAAAAGTTTACAAAATAAAATCAGTAAAAAACAGAAATAATTAACTAAAAAAATTTTAAATACAAAAAAAAAAAAAAAAAGAAACAACAAAACTTGCCATTAATAATCTTAATCGATAACCAACTTTTCTTTTTTAATATTTTAATATTGACTTGACCAATAATAATAATAAAACATACTTTTTTTTTTGTTTTTAATCGATAAATCGATAATTTTTAAATAGAGGGGAAATTATTTCCAGTTGCAGTTGTTTATTTGATTAAATTTTTATTTTCTTTCTCTTTTTTTTTCTTGTTTCTTTGTTTTGGTTGTTGTTTACTCTTTTAATGTTAAATTATTTATTTGATAATTACACACAAAAAAAGAAGAAGAAAAATATTTCACAATTAAATTTTAATTTAAAAATCAAAGAAAACAAAACAAACAAAAAATAGGAAGAAAAGAAAAAAAAATTAAATGATGAAAGAAAAATTATATTTTTTTTCTTTAAAAAAAAAAAACAGAATTCTGATTTTTCAAATATTTTCTTATTAAAATGATTATTTTTATGTTTCAGTACGGTGACAATTGGAGCTGATATGGATGCAATTTGCAACATTGTTAAGGAAATTCTGAAACATTTTGAGAATGAGGTTAGTTTTGTTTAGTGTTTTTTTATAGCAACGAAAAAACACACACAACATTTTTTTTTGGTTTTTGTTTCATTTCAATCCGCTTTAAGTTGAAAAATATAAAAAAAACTTTTTCCCGTTTTTCGATTTAAAATTATTTAGTCGCGTCGTCGCTGTAATCAGTATAATTATTGTATTTAAAATTTAAAATCTAAAATTCGATATTCAAGAATATTTAAACTTTATTAGAGAATTAGAGCAATCGGTTCGGCGGGGAAATGAGAAAAAAATTTAAAAAAAAGCGTGGTCTAGATATCGCGTGTCCTCTGTAATTACTATTTTAAAATTTCATATATAGAAGTCCTCGGCGACTTTCTGTCTATATACCCACCACCCCGTTCTACTCCTCCTTTATTCGTACATTTTCTATGTAATTTTTATTTTATTTTTTTTTAAACTATTTTTCTGTTCGTTTCTCGATAATTTCCATGATTCTGATATCGCCTTGAATTTCATATTTTATTTACATTCAGTATGGTTTTTTTTTTCGTTTTTATTTTTGAATTAAATATCACGTGAACATAAATGTATGTTGTGTGTGTGTATGATGTCTATATAGTTATTTATATTATGATATGATACACACACGTATTAGGGGCGGAAGGAGGGATGAAGTGAAGGAGTACATTCAAAAAAAAAAAAATATAAAAACGAAAGAAAAAAAATAATCATACAGTACCAATTTTTATTTTTATTTATGTTGTTGTAGATTATGACAGGTTTTCTACATTATAATAATAATAATGCAAACCTCTGTACTTTTACTCTGTGTACACGTATTGGAGGTTTTTTTTTTTAAAATAAATATAATTGTGTGACGCGCCATTCAACAAGAACCAAATAATAGCAAAAGAAAAAAAAATACAAAACTCCTCGGACACACGAGAGTGTTTTTAATTCTTGGCATGAAAATATTTATTCTATTTTGTATTTAGTTAAAGCAGAGAAAGAAAAAAAAAATACAATAAAATAAAATAGAAAAGTTTAACGAAAGAAATATAAATTTAAATTTATTACGAATTATACTTTGTTTTTTTTCTTTGTCTTATGACAATTGTTTCTTTTTTTTTTTTTTTTTTGTATTTTAATGAGTCAGTTTACAATGTTCATTGAGAGGAATGTTGAATTTATTATAAACACACATATTTAGCGAAAATAGTAATGTCGTCTTCTTTCTTTAAAAAAAAAAATGGGTCATCCATATTTACTAAAAGTAAAAGAATGAATAACAATTTTTTTTTCTCTTTTTAATAAATTATGTTTAACAACAAAAATATTATAAAAGATTGATGATAAGTAAGAGGAAAAAACAACGATCTGGAAAATTCCATTTAAAATTTTAATCCGTATTATGAAATTATAAAATTTATTTACAAACAAGTGAAAATGATAAATGTGGTATTTATAAAAGGAATAGGAAAAACCACTTTCCAACTATAGAAGAGATGCACTTAATTTTATTATAATTTACCTAACGATTAAAAAAAATAAGTAAGAAAGAAGAGAAAAATATGAATCCAATACAAGAACAAAAATAATTTAAAATAACAAATTGGTAAAATGGTTGGACTTGGAAGTGTGAAAAAGAGAATGATTACAAAAATGAAAACACCAACAATAACAACTATTTTAAAATGTTTGCAATTTTTTGTGCAAACACAGAAAAAAAAATAGAGACAAATTTATAATTTATCACGTACGGAAAATAATTTAATTTGATTAGAATTTTAGTGTTGCCAAACAAAATAATCAAAATGAATGTGTAAGTGAGGTAGATAAATGATGAATAAGAGAGAAGAGTACAGAGGATAAGAAAATAAATAACTTAAATTATTATTTCGTAAATTTTAGTTGAATAATTTTAAATTTGTTATTTTGTTTTTCTTAATTTTTTTATTTATTTTGGATTAATAATTTTTCATTAATAAAAAGTAACATTTTCTTCTTTTTATTTTTTTTTCTTTTTCTCAAAACAGAAAGATGAAGATATTGATCTAAGAATGATGATTCATCAAAGTCTTGCTGGTTGTGTTATCGGCAAGGGAGGAAGTAAAATCAAGGAGCTTAGAGATGTAAGTAGATTCTGTAAATGATACGATATATTTTTTTTTTCTTTTTTTTGCCTTTCGTTTTTTTATTTTATTTTCTTTTTTATTTTATTTTATTGTTATTATTATTATTATTATGCAATTCATTTAAATTCTGTAGTAAAAAGAGAAGAAGAAGAAAGTATTAAACCAACCACAAATTTATATGGATATTGTGTATGTGTGTGTATGTGTTTTTCTACACAGTTAAAATGGTTGATACGCTTCCGATAGAAATAAAATTTAACAATTCTTAACGGATTACACAATAAATATAATTAGTCTGAACAATTTTGTTCATTTTAATGTTCATTTGAATTTTTATTTAATAATGGAATTATATTCTAAACGGCTGAAAAAAAGAGAGAAATTTTTTGTGTAATTAAAAAATATTAGGGCAAAATTAAAAGTTGTTTAATTTTGAAAGCATAGTGTGGACTTGTTTGAATTAACCAGTGTCGGATACTTTTCATTGTCCTACACTCTGGATTAGTGGAATATCCGGATTATACAATATTTCTTTACTGTGTAATTTGTAGAGATAAATGTATGTAATATGCTGTGTGAGTAAAAAGAAATGTACACGATTCTAAATAAGGGTAAATTACAACAAGTAATAATGTTGTCACATTTGGTAGTCATTGACAACCTATTGACGTGACACTTTTTTTTCTTTTCTTTCCAATTTTTTTTTTATATGAAACAAATTGTAGGGAAATCAATAATAAAATAAAATATAAATAAAATAGAAAAACAAGAACCAAAAAAATAGAAAATAGAATTTTCTGAAAAATACATCAGTTATTGTCCAGCAATTTTATTAATAAGCAGAATGAGAGAAAGTGGTGTGTTTGTGTATTTGTGGGTGTATATTCTATATATTGAGATGTGGAATGGTGTTTGATGGGTTGATGGTTGGTAGCCGAGAGAGAGAGAGAGAGACAGAGATCCTAGTGACGTGGTAAAGAAGATGGAAGGAGGAAAGGTAGAAAAAAAATTATTTGAGCTTTTATATACAATTTTTTTTCCTACTTTGTGTGCCTTACGCACATATAAATTTAACTAAATCAAAAACTCATTACGTTAATATGCATCCGTCCCAAACGCGTGGTCTGGGAAAATATTCATTTTTTTTTCTCTCTAAAGAAAAATTTATTTTATATCAAAATAAAATAAAAAATGAAAAGGAAAAGGGGAAAATTATATAAAAATTGAAATTATCTTCATTACAAAATTTATGTATAATTTTTTTTTTTTTTTTATTATTTATGTTGGTGTCAAAATATTTATCAATATATACCACATTCGAGACGTATATATATACATACACTACACATAAATATTTACATGGAAACATACACACACGCACAAATATATATTATGTATTTATTTTTTTGTCTATTTTCGATCAATATATTGTTATATTGTATAAATATTTAATAAACAAGCAATTTAAAGGCAATTGCTTCGTAATCCCCTCCTTACACCACTTTCACCCTTAACCCCATCCCTTTATTTTTTTTCTTGTGAAAGAATAGAATAGAAAAAAAATGTATGTATAAACACTCTGTATTATTTTGTAAGTGTTTTTTTCCTATTTGTTCTATTTCTCTAGTTGTGTGTATTGTGTGTATTAATTGATTTGAATTACGTAAAAATATCTATATTTTGTTCTTACCAAATAACAAAAAAAATGGAATAAAAATTAAATTGTCCCTTGATTATTATTACTTAATATTATTGGGTTGATTTTCAATTTAATTTTAATTTGTTGGTTTGGTTTATTGAGTTTTTTTTATTCTTGTTATTTTCATGAATGATTATTAAGTATTTATTATAATTTCAAAAGTATGTAATTATTTTTTTAAAAAATATATGGAATTATTATATTTAATAGAATGTGTATTCGGTTGGGGGTACGTGGGATAGGGTGGAAGAGGACAAGAATGAAATTTAGGATTGTTGTATGGGTAGTAACACGTATAGTCTAAGGGCGATAAAGTGATATCGCCTGTCCATTTAAAATTACATCAAAATAAACACACACAACAGTTTTTTTATGACCATACTTACCACCCGTCCGTCCTTCTTCACTAATATGTGTGTGTATTATTATTTTTTTACTTTTTTTTCTTTCTGTTCAATTGTTAAACGGAAAAATATCTAAAAATATACCTTCTATTGGCCAGGTGTTTTCCAGTTTTTAACCAAAAACAAAAAAAAAACGAAAATGAAATAATATTCACTCGATGAAACAGATGTTATTGCACAAAACAACAACAGCACAATATATAGAAAAAGGCAGCAAAGCAAGGTTCTCTCTTCTGTCTATATTATTCTCTGTTTTAAAAATTCTTTGACCCATAACGTGTTTCAACATCCTTACTTTTATGGGTTGTTGGTTTGCCTGTTTTTTTTTATTGTGTTTCGATAGACAGACGTCTATACTTGATTAAACGTCAATTCATTGAAATTTTTTTGTTATTTCATTCTCTCCTTTGCCTTTGTGTAGTCAAAATCAATAATTATTATAAAATAAAACAAGAAAAAATAAACAGAAATTGTGTTCGCCATTTTTTTTTTCATTCTCTCTGATCCACTGAAGTCGTTAAAAAGAACAGGAGAATTCTTAAGCGACAGGTGGGTTAGTTTTTTTTTTGCTTGTAAAAAAGTAGAATCAATTTTAATGCGGAAATTAACATATCCGATTAAAATTAGAATTCTTACGAAGAACTTAATCAATATGTTTGCTAAAAAAAAAAGGATAATCACCATTTAATCCCATTTTCTTTGCCCCCTTCCCACTCTTTTGTTTAATTAGTTTTTTTGTGCAAAATAATTTTATTACCGAATAGCAATTGTCTATTCTGTTTCCTTTTGTTAGTTGAAAATTCTCTTTTGGTCTTCTTTTTATTCTTCTTTATTTTGTATTGCATAAGGAAGATGTGTTTATTCAAATAGAAAATAGTTTCTGTTGCTTTTTTGCTGAAATTTTTAAAGAAATATTGTATCTCTTTTTTTTTACCCTCTTCTATTTTCATGAATATCATAAGAAAAACTTTCAACTTTATGCTTTCATAGTTTTATTCTTAGTTGTTGTTATTATTTTCATTTTTTTTTTAGTTCGTGTCTCACTTCTTTCACAGCCAGACGACATTCATTTATCCAGCAAGCAGAAAATAGCAAATAAGTCTCTTGGTTGTTTTTTTTTATGACAATTTTATTATCAGATCGGGTTGAAACACACCCTTATATCTCACAAGGATTGGTCATTTTCCTTTTGTTTAGATTTATCACCAATTCTTTTCTTCTTTTTTGTTTTACTCTTGTATATTGTCTTTTATTCCGCCTGCATTACACTCGTTTTTTTTTGTTTTGCTCATTTCATTTACATTTCTTTTAATTAATTATTTTGTAACGATATTAAATTATTTTTTTATAATGAAATAATAGAAAATTATTATCCTTTCCTTATCTATTTTTTTTTTTGTTCTTTTAATCAAATAAATTCTGTCAAATTCATATAACTAATTCATGTAAATAGAAGAAGAAAAAGAAAATTGATAGAACAAAGAGTGAACTGGGTAGAAAAAAGGATAAAAATGATTTTAAAATTGAATTATTTTTTGATTTATTAAAATGATGGCTTTTTTTTCTTTGCTTTGCTTTTCTTCTGAAAAATTTAAAATATTCCTTTTTTTTCTGGTTGTTTGTTTTTTGAGTTGGTTGAATTGTGACTTTTTTTTTTGAACTACCCTTTAATAAAAACGTACATACTCAAATAGAAACTATATAATATAAATATCCGTTCTAACAAATACACATAAAACATGTAATATACGTCACTTTATATACTCTTGTTCGTTCACTCTTCTATATACAAAAAATTTGTGTTATTGTGTGTGTGGTATATTTTATAGGACATTCGACATTTATATACATTCGTGTAAACATATTCATACATAAATATGAATGTAATAAAAGAGTGAGATAAAAAATAATCAACATCCTTAGTCGATATATATCCTGTTTTCTCCCTTCTACAATATGGCATGTGTACGTGTGTGTATGCGTTTGTGAGGAAGAATATAATACACACAAAAATTTTGTGTAAATTTCTAATAGTGTATTAAGGGTGTTGTGTGTGTGTGTGTGAAAGTGTATGTGAGTTCACATTGAAAATACATTGAGAAAAGTTCACGCAAGCGTAACAACTGTTTACCTTACAATGCACCTTTTTTTTCCAAGTTTCTTCTCTTTCTTTTTTTTTTTATTCGTTTCTTTTATTTTTTTTTATTTTGTAGTTTCCGTCGAACTTTAACATAAAAAACAACCACTTTTAGTGTAAGTGACCCCCGCGTAGGTGTTTTTTTTTTTATGTAAAAACAGAAATTATTTTATGTATTTCTTACTTTTTTACTAATTTGTTTCAATTCGGTTTCAAAGAAAATTTGAGGAAAAAAAATTTAGTTTTTTGAAGTTGAATTTTTCTTGCTTGTTCTTTTTTTAAGAATTAACATTTTCTTGATTTTTCTTTTATTTTAATTTTGTTGGTTTTTTTATTGTGCAAACCCTCTGTGAGAGAAAGTGAGGAAAAGCAGAAATAACTTAAATAAAAATAATTTAATTCATAAAAATAATAAAAAATTGATTTATCAAAAAAGAAAAAAAAAAGAAAAAGAAAACGAAAAGAAAAAGAACAGAAAAAAAGGTGAAATCAATACAAAAATTGTGAATATTGAATTTATTAAAATTATTATTTTCGTTTCTCCAATTTTTTTTTTTTTTTTTTTCGATAGTTTCATTTTTATTTCCACAAAACCGTCCTGAAATTAAAACTAAAAAAAATGTGCCCCATGTAAAAAAAAAAATGAAAAAAAAATTGATTTTTTTTCCTTCTGTTTTCTTTTTCTTCTTGTTCATTTTATCTAGTTAACTAAATTCAGTTTATATATTTTAGTTTTTTTTTCTAACAAAAATATACGTACCTAAATGTTAGTTCCAAGAATTACGAATTTTCCCTTGTGTCTTCTCTGTGTCTGTCTATCTGTGTATATGTGTTAGTACGTGTGTTTGTGTGAAAATTTTAACTTTTACAAAAAAAAATTCCTCTTTCTCTCTCTCTCTCTCTGCTGTACTTTGCCCTTTTTTTTTCTTTCTTTTATTATAATGAAAAGCAATCAAGTGAAGCATATGCTTTTCCTATTTAAAGGTTCTTCTTTGATAAAAAGGATATTTTCTTTTCACTGTGTTCTCAAGTGTTTCTCTATGTGTCGAAAGAAAAATAATAATAATAATAATATTAATTTGAAGAGTTTTTTAATTAAAAAAATAAAAAGGAAAAGAAATATGTAAAATTTACCAAACGTTTTTTTTCTATTTTTTTTTTTTTTATTAAATTTTGAACAAAGAAAATTTTAATTTATTTTTTATTCTATTTTCTATTTTTTTTTCTTATAGAAAATTGGCGCAAGACTAAAGATATTCTCAAATGTTGCACCACAAAGTACAGATCGTGTTGTACAAATATTAGCTAAACCTGATCTATGTATTGAATCAATTAAGGAAGTTGTTGAATTGATAAAACAGGTAAAAAGAAAAAAAGGACAAACAAATTATATTAATTTATGTATAAAAATATATCCAATTTTTTTCTTTATACTTATAGACACCAATTAAAGGTCCTGTTCATAATTACGATCCAATCAATTTTGATGATGTATATGCTGATGAATATGGGGGTTGGGGCAATGGTGGTGGTAATGGAGGTGGTGGCGGCGGTGGCGGCGGCGGTGGTACTGGTAATGGTGGAAGACAAAATGGTTTCAGAAATGGAGGAAGCCGCTTTGGAGGAAGAGGAGGAGATAATGATCGGTTTGATGATCGAAGAGAGGGCGGAAATCGTTTTAGCAATGATAGATCAGATCGTGGAAGAAGTGCCGGTGGTACTGGTGGAACTGGCGGTGGAAATGGAATGAAGTATGATCCAATTGTGTTTCTTTTTGTATGAATAGATTTAGTAAATTTTCTCATTCTTTTCCATTTTTAATTTTAGTGAAAGAAGAGGTGGAGACAACAATCGCCGTGATTCTAGGTAAGTCTTAATAAAAATGAAATTATAAAGAGAAACAAACTAATGAATTTGGTTTTTTCTTATAGATTCAGAGATTTCAGTGATATTTGGGCTACAAACCCATTGCCAAATAATTCTGGTGGAATGAACAGTGGACCATTACCACCACCAAATCTAAATTTTGGTAGCATGGGAAATAATATGGGCAATATGGGTGGAAATGGTAATTTGGGAAATAATGGTGGAAATTCTATGGGAAATCCAATGCCAATGGGAAATGTTGGTAATGCTAGTGGAGGAAATTTGGGTTCAGGCGGTAATGGTGGTGGTGGTGGTCTTGGTAATATGGGTGGACTTGGTAATATGGGAAATATGGGCGGATCTGATATTGGTGGTAAATCCACAACTCAAGTGACAATACCAAAAGATGTTAGTACAATAATATGACGTTTTGATTAATGATTATTGAATTTAACTAATGAATTTTTTATTTTTATTTTTTAGCTTGCTGGAGCCATTATTGGTAAAGGTGGTGGTCGTATTCGTAGAATTCGTAATGAATCAAATGCACATATTACTATTGATGAACCATTACCAGGCAGTACTGATAGAATTATAACAATTTCTGGTACACCAAAACAAATTCAAACTGCTCAATATTTGTTACAGCAGAGGTAAACAAAGAATATTTATTATTACAATTACAATACTAATATTACTTCACAAAATTAACAAATATAACATTCAACTAACTTTATAAATAATAATCTCTTAACATAAACATAATTATCATCACATTTTAAACATAAATAAAGAAAATATGGTGAAATGGTTTATTATAAAAAAAATACACAAAACATTTTTTTTTTGTCTTCTTCATTTTCTTCTTCTTTATTTTGTTTATAAAAAATAATAACCTCTAATAATCAATGTCTGGCATTTTTTGTATGGAAGACTAGTGATTTTGTTGTTTGATTTTAACATAAACAAAAAATCTCTCGTCTCTCTACAAAGTTTGCTGCTTTCTGCTGTGGGATTGTTTTTTTACTTTTATTTTTATTTTTTTACAAAACTAACAAAATACATAAAAGACACAATTAAGAAATAATCAACCATATCTAATAAGAAAAAAAGCTTACAAATAATAAAATCATATATATATATATCTCATCATCATCATCTCATGATCATCATGGATTGCTGTGTATATTTGTCTATCCTTCTAATTAATCCAGTTCTGTTCATTGTATTTTTAAAATAAAAATTATGACTAAAGAGACGTTCCTCAACTTTTAGAAATGCTTTTTTTATTTTGTCATCGTATATTTAGCGCGTGATATAATAAACTTCAAGTTCATTAGAAATTTTCTTGTTTGTGGCGCTACGCTAAGCCACTTTTTTTTCTTTCTCTTAATAAAAAAAAGATTAACCTTCAGGAGGTCGCAATAAACTGTTTAACTTTGATTAACCAGAAAATGTCGTGGGATTTTTCCCACGAAACAAAACACTTTTTTTTTATATAAACTCACATTGAGTTTTTCTAATTAAATTTGATTTATGTGTTGTTTTTTTTTGGATTAAGTCAACTTTTGATTGAAAATACAAATCTAATTATTTCCATTCATTTATACGTTTTGCTCTTTTTTTTGCTTTTAAATTAAAATTACTAAAAGGAAGTGGCAAGCAAAGTTGAGTGAGAGAGAATCGTTGTCTTTTTATTTTAATTTTAAATTATTTATTTATTTATAAAAAATTTACAACAACTTGATAATTAATATTTTCTTTTTTTTTTGTTCTTATCTTTTTCTTTACAGCGTTCATGAAAATAACCGAAGAAAGTTTTAAATTAAACGAAATAAAGAATAAATAATCAACCTGAATAACAACTGTGTGGTGAAAATCTTCATTCTTTTATGATGAAAATTTACAAAAAAACAAAAAAAAAATTAAAAACAAACAAAAGCAAGAGAAATAAAAAAATTAAATAAAAAAAAAATAGAAAAAGAAGAAAATATTTGAAATAAAACAAAATTTTTGTCTTTATTATTTTTTTTTTTAAATTTTCTTAGTAAAAAAAACAAATCGTTTCATTCCAAAAAAAGAAAATAAAAAGAGAATAGAAATTTGTATCATTATTTTATATTTGAAGAGAGAGAGAGGGGGTAAAAGAAAACAAAACGGGAGTCATCTCATATTTTACGGGCATTTTTTTTTTCTTTTTTTTTACAAATAAACAAAATACATTTTTTTCTAATTTTTGTTTTGAGTATTTTTTTTTTGTTTTAATTTAAAATTCTATAAAAAATAAAGAAACAAACACAAAATAAAGAATTCTGAGGAACAAAAACAAAACAAAGCAAAAAAAAAAGAAAGAAATAAAATTATAAATAGATTTTTATTTAAGTTTAATTAATTTTTATTCTGTTAGATTTTTTTTTTAACAAAAAAAAAAAGAGAATGAAAGAAAAAACATTTTTAAGCAACAAAACAAACAAACGGGCGGTATAAAATTATATCGTTTTGATTGTTTTAAATTTATAAAACAATAATAAAGATTAAAAAAAATAAACGGAAAGAAAATAGGTTTACATAAAGGGAGAGTGAGTGAGTGGGTTGAGGAAGGAAAGAGAAAAAATGTAATTTTGTTGAAAGAAATTTTTTTTTATATATTTTTCAAATTCAAATCGTTAAGGATTTTGGATTAATTTAGGAGGGGGGTGGGGCGGGTTTGGTTTCTTTGGAATTTTTTTTTCGTTCTTTCCTCTGAAATGAAAAACAAAAAAATGGGAAGAAAAAAATATAAGAAAAAGATGATGATGAAGATATTTAATCGCTCAATTATTGTGTGTGTGTGTGTTTTATTCACGTAAAAAGTACAAAGAGAATTAATTAAATAATTAAAATTAAAGAACAAAATAACAAAATAAAACAAAAAAAAAGAGTTTTAATTATTTTTTAAAGAAAAAAAAAAACATTAAAAATAAATTACTAAAAAAAAAAATAAAAAGAGAAACACTAAAGAAAAAAAGAATAAAATATAAAAAAAAAAACAAAACAAACAAACAAATAAAAGAATAGAAACTTCTTAACACAATACGTCTACCAAAAAATATCTTATCTTATTAACGTTAAAAAAACATAAATGAAAAAATAAAACATAAAAACATAAACATAATTTAATTAATCAATTATTAATTATAAAGAAAAAAACAAAAAGTAAAAAAAAAAATAAATAAAGAGAAAAAAAAAAAACAAAAACAAAAATTACATAATTATAATTAATAAAAAAAATATATATTAAAAATTAAGAATAAATAAATAAATGTAAAAGATTTACAAACATTTATTGAAAATAATTTCTAACAAAAAAAAAAATTAAGAAGAAGAAAATTTACAAAAAAAAAAAGAAAAATGAAAATAATTGAAAACTTTTAAGGAGAAAAATTAATATATATTTAGAGAGAGAGAAAGAGAGGAAGAAACAATAAAAGTGTATTTTTGGATTAAATTCTATTGTTTCAATTGATCACAAAATATATTTAAAATAAATAATTTTTGAAATGATTTCAGTGTGTGTGGAAATATATTTTCCTTTTTTGTATTTTTCTTCTTTTTCTTTTTTTTCTTTTTTTTCTTTTTTTTTCAAATAAAATAAAACAAAATATATATTTTATTATTTTTTTATTGAAAATTCAACAAAAATATAAAGAAAAAGAAAGAAAAAAAAAATAGTTTTTAAGCTTTTTTTTTTAAATAGCAGAATTTAATTTTAAGGGATTTTTTTTCATTGTTTTTATTTTAATTTAATTTCTTTAATTATATATTTCTTAATTATTATATTTTCTATAATCAAAAAAAAAATAGTAAGAATAAGAAGAAGAAGAGAGAGCGAGATAAAAAATGAAAAAATACATTTCGAATAAATCTTCTTGATTCTCCTCTCTGTTTATTCTTGTTTTTTTTTGGTTAATTCAATTTTTAGAGAATAAATTAAAGAAATCTTAATTTTTAAAAACAGTAATTTAAATTTTAATTAATTCTCTTTTTTTTTCTTTTTTTTCTTTACACAAATGAAAAAAGAAAAGAAAAGAGGAGGAAATTCAGGAAAAAATCTTATCATTTTACTTACAATTGAAAATATTTTCATTAACGACATTTTCGAATTACAAATAAAGAAGAAGAACAGAAGAAAAATAAGTTTTACAAATAGAAGAAAATATTTTAATTGTTTTAGATTTAATTTTTATTATAGTAGAATTTTTTATGAATAAAAACCAGAAACAAAACACAAATCAATTGTAATTTTTCTTTTGTTGTTTTTTATTTTTGTTTTTGGTTAAATTTATAAAGTTATTCATTTAATTAATTTTAACCTAAAGTGTAATTGTTGTTTTTTTTCTTTTACTTATGAAATTCTGCTAAAGAACAAAAATAAACAGTTATAAACAGAAAAGGAGAAGAAGAATTAGGAAAGTGTAATCTAAATTGATCTTTTGTTTTTTTCTTTTACATTTTCTTTTCTACACAAATTTAATTTAATTGAATTAAAGTCTTTCTTTTGTTTTGGTTATTCTCTCCCGTCACTAAGTCTTCTATTCTTTTTTTTTTTTTTAATCTGTGGTGATTTACTCAAGTTCACTTTCCACCGATACAAAATAAAAAAACATTATTAACCCCTTTTGTAAAAATAAACGCGTCACCACAGTAATTATTTTTGAAAATGAAAGATATTTTTTAATAATGAAATATTCAATTTATTTTGTCATTGTATTGCTTTTGTTCATTTTTTATTTTATATACCAAAAGTTTACTAAATTTTCATACAGAAATTTTTAACTTCACTTGTTGGAAAGAGAGAGAGAGGAGATAAAAATAGAACAAAAGCGATCAATTTAATATTATTGTTCTTACAGAGAAAATATGAAAGACTTCAATTTCATTCAATTTAATTAGCATAAAATTAAATTTAATTAATTAATTATGATCGAGCCAAATATAAAAAAAAAGTGTTTAATTTTTTTTTTGAAAAAAAAAACGCACCCAAATTATTTTCTGTTTTGTTTTTCTTCTTTTTTCCTTTAATTTGTTTCATTTTATTTTTTGTGTTTATACCTTCTTTTTTTTCTTGAATTTCTCTGACGTTTTGACGATTCGTATTTTTTCATTTTATCTTTTATTTTTTTTTATTTTCATTTTTTATCACAATTATTTTTATTTGGAACATTCAAGATAGGAGTTTGATGGTGGTGGTGTAGGTGAGGACAAGAATGAATGATTTGATTTTTGAGAATGAAAACGAAAATTAATATTTTGTTGTGATCATTTATTGAAATAGAAAAAAAAAAAGGAAAATGAAAAAAAAATACGTATTTGGGGGAGGAGGGGAATGAGAGAAAATCGAAATAAAATTAAAGTTCTAAGAAAATAAAATGGAATGAATTGTGAAAGGGGAAGAAAAAACATTAATTTGGGGTTGCATTAAAATAATGAATATAATTAATAATTAATATTTTCCCCACCCCTATTTCCCCTTTTCATATAAATAAATTTAAGTTTTTTTTTTGTTTTCTTCTTTTTCAAGAAAAAGAATACAAAAAAATGTGGGATGGAGGAGGAGAGTTAGAGAAAACACGAATAGTAGAAAAGTTATAAAATGGAAAAGAAAAAACAAACAGAAAGTAAAAAAAAAGGAGGAATTCATTAATTATTTAATTTCTCTTCAAAACTTTTATTTTCTTATTTCTTTTTTTTTCTTTTCTATAAATAATTAGTAAATAATTTTCTTGTTTTCGTGTGTGTCCGAAAAAAACAAATTTGAAATAAAGAAGAAGCAAAAGAAAAAATAATGAATTTATCATATTTTTTTTTCATATAAAAAAAAGAAAACAAACAAAAAAAAAATTATATTCGCATGTCTATATTACGTGTAATTTATACGTTAAAAAATTGTATTTTACTTATTGTCTTATGGTAATAATAATTTGAAAATAAATAATTTTACCGATTATAATTAAACAAAAAAAAAAAATTCTTTTATTTATTTTTTATTATTTATAACTTTTGTTCGTAATAACTGAAAATATTTTGTTGAGTTAATTTCCTAAGTCCTTAATGTCAAAATTTATATTTACATTTGAAAGGAATTTCTGTTACACTTATTCTAGAATGAACCCATTCTATTTGTCATCCATTGTACAGAAAATCAACTCTTATTCTTATCACTTAATTTTGAAATAATCCTTTCAATTTATCCTCTTACAGAGCACAAATGTGTTAAAAAAATATTGAAAAGTTTACCTTCTTTTTTTATTTACGTTAAAAATTTGAAGAAATAATTCATCATAATTATTGTATTTCCTCGTTTTTAAATGTTGACAATGAAAAATATATTACTATTGACATTTTTAAATTCATGGACATGGCACAGTTTTTATTTTTCATTATTGCGTCAATGGTCTTGAAAATGAAAAAAAAATATATATATTTTTTTTTTGGTACAGGTCAACGTTTCATAACTGCATATTATTTATATATTGTCAACTCTTTTTTTTTCTTTTTTATCTCTTCTCTGAATCATATTCTTTTTCAGTGATTCAAAAAATTTAAATAAATCGACGACAACAACAACAACAACAATAGTAACAAATGAAAAAAAAATATGTTGAGTCATGTAAATAAAAATTTATATCTATGAATATTGAATAAACAAAAATTCATTTTGAATTGGTCATCATATTTAAGTATCTTAGATTTTTCAAAACTTATAAATGAATGTTTTTTATTTTTTAGTTTGTTTTGGTTACCAAGGAGAAAAATGATAAAAGACTTTTTTGTTATTCTTGTTAATTGTTAGTTTTATATTTTTTGTTCTAATTACTTCTCATCTCTTACTATTATACAAATTTACAAATAAAATATGGTAATATATGCGCATGTATTTTTAAACGCGTCATCCCCAGTTAAATATTCAATTTAATTTTTTAGTCTAAAATAGTCTAAAAAAAGAATTAATATTTATTTATAATTTCTTTGTTGTTTTTTTTTATAGATTGAATATTAATTAATGTAAGAGAAAAATTTACTGTAAATTTTTGGTTGAAAATAACGAAGAATTAAGAATCGTCGGACAGCAACACAATAATCCCATTAGTTCAAAACAAAAGAGACAGAGACAGATAATAGAATTTGATTGGCTGAAAATAATAAGTGACACAATTTTCAAGGAAAAAAAAAAATTGTTGAATAAAATTGAAAATATTTTTTTTTTTGATTTTCATTTATTTTTTTTTTAATTTCATTTTCATAAATCGTAAAACAATAATAAATGTTCATAATTCAAAATCTTCTTTAATTTCTTCATTAATTTTTTTCATACTTCCAATTTATTTTTAATAAATGTTAAATCATCATTACCTATACCATCCAATCTCATATAATCTAAAATTGTATTTATTGCAATTTTGTCATTGTTGGATAACATCATTGAAAATATATTTATTTCATCATGTTTTGAAATTGATTTCATAATATTAAGTACTGGCCATTTATTTTTTACAAAACATTCTTTAAATATTTTAAATATTTCACTTATTAATTCCATATCTAAACAGGATGCAAAAATTTTATCTATTTGTTGAATTGTCATTTCCTTAAAACAAAAACGAGTAATAATTAGTAAGCATATTAAGTAAAAAGTTATAAAATAAATTACATTAATTGCTTTCAAATATGTGTATTTTTTTGCGATTATTAATTCTTTCCATACACTCTGAAATTGTATACCAGTTTTTGGAAGTTCTGGTATTGGTTCATCTGAAGGGATTATTTCTTGATTCTACAATAAAAAATTTTATTTAAAGACAAAAGTACCAATTGAATGTTACAAAAAAAAAACAAAAATTTACCATTTCATTTTTAATTTCAGTTGTTGTTTTCTCATTATCCATCAAAGTTTTTATATCAATAGTTGTTTTCTCTTTAGCATTATCATCATCATCATTATTTAAGTATGTTATAATTGTTGGGTTACAAATACTTTTCGGTGGCGGTTTATATAATTCAAATTGTGATGCAATTGGTTGCAGCTGTTGTGATTGTGTTTGATTTATAATTTGATCAATTGTTCTTGTTGAATAATTACGATTATTATAATTTTGTCCATATAATGAACGTTTTCTAGTACATTCTCCGGTTGCATTATTAAATAATTGATCAACAATCTCATCAGGTATTGAATCAGAATCATCATCTTTTTCATTTTTATTATTGAATATATTTAATGTTCTTTCTTCAATTATTTCTTTGATTTCAATTCTTTTCAATGGTTTCTGATTAAAGCAATTAATTATTAATGATTTTTGTTGTTAAGAAATAACCTTTATTAAATTTACCTTTGATCTTTCTGCTGGTGATTTTTCAATAAAATCTATTTTTCCTTGTACTTCCTGTGTTTTAGACCAATCTCTTACTTCTTTTTGGTTCTTCTCTTTAGTATCGTCCTGTTTTTCTTGCATAATTTTAGTTGATCCTTTGAAGGAAACAAATATTATTAAATTGTTTAATAAAAATAAGCTGGAATGATTTAGTCAAAGTATTAATAATTTTAGCACTTTTTCATAACAACACTTTTTAAAGGAAATCAGGAAAATTCTGGACAATTATAAAATTTTCCTCTATTTAAAATAATTTCTATTAATTAATTTGTAATTACCAGACGCTTGATTTTTAAGTTTCATTAAATCAGTGAAATTCTTCTTAAATGATGCATTTTGTGGTTCTAACATCATAATATAACTGCAATCTTTAATAGCAACATCAATGTTTCCCAAAATTTCATTTGCCTTCATTCTTCGAAAAAATGATTTAACAAATTTATTATCAAGAGCTATTGATTTGTTACAATCATTAATGCATTCATGGTATCTAAAAAAAAAACGTGGTTATAAATATTTTTTAAATAAAAAACCAATAAGAATGCAATACGAACTTTTCCATTTTAAGATAACAATGTGCTCGATTAGAAAAATAGGCAGGATCTTCATTAAAAATATCAATTGCTTTTGTATAAAATATAACACCTTGTTCATAATCCTGGCATTTCACACACTCATTTCCTTTATCCTTTTCAATATTAGCTACAGATCTGGGACATGCGTTCAAAATATTATTATATTTTTCTTTGATTGAATTCGCTGTTTGTTTTAATTGATCGGCAGTTTTTGAAAAATCTTCTCTATTCTTATTATCATTTTCTATTATAATAGGTTTATTCCTGAGCGGCGGTGGTTGTTGTATTTTCTAGAACAAAACAGTACATTATATTTACCGCTTTTTTAATTTGTGAATAAAAAAAAAATAACCTCTTCAATTTGGTTCCCTTTCTTTTGTTCTTTTTCTTTTAATTTTATTTCTTTTTCCCATTTTGATAAACCCAATAAAGAATTTTTCATCTCTTCACAATTATCACGTACTGATTTTTGTAAATCTATATTATTATCCAAATTACATTTGTTTTCCATTATTAACAATAATTATAAGAAAGAAATACTTGTTTTCGTTGTTGGGGAAATTAATAAAGTACAACTTGCGTTTTTTTTTAACTTTTTTTTATTTATAAATTATTCTATGTTCCAGTGGCTTTTTTGCAATGACAGCAACGAGTAACTATGTTTTATTTTTGTAGCATTATTTTTCTCAATGTAGGCAATTTTTCGACTTCGAAATGAAAATTTTATAGATTTAATTTAGTTCGTTGTTTAACAATTGTAAATTACGTAGTTAATACTGTCGAACTATCTTTTATTAGTATTACTTTACGATTATTGAAAATAATAAATATTTTGATTCTAGTGTTAATCGGTAATTATGATCGATATAATTGAATATATATGATAATTTAATCTCAATGCTATTTATATATATAATTTTGAAAATAATGAAGTATGAATCAACACTAAACGCTAAACGTCAAAGTAAATTAATGTTCAGTGTACGATAGACGTTTGCAATTTTGACAAAATTTATTTTTGTTTTGCAAAATATTTAAATTTTTATTATAATTAATTAACTTCATAATAAACAATGTAAATGGTGAAATTTGATAATTTATAATTTGTGTTAAGTTTAAAAAATTTATGTTTTTATTATATTATATTATTTATATTAATATTTAAACATATGACATTGAGAAAACAATACAAAAAATCATGAAAAGGCTTAAGTATGATTATTTTCTGTGATCCTCTTATTTTTATTAACTATAATTTCTTATAAATAGAAAAAATAGATCGATGAAATATATAGACGATTTAAACGATTTTGATGCAGATATTCCAATGGATAATGTTAATATTAATCAAAAAATAGCAATGAATGTAATAGAGGCACAAATACAAGACGGTGATACATTACAATCAATTGCTATTAAATTCAATTGCAAAGTAAATATTTAATTTAGTTAGATAATAATGTCTATACGATCGAATTGAAAAAGTCTAGTTTTAAATTATTATTTAATCCAACTGGGAATATACAAAAATAGGCATTGACTTTGTCCTTGTAATTAAAAAAAACCCAGAATATTTAATAAATTAATTAAAGACAATTTAACTTCATATTAATTTGTATTTTTTTATTGTAGATAGCAGAATTAAAAAGACTAAATAAAATAGATAAAGACAATGAAATATATGCACGAACAATAATCAAAGTGCCAATGAGTTCACATTCAATACTTTTACAAACATTACCTACTGTACATAAAAGTGGTAATAGTAGTCCAAATCAAAGTTATGATCATAATAAAATATCAACAACATTAAATAATAAAAGTTTAGATGAAAAATTATTAATAGCGTCTGTTAGTAATTCTGGACCATCAACATCTTTTGCTGGGGAGAAAACAATAAATGAAATAATTTTAAACACAGAAATAAAGCAAGGACGAATATATTTAGATAGTGAGGAAGATGATGGTAACACAATAAAATAGCTTATTCATAAATTTAATTCAATTTATTTGAACAAAACAAATAAAAAAAACTTGTATATAATTTTTCAGATCCAGATGAAACATCGTCAACAACAGCAAAACTTCTTAGCGGTGAATTTGATGAATTAATGCCACAACCACGTACAATACCTATAAAACAAAAATCTGATATAACGTGTTCTAGTTCTGATTGTGATATTTCATGGATATGTTTACTTATATTTATATTAGCATTATGTTTTGCAATACCATTAATTTATGTTGCGTATATTGCAAAACACAGAGAGAAATTTCATCATGAAACATAAATTTTTCTTTCCTTACTTTTCTAAATTTTTCTTTTTTTTTTTTTTTGCAAAAAAACAATTTATTTTATTTGATAAAAAAAAGCAAAAATGAAATAAAACAAAACACACTCTAAAAAAAAGTCTATTTTTTTATAATTATTTTAAAAAAATGTGTGTGTGTGTGTGTCAATTCTCGAATAATTTTTGTTTAAAAAATTGTACTAAAGGGTTTTTTTACTTTAGTTAATGAGGAAGATGAAAAAGAACACAAAAAAGGAAGTATTATTTAATTAAATTAATCAATTTTTTTTTTTTAAATTTTCACAGAAAGAAACTCAAGAATTAAACTCACATTCTTTAAAAAAAAAATTGTTGTTACCAGAAAAAAAAAATTAATAATTTTTTTCTTTTTATTTTATTTTTAATTTAATTTTTTTTTTATTAAAGATTAAACAAAAATGTTTAGTAATTATTATTATAAAAAAATGTTGTAACATTTTTAAAATGAATATCATTTATATATTTTTTCATTAGGTTTTATTTCTTTAGAAGAAGATTGAACTTTTATAATTAAATACATTGAAACTCAACTATAAAGGAACTTAAGAGCTTAAGTTTTTTCATGATGTTCATTATAACAGAGTTTAATTGTAATGAAAAAAAAATTGTGCCTTTTTTTTTATTTAATCTTCTATAATTTATATATTAAATTGTTGTACAATTTATATGGTGAAATTCTGTACAATTTTTATTATTTAATAAAAAAAAAAATGAAAGAAACAAAATGTTAGTTCCGTTATTTATTTTTTTTATTGATTAATATTTTAAATTTAAGGGATAAAAGTTCAATGACATTTTATTGAATATTTTCAATTATTTAAAAATCAAAAATCGTAATGATAAATCGATTTCAATTGAAGAGAAAATTGACTAAATTAAAGGCATGTGTGAATAATGTTTGAAAGATAAATTAAGATACCCCTTATCAAAAAATATTTCCTTAAAATAAACTTATAAACTTATAATTTATTTCCATTAAAAATTTTTAAAATAAAAACGAGGTTTTTCTCTTCTTATGGAGTGACGATCACTTTTTATTTTGTGTATTCTTGTATTATATTTTTTTTTTATCATTTACGTCATCCAACTTTCTTCCTACTCTTTTATTTTTCACAATGACGTAATACAAATCAGCTGTGTGCACACATAAAAAAAAAAAAAAAGAAACAAAAATAAGATGAGAGAAAAAGAGACAAAACATGATAAATTTCATTGAAGAAAATGTGTGACAGAAGTACGTAATGGAATATAAATTGTATGAAATAGTTAGAGAAACGTTTGTCCATTCTTTGTTCGCGAATTAATGCGGCATGCTGATTTTGGTTTTTTGGCATTAAATCGACAACCAAAACCAACAAAATATCAAAGAAAAACGTAGGAATAGAATTTCTTCTTGTTATTTTTCCTGTGAATTTTTATCTAAATAAAATTTATTCTAGTTATAAAAGTTAAAGTACAAAGAGACGTTGTGTGTTGTTGTTGTGTTTTTTTCTGTGTGTGTGTTTTGTTGTGAAAATATATTTTTTCCTTATTCTATTTCTAATTCCACTGTTTTCTTCTTCATTAAAAATCCAAATGCATTCCACATCCCCAAACCTTCTCATTCCAAAGGAAAATTAATTAAATCAAATATTTTATAAATTTCCTGTAATAAAAGTGGTTTTTTTTTTGTGGAAATAATTTAAAGAAAAAGAAAAACAGAAGAAAAACCGGAAATCGAAATTTAAAAAAAAAAAATAAATAAATAAATAAAATAAAAATGTGTAAAAATATTCTTTAGCGTAGGATTTTTCTTAATTGATTTTTTTCGTTTCTCTTCGCTTCTCGTAAAACGAAATATTTTAGTTTTACGAAAAACAAAAGAAAAACCGAAAAGTTTTTCAACCTTTTTCCTTCTTTTACTTACGTTTTTCCTCATTAATTTGTGGAAAACCAAAAAAGGTAAATTAATTAAATTAAATTAAAGTTAACTTTTTTTTGTACAGTTTATTTTTTCTCTCTATTCGTTTTTTTTTTTTTACATTTTTTTTTTCTTTTTTCATTTATGAAAATTTTATATTTTTCGTAATTTAATTTCATTAAAAGTATTTTTTATTTTTGGTAAAAAAAAAAAACACAATAAGCAAAAGAGGAAAGTATAAAAAAAGAAAAATCATTGTCTATTTTTATAAAAAAAAAGAAGCATGCTTTAAAAAGTTTAACTTTTCTTTTTTCTTTTTCATTTTTCTCTCTTTTTTTTATTTCTTTCTTTCTTTAATAAAAAAGGAACGAAAAATGTGTTTTTGATGAGTCTGTTCGTCCAAACTAAAAACAAAAAAAAAAAAAACAAGGAGAGAAAAATGAAAATGAGAAAAAGCCGCATTATTAAAGAGCTTTAAAATTGAAGAACATTAATAAGAAGATAGTGTATGTGATAGATCCCTGAAGACAAGACACAAAAACAATGGACTTAACACTTGATTCTGATTATTTATTTAGAACCCAAACAAGAGTGATAAAAGCTGTGAATGAGAAATGATAGAATGGTTGGGGGGGTGGGGGAGGAAAGAAAGGCATAAGAAAGGAGACCGATTCATGTCTTATAAAATTTTAATAAACAAAACGATTTTAGTTGATTTCTTTAAACATAAACAAGAAATAATCAATCAAAAATAAAGAACAACTGAATTAATTGTTTTCTGTATTTCCGTAATAATTAATTAAAATCAAAATAATTAATATTTGTGCAACCAAAATTAATTTAATTTTACAAACACACAAACAAGTTGAAATGCGACAAAAATCATTTAATTTATTGAGAGTAGGTTATAATTTGGATTGGTTTGTTGGGTAGTGGTGGTGGTGGGAGAAGGAAATGCAGAGAGACAACTCAATTCATTTTATTTTTAATTGCCTTGAAGCTAACAACAACCAAAAACAATTTTCCTGTAGTTGAATTTTAACTATCGGTTTTTATTATCATGTGGAAAATATTGTACTTTTGTACTTTTTAACTATTCAACATTTTTTACTTTTATAAAAAAAAACCTCAACATTTTTAAATGGATTTTATTTTTAATAAATAAATAAATATAAATCTAAATTTATTACTTACTGTCGGTGGTACCACAACGATTTTAACTCTCTATTAAAATTAACAATGAGTGACAGAGAGAGAGAGAGAGAGAAAGATAGAGATATAAAACAATACATTTGTGTAGAAACGGAGTAAAATCAATTTTAAAGTACATATTGGGAAACCCGATATACTTAGATGTGATAAATATCGATTTATTATCATAATCCATGTAAACCAAAATATAGATTGACCAACTATTCCATTTAAGAAAACTGAACAAATTTAATAGAGAATCCTTTTTCTTAGATACATAATTTAACATTAATCTTTAAAATTATTTCTTCCTGAAATTTAATAAGGATAAAATAATAAATAATTAAAATTAACTATCTACCATAACGTTCACACACCCAACACAGTTTGTATAAAAATAATTGTTTTTCTTACCAAAACCATAAAACTTGATCATATTGCAAACTATTAAAGAAAATAAATTTTTCAGTTTATCTCCCCCCCAACTGTTTAAATTATTTTCCCACAATGAAAATAATTTCTCCCAAAGTTGCACTTAATTCTGTCAATTTTAAAACAAAAAACAATAATTTTGATTCATCCCAAGGGTAGAATAAGTAGCCCCAATATTTAATCATAGTTAGTCAAATGTTTATAAGGTGGAACTGATTTTTCCTACTGGTTAAGTCCATCGGATATTCTTTTCTGTTACGTTTTGTAATAAATAATTATTCACCTTTATAAATTGTCAATTCATCAGAGAACTAAAAAGTACACACACACAAAAAAATCAACTATTAATTTGTAAAAATATTGACGATGAGATCAAAGTAAAAGGAGAGGTAAAGAGGGAAGAGATCGATGAAAAAATTAAAAAAGGTATAATTTACCGGATCAAACAAAACATATTCATCACGCACTAGATCTCATATTTTTTATTTTTTTTATTAAACAGAAAAATAAAAATTACCTCATATTGTGAGATAAAAATCAGGGAAAAAAAATATATAAACATGCATATCCATATCCACAGATATTAAATATTATCGTTTTGCCTTCTTTTTATTTATTAATTTTTTTTTTATTTATAAAGAGAAAAAAAAAAAACAAATCAAAACCGAAAATACAAAAACAAAAAAAAAAAAAATAGCAGTGACAGAAAAATAGCAACAAAAAAAAAAAATAATAATCATAAAAAAAAAATTGAATCGCGACACAAAATAAACGAGTTATCGTTTGTTGAAATTAAATAATTGTTTTAAGTCAAGGTTGATGCTTGAAATTTTGTTACTGAGATTTTATTTTTTTTTCTGATTTTATATAAGAAAAAATTTTAACGATGGGAAGTGGGAGGGGGAAAATGAAAAAAAAATGAGAAAAGATAATTTAGAAAAATGTAAACACGAGAAAGTTAATTGTATAATTCTGATACGAGAGGAATAAATGTAATCTTTAATAATTCAATGATTATCTTAGGTTTAGAAAATTAGCAGACTTAACTATAAGAGTGAAAGAGAAAAACCTTGAATGAAAGAGTGAGATAAACTTTGTTACTAAACAAAAAATTAATCCGAAATTCGTCATTAGTTAAGAATTAATATTAGAATGCAGTAGTTGTGTGTTTGTGTAAATTTGCTTAAGTAAAGTCCAAAATAATTTCATTATTATTCTGGTAAAAAATTATTCAATCGTAGAAATATTTATTTCGTCACTGATAACAATAATAAAACGATGATAAAAATTTTCTCTCCTACTTTTTTTCCTTCAAAAGAAAATTGTTGTCATTCTTTATCGTTGTTTATTTTAAACTCATCATCTGTCATGACTGACATAAAAAAAATTATTCTTAACTTTTAATTTTAATTCATATTTTTCTTCTTGTTCTTCACTTCTCTCTTCACTTTTTATAAATCAAAAAAACAACAAAAACAACAACGTAAAAGCTTCTAAAAAAAGAAGAATTAAATATTATAAAAGCGATTAGATAATAAAATATTAATAAAAAATACACGAAAAATCAGCAAACCCATTGACATAGCATAAAAAAATCCACTATCTCTACACACGTCTGTTTTGTATGTCGGTTTGTTTTTTTTCAATCTTCTGGGAGAGAGAAAGAGAGAATGAGTGAATTTAAGTGAATGTCTCGTGGTGTTCAAAATTACACAAAAAAAAAAGAAAAAGAAAAAGAAACGCTACTCATTGATAACTTTTGGACTTTTGAACTGTTTTTTTTTCGTTCTCTCCTAACGTCTCTGGATTTAGTGTCGGTTAAATTTTCGTTTTACTTTCAGTTGAATTATTTTTATCGTTACATTAACATCCTAAAACTGTTACACAAGTAATTTTTTTGTTTATTTATTAATTTATTTTATAATATATAAAAAGATTTCGGCTTCACAATTTGATTTCCGAAATAAAATATAAATAAATAATTTTTAACGCAGCCGTTCAAAAAAAAAACAAAAAAAAAATCAATTCAATTCAACTCAAAAAAATCAAGAGGAAGTCTAAAAAAAGTGTAACATTATTTTGAATCTCGTGTTTTCTTGTGTGTAAAAAAAAGTAAATAAATAAAATTTTATGTGCAAATTTGAAGAATTCAAATAAATTAACTAATAAATTTTTCTATTTGTTTGATCACAAAAAAAAAATGTAATATTTTTTACCGTTTTGTGTTTTTTTGTTTCTTAATGTGAAAAAAGAAAAAATTGATTAAAAGAGGAAAAAAAAAAGGAAGAAGAAGAAAAAAAAGAACAACGTTTGGTATTTTCTGTTGCCTTAGAAACGCCGACACTAGTCACATTTTATGCATAAATCATTAATGAGGAAATAAATAATCACTCATATTATTCGCTCTATTTTATTTGTTGTTGTTTTTTTTCTTCCATTCCTTTCCTTCTTTTTATTTTTCTTTAATTTTTTTTTTTTAATTTTATCAATTGTTTATTATTGGTCATATATATGACGTTCTTTTATTTTTTATTATTATTAATTGAATTCAATTCAATTCAAAAGTTTTAAACACAATAAAGTTACTTTTAGTTAATAAATAATTGCGATTGTCTTAAATTTTTGCATTCATTCGTTTTTAGTTAACTTGAAATAAACAGCAAAAACAATTTGAATTTAAATTGACGTTACGATCAAAATGTTAAGACATTTTTTTTCTTCGATGCTCTTTTATTATTCTGTTGATTAAATTTTTGCATGAAAAAATATTCAAATATTCTATTCCTAAGTTTAATTGTATTTTTTTTCCCATTGAATTGAATTCAAAATAGAAAAATCTTATAATTAATTCAATAATGATTAATTAGTTTATTTTTTAACAAAAGAGAGAGAAAAAAAGTAGAAAAAACATAAAGCTGAAAAAATGAAACTTAATAAACAAAAATTATTTTTAAAAGGAAAAGTTTAAAATTGTTACAAAGAAAAAAAATACAATTTTGTTTAAAAAAAAATCAATAAATAAAATCAATCATATTTTATTTCTTTTCTATTTACAGAAATTCACGATTTTTAAACAAAATAATAAGGAAGTGGAGGAGTGTAACTGCTGCACAATGTTAATAGATTTATATTTATATTTAACAAATTTACCAAGATGGCATATTTTTGCAATATTTCTAATTGGTTATTTAATTTATTATTTAATTGAAGTTGTCAAGGTATGTTCAATTTAAACAAATAAAACATGTAATAGATGATTATATTTGGATATCAAAAGATCCCTCTTGTTGTCTCGATCGTAACATTAACATAAATTTATCCAAAGGCCTCCCCTTATACTCTCGTCTTTATTGTAACATTAACAGAGATTTGATATTTCAAAATATTCTATTTATTAATTTTAAGCAGATTTCACTAAAATTAAAATTGAAACATAAAATAACGAATGGAAATGAAACGTGGTTGGAAAAAAAATTACAAAAAAAATTGTTAATTTTTAGTAAAAAAAAAAAAATATAAAAGAATTTTATAAAAATTTTAATCAAAATCAATTATTTTTAACCATGAAAATGAAAATGTTAGATAATGTCGTATTTTTTGTTATATTTAAAATGAACCAAAAACAAAAAGTCATATTTTAAATATTTTGTCTCGTTTAGTTTTTTTTTTATTCTTCTTTCTTTTGAATTTGGGTCATTTTTGATAAGAGCAAAAGAGATAGAAATAAAATGAAAATAAACTCTTTTTTAATAATAGAACTTTTTCTTTTTTAATATAAATTTTTTTTTTACTTTTTAGAAGAAAAAAAAAGAGAAAAAAACACGGGTTATCTAATAATCTGTAATTAAGTCTATAAACACAGTCCAACTGTGATTCCAAATTTCATAAACTTTGACACTTACAAATAGATTAAAAAATAATTAAAAAAAAAATGAATCCATTATTTAATAAAATTTTTTGCAAATACAATAAAAAAATATATAAACACTAAAAAATAGAGCAAAAAAAATGTTTCATATTTAATCAGATAGAAACAACAAAACAAAAAATTAAACAAAAATTTAAACAAAAAAACAAACAGGAAGTTTTTAGCAAGCAAAAAAAAATAATAGAAAGAAGAATCAATTCATCTATTTTCATTTAATAAAATTAACTAAAATATAAAGTGAATATAAAAAATAGAAACTCTTTGATACTTGAGAAAAACAAATAAGAGAGAACGAAGTTTTTGTTATTTTATATTTTTGTTTCAATAAACAATGACCAACCAAACAACTAACGACTTTAATCACATTTATCACGTGAATTCTAAAGGAGTGTGAGTGAGAGAGAAAGATTGTATAAAAAATGTTCTCTCTCCTTTACTTCTAAAAGTCATAATTTATTGTTGTTAATTAATGTTATTCGTTCAACTTTTATATACTGAGTTTTTATGAACAATTTTATCAAGGTGTTAAGTAATTTATTTCACGCATTATTCTATCTCTTTCACTCTCTATTACTAATACTTTTATAAATTTTTATGAAGACTAGTGAACATCTGTCTTAGGAACTATATGATTCAGAATTGTTCTCATTAAAAATTACAAAAAAAAATTAATAATATAGAACAAAATTTATTAAATATACTTTTTAAAGACGCCATTTTAAATTCAAGATTAAAATCAGTTGAAATTTGCACAACACGTTTTCTTTTTTTATCTCTTAATTTCTATAATGTGTGTCAAAAAGATAATTCTTTAATTATTTTAATTCAACGGAAAAACAAAAGTTATGAATACAAACAACAAAAAATATTTGTAAACAACAAGATTATCCAATGTTAATAAAAAAATCTATTTCTTTCTCACCTTTTTTTTTAAATCCATTCCTTAATATTTTTATTTTCTTTATAATTGTTTACAGAGACCAATATTAGCTGTATCAAATGGTGCATTTAAATTATTTTTAATGAAAAATGTACCAACATTAGAATTAAAATTTTGGCCAACATTTTGGTGTGTTGAAAGTCGTGCACAAACTGTATTTGCAAGTATATTACGTTCACAAATAATACCAAAACTTGATTATAGACGGTAAGATAATTTTCTTTTTAATTAAAAAAATTTAAAATAATTGAATTAAAAGAAAACTGCAAATGATAAAAATATTTCTATTGATTAAAAATATGTATGTTGACGTCATAGATAACTCAATTATTGGAAATACGATTTATTTTTTAAATTCCCTTTTCATTCTCTGCAAGCTGAAAAAAGTTTCTTTGATAAGATTACGCATAAATATCTTTAAAGAAAAAACTACATAAACCACCATTAATTAATCTCACTAATTAAATTAATTAATTAATGGTGGTTTATGTAGTTTCTTTTAAGAAATAAAATTAAATTAAATCTGATCGCACGGAGTTCAGGAAAAATGAATTAAATCTAATTTATTTTCATTATTTCCAAACATTTATCTTTAAAGAATCTAATAAATTGATTATTTTTGTCTCTTTGTATATATTTGTTTTTGTTACTCATTTTTATATTAAAATTTAATATGTTTATAGTGAGGTTTTAACACTACAAGATGGTGGTGAAGTTGCATTAGATTGGATGGAATTATCATGTAAAGAGGATGCCCCTATTATTATTATTCTACCGGGTCTAACTGGTGAATCACAAGCAGAATATATAAAATGTTTAGTTATTGCAGCTAATCGTATTGGCATAAGAACAGTTGTTTTTAATAATCGTGGTTTAGGTGGAGTCTCATTAAAGGTAAAACATTTCTATTATTTATAAATCCAATTTTAATCCATTTGTTTTGCTTAAAACATTAAAATAGACACCAAGATTATATTGTGCAGCAAATTGTGAAGATCTACTTGAAGTTGTTAATCATGTTAGAAAATGTAATCCTAATGTAAAATTGGGAGCAACCGGTATTTCAATGGGTGGCCTTATTTTAGGTAATTATTTATCTGAACACAGTGATGAAGCTAGAAAATTATTATCGGCTGCTAAAATAATATCTGTACCATGGGATGTACAAAAAGGTATGAACACATTTTATTAAAATTGTATTTTAGATTTCAATCATAATCGGAACTAATCGAAACTAATTCTGTTAAATGTTCTGTTGCTTGAAGGAAACATTAGTTCTTTATTACAATAACTTTTAAGTCAATAAATTGTGGTAGCTTGTGTCTATGATTTATCACCAAAATATTATCTTAATAAACAAATCAAATGAAAAATAAACAAGCACAATAAATACAAAATCTTCTAATCTCTAATCTTTTACCTCACACATTTAATTTATGAATGAAAAGTTTAAATACAAACAATTCATTACATTTTTTCCTAATCTTTTCTATTCACGTGAGATTAAATTTTATTGAATAGGAACTGCAAGTATTGAAAAGCCTTATCTGAATAGTATGCTTGGAAGACATTTAGCATCAAGTTTATGCTCAACAGTTGGACAATATGATCTATTAAAAAATAATAGTAAATGGGATATGGAACAAGTATTGAAGGTTGACATTGTTAAGTTTTTAATACTATAGAATTATTTTTTCACCGTTTTTCATTTATTTTTCAGAGTAAAACAATTAAAGAATTTGATTCAAGGTTTACATCAAAACATTTTGGTTTCAAAGATGTTGAAAGTTACTACAATGCAGCTACATTACACGTTAAACTACATAAAATTTCTGTGCCTTTACTTTGTCTAAGTGCTGCTGATGATCCATTTCAACCGTTAGATGGCAAGTTTTAATTAGCATTTAAATAACCAAAAAATACCCTTAATATTATACGAAGTCATTTTACACAAATATTATTAGTTTTATTGTATTCCTGTAATTATGACAATTTCCATATGGCAACATATATGGCATGCAATATAGCATAATATTGTCTTAAGACATTATAGTACAATTTTTATAATTTTTTTATTCTATTTTTTTTTTTTTTTTTGCAGCAATCCCAATAAAAGAAGCTGAAAAATCAAGTCATGTCGCAATTGTTATAACAGCACGTGGTGGTCATATAGGATTTTTAGAAGGTTGGTGGCCAACAACCAAAGACCAATATATGGGACGTTTATTTAGTCAATTTTTTGATGCAGCACTTAATGATAAAAATGATGAATTTCAATCAGCATCAAAATTAATGATTGAAAATTTTTTAACAAATACAACTACTAGTGACTGAAAATTAATTATTATTTATTAAAAGAAAAAAAATGAAAGAAAGAAAAATAAACAAAGTAGACAAAACAAAAGTTAAAAAGTTAGAAAAAGAAAAATAATAAGAAAAGATCTCATCATTAAAATCATCGATTTTAAAATATTTTTAAATATAATTTTTTTTTTAGTTTCATCTGTTTCTTCTTCCCTCTTTTTCGTTTTTTACATTTTTTTTTTTTTTGTTTTATATTTTCTTGTTTCGTTAAGTAGAATATTGGGTTTTTCTTCTAAATTATTAAATATTTTGTATTTTGTCGTCGTTGTTGTTGTTGTTGTGATTTTTATAAAAACTTAAAACATTTGATTTTTATATATTTTATTTTTTGTTATTACAACAAAATTAATAAAAACAAAAAAAGAAAATTGCCTTAAAAACTATTTTTTGATTATTTTTTTTTTTTAATTATTTAAATTTAAACGTTAAAATTATGATTAAAACATATCAAAAAAAAAAAAGAATTATAATCGAAACAAAAGAAAAAAGAAAAAAAGAGAAAAAACAAAACAACTTTATTTAGATTTTAGATTTTAGAATTTAAAAAAAAAAAATTAACGAAATTATAGTCAATCATTATTAAAAAATAATAAAAAATAAAAAAAAAAAACAAAAAGAAACGTTAAAAAATTGATATAAAAAAAAAAAAACTTCAACAGAAAAAATAATAATAATGAAAAAAATCGCAATAAAAATATCATAAATTTATAATTAAGATTAAAAAACAAAAAAAAAAAAGATCAACGTGATTTATAAATCATTTATAAACGGGATAATTAGAAATTTGATAGCATTAAATTTGAGAGAGGCATACATTTCAATAGTCAAAACGTCAATGTAAAGAGTAAAACGTAGTAAATGTCAAAAGGATTCAAAAAAAGGTAAAACAGAATAAAAAAAATTAGACTGGAATTGTGTTTTATCCATTGAACCGTTATAAACGTAATTTTACAAAAAAAGAAAAAAAAAACAAATAAATAATATTTAAATATTGGCTTTTTCTAAAAAAAAAAAAGGTAATTCATTTGGTAATAATAAAAAAATAAAAAATATTGCCTAAATAAAAATAATAATTAAAAAAAAAAAAATGGAAGAAAACTAATCTAAATTGGATCAATTAATTAATTAAAATCGTTATTAAGTTTGTTTGTTAAATTCTTTAAAGAAATATTAAAAAAAAAAACAACCATATTTTAATAGAAAATATTTAAATTATTTAAATTAAATTAAATTAAAAAATGTTTCCATATTTTAAAAATAATAATTAGTTAAATATGGACGATTATTTATTTTCTTGTTTATATTTATAGAATTTTAATTAATAAATTAATAAAGAATAAGCTAAGATTTATAATTGTGTATGACAACAAAAAAAAAGAAGACATTGTTCCATTTGTTCTGGACTACCAAAATCAGTAAATAAATAATGACAAGATATCAGTATTCATAGTCAAAATATAAAGTGTTTCTGATTGTCGGAGTGAAATGAAGAAAATTACACCAAATAAATAAAAAAAAGTCAATTCCGGTAATGGACATAAAATCATAAATGTTAAAATACACGGATTAACAACGTCTGTCACACAAATCAATGAAAAAGTTGATCAAATTAAATTAAATATCGCGAACAAAAAAACTTTTTATTTAAAAAGTTAAAAAAAAAAATGCACGAATAAAATGCAATAATTAATTATAAAAATTGTTAAAAAAAAATTTGTAGTGTTTTTTGTAGAGGTTAATTAATAATAAATTTTAATTCGAATACCGAATACTTTTAATTATTCATAATTTAATAATTATGTAATTAAATCAATAAATACAATAGAAATCAAGTTAATTACAAAATTAGTTACAAAATTGTTATACAAATTTTGATTACCAATAAAGAAATTCAATAAAAAAAAAAGGAACAAAAACAAAATCAAACAGTTTTGCTTTTAATGCAATTTTCTGTTTGTACTATACGAGTTTTTTTGGAACTTTTAATTCTAAGAAAATTGTCCCCAATCCAATCCATTATTAAAATTTTAAACCTTCTTTCACAGCTATTCGATAAGAATCAGAAATTTTGATTCATTGATTCATTAAAAAAAAAATATTGAAAATGCTGTAAATCACATGAATGCAATAAAACAATACTTTATTACACAAAACTAAATTATTGTGTAAAAAAGTTACAAAATGAATAAGAAAAAAATAATTTAATGCAACCAATTGAAACAGGCTTAATGGGGAAAAAAAACTTTTGTAGTCAAAGTTTTATTCAACCTAAACCTAATGACAATCGGAAAATTGTTTTTTAATCGTAAAATGTGTGTTTCTAATAAAAACAATTTTTCTATTACTATAATTTAATTCCTTTCGCATACTTCAATTATTTTTTTCAATTTTACCTTTTTAATTTTTTAATGCAGCAGCTAAAATACTTCCTTCCAATTTTTCCATTGGCGCTCTAAAAAGTAGAAAAATATAAATCATATATTTAATCAACACTAAGAATTTTAATTAATTAAAAAAGATAGAAGAAATATTAAATTGTTGACTATTTGCATTCAACCCAATTGTGGTAATTGTTTCTGTTTTTTTTTACCTTAAATGTGAATCACGTCCAACACCACGTATATCTTCAACAGTTGTTATCTGCGCTTTTAGATGATCGAGAATACTTTGAATTAATAACGGATTTATTTTCACCAATTTAAATATTAATCTGAAAAAGGAAAATACAACAATCATTGAGATACCAAAGAATTTTTTCTAACAAAAAAAAGACAAAAAAGATCGAATTATTTTAATGAAACAAAACCCTTAGTTTTTAGTTTTAACCATAGTATGGAATTTAACTCAAAAAAAGTTTGCAATTTGCAAAGTCAGTAGATTTTGCTAATGCAATTTCAGAAAGAGGAGAATTCAAAAATATTTAATACAATATTTATGGAATAGTGTTGAGTTACGAACATTGACAAAATTGTTAAACAATATAAAATATAAATAAAAAAATATAAATATACTTACTGATAATAATTAGTTGTATAGTACGATAAATGTTTCGATGTTAAATTCTTTAAATTAAGTATAAAAATATCTTTTAAATCGTTTGACGCACGATATGTTAATGATTTAAATATAAATTCAAACAATTCCATTATTTTTATTTTACTTGGTACAATATCCTCTGACATCATTGCATGTTCCAATAATATTCTACAATTATTTGATAAAATTAATTGCAATTTTACTTCATCATCAATAATACTGTGTACTATTTCCTTAATAATTGTTATTGCCTACAAAAAAAAAGTAATGTGTCTTTCAATAATCAATTCTCTTGAATAACAATTTCATTTACAATTTCCTCCCAAATCAACAAGTTCTAAATTAAAATTAAAATAAAAGCTAAATAAACAAACCAAACTAGCGTGAGGATGTGACTGGCGTCCTTGTAATATAAGAAAATGGGATGCTAATTTTTCAAATACAAATTGTGACATTTTATTAGAATTCCGATTTAATACAAACGCAAATGGACGTGCAATATCTTTTGGATTATTTGACTGAAAATAAAACAAATTAAAAGATAAATATCAGTAAATATTTTTGTAGACGTTTGAAATACTATTCATTTAATTATTTCAAACTTTACTTCACAAAGAAAGAAGAAATGAAATGCACAAAAAAACATTCACTTTTGGTACATACAATTTTAAAATGTGGTGTCCATTTTATAATTAAATCAGTTAATGTTTTTGATAAATATACATCTGTCATATAATCTAATTTTGATATTCCTTCAATAAGATAATGCCATATTTTATAAACAGCATGTGTTATTGGTACTGCTAATTGTTTACCTATCATTAATGCATGAGGCATTATAAATACAGATATGGCAATATTAAAAAAACATAATGATCTTGACTAGAAAGAAAATTATAAAAACAATTTTTAAAAATTTTTTAATTTAATTTAGTACTTTTTATTGTATTTTTGTTGAATATAATTTACAAAAGCCTTTACTATTGGGCTAATACCGTGTTGGAGGCGCATTCGACAAATAGGTAAAGGATTTTTGTTAATTTGGAAAAAATCAAAATTTGAATATTTACTTTGAAGAACATCATCTGATTCATTTCAGAATTTAGTAAAAATTTTAGGATTTTACGATTTCGGCAAATTATACAATACAAAAATACAAAAAAAAAGTGTAAGTCTTAAAAATTACAAATTTACCCGAATATAAACAATTGGTGAACAATCGCGTATTATAATTGCAATAACAATAAATATCCTTATTGTTATTTCTTTTGAACTACTAGAATTTATATATTGAAATGTCCATTTTTCAAAATCAGATAAATAATTAAATGTTTTTTCAATAATTTCTGATTTTTCATTAAATTCCTAAACAAAAAAAAAAAAAGTGTTAAAACAATTGACCTATTTAACTTATTCTTATTTACTTCACGGCTTTGATATGTTCGACCTATACCAGCAAAAAATAAATGAAGTGGTTCTTTTGCATTTAATAAATCAGTCGATTCAATATTACAAATTCGTTTAAAATCATCCAGTAGAATAACGGATTCTGTTAATGTTTTAAGATCCTTAAAAAAAACAGAAATTGTAAGAAAATTTTAAATATAAATTCATATAATAAATTTACTTGATTATTATTTAATGATAGAAGAGAGCATTTAATCCAACATTGTATAATTAAAGTAGAATCAATTGTTTTATATTTATCAGATTTTATAATAACTGATAAAAACGTTATTGTCGTTCTGAAAAAATGCAAAATAGATGAATATTAATACAAAAAAATTAAAGTCTAGAAAAATCTTTTTACAAAAACTAAAAATATTGAGAATTCTAAAAGATTATCGTTATTGATATTTAATCGTTAAATAACAAATTTGTCCTTGTGGTGAGTAACAAAATTTTAATAACTTTCAAATTTGACAGTTGACAAATGTTGGCCATGTTGAATTTTTCTTAGAATAAAAAAAATATATATAAAAGCTCCATATTCTATTACAAAAGAATTTTTCTAAAAGAAATATAAAAATTATACTCACTGTATTGAATTACAATTAAGATTAATGAAATATTTAAATAAATCTTCAAATTTTGGTTGACCATCGCTACAACATAAACATAATTGCCCAGCTAATTGTGGTAAATTAATTGATGTTTGATTTTGTGAAAATGCTTGTTTAACAAATGGTAAAATTAATTTATAAAATGAGTCTAATAATAATTTTCTATTAATATTATCATAATCAATTAAATTTGTTTTTATCTTATTATTTTCAATATTCATAAGTGTTTTATTAAGTGTACCCATTAAACGTTCTTGTTCAGATACTGTTGATAATTCAAAATACTTTTTTATCCAAGAATCTAAAAATAAAAATTTATATTAATGTTTTATTTATCGCGAATATTTTCATTAATAGATAAAAAGTTTTTTTCCGGTTAAAAATATATACCTTTTATCTATTCATCAATTTCAATTCTAATGACAATACAATTTTTTTTAAATATATTTTTGGAATAAAGAAAGAGCGTGTATATATTGTTTGCATTCAAAATATTTTTACCTAATAATAAATGTTGTCCTAAATCATAAGTTTCTGTTAATGAAAAGATATCATGTAAACCTTCAGCTAATATTTTTAATACAGAACTTATACCAGAATCATCTCTACGTTCATTATTTTCAAATAATAAATTAATTTGTTCTATTATTTTTTGTATATACTTTTGTACATTTATATCACGTTCAATATAAATTAAAAGCATTGCTACATGACCTTTTATTATATTTACTTGGCGTTTTTCAGTAATTTTATTAAATGGTATTATTAATAATAAATCCTGTATTTTTTGCCCCTTTAAAATAAAAGAAAAATTTATGATAATAATCGATAATTTCCAGCATGCAATTATAAAATTAAATATGACGTCATTAGAGAAATATAATAAAAATAATCAATAAATTATATTTAATTTTACCACTTCATTTAAGTCAGCAGTTAATGCTAATGTTAATAATAATGTACAAATATTATGTATTCCCATTTCATTAAGTGCAATTAATTTTGATGCTGGAAATTTTGAATAAATTCTTCCCATAATTTTTTGGACTTGATTTTTTTGTCCTAAATTTAAGAATTTTTTAAATAGTTTGCCCAATATCGATACAAACATTGTGTAACTTGTTTGATTATTATAATTTAATTTTTCATTATTTAATAGAGTTTTAACTTGTAACAAAAAACCAGATGCTGTGTTACTAAAATAAATAATAAAACATACAATTAATTAAAAAAAGGATGTTGTTTTATTTTTATTATATTTATTTTACCTTGTTACAGCCAATGTACTTAAAGATGATCCTTGAATAAAAAATGAAGAATTTAAATTTTTATGAAAAAATTCCCAAAATTGTAATAAAATATCAGATTTTGGAGACCACCTAAAAAAGTATTTATTAATTATTGTAAATATTTTATGTTCCCTATCTAAAACAACTATAATAACTTATAACTAATGTAAATATTGATTTAAAGAAATTGAAAAAATTGATAATAAAGATTTTAAAAGTTTAAATATTCGTTGTTGTAAAATATGAAAATTGAATGGTTTGCAAACACAATTGTCCATCGTTTTATTATAACATCGTGTTAGTGAACAAAAACTTACCATTCAATAATAATGGGCATTAAATTACAAATAATAACACGTAAATTTTCTTCGGATGGTCCCGAATTAAGAAAACTTTTTATTATACCTTCTGTTATTTCAAAATTTTCCACAATCTAAAATAAAAATAAAATCTTTATAATTATTTTAATAAATGATTTAAATGGTTTTTTTATACTCTTATGCAAATCGTCCCACAGTAAACACCTTTTTCAGAATAACCATACAGTTTACTTATTTCAGACATAAGCCATATAGAAAATTGTGGATAATTATTACAAACATGTTTTTTTGAATTCCTCAATAATATGTCGTTTGTTTTTGTTTTTTCATAAACACCTTTATAAATGATTTTTTTTAGTTTATTTATTAAATGAATATTGATAAAATTGTCATACTTATTCCTTCTAAAATACAATTAAGTGCATGATTAAAATAGAACCAAAAACTTTCAATTTTATACGATTGCGTTATTTTTTCCAAAAGTAACTGAATAAGTAACCAAGACTCTTTAATACACAAACATGGAAATGGACTAGTATTTATTAAATTAGAGATATTCTCCTAAAAATAAAAAAATAAATTGGATAAAAGTGAATTGAAAATATGACAAAAACTATAAATGAAAATCACCTTTGAAAATTTACGCAACGAAATTATCATTAATTCATAAATATAGGCTTTAAGTTGTTGTTCAAATTCTGTTCCCAACAATGAATTACTTAAACTATCAGTTTTATTTAGTTGTTTTAAATCAATCTTTAATTGTATTGTTAATAGAATCCAACGCCAATCAAGATGCCCATGAAATAGTTGATATACTGGAGATTCTTCTATTGTTTCTATTTGTATGAAATCATATTCTGGTAATGAATCCATTGTCCCCAATAATATTCTAATGGGATTTAGTTTTTCTGTTCTGTAATATTTATGATTTCAGATAAATTTAAATGTGTTTTTGTTTAGTTTCTTTCTTACTCAATTTCATCCATAAATAATCTTGTTAGTTTTAAAAATGTTGTGACATCGTTTCTTAACTCAAATGCTGATTCATTGCACAATATGTGTATGTTTCTTGCAGCAAAGTCCAATTTTTGAATGTTCATCCTTAAATTTTACATGTACTTACATAAGTATTTATTTATTGCAATATCATTATAGGTTACGATAACCTACCTTGCTTTACTTATTATTGATTGGAATGTATAAGGTTCAATAAACACATTTGTATCAATATTCAAATTAAATATTTTATGATCATTTTCATTAATATTATTATTATTTATTAAAAATAACAAATATATATCTTGTTTACTGAGAAACCCAGAAGTATTAAATACTGTTCCGGAACCTCCATTTCCATCACAACGAAAAAACGTTAAAGTATCATCATCTAACAAACAACAATAACAATTATTAGTAAGTCATACAATAAATTCTTCTTTTTAAATTGCTATTTTAATTTAGAACGTAAATTGCTTAATGTCATTGATAAATAAGTTTAAAAACGTACCATTTTGAAATTCTGGAATATTATCAAAAATATCATCTGTGGGAGAGAGGAACTCTTCATCTAATGAGAAATATTTCTCCATTCTAAATTTAGAATGTACTTTGCTTATAAAAGTTATTGTTATTACTAATAATTGACAACCATAAATTGTCAATAAAAAGTCAAACTACATTTCCCGCTTAAAATAGAAGTGTCAAATTTTCAGGATTTACAGAAATTTTTTTTTCTAATTTGGAGTCACATATTAAACTTAATAAATATTAAACTTATGTCTATAAATACAAGAAATTATAATTTCCTAATAGTTTTGATATCTCAAAAAATTAATAATAAAATGATTTAATTAATTTTTAATTGCATAAAAATAAATTATGGCGAAATCCAATTATGTCTTTTTCACTGTTAGCTCCGTTCGTTTCATTGATATGCTGACATACAGCAGATCATTTCATTGGAGGATTTTTGGAATGACAGCTAAATCCTCGTATTCTGATTCGTCAAAACAGTGCGCACGTCATAAGTTTGTAATAAACTAACGGAGCGCAGCGACACAGAATTCAGAAAAGGAATAATAATCTGTATAGCGTCAAATCGGTAACATAAATTACTAATTTTGTGTGTTTTAATGACATTATTTTAAGTTTATAGAGTTCTTCCTATTGTTATTAATCTTAATTATTCAAAATTGTAAGTATTTTTATTAGTTAAAATAAATAAATTTTGGCGCGATCCCTATACTTTCCAAATGTAAACGTTTAATGTCAACAACAAAAACGAAAGCCATGTTTTGCTGTAGTGATTTTTGAGGAAGAGTATCGCATTTTTAATTCTTAGTGTTATTAATTATAAAATAAAGTAAAAATTATCGGAAATATTTTAAAAAGTGTGTAAAACTATATTTGCTTTAATTTTAGATAGTAAATTTTAGAATATTTAATTTTTTTCTTAATTGTATACTATCTGCCTTGAAGATATTTTCTGATCGAGGTATTGAATGGCTTTTCCAAATATTAAATTTTTGACCGTTTTTAAATAACACAAATTAAATTTTTTTATGTAAATATCATGAGTACTATTCATTATTTCAGTTATTTCATCAACAATATTAATTTACATAGAAAATGGAAAAAGACATCGATCCGTCAGATATAGGAAAGCATCCGGCTATTATTAAAGGTAAATTTTCTATTTTTTATATATATTAGATTATGAATTGATTTAAATTAAAATCATAATTTTAGTGGCTCAAAATGAGATGACATTAACTGATGTACTTGTTTGTGGAAAATGTCATACAGTTTTCCATTTTATCGAAATGTTTAAAGAACACAAAGACAATGGATGCAAGAAAGACTCTAGCCTGAGAGATTGCGTGAGTAGAATAAATTTAAACATAATTTATATATAATGAACAAAAAACAATAATTATAGCGGGAAACAAAACCAAAGGTTTGGGCATTTCTTTTATGGAAAGCATCACAATTAAATTCTGAGGACTGTGCAAATGTAAATTCTTGGAAACTTTATCAAACATGGGTAAAGATGGATGAAGCTGTCCGGGAAACATGGGTGGTTGCAGGACGAACAATTCAATCTTTTGGAAAAGTAAATAATTTTTCTCAATTATTTTTTTTATTTTAAAATTATTTTGTTCTATTTTCTCAGATGGGACAGGGAAATTTACAAGAAATGCCTGTTAAAATTACTAAGACTGTAGTAGATTCACCACCAGAATCATCACCTGAAGTTAAAAGTACAAACATAAATTAACTAAATAAAGTATATAAAATTAACTCTATTTGATTTTATATTTTTTAGAAGTTGGACCCGTTAATAAACTCTTAAAACGTGGAATTGAAGTTAAATCAATGCCAAAGTCAGAAGAACGGAATAAAATAGTAATAAAAATAAAATATGCAATTTGGTTTTGTTATATAATTTTTTCCAATAAAATAAATAAATAAATATTTTTTTCCATATTTGTTAACAGGACGATGATGAAGAATATATTCCAAATGAAGTTAAGGAAGTTGTTAAAAAGCCACCAATTTTAAATCGTGTAGCTGGTATTTCAGCAGTAAGAAATCAAGCTCAAATAATACAACATCATGTACAAAACTCTCCTAAAACTCAATGTCGATTAGCAAAGCGTACGGGACCAAATGGACCAATAGAAGAACATAATATAGAGAAAATTTTGGCAAAACGTTTTAATCCAAGACGTAAACAATATGAATATTTAGTAAAATGGGAAAATTTATCTCACGAAATGAATACATGGGAACAATTATCTCATTTTGAAACATGTCAACATTTATTAGATCATTTTGAAACACAATTAGCAAAACAAAAAGAACAAAGGGCAAAGTTTCAGCAAGAACAATTACAGCAAGCAAAAGCTGTAAGTAATACTGTGTCTCCAAATACAACTATATTATCGCCAAATCGGCCTGCACGTAATTCAAAATCTAAAGCAATTGACCAAGTTAAACAATGGTGTGCTGATGAGGATGGTATAACAATTACAATTAAGAGAAAAAGCTTTAATAGTGAGAATGAGGAAGCTGACGATCCAGATGATGATTTTAATTATCCATCGAAGAAACTAAAAACAGATAATCCAGCTGTTGCTGAAGCATTAATGAAAGCTGGACAAAGTGGTAATGTGCGCATTGTACAAGTAAATAAAGCAAGTGGATTAACAACAAATATAACACAAAAAACATTGAATGGAAACACAATTGGTAACGATAATAATAAAAATTCGGCTGAAATTGTCATTACAAATACAAAAGATGGTAAAACACCAACAGGTGTTGTTAAAAAACCTGGTGTTACTAGTTCGGTTAGTTATTGGTTATAAATATTTATATTATTAATTATTATTCTTAATTTTTTTTAATATTTTTAGACAATAAAAACGGAAGCACAAGTACGTGTTGTACCTAAAGGTGAAACAATTTCTAGTGGTGTGGTACGTATCACACCTAATGAAAATAAACATCTAAGTAAACAACCACCAAAATTAATAAATATTGGTGCAAAATTGCCGACAACAATAACAACAGCACCTAAACCATTACTAAATCGACAACCAAAGGCAGTACAACAGAAACCACAAATAGTTAAAAGATTTACAATGTCACCAGATACATCTAATACAGTTCATTCTAAAACAACAATAACTAGAATTGTTAAAAATCAACCAATTTCAAAACCAGAACAAAAAATTGGTGGTAGACAAGATATTAAAGTAATGCGTAAATATCCTATAGCATCATCAAAGGTTATTTTTATATTTTGTTTGATTTTTCTTTATTTTATTTAATTAAAATTAATTTCATTTAGGAATTCCCCAAGAATCCATTTTCAGAAAATAAAGAAGAAGAAGAAGATGATGATGATGGATATGATCCATTTCCAACAGAAATTACAGCACCTGAACCGGATGATGGTCCTCCATTGCCATTAACTTTATGCCCAATAACGGGTAAAGTATTAGGAAAAGCAGAAGGAGAACGTACCCCACTTCCTAGCCCAGAACCTGAAGAGAAAAAAGTTGATATCAAACCGAAAGGTAGTTTAATTTGGTTTGGGTTTTTAAATCTTCGATTTATTTATTCATTTATTCTTTTCAGTTAAACAAGAAATAACACAAGAAATAAAAAATGAAATAATCAATGATGAAAATATTAATGACGACACTCAAGTACAACAATTACAACCAATTACAAATGAAGACGGTTCACCATTAATTGTGACCGGGGAAGATGGTACAATTTATCAAGTAGCTGGTAAAAATGCAGAAGGTCAAACAATTTTAATAGCACAAGGGGCCGATGGTGAGCAACAATGTGTGTATGTTGCTGCGCAAGAAGGTGATGAAGATGTTTTGGGTATTGAAGGATCGGCAGATAATGCGCAAATGGTGGCACAAGTAAGTTAAAATAAAATTTAATAAACCGACATCTATTCTATATTACTGTTTTATTTAGGAGGGAATGGAAGAAGACCAAACAGAATATATTCTTAAAGAAGAATCAAGTTCTGATCCAACTCAAATTTTAACATTAGCTATGGAAGGAAGTGAATCACAAGATGGACAAATAACAGCTGAAGTAGTGCAAGCTGATCTACCATCTCCTGGTTAGTTTTTTTTTCATTATTAAAATTAGAGATGTTAATATGGATAATTATTTTTTTTTAGGTGGTACACGTAGAGTAGTTCTTTTACTGCCTGACGGTAATTTTATGATGACTGAAGTAGATGATGAACAGTATAGATCTTTAAATCTCGTCACATAAAATTTTAATAGTTATAATATATTTTCGTTTATTTTTTTTAAGGAACGTTCATAAAATATAAATATATAATTTCTCTGCAACCCTTATTTCGATTATAAAAAAAAAAGCATATGCGGATCAATTGTAAAATATAACATTGTCTGAAAAAATATAAAAAAAAAAATGTTTCATAATAAAAATAAATAAAATTTTAAAATTTTTATAATTATTTTTGATTGGTATAAAAGAAAAAGAGTGACTTCAAATTTTGGCAGTGCAAATGTGAAGAATTCATACATTGAACAAACTATCATTACGCCATTATTATTTTGACAGTTCTTAAAGATGAACAAGTAGAAATTAAAGGAATTTTTTTTTAATAAAAATAGTGTTCATTATTAATAAACATAACAAACAAATTAATTGTTTATAAATAAGAAAGATTAAATATTGTAAAGAAAGTATGTATTAATAATATTAATATATTATTAAATCAGCGTTGAAATTTCTGATTAAATTTAATAAACAAGGGAAGTGTTTTTTTTCCAGACAAGTTTATTATAAAATTCCTTTTAAAAATGTCTCTACGGGATTTAGTTGAACCCGAATGTGGACAATCAAATTCATTAATGCGTTTGGGTAATCATGTTACACGAGATGCAGCATATAAAGATGAAGGAATTACAGGGCCCTCTTTTATGAGCCGCCCTAATTTAGAAGAAAATCAATTTGTTAATGAGTTTCTTGGACAAATTTCTGCACCACCACAAGTTTGTTGTTTCTCTGATGTATTTATTTATCTTTAATTTACACTTTATTTTAGACATTTAGAATGAATGATTTACTTAAAGAAATGAGGGAAATTGATACATCATTTCCAGGAGTTATAAGAGCTCCACCAATAATGGAACATGTAACAAGTGGTGTGGATTGGGCAACAGAGTTTTCAAAAAACCATACAGACGTAAATTTTACAGATATTGGCAAAACAGAATCAGATGTTTGGGGACCAGTACAAAATTTTCCAATACATAATCCATCACCAATTAATTGGACAAATGAATTTTTTGCTAGTAAAGAACTTGATGAGAAACAGGTTTCATTATCATAATTGATTAATTCAAATTAAATCCTTGAAATTATAAAAATAAAACGTAACCTTTTTTTAATGTGCATTGTATTTTTAGTCGAATGAATTTGATCTTATACCAAAAGCAGCTGGTGAATTATTATCGAACGCCTCTGAAGATAGAATTAATTATTCAGAAGTAATAAAATAATAATTAATTATAATAAGCCCTTCAATTTTCAAATATTTTTTTCTAGTTTATGAAGTTTATGAAAAATGTAACCGATGGAAGTGTTAGAATTGATGATGGACAAGTAACAAATAATCTATGGGCAAATGAGTTTGAAACCATTTTAGGAGCTGATAAAAATATAGAAGAGAATAGAGAGGAAACTCATGAAGATTGGGTTGATTCATTTAATAATGGAAAATTTTCAGAAAGTATTAAAATTTGTTAATTTTATTCTCTTAAAGCCAATATATAATTTATTTTAATAATTTCAGTGGAGAATTCAGAAAATTATAATACAACCTTTTGGAATCGTTTACAAGATGAATGGAAAAGAATATCAGAACAAGATGATTCTGGTCAACATCCATGGTTGAATGAGTTTTCTGATTATTACGATCCGTACAAAGTAAAAAAAAATAATAGTTTAATCTTTTTTTTACATGTTCTATACGAATTAATATGAATCGATGACTTTTTTTACTGCTTCATTTACGTAAATTTGTGCTTATGAATTAATCCGTTTTGGATTAAAAATGATGAGTTTTTTTTTTGTTTTTATTTTCTGTCTGAAGTAAAAACTCTCTCTTTTTTCTATTAAACCTCTTTACAACAACGAGAATATTTATAGATTTTGGTGTAGGCAATTTTTTAATTAATTAAAACATTTCTTTTAACATTTTCCCAAAAAAAAAAAAAAATAGGAATATAAATTTGATGAAGAAAATCAATTAATTGATGTTGATAATGCTTTTGAAAAAGGTAAAGCTTTTTTGGAGCAAGGTGACATACCGAGTGCTGTTTCATGTTTTGAAACTGCTGCCAAACAACAACCAGATAATGCAGAAATTTGGGAACTTTTAGGCATTGCACAAGCTGAAAATGAAAAGGTAAATATATTATTTTCTTATAAGAATGTTTTTATAATTTTGTAAATAAAATTTTCAATAGGATCCAAATGCAATTGCAGCAATGAAACGTTCTTTAGAATTACAACCAAATAATTTAAAGGTTTTAATGGCATTAGCTGTTTCATATACAAATGAAAGCATTCAAAATCAAGCACTTAAATGTCTTATAAATTGGATGAGTTCTAATCCAAAATATTCTAATCTTGTACCACCTACAATGTTAGTGCAAAAAGAAGAAGGTTCAATGGCATCATCATTAATTAGAGGGTAATTAAATTATAAAAATTAATATAAGGATCATTAAAAAATGTACTTTATTATTATTCTCTTTTTTTTCTATTCTTTCTAAATTCTTTAGCCCGGATTTAAAAGACGTAGAAGGATTATTTATATCAGCTGTACAAATGAATCCAACAGTAATTGACCCTGATATACAAGAAGCACTTGGTGTGCTTTTTAATTTATCATCAGAATATGATAAAGCTGTTGATTGTTTTCAAGCAGCATTGCATGCAAGGCCAGATAATGCAAAAACATGGAATCGTTTAGGTTTGTTAAGTTGCCTTAAAACATCAATATATACATTTATTAAATCGTTAATATTTATTGATTATAAATTATAGGTGCAAGTTTAGCAAATGGTAATCGTTCTGTTGAAGCTGTTGAAGCATATAAAAGGGCATTAGATATACATCCTGGCTATATACGTGCCAGATATAATGTCGGAATAATATGTATTAATTTAAAATCATATAAAGAAGCAGTTGAACATTTTTTAACAGCATTAAATCATCAAGCAACCTCAGTACAACGTTCTGGCCTAAATCTAAATTCGACACAACAAACAAATAAAATGTCCGATACAATTTGGAGTACATTAAGAATGGCAATATCATTAATGGGTTCAAATAGTAATTTACAAAAAGCAATTGATAATCATGATTTGGATGCACTTAATAAAGCGTTTGCCAGTGGAGAATAACATACATTTTTTTAATTATTATTTTTTCTACAAATTTTTTTTTTTATTGAAATTTTTCAAATTATACAATAAAATTACTTTTATTTGAAGAGATTATTATAAGTGCTATTCCCATAACGGTTTATTATTTTAAATTCAAAAAGTTTTCTGCCTAAAGTAACCAGATTTATTTTGGAAGCTAGTAAATAGAAGCAAGCAAACTAAACTGGCTTTCTTTTTATTTAAAAATTATTTTGTTATATTTTTTTTGCAGGAAAAAAATGTGCAATATCATAAAATTAGTAAAATTCACATAAATCTCTTCATTTGTAAGAAAAATTATAAAATAACAATTGAACAAACAAAATAAAAAAATAGCTCTTATAGTTTTTATGAACATTGGGGAAAGAAATATTTTGTCTTCGTCGGGTAAATCGGATTTTTTTTTTAAGTTGGGCAATAAAAACAAACAATTTTCAGGCAAAATATGTAAACGTGGAAGGGGAGATAATTCTATATTTTTATATATTATTTTATAATTGATTGTTAAAAAATATAAAAAATATATATACATTTTTGTTTTAGGGGATTCTCGTAATCTCGATCGGGCATTCAATAGAAAGTAAAAATAAGACGATCAAACTCTTTTGTTAAATCGTTTTTACTTATTTTTAAGGTCTGAAAGGGTTAAGGGCATAATAAATTTAATAAAAAGAAAGAATTTTGTGTTTTATTTTAAGTTTACATTTTGTTTGTAGGAACATTTCACCTGAAGACAACAATCTACAGCTGTTTGATTACAAACACATTAATAAATGTAGATTCTGTTAATGCATTATTTGAATGTTTGAAAATAATGTAAATAATTATTAACAACCAATTTTAAACAAAATTTTAAGTAATAAAGTTATCATCAAACAAAATTTTAAGTAATAAAATGATATTACATCAAATTCATTTCCATTTTGTTTTTTTTTTTGGAAATATCAAAATCAAAATAAATGAATATAAACAAAAAATGAAAATTTTTGTATTCATGCTTCGTATTTTAATCATAAAATGAATGTTAATCGTAAAATCATTCGCGTTTTGTTCATGTCACGTACATATGTCAAAGTCAAAGTCATACTTTACTTAAACTTATTTTTTAGTCGTGTTTATGTTCTTGTTCAAAGTTCATTCAGTACGTTGTTGGTGAGCCGAATAAATTGTGGAAGTTTTACCAATTTTGATCATTAATAAATTTCAATTTTTATTTTTATTAAATCACTTGTTGCTTGATATTATTGTTGTTTTTATTTTCTATTAATTATGTCTGCGGCAACAAAAGGTAAAAACGTATTTCTTTTTTTAGTCTTAATTACATAAATTTTTATATTTCCAATTGGAATTTTCATCTTTAAAAAATTCTTTATAATTATTAAATATTTTAAAAATAAATTAATTCGATTAGGATAAATTGAATAATATAATTTGCAAGTCATATATTTATATCAAATATTATTAGAGTTTTGAACCTTGAATCAACATTTTTTAACTGGACTTTATTATATAAATTTTATTGTTATCATTTTTTATCAATGTTATAAAGGTTGTTGTTCTTCTTTTCGCTTCGTGGCGTCACAAATTTTTATTTTAATAATAAAGAAAAAGTAGTTATTTCTATAAATAGAAACATCTTTTTCTTGTTTTTTAAAAATGAAAATGAAAATCTGAGAATAAATAAAAAAAAATCTGATTTGAATTTAATTTGAAGGAATATTTATTGTTGGAGCGAAGCGAACAGCTTTTGGAACTTTTGGAGGTGCGTTTAAAAATACAACAATAACTCAACTCCAAACAGCTGCAGCTGTTGCAGCATTAAAATCGGCTAATGTTAATCCATTAAATGTTGATTCAGTTACTGTGGGAAATGTTCTAGCGGTTAGTACCTATTAAAATTTTCTTTAAACTACAGATTTTCTAATAAAGTGAATTTAATGTTTAGATAGCCTCCGCTGATGGAATTTATTTACCACGTCATGTTTCACTCAATTGTGGGATTCCTGTTGCAGTACCTGCATTATCTGTTAACAGACTATGCGGCTCAGGATTTCAGGTAGATTGAATATTGGAACTTCCACGAAAGAAACATATTTAAGTATATATATTATCATTTTTTAGTCAGTTATCACAGCAGCTAATGATATATTGGTTGGATCCGCGAAAATAGCATTAAGTGGAGGTGTAGAAAATATGTCACAAATACCATTTGTTGCCCGAAATATACGCTTTGGAACAACATTAGGAATTAATCCACAATTAGAGGATGCACTTTGGTCTGCTATTACGGATACATACTGTAAACTTCCAATGGCATTAACAGCAGAAAATTTAGCGGTTAAATACAATTTGACAAGAGATAAAGTTGATAATTTTGCGTTAAGATCACAACAAAACTTTAAAAAAGGTGTGTTAAAGTTTCTTTGAGTTTTCAAGCAAAACCCTGTTTATTTTTTATTTCTTTTTTAGGTCTTGAGGACGGTGCATTTAAAAATGAAATAACTCCATTTAAAATTAAGGTTAAGGGAAAAGAAATTGAATTTTCTGTTGATGAACATCCCAGAACTAAAACAACAATTGAAGATTTAAGAAAACTTCCAGCAATATTCAAAAAAGATGGAGTTGTAACAGCTGGTTCATCATCTGTAAGAATAAATTTCCCTTTTTTTTAACTTTATTCTATACCTAAAATTATAGGGTATCTGTGATGGTGCATCGGCTGTCGTTTTAGCATCAGAAGAAGCAGTTAAAGAATTCAATTTAACACCTTTAGCCCGTTTAGTAGCGTATTCTGCTGTTGGTTGCCCTCCAGGTTAATCCGTTTTATTTCCATATTTTTTTAAGTTTACCTGAATTTCCATTTTATTTTCTAGAAATTATGGGTATTGGTCCAGTCTCAGCAATACAAAATGTGTTAAAAATAACTGGATTAAAATTAGACGACATTGATTTAATTGAAATAAATGAAGCATTTGGAGCTCAGGCTTTGGCGTGCGCAGAAGAACTTAAAATTGATTTTAATAAATTCAACTTAAATGGTGGTGCTATTGCTTTAGGTCATCCATTGGGAGCATCTGGTTCAAGAATAACTGCACATCTTGTTCATGAATTAAAGTAATTTACTTCCAAGATTTATTTATTTGCTTAACATAAGAAATTATCAAATAATTTGTCCAATTAGAACATAACTCTAATTGCCCGGTTCTCAAATTGATTGATATTTGTCCTAAAATATCTTTTGTCACGAACATGAATTTAATTAAATAATTTTTCTTTTTTTTTTCCAATAGACGTAAAAATCTTAAACGTGCAATTGGTAGTGCGTGCATTGGTGGAGGACAAGGAATAGCTGTTGTTTTGGAAGCAGTTTAATTAGAGAAAATGATCATTTCGTTTTGAATTTTTGGGTTTTGTTTTGCATTTTTTTTGATACATAAATTTAAGAGAAACCATAAACTTTTTTTATATTTTATTTTTCTAGTTTAAATTTATATTAAATATTTAAACTTCAGCATATTTTTCTATAATTTCCAAAAACTATTCTCTGTTGATTAGATAAATAAATAAAGGTAATGAAGATAATAAAAAAATAATCAATATTTTTTTTCATTATTGTGATCATTATGATATTTGTTGTTGTTGCTGCTGTAGCTGTTGTTGTGTAATAACACTATAACGTACATATTTATTCATATCAAATTCTTCATCATTTTTATAATCAACATCAACAACAAAAACATGTACAACTTCTGGAAAATCATATGTACGTTTAACAAATAAATCAGTTATTTGCATATCACTAATTGTTATAAGACCAAGTTTAACCGGACAAACCGTTAATTTTACATCTTTAAATTTACCCGCTTCAATTGTTCCCAACTAAAAATTAAAATAAAATTAATTTAATTTTTTTTTGTTTCTTAAATTAATGTACCATAAATTCTGTAGCTCCTGTATAACTGCAACCTAATTTTGGTTTTGTATTTAAATTTAACATAAGTTCCATTGAACGTTCACTGAAATTTTACGAAAATAATTAATTAAGAATTGGATTAAATAATAAATTATTAGTTCACCTTGTGTTTGTAACACGACAAGTAAAATTAAAAGCATCACCAATTTGTACTGTACTGTTTGATTCAATTACTGATAATCGAAGATCACCATATTCTATTGACTATAAATACAAAAATATTGATAATTTATTAAAATTTAAAAAAGAAAATGGTTACCCTTTGTAATTGACTAGTTTGAAGTCTTCCTCTTTCACCTAAATTAGAACGCCAAACAATATCTAATTTTCCAATGCTATTTGCTAATTTAAGTGCTTTGGGATCATACGCGATTGATGGTATTGGTTTAACACAATAAAGAAATTGACAAATATTTTGTGGTTGAAGCATTGTTTTAGAATGAAAAACTGATTCTCCACTGGAAAGTGTATTTAATGACTTCACTGTAATAATTTAATATTTTGATTAATGGTATCTGTAACTAGATTTCTTTTTAAAATTCAAATGACTACAAACCTGTATAATTTTCTGAACTTTCAAGTTCAACTTTTTCTAAACAAATTGTTCCGGCTGTAATGTTTTCAATTTGTGCTTCCAATAAAACCTCATCTGTTTCTGCATTATAGAATTTTGTTTTAACATCTAATGGCTTTACAACTTGAAATTTAAAGAATTTTCGGAATGACTGATTAAGACCAGCTGGAGTAACGTAATGAACTTCACAGACTAATCTAAGAAGGAACATCAGAAAATTAGTGTCACATGAATTATGATTTTCTAATTTAATTTGTATATGGATTCTTACATGTGAGTTCCAATTTCTTTGACTTCATGATGTATTACATCGTCTAGCGTATCATTGGGATTTAGAACTGATGCTGTTGTATTTGCATGCATGGGAAGACTAATTCTTGTACTATTTGATTGTAAATCCGCCTTAAAATAATTGTTATTATAAAAAACTGAGTAGAATAATAAACTGAAATACCTTAACAGAAACAGAATTAACTGGATGTGTTGTACAATTATAAACACAAACATAACTAGAGAATGTTTCACCCAAATAAATATTACCAAAACTTTGTGGTAATAACATAAATTGACCAGCTGAAATTGTTTCAACATCACCAACTGTGGGATCATCACGTAGATTTAAACTATTTTGTGGTAAATCCTTAATTTCTGATGTTACAACATTATTGCTTATTAATGTGGGCCGTGTTAATCTCATCACTAAAATATATTTTCACATTAGTAATAAAAACAAAAGAAAAAATGATATAGTTAATAAAAATACCCTTTAAGGCTAATAAATGTTCTGTTGAGTCCATAACACTCATTTTTTAACAATTATTCTTTCACTGTTGCTGCATATAAAAAAATAATTCCTTTTGCCTAATTATCACTGACGTTTATCATTTTGCTTGGTGTGTTCTATGAATAATTCTTTTCGTGTGTTCGTTTATGACTCGAATTAATCTGTCAAAAACATCTTAATCAGTGTTGCCAGTTTAGCGGTTTCATTCATTTTACACTGTTTTTTTGACTTATAATTACAGACCGTTGTTTCATCCAATTAAATATTATCAATAATACCCATGATACAAATAATAATAATGTTTTTTTGTATCATGGAATAATACCAACTATGTTTCAAAGATTGAGGGTTTATTTTATTTAAATAATTTAACAAGTTTTCATAATAATCAAGGTTGTTGTCCATTATTATTATTATTATTAATCATGATGAATAATACCATAATCATGATTAAATATTAATGTTTGCAGAGGGCAGCTGTCGCCAGACTTTAAAAAAAGGAGAGCCTCAAGCAGAAAAATAATTATTAACTATTTTATATTTAATTAGGAACTGTTATTTAAATAATAATGTATTCATGAATTTTTAAATTCCAATTTACGATATTCAATAACATTAAAATGATAACGATTCGAGGGGTATCTATAATGTGAAATGAGAATGCAACACATAAACCTTGGCTTATTAATAACAATTCTTTAATTATAAAGTTAATAAATTATAAAATGAGGATTTAAATATAATAATTACTACTATATTTGTAGCCTGAATACGACACATCTCCTTTTCTAAACCAGAACAGAAATATCAATAGATAAAATACAAATACAATTTAAAAATGACAAGAAGGAAGTGCAATTTAATATCTCTGTTTAACAGACATGAATCAACCTTTAGTAGTATTTTGGTAATAGATGAAAGAAATGTTGAATTCAACTTCTTGAATAAAAATGAAAATAATAGTTAAATAACTGCAAACATAATAAAGAAAAACAAAATTTATTTATTTTTTTTAAACGTTATGTTTTTTTAATGGTGGGAATTTTTTTTTTAGTTTAATGTTGTAATTTAAAATTCTGACCAAAAGCGGAATAGTAAATATATATTAAGGTAATTTCGAACTTTTTTCTTTTGCTCTGGAATTGTACCTATACAAATTATTTGGGACAAAAGAATAATAAACATAATCAGATAGACTTTAATTAGAGTTAATTAAAGTCTATCTGATTGGAAATTATTGAAATTATAACCCAAATATGGCTAATTATAATAATACAACATAATTACCATATTTCGTTTAAATTTTTTTATTATTTAAAATATTCACTTAAAACAAAATGAATAAATCGACAAAAAATTAGTATGAAAAGATTTATAATCTAACAACAAAGAGACCAACGGTTATTGAAGGTCTAGAAAAGTTGAGTGATTAACACTTACTTACGTACTTCCTCATTGGTTTATATAATTTTTGTCAAATTTGCGGCTACACTCTTTCTTATAGCAATAAAAAAGTATGATTGAGAATGTTTTGCGTCAGATTTCGTGGTCGACACATTCTATTGATCAGTACAAAATATATTTTGTCTCCAAAATGATGATCAATTCAGAAATAAGCGGAAAAATGAAGAAACTTTAATAATTATAAAAATATATCCCCTTACAATATTTTTCATTGTATAAATAATTTTTAAAGTATTATGAAAATACTTCTTAAATTTAAATTGATTTATATTTCTTCCATTAATTTTCCATTTTTTATTTGTTTATTGTTGAAAAAAAATATTTTTTAATCGAATTTAAACGACAAGACATAATGAATGAAGAAAAGAGTTGATAAACAAAAAAAAACTAGTCGTTTTTTTTCTTAAGAAATTTATTTATCTATTTTGAATTTAATCAATAATTATTTTTTTCTTTTCTATTGTTATTCTATTATTATTTTTGTAATGACGGCGATAAATTACGTCCTAAAACATTTTCTTTAAGTATTAATTTTTGAACATTGTCAGGATTTGATAAAAAGTCTTCATTGGTCATTCTTTCTACACGATTTTCTTGGACTGATTCTGGAAGTTTAATTAAACATTGATATCTTCTAATTAATAACTAATACGAATTACTTACTACTATAAGGTGTGTATTTATCCGATACTAAATTCTCGAAGTTATAACCAATAAAGCCGACAACAGCTGCAATCGGCAAAGTAATATAAACTGCATTTGTTCGTAATATTTGCACTAATATAGGCCACATTTTCTATTTATTTTAATTTGTTATGAATTGTGCAATCAGAAACGGAATTACTTTTTTATATTGATTTATATTGTTATCAGCTGATATCTATATATTTTCATAGATACAAATAATAATAGAAGAGCAAGTGACAGATGACAGAATAAAAAATTGTCAGATTGGATTCTTGGCAGAAGAGAGAAGAGTTTACAATCTATTTGTAGCGTTTATATTAGTTCAACAAACCATTTTGTGAAATTAAAGCAGCACTGCTTTTCCTGTTAAACAAATGTCAGTTGTATTTGTTATGTATTTTTATAATTGAAATGTAAAATGTATCTATCGAAAATATAAATAAAAATTATAACTTATTTATAATCTTTTTACAATTTTTCATTATTTTGATGTTTTTATTTTAAATCTTCGACAATTCAAAAAAATCTTTAAAAATTGTGTTTCATTAATACACTGTATATAACCCACTTAAACCTGAATATGCTAATATGGCGAAGTATATATTTGAACATATTATTGATTTGTGGCTACAATTATAAAATAATCAACAATGCAATAGAAAATTACTTCACTCTAAAAATAATTATAATTAACAGATCACTAAAATTTTTAATGATTATTAATTATAACTATATCTTAAGCTCATAATTTAAAATTCATTGAAAAATTTGGATGTAATCGTAATTTAAATACATTTGCTTTGGAGTTGTGTAGGATATTCCTCGCCCCATTAAAGTCTTTGTTGCACATCACTTTACAGTTTTGATAAACTTGAAAGCGATGTGGACTTCTGGACGTCACACACGGATTGTGGCACTTTGAACATAATTTTGTTGTCCTTCATTCATTTGCAATTAGAACAGTACATCTCCTTCTTTTGTCATATATCGGTATATGTCAGATTTTAATAAATAATTTTTCTCTTCTTCTCCCTGTACTAAAGAAATAGCACCAATCATACATCGAAGACCATTAATGCCAACAAATTTATCATAGGTGTTAATATTCTGTTTTATTTGGAGACATTTATCTTTAAAAGAGATTTCATAATTCAGCAGAATTATGATTTCTTATTTCTACTTTTGTTTTTTATTCATCTTTTGGTATTATCCAAAATGGACTTTTTGTTGTTGTTGTAATAAAAAAACCCAACCCAATGATGAGACCCACCTCACACCACTCTCTCACTCTCTTTCTCTCTCAAGGCGATCAATTTTTTTTAAAGATGTTTTATTATTTTTATCATCTTATGTTTTCCTTTCTTAAAGATAAATAAGTAAATATATATAAGACATGAGTAAATATATCTGTCCTTATATTGACGGATTTCTTCTTGGATATAGCTGGTATAAACAGAACATCATTTAACAACGCCAAATATTCTTCATCCGAACTCGATGAAGAATCTGACGATAATATTTCACTTCCATTTAATTCTGAAATATTTAAAGAAAATTATTATAAATAATCTATAAATAATAACATTTTGATATTTATTACCTTCCATTTTATATTATAATTTAACATTATATTTTATATTATATTTTAATCACATACAAAAATTAAATAAACACAATAATTGAAATTTTTAATGACAGCTGTCAAATCTCGATGGGGATTATAATACTTTTTTTTCTCTTTGTACTTTGCTTTTTATGCAAGCCTCCTTCACTTAGCGTCCCCTTTTTCCGCCTTTCGCGACGAGACCTACTATTTTTGAGCTGGGTTCTGAACCAATATTGAAAGAATATTTTTTAAATGAAAGTATAAATTTGTTAACTTATTTTATTTTGTATTCGATTAGATTTTAATTAAAAATAAAATTGACAATTTCATAAGAGACAACTTTTTATTGATTATTTGTGATTCTGACCCTTGTCAAATCGTTTCTAATGATTATATGTAAAAAATAATATGGTCCTATTAGACAGGCTTTTACTGTATCTTAATAAGATAGAATCAATTTTCTGAATATGATCAAATAATGAAACATTTAGTAGTATTAAAATAAGAATTTTGTTTTCTTCTCAATCTCCCAATCAATAAAATTTAAAAAATTTCTGTTTTTTTTTATTTTTTCTTGATTGTTTTTTTTCCTCTCTTTCCCTTATTTTAATCAGAAATAATCTGACAGAATTAAAATCCAGAAGAGAAATCTAAAAGAAAAACATAAAAAAGATGATGATGATGAAGAAGAAGAAGAAGAAGGGATAATAAAAGTTTTTTTTCTCAAGTTCATCAAAAATAGACTTGTCAAAATAAACCAAAACAAAAATTCTGCTGTTCATGTTTATTGTCCATTCTGTTTAATACAAACATTTATCAGGGTTGTCCATTCCTTATGTCCAGTACTAATATACCCATTTCTAAAGATGACCGTAATTCTTATCATTCATTCTTATTTGTGTAATGATGAAATTCTAAACGGAAATTAATTACTTGTTCTAAAGGTTTGACTCAATCGCATAAGTTTGTATCCAATTTTGTGGTTATACTTTTCAAGTTCATCCCTTACTGTTACTTTTCTTTCTTTACGTAAATAGGAAAATTATTATTTTTTTTTTCTTTCCTCAAAAACAAAACCAAAAACAAAAAAGAAGGGGAAAGATTGACCTCATGCCCATCGATATTTTACTCTTTATTATATTATGGAAGAAAGTATAGTGGATATTGTATTGAGTGTTTCGGCGACACGATGGGGGAAGAAAAGCACATTATTTTTGAACAGTATATTTTTTCCAATTCGATATAATGTTTTGAATGGCGGGTATAGGTTGTTGCGTTCGAGTTCGACCAACAACAATACATATATTTTTTATGGAAAAAAAATATTAGGAAGAAAACATAATCATAATCAATAAATAACAATAAGTTAAATGTGTTTTTTCTTATTCTCCCGCCCTTACACCCACATTACCATACAACTCATTCATTTTTGATGTTTATTTGAAAATTTATAATAATAGCATGAAGTAAGTTGTTTTGTGGCGTTTCTTGAATAGATTTTCTTCTTTCTTTTTTTGATTCTGATTTCCATTCAAATGGTAGAAGTATTGAAAAGAAAATCTGGCCTTCATAAAATATCCTATTCCCTTGTCAAATACAGATTCAATTATATATTTTTCTATGAATATTTTTCTATGAATATGACAAGCTATTAATAAAACATTAACAATTACAATAAAAAGAAAAAAAAAGACGAAAATAATAAAATCAGATTTCATATGACTGTAAATTTCAATAAGTAGAAACTTAAACATAATTCTAATTGTTGATCGTTTATAAAGAAACCACTTTTCAAAACATAATTTTCGCAAATGTGGTCCATTAAAAGATTCCCAAACAAAAATTTCTTTTACAAAATTAAACAAAAAAAAAACCAAATTATTGTTATGTCAAATTTCTTGGGTAAAGTAACCCTTCTTTTATTCTTTGTTCTTTCCTTTTTATTTGAGTTTCAATGATGCAATTTTGTAAACACAAATTGTAACTAATTTATCAAAGAGTTTTGGTAAACTAGTCAAGGGAATATGCGAATTGAAACGGATACACAACATCCAACAGTAGCTGAGGGAAATATGATAAGGACATTTTGTGGATTTTTTTCTGATTTTAGATTAAGATTAAGGTTATTGTTTTAGTTTATTGTAGACTATTTGCATAAATTACCTAAAAATCTATTTAATATTTTATTTACGAAGGTACGATGAAGTTATTAGACTGAAAATTTAAGGAAATGATGCGTCTATTATTCAATTTTTTTGTTCCCTTAATTAAACTAAAAATAACAGTAAATAACAATTTCCTGTTTATTAGTTGTTGTCTTTTTTCATCGCATTTGTAATAATAACCACGCTCGATACTATATTTTTTGTCTTTAAAGTTTCGTTTTTATCCCAAGCTCGACATTAACACCTCGTGATATTTTATCTTTTAATTCGAGTAAACATCTAATAAAAACCTAAATCTTTTTAATGAAAATCTTACGAATTTCGCTTAATCGTTTGACTAGCCAATGTATTAAGATTATAAAACAACACCGTTAATATCTTATGATATTAATATTAATATTAATATGACAATTTTTATCAATAGAACTATTTCTTAATGAAAAAGCCGTAGACTCAATACATTTTCCAATTTTACAAAATCAAAAAAAATTACGATAATATTGAAATTTTTTGTAATATTTTTTATGATGTTTTTTAAATGAATTTTAATTTAATAGTTTATTTAATAGTTTAATAAAATTAAATTTTATCGAATCGTACAGCCACTTTAATTTGAATAATATCCAAAATTTCATAATATGTACACAGTAATTTAAATGATTAATCCTTTCAAAACAGATTTTTTTTTTCTTATCAATAGAAAACAATTTGAATAAAGAATATATTTTTTTCAATTATTTTGATTTTAGAAAATAAATAAATCAAATAAATGAATGAAACAAAAGCGCCTATTAGTTCTCTTTACGCCGCAGATTAAGAGACAACGCTATAAGAAAAAAATGTTAACTCTATTGATAGAGGTCAGTTGTGTGTGTATTGGTTGCAGTAATCATTCTTTATTCGCACTAATGAATCTTCATCAACATGTTTATGTTTCAGTTCAGTATGTCAAAAACATAATACCATAACCATGGTAAGTATATTTGCAGGCAGCCTTGATCAATCTAATAATTATGATTCCTAACATCATAATATAATAAAAAACTTTATCATAAAATTATTCAAAATTTGAACAAGAAAATTCGTGCATAGAGAACGACGATGCATGATGAATGTTCGTTTACGAAGTTATTAAAATGAGGGACTACCATAATAGTACAAGTTATAACATAATATTGGTAGCCATTATATAAAAAATATAATTTTTAATATATTTCGATGTAGGTGTCATATATTACAATAAATATTAAATGGCATTAAAAAATGGATTCTGAAAAGTTACCTAAGTAAAATGTCATAATTATTTTATTTAATATTTAAGTGAAGATGACTCAATTATATTTTTCTTCGCTTCGCTTTATTATTAAAAACAAAAAAATGGTAAGTTTGTGCGCATTGCAAAAAAATATGCATGATATGATTAAAGGTTCAAGGTTATTTCTTTTGTCTTGTTATTTTACATTCATTTTGTTTTAACCTAATATTAACTATGGTTTATTTAATTCATTTAAGTTGCCAATTCCAGTTTAACCTATTTTACATGATATGATCAAATACTAATAAGGTCAAATATTAATCACACTATGACCAAATATTAATCATTATATGATTTCAATGACTATAAAACTGACCATTTAAATATCATCATATTATTTCTTTCAGCAAAAGCTATTATAATCAAAATCGATGACTGGGCTTGAGTAGGATTTTCGAGATTTTACAGTTACGGTTTCTTATTTATTTTCGCTTTAATTGAAGAAACACAACAAAATCATATGTATAAGTGTACGTTTAAAATAAAATGATGAAGTATACCTAATTTTATTTTTTATTTAGTCAACAACATTAATTTTTCTATGATTATTCTTACAATATTTATCTTGGATCATTTTGAACTTTAGCAGAATTTCAAACATGAATATTAACGGATTTCTCAATCAGAAGAATAAAATTTAATTATTTTATTGCATTTAGTTATGGTTATTTACCAAATGTTTATTGTAGGCTGTCATTCGCGATTAGTATTTATAAAAAAATATAAACACATTACAATATTACAATTCAATTAAATATACGAAAAAAAAACTTTTTAATTTTGCCGCGTACATTTTAACTAAGCGAAAATATATTTTTTTTTATCATTGTTTGACCCAGACATTTTGTCGGACGACAAAAACACACCTTTAGACAAAAACCAACTACACAGTTCAATGTTTGTCCTTATACAAATAAATAAAAATTTAGTTGTATTTGAAAATATTAAAAAAAAATATTTAAGACTAATCTACCATTTCTGAATTGTCGGTACATTTTATGTTCACTATTATTATATTATTATTTAATATATTTATTATAATTGAAACTTAATTACAATTTATTTAATTTAACTTAATGTTGATGTTATGATGTCCAAAAAAGAAGTGACTAAAACTTTAAATCCAAATAATCAAAAAACAGTAATTAACAATAAAGAGAAATTTTAAGAGAGAATGTGAGAGAGAGTTAATTATTTTTATTTACAAAACCGGATTAAAATGGGGAATCTATAAAACATTACAGTACATTATAGCATTTTTAATAAAAAAATTTAATCTTTTAATTTTATAAACGATTTTTTTTTTAAATTCGACGTTTTGAAATTTATTTTGATAAATTAACTCTTCTATATATAAACTTTTTTTAACTCATGCAAATTACTGAATTTTTTATAACGTACAATCTCATAAGCTTGATCTGAGAATTTTGTTGAGATTATATCGAGTTATTTTTATCTTCTGGCCAGTGTAGTGGTGTACTGAAAGAAATAATATGGTTACACATTTATTGCAGTAATCATTTTAATTTCAGAGAATATGTTTTGCTTGAATTTTTTTTTAAATAATTCTTACACAAATCATCACTTACTAAGATTAAACTCTTCTCTTACCTCTTTGGTAATAGTAGAGATTTCTGAAATATAATTATAAATAAGCACTTGTTCATTGTTATTCCGTCCAGCCACAGGTTATTTGGTCATCACTTTTTTTCACTCGCTCGTTATTTACTAGAATGTGGCTAGAAAAAATTTATGTTTAAAGAAAAAAGTTTTTAAATGGTGGCGCTACTCAAATTTGCATTGAAAAACTTCGGGAATCTGAACTTGACTTCGTGTTTGTCTTCTAGCAAATAACCTGTGATTTAACGGATTATGTATATCGTAATAAAGATGAAATTTTTTTCGTATTATCCAGGACAAAATATTATCGTTGTTCTGTTTAATTAAAGTTGTGCAGATATTCATCATATTGATTATAGAAGAAGATTGAAATTTTAAAAAAACGTTCAAAATTTATTGGTATTAAAACTTTGAATTCTTAAGAAAATTTCTCGAATATATTTATAAACAAAAAAAAAATTGTCCATACTTGATCAATTATCATATTTTATACTCATTTAATTTTTTACTAAAACATGAGCTTTTTTAATTTCACCAAAATCGAAATATTATTATTATATTTCTGCACAATAAAAGCTTTTACTGCTTTCTTTTTTTTAACCGCAGTCACCAATTTGTATTTTCTTTTATAACATTATCATATATTTAACTTTACAACAAGAATTAACTTAGTAATTTATTGTTATTATTTCATTATTTGATTGTTAAGTGCAACCAAAAAAATAAAAAAATAATGTATTTATAATATAACCGTGAGTAATTCTCCTTTAAAATGGGTGAAATGTTTAGAGTACAATTGCGATGTGTTTAAATATCGTTAAAATATTCAATTTATTTTTAAATATGGTAAACAACAAATTATAATCCACCAATTAACTTATATACCTAATTTAAAAACTAACTTGTAACTTACAAATATAATATGGAAAGTTACAGTTACATTTTACGAAAAATAACTATTTTACAGTAACAAGTTACCAGTAACTGTAACTAGATTTTAAGTTACTCCTTGCTCTGAGTATATAGTTTCGTTTGTGCATTACAAAGGACCCATTTTTCTAAATCGTTATTTTAAAATAAATTGATAATAATTATACCCTCTGTTGTACCAGTATTGGTGTATTTGACCTTAAGAAAATATGAATTAAAAAAAATAGTTTTTTAATAATTTATTTGATTTTAATATATATCTTTATTTATTGGCCAGAATAATTAAGAACAAAAAAAAACAACTAATATAGATAATAATGCTTAATCTCATTTGTTTTTCCTTTTTTTATAAAGTTAATTCCATATTATAAATGTACGTAAAAATTTTAATAATGACGAGATTATATTATTGAGGATACGTTAGTATTTGCACATTGTAATAAATTAGAATTAAAATTGGCGGATATTGTATATTGTATATTATTTTTTTAAATACTTATAATCTGTGATCAGTAATTTGTATTAGAACTTATGTAGAATAAATTTAGTTGTTAAATAAACGTTGTATCGGTAACATATTAATTATTGCAATTGTTACACAAAAATGAAGTCTAAATTAGTCTATTTAATATTTATTTTCATAATTAATTTTGTTTCACCCGAAATAATACCGTGTGCATTAAGGCAATATGAAGATGGGTTTGTTTGTGTTTGCAATTCAACTTACTGTGATAAGGCTGATATTGAGATGCCAGAGGATAATAGTGTTTTAATTGTTTCTAGTAGTGAGGTTTGTATTATCAAATTTAATCAATTTGAATATATATACTAAATTTATATTATTTAAGGCTGGTCTTCGTTTTAAGGTGACATATTTTGATTACGATTCTGAAATAAATATTATAAATGAACCCGAGGGAAAAATTGATGTATCCAAAGTGAATAAGGTTTTATTTAAATATTATTTGTTATTAATTTACTTTGAAATAATATTTCTTTATTTTGTGTATAGTTTCAATTCGGATTTAATTATGATACATACATATCAATCACTAATGGTTTAGACAAGATGATATTTAAACCTATCCTAGAAAATGATAAAGGTATATAATCATTTATTGATATTTTATAAAAAAAAAATATTTAAAAAAAATTTAACAAAAATAATCTTTTCTATAAATTAGATGAAGCCAAAAATGAATTAATTATTAATGCGAGAAAAAAATATCAAGAAATAATTGGTTTTGGTGGAGCATATACTGGTACTGTTACCTATAACGTTGAAAAAATGTCGGAACCTTTGAGCAATTTGTTCTACAAGTTAGTATTTTCATTTAGTCAATTATAATCATTCCATAACTAAAATTTACACATTGTGATGATGTACGCGGTCTACAAACTGAACGTCTTCTCGAATATATTTTCATTCTGCAGTTCTGCGAGAGAAAAATGACGATTGATTTTTTAATGTGATAAAGAGGGATATAAAAGAAACACTACTAAAACCGTGAATTTCAACTTTTGAATTTCACCACTTTTAAAGGTTCAGTTTGAAGAAGCATCACAATGTATCTTTGGATATTAATAATAATCTACTAAACTACGATCGTTTTAAGTTTCACAGTCTTGAATTAATTGTCTATTACATAATTAATTAATTAATTGTCTATAAATAATAAATCTTCAAGCCACAGCAACATTTTATATTGTACTTAACTAGCGTTAAGGTTCACCTAATTCGCGTGTTTGTCTTATCTAGATAATATTTTCAATCCGATTTATAAATTATCTATAATCTTACGATGAGCTCATTAAACCATTTGTGATTTTTGAATACAATAAACATTTAGTAATTAATTTTATAATGAATTGTGAACAACAAATGATTTTAATATTTTTTCATAAATTTTCACGAAAAAACTCCTATTGTTTCATTGAATTCATACGAATCTAATATTAAAAGTCATAATACTAATGATTTATTCTAAAATCATTTTTGGAAAATGAAACTTTCAACAATTTGACGTAAATTCAATGTAAATTTTACGTAAACGTGTTAATCGCTCATTATTTTTCATCAAATATTTTTAAACATTACCTTAAATGTTATTATGGGATGGATGCCGATTGATCCAACTTCCTATAATTAATTTAATTAATTTAAAAATTTTGAACGTTATTTTGTTCAGAGCATATTACAGTAGAACTGATGGTATTGGATACAGTATGATGAGAATACCAATAGGAGGCTGTGATTTTGATGTTGAACAATGGGCTTACAATGAATACCCATTGGACGATATAAATTTAACAAACATGACTAAGTTACATGAAAGAGATGTTCCAAGAGTATGAAACAAGTACAGTTTATTAAACTGAATTTAATAATTCATATATTTTTTTTCAGATTCGTCAATTAAAAAAATTAATGGAAGTTACAAATAACTATGACATTAAATTATTAGGCCTTCTATGGAGTCCACCACGTTGGATGAAAATGGAATATAAATGGGAGCGAAAAGTTTATCTTAAACCTGAATATTATCAAACACTTGCAGATTACCATATAAAATATTTGGATTTAATGAGTGAACACAACATTTCATATTGGTCATTGTCTACTGGTAATGAACCATTTCTTGGAAATACTGGATATTTAGAATTCATGAACCTAGCTTGGTCTACCGAAAATTTTGTATGTACAAAATCAGTATCTTATAGTACTTTTTTGTTTATTTTTATATATATTCAGGTAAAATACGTTGTTGAGAATTTTGCTCCCACAATCCGAAATTCTAAATATAAAAATTTAAAATTATTGACCGGAGAAGATCAACGATTTTTTACACCCCTGATGTTTTACAAGGTTAGAATATTTATTAGTTGTTAGTATCTTATTTAAATCAAGTTTAGGTTCAAGAAATTCGAATACGTTTTCCTCAACTACTCTAGTTTGAAAACTTTATTAAAATCAAAAAATCTTTATTTTTTTTATTTATTTATTCGGAATTATTTTTGGAAAAGATGTTGGAGGTTGATGTAAAATCACTAGATGATATTGATGGTATCGCAGTTACCTGGTATAGTGATACTATGGTACCTGCTACATTTTTAGACGAAACATTAAACTTATTACCCAATAAATTTATAATAAACACTGAGTCAACTGAACGTGAGTTAAAATTATTAAATACTGTAATTTGTTGTTTCATATCAAATTTGGTTTTTAGCAAAGCATTACAATAGTCCGGACCAACCCGTCTTAGGAAGTTGGTTTCGTGGTCAAGATTATTTGTTGGGATTAATTGAAGTAAGTTTTTTTTTTTTGTGTTAAATATTTTCAGCGATGTTTTTGAATTAAAATTTTTTTTTAAGGATTTTTCTTATAATGTAAGTGGATGGATTGATTGGAATTTGACATTGGATATTCGTGGTAAACCACGGACACATTTGAAGCTTAGTTGTGATGCAGGAATAATTGTTAATGAAACAGGTAAATTATAATAACGATTTTCTGAATAACACGTCGGTAGTAGTTGACGTATAAATGTTTTCTTCTCAGGTTACAACGAATTTTATAAACAACCCATGTATTTTGCAATGGGACATTTTTCCAAATTTGTTACGCCTGGTTCAGTAAGAATATATTCTTTATATTCAGGTTCAACATATGTTAAAACTGTTGCATTTTTAAGACCCGATAATTATATTGTTGTCATTCTATTGAATATGTAAGTACAATGATATATAATATGATATTTTGATTACAGTTAAATAACTTTAATTTTCTTCAATATTCCAGTGTATCACGTCCAGTAAATGTTACTTTAGATTATACTCGAGGCAAAAAAATTAATATAAATATTCCATCAAAGTCTATGCATACAATAATTTATAAAAATCATAAAAAAGTCAAAATTTAGTAAAAATATTATTTTTATTATTATACAAAATTAAATATTTATTTTCTATTAAATTCTAAGAATTATTGTTTTCGAATAAAGTGAAACAATATTAAAATATATGATGTTATTTGTATACAAACGAAAGTTATTTGAATAATAAAGTACAAGATATGTTTCCCAACTGTTCTGTTTTCTTTCAAGTGTGCGCATGAGGCAACTCCACTTTTTTTTTAATAAGCCAATAAATGATACTATGTGTTTTTTATTTCCCACCAATCCAAAATATGTGACGTTACCCAAACCTTAAAAGAAGAGAGGAAAACATGCGCAAGAACAAATCTTGTATATTTGTATCATATGTCAGAAATTTACAATTAGTGGAATTAATTCTTAAAAACTTGTAATTGTAACCAATTTAAAGCTTGGACAACAATATTTTATTTTTTTTTTAATTTGAAGCATTGCAGTACCAAAAATGTTAAACATTTAATAAATACCGACCAAGGTGGCAGCATGGAAACATGCTGACGTTTGGAGCGGGAGGTACCGAGTTCGAATCTCGACCGAGGCGGGATGGAATTTTTCATTCGGCTAATTATGTACTAAACATACATAAAGTAGTGGGAAATGATTAATAACATCTATGACCCTCCGGCCGGTGTGCCAGGATAACGAATCCTCTTAGGAAATCTGCATGTTTGCTAAGAGCTGGCAATGCGCCGAATCGAATTAAAATGCAAAAATAGTAGGTCTCCTAGTTACTAATAATCTTAGTCGTTGATGTACTAGGTTAATAAAAAATTGAAATACAATACAACAATACACAATTGTATAAATACTATATATACACAATTATATTGTGATATAATAAAAAATATAAGATATTGAGTAAAAAGACATTTTCTTCTCTCAAAAATTTACTCTCGAAATATGGGGGGAAATATGGAGCTGAAAAGAAAACCGATATCAATTAATTTCGTGGTTGGTATCACTTCAAACGATTTAGAAATTGTTTTGTTTGTTTTCTTTATCTTTTTTTTTTTTGTTTCTTCAATTTGTTCATTTTCTCGTTTTCCGTTTATCTTCTTGTTTCTTTTCAATTGTAACAAACAAATCAAATAAAGGATAGAAAATTTAACGTTTCTCAGACTTCGTATATATTTGTTTGTTACGTTAAAAAACATTCTTATCGAAATTGTTGAATTGAATTTATTGCACAAGAAAGTTTTATTCTTTCATTTGTTAGAAAAACAGGATAGAAATTCTGTAAAATATTGAAAAGTTTGTCAGTTTATTTGTTGACTCTGGTACTTTCCTAGTACAAATCTGCTGAAATACATGATTAGCTCAAAATTCTTCTGAAAAACTGATTAGAAGGCAAGTCAAGTAATTCTTTTTCTTCACATTATTGAAATATATTTCTAACTGAGAAGATTAAACGTAAAGATTTTAGAAAATCGACGAAAGTTTTAAAATTAACAAAGAAAAAAGAATAGATTTGTTAGAATTAAATGAATTTTCTTTTCTTTTCATAGAGAAAAATTCTTCATTCGGTTTACTTTCTTTATGTTTTGAGTTTTTACTGTTGTTGCCATTGACGTTTTTGTATGTGTGAATTTGTAGTACATACAAACCATCTAAATTTTATTCACAATTTTCTTCGTATTCAGCCCATCAATTGATGGTGTTTTGCAAAACAGTTGCCATGCAACGCATTTAAAAATTCATTCAAGCAAATTCAAATACTTCAAATATAATTTGCTACTCTCGTTTTGGAAACGTTTTTCTCATCTCATCCAATTTTCATTTTCATTTTAATTTAAATTTTATTTTTTATCCACTCTTCTCATCCAGATCAACTACCTCAGCCAGCCCAACCCCCCATTCCTCTAATACCAACCCACAAAGTATCTTTCCCAAAATCCTTCAACTAGTCAACCAAAGAAAAGTGACTGAAAATTTTTTAACACAAGACAACAATAAAATAAAAATTTAAATAAATAACAAAAAAATTAAACAAAAAAAAGGCAAAAACAATAAAACAAAATAAAATTGTTCTTTGAAAACAAATTTGTTTTGTTCAACAGAAATAATGTTTAACAGAAAAAAAATACAATTAATAATTTTTTTATTGAAACATAAAAGAAAGAGAGACAAATCGAAATTAATTGTCATCAATTTCGCTAGACAAAAAATAAAGTGGATTTGTGTGAGTTTTAAATATTTTATAAACAAAAATTTTTTATTATATTTTTTATTTTTCTCTATTTTACTCGCATTGAATTAAAATCAACTCTTTAGTTAGTTAGTTAGTTTATTTATTTTACAAGGGCAAGCAACCTTTCGGTTATGTTCACCCTTGAGACCTAATATTCTTGAGGTGGGTTCTGAACCACCTAGCATCTAAGAAGAATCGCTCGGTTATCAACTCTTAATTATACGAATAAAATCTACTAAAATACATACAATAGGTTGAACATTCGTTGAGTTGAGTTGATTCTAAAATCGCATGATTGTATTTAATGTTACATAATTTGACAAATAATTGTTTGTATTGTATTTCAATTTTTTTTATTAACCTAGTACATCAACGACTAAGGTTATTAGTAACTAGGAGACCTACTATTTTTGAGGTGGGTTCTGAACCACCTAGCATCTGCACATGCATTTTAATTCAATTCGGCGCATTGCCAGCTCTTAAGAAAACATGCAGATTTCCTAAGAAGAATCGTTCGGTTAAACCTTATCCTGCACACCGGCCGGAGGGTCATAGATGTTATTAATCATTGCCCACTACTTTATGTATGTTTAGTACATAATTAGCCGAAGGAAAAATGCCATCCCGCCTCGGTCGAGATTCGAACTCGGTACCTCCCGCTCCAAACGTCAGCATGTTGCCATGTTGCCACCTTGGTCGGTAACAAATAATTTAATTATTCATATTTTCTTTACATTTTTCTTTCAGTTGCGTGTGTTGTATTGGTGTGTGTATGGGTGTTTAGAGTTTTGTATGTTATTGATAGTTTTTTTTTATTCTATTTACTCATTCAGTCATTATTAATATTAATTATAATTAATGTTAAATATCATTAATTATGATTTGGATTTCTTGTTTTTCATTTGTTTCATGTTTTTGTGTTTATTTTGAACGAAAAAAAACAACCAAACAAACAAGGATTTAATTGACGGACACAAAATAATCATTTATTCTATTCCTACCCAAAAATCGTACAAATTTACAACATTAAAGTGACGTCATAACAATATCCTATTAATTTTGTTTTTGAATCAAAACTTTCGCTTTATTCCTGTCTTTTTTTAACGACAAATTTTTGTAATTTGTTTTGGTTTAATTATGATATATCAACCCTTGAGTTGGTGGAATAAACAATATAAGAATAATTAATTAATTTTTGACAAAGAAATTTGTTGTATGATGGCAACTAAAAGAAATTAAAATTGTTTCTCTTTCTTTCATATATTTTCAAAAGACTTTTCTTATGAAAATATTTGTCAAGTTTGATGATATTTAGGAGGAAATAATTGCTATTAAAAGTCAGAGATATTTTCTAAATGTGAACCAAAAAAAAAAACAGAAAATACAAGACATTTCTGAAGGAGCCAGACATTTAACTTTATCGTAATCGGATATGACCAACGCATACATAAATTCTTTGAAATAAAATTGAATAAATCAAAAGATCCTTTTATATTTTTTAATAAAAACTCGTGTCTAAGAAATTTCTGTCCACTATCATACTATCGTCCAATTTCTATGTCTCTGTAGCACAACCTTCTATATACATAGCCGTGTCACCGCTTCAATTACTAATACATACAAGGCTCAGAATAGGCCGATATTTTTACTTTCTGAAATAATAATAAAACGAACATTCTTTTGGGGGAAAAAATCAAATTTATTTCACTTCATTAAATTATAATGATATAATATATATTGCACATATATATAAATATAAATAACAATAATTTTATTCTTAAACAATAATAAATAAAGGAACATAAAATAAGAAACGAAAAAAATCACAATTTTCTTTAAGAAAAAAAACTAAAGTTATGAATAAAAAAATAATAGAATTTTATAGTTTTTTAGCCTAATTAGCTCGTTTTTGCAATTTTAATATTTGCATTTGAATTTTTAAAAGTTTTCAATTTTCGTTTGTTATTATTCTGTGTATTTTTTTCATCATTTTGTTGTTTGACGAAATTATTTAGAATAATATTGCACATACATAACATTACATGTCCTAGAATATATTTGTTTAAATGTAGTTCCACATAAACAGCTTGATGAGAGATCAATATCAGTATCAGTATCAGTTTCCAAACTAATAAAAGTTAAAGCACACAATAAATCTTTCTGGTTATTCGCAGAAAAAAATTGATGTTTCAGATGGACGTCTTTTATAATAGTTTGATACACAAAAGAATTATTACAATGTTTTACATTGATCCAATTGTTTCTTACATTTTTTATAATATGAACAGTGTCATAGATAAGAAAGATATCCGAATTAAAACAAGAATCTGAATTACGGAATTTTCCAATACCGTCCTTATCCAATAATTTAAATAAATTCTGGTTGATTCGGTTATTGTCTGTTATGATAACAATAATTTACACTGCATGTAATACTTTTTCTGTTAATTTTAATAATTCACTACCAGTGGATGAATTCACAGGCGCTAAATGTACTACTTCCTTAAACCTGCCAAAACAGGAACTAATCATAAACGTTTGGACGGTTTTAGTAGAATCATCACAATTTTCGGCATATCCAGACACTTTCTTTCCTTTGTAATTCAAATTTCCACAAACATAAATTTCGTCAATCATTAGAACAACTTTTTTGTCTGCAGTACTTAAATCCTTAGTTAAATAATTTAAATATTTAAAATTTTGTTCTGTGGATTCTGGCGATATTTTAAAGGAAGCAGACAATCTCTGTAGATGACGTTTATGAGGCAAAATGAAAAACTTTCTTAAAGATTCGTATGTGGATGACGAATGGGAGAACAGAACAAAACTTAAAATTATTGTGTCCGTAGAATATTGCGAATTTTTATTTATTAGATGTTTCAACTGGTCTCGTATTAAAGCTATTTTTTGTTTATAATTATCACAATTTAAATCTTCAGTTTCTTCAACGTCCAATTCAATAATATCACCCAGAACAATTTAGAAAACACCATAACCTCAAATTTTTATATTATCTATAAACTCATGCACAAAACTACACAGAAATACAAAAATATGATGTTTATATTAAATATAAACGAACATTCCACAAGACTACATAAACACAGAAATTATATCACATTTTTCAATAATAATAATTGAAAAAAACAACATCCATAAACATAAGTACTACATTTATTGTGAATTTTTTAATTTACTCTAAATGTAAATTATAACGGAAAAAACGAAAACATGATCACAAAAACATAATGTTTATATTAAATATAAACTAACACTCCACAAAACATATAAAACTAAGCTTAATTGTCACAAATTATATCATATTTTTCAATAATATCACACAAAATAATTTAGAAAACACCATAACCTAAAATTTTTGAAATTGTTTAATTCACAATAAATCGCTTGTACATATTGTTTTACAATTAAAAAAATATATTATTGCAATTAGAAACACTTCAAAATTATTATTAACCACTTACTTTTATAATTTATTTAGTTTTATTATTATAAACAACGAAATAAAACAGGACAAAATTCATCCACGAAAGATTGTATATAATTTTTGACGGCCTACCACCAATACTAACGCAAAACGGTGACACGGCTATGAATATAGAAGGTTGTGCTCTGTAGTCTTCATGAAACGAAATTTGAGGGATGGAGAAAATAAAAAATTAAATGCAAAATGACCAATTAAATTTCCCCATTTATAATCAATACAAAATATGAATGAATAATGAATCGAATGAAATTCATTTAAAAAACAAAACTCTTCAAACATGATTTTCATTTTCATTATATAAAAATTTCCCTAGAAATAATTACAAAATAATCTACTGGATTATTAAGTCACTAATATACATGCGTACAATCGTATTTGGTGTCGTCTATATACTAAAAAAAAGAGAGAGAATATTATTTGAGAAAGACTGGAAAAAAAACAATCCAAAGTTAATTAATGAGTTTACGAACCAAAACAATATTGAATATTGGTAAAATTTTACCATATGTTTATTCTGGGACTGAGTGAAAGAGAGTGAGAGAGGAAGAACTATTAGTTATCTATTCGATTGGTTTCCAATAGACAATAACAATTTTACTGTTATATTTAGATTTTAGACCATAGTCAGTTTTTGGTTTCATTGGAAGATTATAACGCAGACAACGATAAATCACTAAGGGCAATATATGCATTTAGATTTTCGTGGGTTTTGGATTATATATGACTATACATTATAGTACAGACATGTGCACATATAGGATTAAAATATGCACATATATGTATATATTATATAATTGTACTTACTTACTAAATGATAGTAAAATTAATTTCCATTAAAATGCTAAAATTTTATGTTTTTCTCTTTTTCAAAATAAAATGTTTTTCTGTTTTTAGATTATTCGAATTAATTTATTAAGAAATATAAGGTTTTTTCATATTAATTAATAATTTAATAACATTTAATAGTGGATGTGTAAATGGTGGCCATGTTGTTTTTATTATATGCATTACGGAAGAATGAAGAATGAATCCATGTTAATAGGAAAGGGTCTTATTCAAAAAATGTTCAATTTTTGTATTTAAAATATTTTGTAATGAGATATTGAATTTTAAAAAAATTAATAAAATTAAGCCTTTATTTTTTTTATCAGTTTTTTTTCTGTCAGTTCGTTCAAGACACTTATTATTTTTTCCTGTTCCGCCACTATATAGTTTTAACTAATAAGTCATTCGTTGTCATTTCCAATTAATTCTTAGCGTGAACTTTTGGCTCTATTTCTTGCTAAAATAAATTATTAAATAACAATTAATTATTATATAAATACTTTGAAATTATTGTTATTGAATTTAATTTTTTTTCTGTCTTTGGCCGTCCACAAATTTACCATCAACCGCACATCCAAGTTTTTTTTCAATCAGTATTATAAAAAAGAAATGCTGATTGAAAAAAAAGTTTCCTAAATAAGTTAAAAACAAAAAAAACCTCATTTCTTTAAAACATAAATTGTAATTGAAATTTTTATTTATTTTTATTTATATAAAATTTACTTACAATTTTGTTTGTTATTATATTTTGAACACTTTTATAATAATTTTTAATGTTCATTTCACAACAATAAAACATAAAATTTCTATGGGAGAAATTCTGACATTTAATGGGAGAACGGAAAAAAATAATTTTTTGATAGCAAAATTGGTTTTCTCCCATTTTCGAATATAATGTGGGAGTGGGAAAAATACTTTATTTTAACGAGATCGATTTTTGGGATTTTTTTCCCAAAACATCCTTCTCTCCTATAATAATTGTTAGCTAAATTACTGGACAGATGTATATTTAGGTTTCCCAAAATCTGTAAGTCTCCATTTAATAAATTAGTTAAGTATATGTCTACATAAATTACAATAAATAGTTTAGGTTATTTTCTTTGATCAATCGACATTCTACACAAATCATATTGATAAACTAATAAAATTTGACTTTATAATTGACTTTCAATTAATTCAAAATATGCTCTACCTTTTTTATATAATTTTATCACTTTTGCACTCAAAAAATAACAGGGGAAATTCTAAGGACAAGAAGAAAAACGAAAAATTATAAATCCAAAGCAATTCAATTTCAATTCGGTCAACCAGGGTTTAAAAATAAAGAAGGAAAACAAAATGAAAAAAAGAAAGAATGGAAAATGATAATGTTATTTTAAAAGGTCTCATTTAATCTCTCCATAAAATACATTAAGAACCGTCATTAGAAATATTTTTAAAACCATTCTTCAATTATGTTTCTTTTTTTGGCTTATAAACATAACACCCAGCAAAAAAAAAATTAGATCTTCGTTTCATTATTATAAAATGGAACATTGTAGAGGTGTGTGTGTTTGTTTGTGACAGTATGGAAGACATTATGGGGAAAATATTGTTTGTACACGTGAGTTAATGTTGATCGTCCTTCCTCTTCTAATTCTCCTACACATATACACATCAAGGAGACACACATTCAAATACATTTATGTACTCGTATAATAACCAAAAGTCGTTAAACCACCAGAAATATATTAAAAAACAATAAAGGGGATTGGATTTTTATTTTATTTTCAATTTTGAGAGTACATATAAAGTCTGTTGTGTGTGTGTGTGTACCTGTGAGTGTATGTATCAAAATTAGTTTTGTTACCGAGTTTTTTTTTCTTTTCAAACTTGTAACACGAGACGCATGTGTATGGATTGTTATGTCAAAATATACAAAAAATAAATTACGTGTCATTTTTGCTTGTGTTTTTTTTTATTATTTTGTATCCGAGAGAACTTCTATTTTCTATCCCTTCCTGTCTTCCTTTCTCCCTACCTACAACTTATATACAATATAAAAATATATTTTTTCCGTTTTAATCTCTGTTTTGCACTGTCTTTGGCTGTTTCAGATTACAATGTCCGACCTTTTGGGCCATATTTTTTCTATAGACATGAATCACGAATATACATTAGAAAAGACTGTCCGGCAAGCTCTGCTGCAATTGAAAGAATTTTTTCATCCTATGGTTTAATATGGTACAAACTGAGGACCCGACTTGTATTTGAAAAAAGCGTTATCTCTTGTCAAAATTTATCGTCATTTAAGATCTGAACCAGAAGACTGGTAAAACATTATTTAGTTTTTTTATTGTGCTGAATTATTAATATTGTACTGATTTATTTTAATTTATTTAATTTATGATACATACATTATCTTCTTTTATTTTTCTTTATAAATAAGTTAATTGAAAAAAATAATTTTCATTATCCTGCACTTTTTGTTACTTAAAAATTTAAATAAAAAGAATTCTAAAAAATTATTTACATTTGTTTTTCAAAAGAATAGAAAAAACAAAAAAAAATTAAAAAACCCATATGAGCTTTTTTTGATAGGTATTACCCATAAAACCCATATGGGGTTTTTTTGCCAACCCTGATATCTGTGCATGTCATATTGATTATAGAAGAAGATTGAACATTTTTATAAAAATGTTCAAAAATTATTTGAATTCTTAAGAAAATTTCTCGAGTAAATTTAAAAACAAAAAAAAATTGTCCATGCTTGATCAATTATCATATTTTAAACTCATTTAATTTTTTACTAAAACATGAGCGTTTTTAATTTCAAAATCGAAATATTATTATTATATTTCTGCACATTAAAAGCTTTTACTACTTTCATTTTTTTAACCGCAGTCACCAATTTGTGTTTTCTTTTATAACATTATCGTAATGTGTTGATGGCGAATCAGTCAGAAATTTTCTAAATTAAAACAACAAAACAAAAACTTATAACTTATAAAGCGGTTACCCCCAAAATATACGGTTTACCAAAAATACACAAAAATAATATACCATTACGTCCAATAGTCTCATTTATCAATGCACCCACATATGCTCTATCAAAATATACATCGAAACTTATAACACATGCCATTGATAAAAATAAATATAACACGGTAAATTCATTTGAGTTTTGTGAGTTTATTAATAAACAAATAATACCAAAAATTTTTTGTCTAATCAGCTTAGATGTTATTTCATTATTCACTAACATTCCGATTGATCTTGTATTAAAATTAATAAAACGTAAGTGGTTTTTTATTGATCCATATACAAGTATTCCAAAAGAATTATTTATCCGCTTAATTGGGTTTTGCTTAAACTCTGGTTACTTCAGTTTTAACAATAACATATACGAACAAGTGTTTGGTATAGCAATGGGATCTCCACTATCTCCCATTTCAGCAGATCTCGTTATGGAATCATTGTTGGATGAAGTAATTCCTAAACTTCCATTTAAACTTCCATTTATTAAGAAATATGTCGATGATTTGATACTAGCAGTACCGGTAGATCAGATACAACTTACTTTGGAAACATTTAACCACAAGAATCTACAATTTACTGTTGAAGAAGAGAAAGATAATAGGTTGTCTAATAACGCCAACCTATTATCTTTCTCTTGATGGTTATTAGAGGAGAAAATGGTTGTATACATACGGAATGGTACAAGAAGCCAATTGCCTCTGATAGAATACTGAACTTTAAAAGTCAACATCCATTGTTTCTCCGCATAAACACGGCATATGGTTTGATCAATAGAATTAAAAAACTGACAACTACGAATATAGACACTAAGACAATAATATTTAAATATTTAAAAAGTAATAATTACCCAAATTTCTTAATAAATAGACTATTACATATTTATGATCAAAAACAAAGTGGTACAATAGACTCTAACAGGGATAATAATAAAACTAATAAACCTTTTTATAATACAATTCCGTATATTGATGACTTAAGTCAAGAACTAAAATCTATTATTCAACCACACACATCAACGACTAATATAGTTTTTTCTATTGATAGGAAATTGTCAAATACATTTTTTTCCAAATTAAAAGATCCCGTTCCACTATTAAAATCATCTGATTTAATTTATTCAATACCCTGTCATGTTTGTCCGCTGAATTATATTGGTACTACGTCACAATTATTGGGTAAACGAATATCAGCCAACAAATCTGATTGTAAAATCCCGTTCAAAAATATAAATGCGACAGCATTAGTCTCTCATTGTTATTCTACTGGTCATTTATTCGACTTTGAAAATGTAAAAATTTTAGACAGAGATAAAAATACTTATAAAAGAATGATTTTAGAAATGATACATATCCGGGCTAATATCAAATGCGTTGTCAATAAAAGAAGTGATATAGATTCTCTCAGTTCGTTCTGGTCTGGCATTATTGAAAGTATATCTCGAAAAAGAAAATAAGCAAATTATAATTAAATTTAAAAATTAATTTATTGAAAACGTGGTGTTTATGTGAGTTTCTTGATTTAATAAGTAGTTAATTGTTGTTTTTAATTTTGTGTTTCTTTTGTTGTTGAATAGAATTTTATCTTTATGATTGCTAAACTGTTTCTTCGTTCATCTTTGTTTAATGTATTAATGTTCATTTATACAACTTTTATTCTGTTTGACTATAACAACATGATTAATTGTAAGTTTCCTGTTTGTTAAAACATTTTTATTTGATTTATTTTTTTGTTTTTATACATATTTATTGAAATAAAATTTTGTTTTAGTCACCTGAGGAAGACACCAAAAAAGTGTCGAAACGTAGTGACAAATTAAAAATTGTTGTTTTAATTTAGAAAATTTCTGACTGATTCGCCATCAACACATTACGATTATCATATTACAGTCACTAATTACACTTTATATAACATTATCATATATTTCACTTTACAACAAGAATTAACTTAGTATTTTATTGTTATTATTTCATTATTTGATTGTTAACTGCAACCAAAAAAATAAAAAAATTATATATTTATAATATAACCGTTAGTAATTATCCTTTAAAATGGGTGAAATGTTTAGAGTACAATTGCGATGTATTTAAATATCGTTAAAATATTCAGTTTATTTTTAAATATGGTAAACAACAAATTATAATCCACAAATTAACTTATATACCTAATTTAAAAACTAACTTGTAACTTACAAATATAATATGGAAAGTTACAGTTACATTTTACGAAAAATAACTATTTTACAGTAACAAGTTACCAGTAGCTGTAACTAGATTTTAAGTTACTCCTTGCTCTGACTATATAGTTTCGTTTGTGCATTACAAAGGACCCATTTTTCTAAATCGTTATTTTAAAATAAATAGATAATAATTATACTCTCTGTTGTACCAGTATTGGTGTATTTGACCTTAAGAAAATATGAATTAAAAAAAATAGTTTTATAATAATAATTTATTTGATTTTAATATATATCTTTATTTATTGGCCAGAATAATAATTAAGAACAAAAAAAAACAACTAATATAGATAATAATGCTTAATCTCATTTGTTTTTTCTTTTTTTATAAAGTTAATTCCATATTATAAATGTACGTAAAAATTTTAATAATGACGAGATTATATTATTGAGGATACGTTAGTATTTGCACATTGTAATAGATTCGAATTAAAATTGGCGGATATTGTATATTGTATATTATTTTTTTAAATACTTATAATCTGTGATCAGAATTTGTATTAAAACTTATGTAGAATAAATTAAGTTGTTAAACTAACGTTGTATCGGTAACATATTAATTATTGCAATTGTTACACAAAAATGAAGTCTAAATTAGTCTATTTAATATTAATTTTCATAATTAATTTTGTTTCAACCGAAATAATACCGTGTGCATTAAGGCAATATGAAGATGGGTTTGTTTGTGTTTGCAATTCAACTTACTGTGATAAGGCTGATATTGAGATGCCAGAGGATAATAGTGTTTTAATTGTTTCTAGTAGTGAAGTTTGTATTATCAAATTTATTCAATTTAAATATATATACTAAATTTATATTATTTAAGGCTGGTCTTCGTTTTAAGGTGACATATTTTGATTACGATTCTGAAATAAATATTATAAATGAACCCGAGGGAAAAATTGATGTATCCAAAGTGAATAAGGTTTTATTTAAATATTATTTCTTATTAATTTACTTTGAAATAATATTTCTTTATTTTGTGTTTAGTTTCAATCCGGATTTAATTACGATAAATACAGATCAATCATTCATGGTTTAGACAAGATGATATTTAAACCTATCCTAGAAAATGCTAAAGGTATCTAATCATTTATTGATATTTTATAAAAAAAAAAAAAAATTTAACAAAAATAATTTTTTCTATAAATTAGATGAAGCCAAAAATGAATTAATTATTAATGCGAAAAAAAAATATCAAGAAATAATTGGTTTTGGTGGAGCATATACTGGTACTGTTACCTATAACGTTGAAAAAATGTCGGAACCCTTGAGCAATTTGTTCTACAAGTTAGTATTTTCATTTAGTCAATTATAATCATTCCATAACTAAAATTTACACATTGTGATGATGTACGCGGTCTTGAATATATTTTTCGCTTTTTTCTGCAGTTGTGCGAGAGAAAGATGACGAATGATTTTTTAATGTGATAAAGAGCGATATAAAAGAAACACTACTAAAACCGTAAATTTCAACTTTTGAATTTCACCACTTTTAAAGGTTCAGTTTGAAGAAGCATCACAATGTATCTTTGGATATTAATAATAATCTACTAAACTACGATCGTTCTAAGTTTTACAGTCTTGAATTAATTGTCTATAAATAATAAATCCTCAAGCCACAGCAACATTTTATATTGTTACTCTCGACTAGCGTTAAGGTTTACCTAATTCGCGTGTTTGTCTTATCTAGACAATATTTTCAATCCGATTTATAAATTATCTATAATCTTACGATGAGCTCATTTATACCATTTGTTATTTTTGAATACAATAAGCATTTAGTAATTAATTTTATAATGAATTGTGAACAACAAATGATTTTAATATTTTTTCATAAATTTTCACGAAAAAACTCCTATTGTTTCATTGAATTCATACGAATCTAATATTAAAAGTCATAATACTAATGATTTCTTCTAAAATCATTTTTTGAAAATGAAACTTTCAACAATTTGACGTAAATTCAATGTAAATTTTACGTAAACGAGTTAATCGCTCATTATTTTTCATCAAATATTTTTAAACATTACCTTAAATGTTATTATGGGATGGATGCCGATTGATCCAACTTCCTATAATTAATTTAATTAATTTAAAAATTTTGAACGCTATTTTGTTTAGAGCATATTACACTAGAACTGATGGCATTGGATACAGTATGATGAGAATACCAATAGGAGGCTGTGATTTTGATGTTGAACAATGGGCATACAATGAATACCCATTGGACGATATAAATTTAACAAACATGACTAAGTTACATGAAAGAGATGTTCCAAGAGTATGAAACAAGTACAGTTTGTTAAACTGCATTTAATAATTCATATATTTTTTTTCAGATTCGTCAATTAAAAAAATTAATGGAAGTTACAAATAACTATGACATTAAATTATTAGGCCTTCTATGGAGTCCACCACGTTGGATGAAAATGGAATATAAATGGGAGCGAAAAGTTTATCTTAAACCTGAATATTATCAAACACTTGCAGATTACCATATAAAATATTTGGATTTAATGAGTGAACACAACATTTCATATTGGTCATTATCTACTGGTAATGAACCATTTCTTGGAAATACTGGAATGATAGACTTCATGAACCTAGCTTGGTCTCCCAAAAATCATGTATGTTGAAAATCAGTATCTTGTAGAAGTTTTTTGTTTATTTTTATATATATTCAGGCAAAATATATGGTTGAGAATTTTGCTCCCACAGTCCGAGATTCCAAATATAAAAATTTAAAATTATTGATTGGAGAAGATCAACGTATGTTTACACCTATCATATTTTACGAGGTTAGTATATTTATTAGTTGTTAGTATCTTATTTAAATCAAGATTAGGCTCAAGAAATCCGAATAGGTTTTCCTCAACTACTCTAGTTTGAAAACTTTATTAAAATCATAAAATCTTTATTTTCTTTATTTATTTATTCGGAATTATGTACGGAAAAGATGTTGGAGGCTGATGTAAAATCACTAGATGATATTGATGGTATCGCAGTTACCTGGTATAGTGATACTGTCGTACCTGCTACATATTTAGATGAAACATTGAAATTATTACCCAATAAATTTATAATAAACACTGAGTCAACTGAACGTGAGTTAAAATTATTAAATACTGTAATTTGTTGTTTCATATAAAATTTGGTTTTTAGCAAGGCGTTACAATAGTCCGGACCATCCCTTATTAGGAAGTTGGTTTCGTGGTGAAGAATATGTATTGGGATTAATTGAAGTAAGTTCTTTTGTGTTAAATATTTTCATCGATGATTTTGAATTAAATTTTTTTTTAAAGGATTTTTCTTATAATGTAAGTGGATGGATTGATTGGAATTTGACATTGGATATTCGTGGTAAACCACGGATACATTTCAATCTTAGTTGTGATGCAGGAATAATTGTTAATGAAACAGGTAAATTATAATAACGATTTTCTGAATAACACGTCGGTAGTAGTTGACGTATAAATGTTTTCTTCTCAGGTTACAACGAATTTTATAAACAACCCATGTATTTTGCAATGGGACATTTTTCCAAATTTGTTACGCCTGGTTCAGTAAGAATATATTCTTTATATTCAGGTTCAACATATGTTAAAACTGTTGCATTTTTAAGACCCGATAATTATATTGTTGTCATTCTATTGAATATGTAAGTACAATGATATATAATATGATATTTTGATTACAGTTAAATAACTTTAATTTTCTTCAATATTCCAGTGTATCACGTCCAGTAAATGTTACTTTAGATTATACTCGAGGCAAAAAAATTAATATAAATATTCCATCAAAGTCTATGCATACAATAATTTATAAAAATCATAACAAAGTCAAAATTTAGTACAAATATTATTTTTATTATTATACAAAATTAAATATTTATTTTCTATTAAATTCTAAGAATTATTGTTTTCGAATAAAGTGAAACAATATTAAAATATATGATGTTATTTGTATACAAAAGAAAATTATTTGAATAATAAAGTACAAGATATGTTTCACAACTGTTCTGTTTTCGTTCAAGTGTGCGCATGACGTCACTCCACTTTTTTTTCCATTTCAAGCCAATAAATGATATGTGTTTTTTGTTACCCACCAATCTAAAATATGTGACGTTACCCAAACCTTAAAAGAAGAGAGGAAAACTTGTGCAAGAACAAATCTTGTATATTTGTATCATATGTCAGAAATTTACAATTAGTGGAATTAATTCTTAAAAACTTGTAATTTTAACCAATTTTAAGCTTGGGCAATAACATTTTTTTTTTAATTTGAAGCATTGCAGTACCAAAAATGTTAAACATTTAATAAATACCGACCAAGGTGGCAGCATGGAAACATGCTGACGTTTGGAACGGGAGGTACCGAGTTCGAATCTCGACCGAGGCGGGATGGAATTTTTCATTCGGCTAATTATGTACTAAACATACATAAAGTAGTGGGCAATGATTAATAACATCTATGACCCTCCGGCCGGTGGGCAGGATAACGAATCTTCTTAGGAAATCTGCATGTTTCCTAAGAGCTGGCAATGCGCCGAATCGAATTAAAATGCATGTGCAGATCCCACCTCAAAAATAGTAGGTCTCTTAGTTACTAATAACTTTAGTCGTTGATGTACTAGGTTAATAAAAAATTGAAATACAATACAACTACACAATTTAATAAATATTTCTGAATTTACTTTAAGAAATTTATATAGATATTGTGATATAATAAAAAATATAACAGAAAAATATAATCATCGTAAGTAGAATTTTAAAAGACAAATTTAATTGATTATTTAAGAAGAATCATTAGTCATAACGATTTTTAGTTATAAACAACTATTTCTGCTTATCTTCAATTATTGAATTTATTAAAGTAATCAAGAAGAAGAAAATTATGGATAAAATGATTGTGTTTTTAAATGGTTTTTGGGTTGATTTCATTTCAGGCGGATAATTGTCACGTGAATTTTTGTTTTATGTTCTTTTGAACATAGAAGACGTTCAGTGATTTATGATGATTTATCAGATCAATTTATTTCATCCCTTTCCCCAAACTCTTTCGTCAACCCTTTCTTTGAAGTGGTTGTAACTCCTCAAAATCCATGCAGTAAGAAAATGTTGACTATTTCATTTTATATTAATTTGACTTTTTAAATTAAGTTTTGCTTTTATGTCATTTTTACAAATTGTGTTTTTCATGTCAGAAAACTTTTGCGAGAACTCAATAAAAAATAAAGTGAAAGAGAAAAAGAAATATGAAAGTTATTAATTTTTTAAAAGGGCATGTCTAAAGATGCGTTGTTCAAATAGAAATGTTTTCTAATAATAAAAAATTAGCCAAAAATAGAGAAATAAAGTGTGATTTAAATTTTATTCCTTTTTCTCTCTGGAAATTTCTTGTAGAACAAATAAGATTCTTTCATTTGTTTTATCTAAAAAGTGTAAATTTTTTCGATGAAAAGAAAGAAAGCAAAAATATAAAATGGAGAAAAATTGGTTGAAAAAATATAAATGAATCAATAAGAAATTTTTTTTTCAATAGAATTTTTACAAACATAAAAATGTTCTCTTAAAGAACCAGATAAACTAATTTCATCAATAGAACATCCGCCATATAAGATATTGAGTAAAAAGACATTTTCTTCTCTCAAAAATTTACTCTCGAAATATGGGGGGAAATATGGAGCTGAAAAGAAAACCGATATCAATTAATTTCGTGGTTGGTATCACTTCAAAAGATTTAGAAATTGTTGTGTTCATTTTCCCTGTTTGTTTTCTTTATCTTTTTTTTTTGTTTCTTCAATTTGTTCATTTTCTCGTTTTACGTTTATCTTCTTGTTTCTTTCCAATTGTAACAAACAAATCAAATAAAGAATAGAAAATTTAACGTTTCTCAGACTTCGTATATATTTGTTTGGATAAATTCGTTTGTGATTTGTTCGTTGCTTTCACATATGTTCGTTTGTTACGTTAAAAAACATTCTTATCGAAATTGTTGAATTGAATTTATTGGACAAGAAAGTTTTATTCTTTCTTTTGTTAGAAATACAAGATGGAAATTCTGTAAAATATTGAAAAGTTTGTCAGTTTATTTGTTGACTCTGGTACTTTCCTAGTACAAATCTGCTGAAATACATGATTAGCTCAAAATTCTTCTGAAAAACTGATTAGAAGGCAAGTCAAGTAATTCTTTTTCTTCACATTATTGAAATATATTTCTAACTGAGAAGATTAAACGTAAAGATTTTAGAAAATCGACGAAAGTTTTAAAATTAACAAAGAAAAAAAGAATAGATTTGTTTGAATTAAATGAATTTTCTGTTCTTTTCATAGAGAAAAATTCTTCATTCGGTTTACTTTCTTTATGTTTTGAGTTTTTACTGTTGTTGCCATTGACGTTTTTGTATGTGTGAATTTGTAGTACATACAAACCATCTAAATTTTATTCACAATTTTCTTCGTATTCACCCCATCAATTGATGGTGTTTTGCAAAACAGTTGCCATGCAACGCATTTAAAAATTCATTCAAGCAAATTCAAATACTTCAAATATAATTTGCTACTCTCGTTTTGGAAACGTTTTTCTCATCTCATCCAATTTTCATTTTCATTTTAATTTAAATTTTATTTTTTATCCACTCTTCTCATCCAGATCAACTACCTCCGCCAGTCTACCTCCCCATTCCCCTAATACGAACCCACAAAGTATCATTCCCAAAATCCTTCAACTAGTCAACCAAAGAAAAGTGACTGAATTTTTTAACACCAGACAACAATAAAATAAAAATTTAAATAAATAACAAAAAAATTAAACAAAAAAAAGGCAAAAAAAAATAAAACAAAATAAAATTGTTCTTTGAAAAGGAATTTGTTTTGTTCAACAGAAATAATAAAAAAAAATTCTATTACTAATTTTTTTATTCAAACAAAAAAGAAAGAGAGACAAATCCAAATTAATTGTCATCAATTTCGTTAGACAAAAAATAAAGTGGATTTGTGTGAGTTTTAAATATTTTATAAACAAAAATTATTTATTATATTTTTTATTTATCTCTATTTTACTTGCATTGAATTAAAATCAACTCTTTAGTTAGTTAGTTAGTTTATTTATTTTACAAGGGCAAGCAACCTTTCGGTTATGTTCACCCTTGAGACCTAATATTCTTGAGGTGGGTTCTGAACCACCTAGCATCTGCACATGCAATCTTTAATTCAATTCGGCTTCGGCGCATTGCCAGCTCTTAGGAAACATGCAGATTTTCTAAGAAGAATCGTTCGGTTATCAACTCTTTATTCTACGAATAAAATCTATTAAAATACATACAATAGGTTGAATTATATATATAGGTTGAGTTGAGTTGATTCTAAAATCCCATGATTGTATTTTATGTTACATAATTTGACAAATAATTCAATTATTCATATTTTCTTTACATTTTTCTTTCAGTTGCGTGTGTTGTATTGGTGTGTGTATGGGTGTTTAGATTTTTGTATGTTATTGATAGTTTTTTTTATTCCATTTACTCATTCAGTCATTATTAATATTAATTATAATTAATGTTAAATATCATTAATTATGATTTGGATTTCTTGTTTTTCATTTGTTTCATGTTTTTGTGTTTATTTTGAACGAAAAAAAAACAACCAAACAAACAAGGATTTAATTGACGGACACAAAATAATCATTTACTCTATTCCTACACAAATTTGTATCAGTAAAGTAACGTCATAACAATATCCTATTAATTTTGTTTTTGAATCAAAACTTTCGCTTTATTCCTGTCTTTTTTTAATGACAAATTTTTGTTATTTGTTTTGTTTTAATTATGATATATCAACCCTTGAGTTGGTGGAATGAACAATATAAGAATAATTAATTAAGAATAATAATTTAAATTTTATTTTTTGACAAAGAAATTTGTTGTATGATGGCAACTAAAAGAAATTAAAATTGTTTCTCTTTCTTTCATATATTTTCACAAGACTTTTCTTATGAAAATATTTGTCAAGTTTGATGATATTTAGGAGGAAATAATTGCTATTAAAAGTGAGAGATATTTTCTAAATGTGAACCAAAAAAAAAAACAGAAAATACAAGACATTTCTGAAGGAGCCAGACATTTAACTTTATCGTAATCGGATATGACCAACGCATACATAAATTCTTTGAAATAAAATTGAATAAATCAAAAGATCCTTTTATATTTTTTAATAAAAACTCGTGTCTAAGAAATTTCTGTCCACTATCATACTATCGTCCAATTTCTATGTCTCTGTAGTCTTCATGAAACGAAATTTGAGGGATGGAGAAAATAAAAAATTAAATGCAAAATGACCAATTAAATTTCCCCATTTATAATCAATACAAAATATGAATGAATAATGAATCGAATGAAATTCATTTAAAAAACAAAACTCTTCAAACATGATTTTCATTTTCATTATATAAAAATTTCCCTAGAAATAATTACAAAATAATCTACTGGATTATTAAGTCACTAATATACATGCGTACAATCGTATTTGGTGTCGTCTATATACTAAAAAAAAGAGAGAGAATATTATTTGAGAAAAACTGGAAAAAAAACAATCCAAAGTTAATTAATGACTTTACGAACCAAAACAATATTGAATATTGGTAAAATTGTACCATATGTATATTCTGGGACTGAGTGAAAGAGAGTGAGAGAAGAAGAACTATTAGTTATCTATTCGATTGGTTTCCAATAGACAATAACAATTTTACTGTTATATTTAGATTTTAGACCATAGTCAGTTTTTGGTTTCATTGGAAGATTATAACGCAGACAACGATAAATCACTAAGGGCAATATATGCATTTAGATTTTCGTGGGTTTTGGATTATATATGACTATACATTATAGTACAGACATGTGCACATATAGGATTAAAATATGCACATATATGTATATATTATATAATTGTACTTACTTACTAAATGATAGTAAAATTAATTTCCATTAAAATGCTAAAATTTTATGTTTTTCTCTTTTTCAAAATAAAATGTTTTTCTGTTTTTAGATTATTCGAATTAATTTATTAAGAAATATAAGGTTTTTTCATATTAATTAATAATTTAATAACATTTAATAGTGGATGTGTAAATGGTGGCCATGTTGTTTTTATTATATGCATTACGGAAGAATGAAGAATGAATCCATGTTAATAGGAAAGGGTCTTATTCAAAAAATGTTCAATTTTTGTATTTAAAATATTTTGTAATGAGATATTGAATTTTAAAAAAATTAATAAAATTAAGCCTTTATTTTTTTTATCAGTTTTTTTTCTGTCAGTTCGTTCAAGACACTTATTATTATTTCCTATTCCTCCATTATATAGTTTTAACTAATAATTCATTCCTTAATTTATTTTCAGCTAATGTCATTTCCAATGAATTCTTAGCGTGAACTTTTGGCTCTATTTTTTGCTAAAATAAATTATTAAATAACAATTAGTTATAATATAAATACTTTGAATTTATTGTTATTGAATTTAATTTTTTTTCTGTTTTTGGCCGTCCACAAATTTACCATCAACCGCACATCCAAGTTTTTTTTCAATCAGTATTATAAAAAAGAAATGCTGATTGAAAAAAAAGTTTCCTAAATAAGTTAAAAACAAAAAAAAACCTCATTTCTTTAAAACATAAATTGTAATTGAAATTTTTATTTATATAAAATTTACTTACAATTTTGTTTGTTATTATATTTTGAACACTTTTATAATAATTTTTAATGTTCATTTCCCAACAATAAAACATAAAATTTCTATGGGAGAAATTCTGACATTTAATGGGAGAACGGAAAAAAATAATTTTTTGATAGCAAAATTGGTTTTCTCCCATTTTCGAATATAATGTGGGAGTGGGAAAAATACTTTATTTTAACGAGATCGATTTTTGGGATTTTTTTCCCAAAACATCTTTCTCTCCCATAATAATTGTTAGCTAAATTACTGGACAGATATATATTTAGGTTTCCCAAAATCTGTAAGTCTCCATTTAATAAATTAGTTAAGTATATGTCTACATAAATTACAATAAATAGTTTAGGGTATTTTCTTTGATCAATCGACATTCTACACAAATCATATTGACAAACTAACAAAATTTGACTTTATAATTGACTTTCAATTAATTCAAAATATGCTCTACCTTTTGTATATAATTTTATCTCTTTTGCACTCAAAAAATAACAGGGGAAATTCTAAGGACAAGAAGAAAAACGAAAAATTATAAATCCAAAGCAATTCAATTTCAATTCGGTCAACCAGGATTTAAAAAAAAGAAGGAAAACAAAATGAAAAAAAGAAAGAATGGAAAATGATAATGTTATTTTAAAAGGTCTCATTTAATCTCTCCATAAAATCCATTAAGAACCGTCATTAGAAATATTTTTAAAACCATTCTTCAATTATGTTTCTTTTTTTGGCCTATAAAAATAACACCCAGCAAAAAAAAAATTAGATCTTCGTTTCATTATTAAAAAATGGAACATTGTAGAAGTGTGTGTGTTTGTTTGTGACAGTATGGAAGACATTATGGAGACAATATTGTTTGTACACGTGAGTTAATGTTGATCGTCCGTCCTCTTCTAATTCTCCTACACATATACACATCAAGGAGACACACATTCAAATACATTTATGAACTCGTATAATAACCAAAAGTCGTTAAACCACCAGAAATATATTAAAAAACAATAAAGGGGATTGCATTTTTATTTTATTTTCAATTTTGAGAGTACATATAAAGTAACACAAGACGCATGTTTATGGATTGTTATGTCAAAATATACAAAAAATAAATTACGTGTCATTTTTGCTTGTGTTTTTTTTTATTATTTTGTATCCGAGAGGACTTCTATTTTCTATCCCTTCCTGTCTTACTTTCTCCCTACCCACAACTTATATACAATATAAAAATAGATTTCTTCCGTTTTAATCTCTGTTTTGCACTGTCTTTGGCTGTTTCAGATTACAATGTCCGACCTTTTGGGCCATATTTTTTCTATAGACATGAATCACGAATATACATTAGAAAAGACTAAGATTGAATTCCAAACAAAATTATAAAAGCATACAAATCAATATGAATATATCGCTTTATATCAATAAAAATGTTTGCGGCAAAAAATAAACCTTACTATGGTCCATATACAACGTATCCCTTTCGTAAAAAATATGTTTATAAGAAGTTCATTCATCCATAAAACTGATATATCTCTCTTTCGGTAACAAATAAAATCAAATCAAATTCAATTTCAGTATTTTTCTCTGACTCTTACTAATAAAACTTCAACCCCTTCTATGAAGCTGGATAATTTTTACTACGTGTTATATATGATTTATGATGCTCTGCCAAATATTCCATTTCATTTCAAATACAAAATATATTAATTCGATTGTACAATTTCGTTTTTATGTATTTTTTTTTTGTGTATTTTATGTTGTGAACGAAAAAAATATAAAAATAATCATAAGCTCTCAATATACCAAACACCATACAAACATCCCTCACATATTTATACCAGTTCCTCTTCATTATGTAAAGTATTAAATTTCCGATATAACAAGATTGTCATTTTTCATGAGTTTGTCTGTTTAGTTGATTTTTTTCTTTTTCTTTCTTCCATTTCTTTAATTCAGATCAGAATCTTTTTTCATTTCAGATGACCCAGAAATTGTCTTAAAATAGTATAATAATTGTTAACTAGACATTCAAGATGAAACCATAAAAGGAAGCAGAAAAATATAAATCAGTTTCAATTAAACTGAAAATTTAAATTAACTCTCTAAAATGCCGACATAAATTAATGATGGTAAATAATATTTGCTTTGGTCTTATTGTATCAAATGTCAGGGTCATTTAAGACACAAGGGTATATACTATTATTAAAGAAATTCAAACCATTTTTCTAACACCCAAGGATTCTAAAATAAAATATAGAAGAACTTCACTTTACTCGTTTGCGGTTTTTCAAAGAAAAAAATAAAATAAACATTGACCACATCTAATTTTATATCATAATTTTTTATATATTTATTTTTTATTATAACAAAAAGGGGGTTGACGAAAGTCATGTACATTAAACTATAACTTCATACTAAATAATAAATTCCATTTTCAAAATCACATTACAATTGCAGAAGGGGGATTATAATACTTTTTTTTTCTCTTTGTACTTTGCTTTTTATGCAAGCCTCCTTCACTTAACGTCCCCTTTTTCCGCCTTTCGCCAAACTGGGAGACGATATCTACTATTTTTGAGGTGGGTTTTGAACTAATATTGAAAGATTATCTTTTAAATGAAAGTATAAATTTGTTGACTTATTTTATTTTGTATTCGATTAGATTTTAATTAAAAATAAAATTGACAATTTTATAAGAGACAACTTTTTATTGATTATTTGTGATTCTGACCCTTGCCAAATCGTTTCTAATGATTATATGTAAAAAATAATATGGTCAGGCTTTTACTGTATCTTAATAAGACAGGATTAATTTTCTGAATATGATCAAATACTGAAACATTTAGTAGTATTAAAATAAGAATTTTGTTTTTTTCTCAATCTCCCAATCAATAAAATTTTATAAATTTCTGTTTTTTTTTTTTTTTTCTTGATTGTTTTTTTTCCTCTCTTTCCCTGATTTTAATCAGAAATAATCTGACAGAATTAAAATCCAGAAGAGAAATCTAAAAGAAAAACATAAAAAAGACGATGATGATGAAGAAGAAGAAGAAGAAGAGATAATAAAAGTTTTTTTTCTCAAGTTCATCAAAAATAGACTTGTCAAAATAAACCAAAACAAAAATTCTGCTGTTCATGTTTATTATCCATTCTGTTTAATACAAACATTTATCAGGGTTGTCCATTCCTTATGTCCAGTACTAATATACCCATTTCTAAAGATGACCGTAATTCTTATCATTCATTCTTATTTGTGTAATGATGAAATTCTAAACGGAAATTAATTACTTGTTCTATAGGTTTGACTCAATCGCATAAGTTTGTATCCAATTTTGTGGTTATACTTTTCTTTCTTTACGTAAATAGGAAAATTCTTATTTTTTTTTTCTTTCCACAAAAACAAAAACAAAAACAAAAAAGAAGGGGAAAGATTGACCTCATGCCCATCGATATTTTACTCTTTATTATATTATGGAAGAAAGTATAGTGGATATTGATATTGAGTGTTTCGGCGACACGATGGGGGAAGAGAAGCACATTATTTTTGAACGGCATATTTTTTCCAATTCGATGTTTTGAATGGCGGGTATAGGTTGTTGCGTTCGAGTTCGACCAACAACAATACATATATTTTTTATGGAAAAAAAATATTAGGAAGAAAACATAATCATAATCAATAAATAACAATAAGTTAAATATGTTTTTTCTTATTCTCCCGACCTTACACTCACATTACCATACAACTCATTCATTGTTGTTGTATATTTGAAAACTCATAATAATAGCATGAAGTAAGTTGTTTTGTGGCGTTTTTTGAATAGATTTTCTCCTATCTTTTTTTTTTGATTCTTATTTCCATTCAAATGGTAGAAGTATTGAAAAGAAAATCTGGCCTTCATAAAATATCCTATTCCCTTGTCAAATACAGATTCAATTATATATTTTTCTATGAATATTGTGATATGAACCAGAAAATAAATGAACCAGAAAATAAATGAACCATCAGTAGTCTGATTACGATTATTTCTTACGAGAAAAATTCGAGAAAATGTCTATGTACATAAAACTAAAAATGTGTTAGTGCAAGTTGCATGTAATACTATGATACGTTATTTCGTTTATATGCCTATCACTGAAACCGCAATATAGTTAACTACTTAACGTGTAGATGAACTAACGTGTGGGTCTCCAAATTTCAATCAAAAATATTCTTTTTAATATTTATTTTGAAATTTTTTACTTATATTTGTTATTAATAAAAGATTTAAAAATTAAAATCACAATTTTTACATTTTTATTTTAGTTTAATTTAATTTAATTAGAATAATTATATATTATTTATTTTTCGCGGGTCTTGGTTTTATTATTTTTGTTGTTTTTTTGATCATTTTTATAGTTTTAGCTATCTACCACTTGACTTTCAGAGCCATTTTCTTCTCCAAATCACTGAACTGAAATCGTGTAGTAAAACAATAGATCACAATCGATTGCCATCTCTTGACAATTAATTATTAATTAATTATTGTAATTTTTCTAGTACTTATTTTAGTTATTTTTTCTTTTGGCAAACTTGATTTTGTTGGAAGTGTTGTTGTAGAAAAAATTAAGATATTCTGTCACTTCAATTTAATTTTCAACACAAGAAACATCAAACAAATCAATTTATAAAATAAATTAAAACATAATATAAAATAATTTAAATTGTAAAAATTTGTAATAAAACAAGTTCAGTCGAAAACAACTCCTGTGACTGTCATTGGATATCAAAAAAATAAAAGAAGAAGAATAACCAAAAAGAAAATAAAAAATAATTATAGTGAACTGATTGGTACAAATGACAAAATTCAATAAAAATTAGCATAAAAGTCCAATCTGTATTCTTGATGAAAAAAAGGGGGAAGAGGCTGAAACAATAACAAAAACAAAGAATAGAAATACATTTTTCCTTATTTTATTTTGACAAAAAAATTTCATTTGTTTTTGTGTTTTGTTTTTTCAAATTAAGTCTCAATTGATTTAAAGTTTTTTTTTCTTTTTTCGTTTGTTTTGAGTTCATTGAATTTAAAAAATAATTCAATACAAAAAATAATTGTTTTTAATTTGTTTTTGTTTATTTTTATGGTCGATTAAAACAAGAAAGAAGAAAATGACAATTGTTGGAGATTTTTTCTTCTTCTTATAAAGTTTTTTTTCTTTTCTTTTTACTTTTTGTTTTCTTTTTCCTTTTTTCTTGAAATGTAAGAAAACAAAAGAAGGAAGACAAATATTTATTAATTATTTTTTAATCCAATAATTTTCTTGTTTTCGGGTTGTTTTTTTAGCTTTTCTTTATTCTTTATCAAATATTTCAAATTTCATATTTTCATGTTTCATTCTTTTGTTATTTTATTATATACATATGTATAAAAAGTGTCAATTGTGTGCGTTACGTACCTACGTCATACTACGTTGTATACAAAAAAAAAAAAAACAACAGCCAAAACTGAAAAAGTATAGAACCTTATATATGTAGATGTTCATGTAATAAATGCCTCCTCTATAAATACAAAATAAAATAAAAGAAAAACCAAAAGAAAAATTAGTTATAAGTAGAACGAAGATGCAATTAGAAAAAAACAATCCCTATTATTATATGAATTTGCCGCAAACATTTTTCAAAAGAAAATTATCACCATTGTTGTTTTTGTTGTGAGAAAAAAAGAAGAAAAAGAATAAAGGAAGGAGACGAACAAGAACCTAAACAAAATATAGAATCTTTTATTCTTTTGTATTTTATACATAGGAAATTTTCATTCATTTCTTTTCTTTTCACTTTTTTTACTTTAACATGCGGAGATGTTGACAACAAATACACAACACACATATACCCAAACAATAAAGATTATATAATTTATTTAAAACTTCTTTCTATAAGCGCTTTTTTTTCTCTTTTTAAATTTTTCACCTTTTTTTTTAATCCCTCAGAACACCCTTTTCTATGCACACAATTTTTACACCACCGTATTTTTTGTCTTCTAACGTGGCATCATCCGTTCTTTCAATTCAAAGTTCTTAGAATAAAAAAAAAACAAGAAGAAGAATTCAAATTTTTTTTTCGTACTTTACTCTAAATTATAAAGCGTTCAAATGTAGTCCATACTCTTCGCTCTTTCTTTCCCTCCTCATCTAGCTCTTCTTCTTTATGTAATCAAAATGACAGAAAATGTAAAGAATCATAATATCAATAATACTTTTTCTCTCTCTCTCTATCTCTTTCTCTATTAAATTACACAAATATTTTCCATAATAATCTTTCTTCCTTCCATACAATATTTTTACATTTTAAGTACGAGTTTAAATGAAATAATTCTGTTTTTATACATTAATTTCTTATACAACATGAATAGGAACATCAACAACAATAAACAATAATATTGTAAGGTGTTATTAATATCCATATTTACAAAAGGAAAAAAGGAAAAATATGATAATACAATAATTATAAAGGTGTGGCTCATATTAACAATGATGTTTATTTTCAACACTTTTTTCCAAACACGTAGAAAATAATCAAAAACGTTTATATTTTCCATCAAGTAAAAACAAAATACATCTCACATATTTTGACAAGGCAAAAGACTGTTTTCGTTTTTGGTGTATGTATAATGGGAAATGTACACACACACACCCACGCACACACAAAACACAAACACTCATAATATATTATGTTCTACATTTCTACTTTACTTTAGTAAATCGTAAAACAGCAGGTGTTTTTGTTAATTAATTTATTTCCGGTTATATAATTGTCTATGTTTCAACTCAAGTAAAGTGAAAATTAGAAAGAACCAACTGAACATAATTTCTATTTTTCACCTCTTCTTACTTTAAAATTATTTTCTTTTTATTTTCTGTTCTTTATCAAACGCGGAAAAATGAAAAAAAAAAGTTGTGGTTTACTCCTGATGGACGTGAAAGTTCAATTGAATAAAACAAAGAACGAAAGAAAAACATGAAGGTATAGTAAATTCTGTGTTAGAATCTAACTAAATTCAATGAAATAGAAATTAAAAGAATAGAAAATTATTGTTTTGATTGCAGAATTAAAGGAAGAAGAAAAAAAAAAACATAAACCACAAAATCTCAAGTTTAATCAACATTTGTTAAGTTGAACTTTTATTATCAAAAATGTTAATTTATTTTCATAAAACTCAAATTAGTTCTGACATTTTTAAATAATATTTAATTAAATTCCATTTTATGTTTCTGTTTCTATACCTAAATGCAGATTTTTTTGTCTGAATCTTAATTCGTATTCTACGAAATTCATTTAGAAAAAATATTCCCTTTGTTTATTCTCATGTGCAATGAACAGAATTAACATCAAAATAATTGATAATATTTAAATAAATTTCTTTAAATAAAACTGAAATTGTTTTCTCATTCATTTGTTAATTTAAATAATAACTATAATTTATGAGAATCAAAGTGAACATTTTCTATAAAATAATTACCTCTGTGAATTAATCGATTTCCTGCTGGTCATAAGGAACAAAGTATGAAATTACTCAAACAAAATTCTTCAGACTGCATCTCTATACACTTAACAGACCTGGTTTGACCATGGTCGGTTCGTGCAGTTTCGAGAGGGACAAATTCAATTTCATTTTGCGGCCATATTTATTTCTCAATATAGTAAATATTCATCCCATTAATTTGTAAAGCACTTTTTGTATATGCCTGAACCTAAAAGATAACAATTTCTAAGGCTCAAAGCAGAAAAAGTCCAAAGAGAGACAAATAATAAAATTAAACGCGCAAAAATTTTCTATAATTTAAACTTGAGAATTTTTTTCTTTACAGTTAATATTTATCATCTTCTTATTGGAGGTTCTGTTTTTGATTCAAGAATACAAAACTCAACAAAAATTAGTTGATCCATTTCTTTGTTTGCTGGTTTTCTGTTTTTGGTTTTTGTTGCTGTTGAAACTAAACAATTCTATAAAATAACAAATCAAAGATTACAACAAAAAAAACTTACAAATAATAATTGAATGAAAAAAGTATATTTTAATATTGCCTCCAGACTGTCTCTGTATATATTTTATTCTGTTGTATTTTGTGTAAGCGTTTTTCATTCTACATCGATATCTGTTTGGTTTTTGTATTTGGGTATTGGCGGGTGTTGGGTTTGTGGGTTGTATAAGTGCTGTTAAAACAATACATTAATAGAAAACATTTTTTTAAAATTCAAATACAGAATATTTGTTACCAAAATACAATTACCCAGTATCCGCAGTGTCATCACAAATATTTAACTATCCTTACACCGCTCGCCACCCTCACCAATATTACACCAAAAACCCGTTCCAAATTATAAAATTGTTTATAAAACCACCTTCTATTTATTTATAAATATTTTTATTCATCAATTATAATCATTTATCATATTTCACTCCGCAGGTATAATATTTCTAGAAAATTTTAATTACAATTTATTAAATTAGTTTTCAACAATCCCAGTATACATAATAATAATAAAAAATAAATTAAAAAATATTATTGTGGGAAATAAGGGAGGGAAATTTTACCAATTCCAAAAAAAAAAATGGAAACTAAAAAATTATTGCGTTTATATTTTACCAAATTTTACCGTCTCTCTGTTTTTGTATTTTGTATTTCGGTATCTCTGCATTATATTCTAAGTGTGTAGGTATTTGTGTGTGTTTTAGTGTGTGTGTAACTTGTGTTATCCCTGGCTTTATATTTTATTTTATACAAATTTTATCAAATACAAATGTTTTAATTTATATTAAAATATTTTAATTATTTAATTACGAAAAAAAAAATTATCAGCAATCAAAAAAAATTATTATTATTATTTTGAATGAACGGACATGTAGTTAAGTGAAGCCACAAAATTTATAATTTGTAGTTTTTTTTTACTCTACCGAACTTTATTCAATTTTTTACACCGCAATAAACAATTTAAATCTTGTCATCTCACTCTCTGTTCCGTCAATTTCAATTTACAATTTCGTTCATTTTCTGTGTTCTGTTTTATGGCTGGTTTTTTTATTACTATTTTTTCATTTATAAATTAAAAAGAAACACAAACAAAATTGTATTAATTAATATTTTTGTGACAATAATAAAATTTTTTATTGTTATTATATTTTGCGATCAGATTTTTATTTTTTCGAAATACACAGAATTATTTTAATTGGATTTAATTTTAATTTAAAAAAAAATTAAAAAAGAAGAAATACGAGAAATACGCAATATAAAAATGATGTTTTGTTTAAAATTGCCAAAAAAATAAATGAAACAATCAACATAAAATAGATTTTTAATTAACCCAATACTCTAATACACAACCCCTTTACACTTATACGTATGCATACACACACATAAATAGATTATCCACACTTTATCCAAAATTGATCCATCAACTCCCATCATCAAATTATCTCATTCCATTCAATCAAGTTTCATCACTTCAATACACATTTAATGTTTCTTTTCTTTCGTTTATTTTCCGTCCGTTAGGTCTCTCCTTAATTTTTTTTTCTTTCCATAAAATGAAAATTAGTGCGATTTTATATTTACAAGAAAAAGAGAAAAAAACACTACCCATCTCCCGTTCTAAAAATAGAAATTAAAATACAACAACAAGCATAGTAACAACACGAATAACAACAAAAACAATACAAACGAATAACAACAAAATGAAAAATGTAAAACTTGTTTTTCTAAATCCAATGCCTGTTAGATACGAAGTGAGCGCGATGGTACATGTAAATTGAGAGAACTTAAAATATTTGGAGAATCGATTCTTCCACACAAAATATCAGCTACAAAAACTGCACTGATTAGCGTTCGACGATCAAATAATGGCATAATATTCAGCAATTTACAACGTTCCGAATATGGTGGTAAATTTTGTATTTGCGACCAGAAAGGTAAATTCGGATTATTTGCCCAACCTAGTCTTCTTAAGATAAATATCATGAATCTTTTTTGTACCCTTTCAATTCTCTCAACATGAACTGTTCTATATGGTGACCATACCACGGCCGCATATTCAAGATGGGAACGGACAAAAGATACATACAAGTTAATAATAACGTTAGTATCCTTAAAATCCTTAGACATTCTTGTAACGAAACCGAGCATGGCCGAAGCTTTGGCTACAACCTTATCAATATGCTTATTAAAGATTAATGACCGATCAAATAAAATTCCCAGGTCAAGAATTTCTGAAGTTCTTTCAAGCATTGTATTATTGACAAAGTAATCGGAAATAATCGGGATTAACTTTCTATGAAAAGAGACGGCTTTACATTTTCTGACATTAAGATGAAGTTTAGAAGTATTACACCAACTCACTAATGAATATATATCCATTTGAAGCAGCAATACATCATTAATAGATTTAATCTTCCTTTATATTTTCAAATCGTCAGCATATATTAGGCATTTACTGTGGCTAATAACATCCACAATGTCATTAATAAATAGAATAAATATTAAAGGACCAAGATGGGAGCCTTGTGGAACACCAGAACTAACAGAAATATAACGTGATTTGTGTCCATCAATGAGCACATATTGAGTTCTTCCTGTCAGATACGATTCAATCCATTTTAGGAGCCGATCATTGAATCCTAAATTGTGTAATTTCTTACATATGATGTAGTGTTGAATCGAATCAAATGCTTTGCTAAAATCAGTATAGATAACATCAACCTGACTACGTGTTTCAACTACTTCAGTAACATACTTCGTGAATTCAATTAAATTCGTGGAAGTTGATCTTCCCGGGAAAAAACCATGTTAAGAAATTGAAATTATAGGTTTAACAATATGTAACAGATGCTTATAGATGATAGCTTCGAAGGTTTAGGAACTGCAGAGAGAATAGATATTCCTCGGTAATTAGTCATATCATTACGTTTACCACTTTTGAAAATTGGGGTTATTTGAGATACTTTCCATTTAGTAGGAAAGACTCCCAACATCAGAGATTGGTTAAAGATTATGCCAAGAGGAACAGCAAAGACATGATGAAGCTTTGGAGACTTTTTAATACGTCCTCAACCGATATGAAAGGGATCCGAATATCATGAGAAACTTTGTGAATTTGGAGAATCGACAGCAGAAGAACCCGATGTGTCATTCTTATAGATACTCTGAAAGAAGTCAGCAAAGAGATTCGCAATGTCATTCACATTATCAGCTTTCGTGCCATTATAAACCATTGTGGCGCAATTCAACAAACTTTGATCTCAGATTATCACTACCATGGATTTTAAATTTAGAGGCAGCTTTATTCTTTTTATTTCTCAAATTTATAAGTTCTCGAGGGGACGGTTGGAGTTTTTATTTCTATTTTTAAAAAGTGGTATAAAATTCCGAAAACCCGTGATAGAACTTCTCAACATTAACATCTAACGCTTGTGAGGTAAGAGTTGTTGACCAGTCAGTTTCTTCAAGGAATGAATTTAAGCCATCTTCGTCAAGAGATCTAAAATTAAAAATATCAATATTATTAATATCACAGCTAGGTTTATTTAGTGAAAAGTAATCCGGATTGAGTTCAATATCATATGCCTTATGGTGGATGTCATTTACAACAAAAGGTATTAAATACTCTTTTATATGGCAGAGTTAATAATTATTGAAAAAAACTAAGTCCAAAAATTTTAATAAATTATTACAAATAAAATTAATTTGTTTCAAATCACAACATAATAAGGAATCAATACAAAGACATTCAATAATTGAATTTACATTAACCGGTATTAACCAATCACAATCATCCTCTTTGAGCCAAGAGATATTTGGTAAATTAAAATCACCTAAGACTATTACATTATCATTAATTTTACTGTTAGAAGTAATATCACATATACATTCCATTTGCGTAAAATATACGTCAAAAGTTGAATTAGGTGGAATGTATAGACCAAATAAAAAAATTGAACTATTTCTTATAGATAATTTAACACATAATAATTCGATTGAAGTTTCACCAATAACTAATTCACTACAAATTGATGAATGGACGGAAATAAGTATGCCTCCTCCACGGGATTTAGAACTGTTGATGGTGGATCTATCATTTCGATAGACGATATAATTAGTACCAAATAGTTCTGAGCTATGGATGGATGTATACAGCCAGGTGTCAATTAAAACGTAGATTTTATACTCAGTACTGTGCACAAATCTGAGAAATGAAGACGTCTTTGACGACATACCTCTCACATTTTGAAAATAAATAGAAAACTCTGAACTAAATGGGCATTGTTGAAGTTGATTATATTGATTCTGATTTTGTTGCTGTGTTAGTTGTAGTTGATTATGTTGATTTTGGTTTTGTTGCTGTGTTAGTTTTAATTGACATGATTGTTGCTACGCCACTTGAGCACTAGCAACATTACGGGATCTTGGACGAAAAATGAACTCTCTTACCAACACACCAGCAGGCCAGATCTCCGGCAGAAGAGCCTTTTTAAAATATTCTTCAGTTAAGCTTAGTCTACATGAAACAAATGTTAAACTTGACAAGTCCTTGTCCTTAGGAATAAGGCTTTGGCAAATTATTTCATCAGCCGAAATTCCAAGCTTATCTCCTAGATATTTACCAACATCTATTGGTTTAGCATTTGGATTAAGTCGGGACATATACAAATGTTTTTTTAGTGCAACTGAAGTAACCAACGTTGTAGAAGAAGTATCAGTGCCAATGACGACAGAAGAATACGATGTAGGAGTGGTCACTAAAGAATCACTATTTGATGAACCACTAGATGGCACATTCTGAAGATTTGGAATTGATGAGCCTGAAGGAGCCTTAAAACATTCACTGAAGAGCTTAAAGACGTCGGAAAGATCCTTAAGCGTTTTTGAAATGGTGTCCATTTTATTTATTACTGCGCTTGTTGTGATGTCTTTGCAAACATCACAATTCCAAATGAGATTATTGGAACTCTTCTGGACAGCTTTTCATTGTGTCAACCTGACACAATTTAGATGGAATGATACTTTACAAGTACCTGAGCAAATGATATACTCATCACCAGTGCAGACAGCTCCACATTTACCACAAGCCATAACTTTAATTATTATTGAATTATTTATTTATTTGGGCAAATGACTATTTCGGCCAGTTCAAAATTAGCTCTTTACACAATAATTATAATAATAAATAATAAATCACAATAATTGCGAAATTTCGATCAGTTATTGTTTCCTTTAAAACTATTGTCAAAAAGACAACAAAAACAATAAAAACAACAAAAACAAAATTTAAAAAAAAAAAAAAAAATTTTAATTTAGATTTCTTATTTATGATTGTTTTATTACGAGTAATATTTCAACTATACACTTAACAAAAACTTATGAAGTGATTTAACACTAATTAATGATTAAAAAAGTAGTTTTTCACACATAAATTAAATAATTTGGCGGAGCGTATTTTGTTTGACGTTTGACGTTTGACGTATACTAATGTATCGGTACATTTCATATGGAAAACACCGACAATTCAACTGGATTGAATATATGTCATTTTAATGCAAGAAGTATGTTCTCTAAAATTGATGAGATTAGAGGTTTGTTGACCGATGTTAATATTCATATTATCTGCATTACTGAAACATGGCTCAAAGAGTCAATTTTTGATTCCAGTGTTGAGATTTGCGGGTATAATTTATTTGGTTGTGACTGAATTCGTAATAGTGGTGGTGGTGTTTGTGCCTACGTCAGGTCTGATATTGACGTTAAATTAATTCATTTTCTTTTAAATAATATTTTAGAATTTCTATTTTTAAGAATTACGTATTCGAAATTCAAAAATTCTTCTGGGCGTATTTTATTATGTGATAATATTGTTCAGACGGGTGATTTTAACACTGATCTTTTAGTAAACAATAATCGTTCTTATTACTTATGGTCGTTGTGTGAATCTTTTGACCTTGATATTATTAATAGCAGCCCAACTTGGTATTGCTCCACTGCAGCCACAATGTTGGATTTGATCATTGCTCATCATGACAGAATAAGAGTTCATAGTCAGCTATCAATCCCTGAAATTTCAGACCACGATTCCTAAATTAACTAAAAATATTTTTTACTTTAGAAACAACTTAAACTTGGAACAACTCGGGGATTATGCTTCTCGGTTACAATGGGACACTATTTATAATTCTATTCCAATTGACCAAAAGTTGAATATTTTTAATTAATTAATTTTACAGATTCATGATAAATTTGCACCGCTCAAACGTTGTGGTTATAGGCGCAAAGTGATCTTCAAGTTAGACTATAATATTACTAGCGCAATTATTGAATGAGACCTGGGGCCCGTTTCATAAAACTATTAGTTATTAGTTATTAGTTATTAGTTATTAGTAGAAATCCACTAATAATTACAAGTCCTAATAATTTGTGTTTCATAAAAATCTATTACCACTTGTAATTATTAGTGAATTTTATTAGTGCCGATAATGTAGTTTTTTGTTTACCGACATTTTTAAACGCTCATTAAACTGAAATATTGATTCAAACATATAATTTGTCCTTGGTCTGAAGGTACGTGGACGTCTTCTTAAAATCATCATTTCCAATTTATCTTCGGATTCTAAAGATGATATTTTATTTTTCTAATATTATAAACTATTATTGAAAAAACATTCTAACCTATTTCTTAAATTGCTACTTACTTTAACAAAACTATATTATACTTAAAAATACGTTTTAATAATAATTAAACAAAGTAACAAAATAAAAAATTATACTGAAAAATATTATTATTAGTATGAATTCACTGATATTTTTTTTGACGTTTCTAGTACAAAATATATATATATTTTTGCTAGATATAAAAACAAAATATGTAAAGCTCTCAACTGATGCTTGAATGAAAGAAATAAAACAAAAATAAAAATGAAATTTCATTAGAAAATTTTTCTTTGTTAAAATTGAATCATTTCTTTTTTTATGAAATAGAAAAGCAAGAAAAAAATGTATCAACATAATATGAAGAAAAGTTTTTACACAATATTTCATGACTCGTTAATTTTAAATATTTAATAAAAAAAAAAGAAAAAACCGAAAAAATTTAAGGCAAAATGAGAACAAAATTCTGTATGTCCGCAGTTTTTCATTTTTTTTTTTTTCAGTTTGATTAATATAAATATTACATAAAAAAATGGCATAGAATTTAGAAATTAAAAATTATTAAATAATTCTGCGGCAAAGAAAACCTGGCCATATTTTAAAAGTTCGAAAAAATATTCAATATTAACAAATTTTATAAAATAGGTAAAATAGGTTATACAGAAGATAATGACTTCTTAAAATTGGAATCAACCAATTGCTGCTCCACGAATATTTTTGAGTTACGCTCACAAAACAAAAATTATTGTCAAATATTTCTATTTTGTCATTTTACAAAGACAGAAAAGTTTTTCCACTAGAAAAAAGAGAAAATAAAGAAAGAAAATTAACAACAACAAAGAAGAAAAAAGGGCCCAACTTCACTTTTGTTGATCATGGATTATTATAGGAAGTAAAGGTATAGAATATTTTATATGTCTTCTTCGTTTTATTTTTTGTTTTTATTTTGTTTGTGCAAATTTTAAAACATAACTTTTTTTTAATAACATAAAGAGACTCATTTTATGTCTTTTAGGGCCGTATACACCAAGGTGGATAATACGTTATCTAATATTACGTAATACTCCGATAATAGAAATACGGTATTACGTTTTTGCGATTTGACGGTATACATCAACACGGATAAAACAGTTTTTCGAATTCTAATTTGTTACCTCCCAGCGTTATTCGAAAAATAATTTTTAGTCTTCCATGCCATTTCGAATACAAATTTTGTACGGACATCTGTTGTCCAAAAAAAAATTTATACAAATTGGTTTACATTTTGACATTTTGAAAACAACAACGTTTGTTGAACTAATTTTTAAAACAAAATCAATTAGCAGTAGCGTTTAATGCAAATGCAAAATAAAACGAAGTGAATCTTAAAAAACAAAACAAAGTTACTGATAATAATACATTATGATAAAGCGTAGTTATGTACATAATAATAAGATTAAAATGTAATAATAATAATTAATATTATTAACAATAACGAGCAAAATCAACATTTGAATTGCCATCGTGAATAATAACTTCTGGTTGGATTAGATTTATTACTTCATCGGCTGGTAATACCAACAATTGACGGTATTAAACCGAGGATAAAAGAAATACTCGGTTTAAATATAGGTTTAAACATTGTCTAAAGCAGCTACCGCACTCAAGCCAATTTGGCTTGAGATTAAGATTGAACAATTTTATATGCACGTTACGTGAGAGAAATAGTGACTGCATGTCGCGAGACAGATATATTATCTTGCAATAATTTTCAAGAAATTGTCACAATTTTTTTCAGTTCACCAATTATTGCTATAATTTTTCAGATCAAGCTGATTTACGATTCAACAGCAAAAATGCTAAATCATTTCTTTTTCTAATTTAATTTCAATAAATATTTATAAATACATTAATTATATATTGTATTCATATAAACTAAGTGTTTAAATAACTTATTTGTTAATTTTCACGAAATAAATAATAATTTTAATTTTGCCGCAGAAATTACCATAGGAATTTTACTACAGTTTTCAAATCTACTACATTTTAAAATTGTCAAATCTGAACTGTCAGTTCAATATTTAGTTTTTAATTTATTGACGTTTAAAATTATATTGTTTAAAATATTTAATATTTATATTATATATATTTATAATAATGTTTAATATTTAAAATATTTAAAGTTATATTTTATTAAATTTAAAATGAATGAATGAATGAAACACTAGCAATTATATTGGTCTCTTTCTTTATTGCAAATTGTGTGTTGATGCATACCAATTTTTTTTTCCGCCTTGGTGTATACGACTATAATAGCCGTATACACCAAGGCGGATAATACGTTATTTCAGTATTATAAAAAAATTTGGTTTGGCAGGCGTTGTTAAATGATGCTCTGTTTATACCAGCTATACCCAAGAAGAAATTCGTCAGTATAAGGACAGACTGTATTCGAAGTCGTGGTGGTGGTGTTTGTGCCTACGTCAGGTTTGATATTGATCCATTTTATACAGAAGATAATGACTTAAAAAATAAAAGACTTTCATATTTCTTTTTTTCTTTCACTTTATTTTTTATTCAGTTCTCGAAAAAGTTTTCTGACATGAAAAACACAATTTATAAAAATGACATAAAAGCAAAACTTAATTTTAAAAGTTAAATTAATATAAAATGAAATAGTCAACATTTTCTTACTGCATTCATTTTGAGGAGTTACAACCCCTTCAAAGAAAGGGTTGACGAAAGAGTTTGGGGAAAGGGATGAAATAAATTGATCTGATAAATCATCATAAATCACTGAACGTCTTCTATGTTCAAAAGAACATAAAACAAAAATTCACGTGACAATTATCCGCAATTATCCGTCTGAAATGAAATCAACCCAAAAACCATTTAAAAAAACAATCATTTTATCCATAATTTTCTTCTTCTTGATTACTTTAATAAATTCAATAATTGAAGATAAGCAGAAATTATTGTTTATAACTAAAAATCGTTATGCCTAATAATTCTTCTTAAATAATCAATTAAATTTGTTTTTTAAAATTCTACTTACGATGATTATGTTTTTCTGTTATATTGCTTCGTCGTAATCGACTAAGCCTTTTTTTTATTTTTAAAAGACAATTAAAAGAAAATTTCCAAAAAAAAATTTTTTTCACATAGAATGACCCTAGGGCAACTTATTTTTACTAACAAAAGGTCAAATTGGTGGTTATTGCAACTTTTATCCCCAAACAAGAGGTCAAAAAAATCCTGTCAGTCCGGACTCCGTCCGCCGGACTCCGTATGTTTACACGATAACTCAAAAACGCGTCAAGTGATTTCAATAAAATTTTGGAATTAGTATTATTTTGGTCCCCAATAGAACCCTATTGATTTGGGGTGTGATCGGGGCACGGGGTGGAGCACCCCCCATACAAATGTTTTGGAAAAAATCAGTTTTTCGAGGATTGCGACAACGGATTGCAATGAAATTTTGGGATTAGTATTTTATTGGTCCATCATAGAACCATATTGATTTTAGGGGGGATCGGGGCACGGGGTGGATCCCCCCTTCATACAAATGTTTTGGAAAAAATGAGATTCCCGAGGATTGCAACAACTGATTGCAATGAAATTTTGGTATTAGTACTTTATTGGTCCATCACAGCCATACTTGCCTGTCGTTTTTTTTTATTATATCATAATATATAATTTTGTTAAAGTACCTTCAGAAGTATTTATTAAATTGTGTGGCACGGGGTGGAGCACCCCCCATACAATTGTTTTTGGAAAAAATCAGATTCCCGAGGATTGCAACAACTGATTGGAATGAAATTTTGGGATTAGTATTTTTTTGGTCCATCATAGAACCAAATTGATTTTAGGGGGGATCGGGGCACGGGGTGAAGCACCCCCCATACAATTGTTTTGGAAAAAATCAGATTCCCGAGGATTGCAACAACTGATTGGAATGAAATTTTGGGATTAGTATTTTATTGGTCCATCATAGAACCATATTGATTTTCGGGGATATCGGGGCACGGGGTGGAGCACCCTTATATAATTTTTTTTTAATTATATTAAATGACAATACTACTATTCGACGAAGCATACAGCCATACTTGCCTGTCGTTTTTTAATATTGTTTCACTTTATTCGAAAACAGTAATTCTTAGAATTTAATAGAAAATAAATATTTAATTTTTATAATAATAAAAATAATATTTTTACTAAATTTTGACTTTTTTATGATTTTTATAAATTATTGTATGCAAAGACTTTGATGGAATATTTATATTAATTTTTTTGCCTCCAGTATAATCTAAAGTAACATTTACTGGACGTGATACACTGAAATATTGAAGAAAATTAAAGTTATTTAACTGTAATCAAAATATCATATTATATATCTTTGTACTTACATATTCAATAGAATGACAACAATATAATTATCGGGTCTTAAAAATGCAACAGTTTTAACATATGTTGAACCTGAATATAAAGAATATATTCTTACTGAACCAGGCGTAACAAATTTGGAAAAATGTCCCATTGCAAAATACATAGGTTGTTTATAAAATTCGTTGTAACCTGAGAAGAAAACATTTATACGTCAACTACTACCGATGTGTTATTCAGAAAATCGTTATTATAATTTACCTGTTTCATTAACAATTATTCCTGCATCACAACTAAGCTTCAAATGTATCCGTGGTTTACCACGAATATCCATTGTCAAATTCCAATCAATCCATCCACTTACATTATAAGAAAAATCCTTTAAAAAAAATTTTAATTCAAAATCATCGATGAAAATATTTAACACAAAAGAACTTACTTCAATTAATCCCAATACATAATCTTCACCACGAAACCAACTTCCTAATAAGGGATGGTCCTCACCATTGTAATGCCTTGCTAAAAACCAAATTTTATATGAAACACCAAATTACAGGATTTAATAATTTTAACTCACGTTCAGTTGACTCAGTGTTTATTATAAATTTATTTGGTAATAAGTTTAATGTTTCATCTAAAAATGTAGCAGGTACTTCAGTATCACTATACCAGGTAACTGCGATACCATCAATATCATCTAGTGATTTTACATCAGCCTCCAACATCTTTTCCGTACATAATTCCGAATAAATAAATAAAGAAAATAAAGATTTTTTGATTTTAATAAAGTTTTCAAACTAGAGTAGTTGAGGAAAACCTATTCGGATTTCTTGAGCCTAATCTTGATTTAAATAAGATACTAACAACTAATAAATATACTAACCTTGTAAAATATGATAGGTGTAAACATACGTTGATCTTCTCCAATCAATAATTTTAAATTTTTATATTTAGAATTTCGGACTGTGGGAGCAAAATTCTCAACCATATATTTTGCCTGAATATATATAAAAATAAACAAAAAACTTCTACAAGATACTGATTTTCAACATACAAGATTTTTGGGAGACCAAGCTAGGTTCATGAATTCTATCAATCCAGTATAACCAAAAAATGGTTCATTACCAGTAGACAATGACCAATATGAAATGTTGTGTTCACTCATTAAATCCAAATATTTTATATGGTAATCTGCAAGTGTTTGATAATATTCAGGTTTAAGAATAGTTTGTTGCGCCCATCTATATTCCGTTTTCATCCAACGTGGTGGACTCCATAGAAGGCCTAATAATTTAATGTCATAGTTATTTGTAACTTCCATTAATTTTTTTAATTGACGAATCTGAAAAAAATATATGAATTATTAAATTCAGTTTAATAAACTGTACTTGTTTCATACTCTTGGAACATCTCTTTTATGTAACTTAGTCATGTTTGTTAAATTTATATCGTCCAATGGGTATTCATTGTAAGCCCATTGTTCAACATCAAAATCACAGCCTCCTATTGGTATTCTCATCATACTGTATCCAATGCCATCAGTTCTAGTGTAATATGCTCTAAACAAAATAACGTTCAAAATTTTTAAATTAATTAAATTAATTATAGGAAGTTGGATCAATCGGCATCCATCCCATAATAACATTTAAGGTAATGTTTAAAAATATTTGATGAAAGTTTCATTTTCAAAAAATGCTTCTAGAATAAATAATTAGTATTATGACTTTTAATATTAGATTCGTATAAATTCAATGAAACAATGGGAATTTTTTCGTGAAAATCTATGAAAAAATATTAAAATCATTTGTTGTTCACAATTCATTATAAAATTAATTACTAAATGTTTATTGTATTCAAAAATAACAAATGGTATAATGAGCTCATCGTAAGATTATAGATAATTTATAAATCGGATTGAAAATATTGTCTAGATAAGACAAACACGCGAATTAGGTGAACCTTAACGCTAGTCGAGAGTAACAATATAAAATGTTGCTGTGGCTTGAGGATTTATTATTTATAGACAATTAATTAATTAATTATGTTATAGACAATTAATTCAAGACTGTAAAACTTAGAACGATCGTAGTTTAGTAGATTATTATTAATATCCAAAGATACATTGTGATGCTTCTTCAAACTGAACCTTTAAAAGTGGTGAAATTCAAAGTTGAAATTCACGGTTTTAGTAGTGTTTCTTTTATATCCCTCTTTATCACATTAAAAAATCAATCGTCATTTTTCTCTCGCACAACTGCAGAATGAAAATATATTCAAGAAGACGTTCAGTTTGTAGACCGCGTACATCATCACAATGTGTAAATTTTAGTTATGGAATGATTATAATTGACTAAATGAAAATACTAACTTGTAGAACAAATTGCTCAAGGGTTCCGACATTTTTTCAACGTTATAGGTAACAGTACCAGTATATGCTCCACCAAAACCAATTATTTCTTGATATTTTTTTTTCGCATTAATAATTAATTCATTTTTGGCTTCATCTAATTTATAGAAAAGATTATTTTTGTTAAATTTTTTTTAAATATTATTTTTTTTATAAAATATCAATAAATGATTAGATACCTTTAGCATTTTCTAGGATAGGTTTAAATATCATCTTGTCTAAACCATTAGTGATTGATATGTATGTATCGTAATTTAATCCGAATTGAAACTAAACACAAAATAAAGAAATATTATTTCAAAGTAAATTAATAAGAAATAATATTTAAATAAAACCTTATTCACTTTGGATACATCAATTTTTCCCTCGGGTTCATTCATAATATTTATTTTAGAATCGTAATCAAAATATGTCACCTTAAAACGAAGACCAGCCTTAAATAATATAAATTTAGTATATATATTCAAATTGATTAAATTTGATAATACAAACCTCACTACTAGAAACAATTAAAACACTATTATCCTCTGGCATCTCAATATCAGCCTTATCACAGTAAGTTGAATTGCAAACACAAACAAACCCATCTTCATATTGCCTTAATGCACACGGTATTATTTCGGTTGAAACAAAATTAATTATGAAAATAAATATTAAATAGACTAATTTAGACTTCATTTTTTGTGTAACAATTGCAATAATTAATATGTTACCGATACAACGTTTATTTAACAACTAAATTTATTCTACATAAGTTTTAATATAAATTCCTGATTATACGTCATTAAAATATTGTGAATTTTAATTGGAGTTTTATAGATTACAATTATGCGGTATTTAAAAAAATAATATTATTTAAGTACCACTTTTATCAATTAATTTTAAGTGAGAAATGTTAATCACATACAGATTTAAAAAAAGCGTATTGTCTTGTTTTTGTATCTAATCCAAAAAAATAAAGTACTTAAGTATCCACATTACTTAGTATTATTATTAAATGCAAAACTTAAGTATTTTACGTCTTTTAGTCTTTATCTTGTCCATTTCATGGGTCAATTTAATATCGTGACGTTTAAGCTAATTTAATTATAGAATATCCGCCTATATTAATTCTAATGTATTGTAATATGCAAATGCTTACGTCATTATTAAAATTTTTATGTGCATTTATAATATGGAATTAACTTTATAAAAAAAGAAAAAGAAATGAGATTAAGCATTATTATCTATATTAGTTTTTTTTTGTTCTTAATTGTGTATTTGTTTATACTTTCTGGCGATTAAATAAAGATATAATTAAAATCAAATAAATTATTAAAAAACTATTTTTTTTTAATTCATATTTTCTTAAGGTCAAATACACCAATACTGGTACAACAGAGGGCATAATTATTATCTATTTATTTTAAAATAACGATTTAGAAAAATGGGTCCTTTGTAATGCACAAACGAAACTATATAGTCAGAGCAAGGAGTAACTTAAAATCTAGTTACAGTTACTGGTAACTTGTTACTGTAAAATAGTTATTTTTCGTAAAATGTAACTGTAACTTTCCATATTATATTTGTAAGTTACAAGTTAGTTTTTAAATTAGGTATATAAGTTAATTGGTGGATTATAATTTGTTGTTTACCATATTTAAAAATAAATTGAATATTTTAACGATATTTAAACACATCGCAATTGTACTCTAAACATTTCACCCATTTTAAAGGAGAATTACTCACGGTTATATTATAAATACATTATTTTTTTGGTTGTACTTAACAATCAAATAAGGAAATAATAACAATAAAATACTAAGTTCATTCTTGTTATAAAGTTAAACATATGATTATGTTATAAAAGAAAATACAAATTGGTGACTGCGGTTAAAAAAAAAGAAAGCAGTAAAAGCTTTTATTGTGCAGAAATATAATTATAATATTTCGATTTTGGTGAAATTAAAAAAGCTCATGTTTTAGTAAAAAATTAAATGAGTATAAAATATGATAATTGATAAAGTATGGACAATTTCTTTTTTGTTTATAAATATATTCGAGAAATTTTCTTAGGAATTCAAAGTTTTAATACCAATAAATTTTGAACGTTTTTTTTAAATTTCAATCTTCTTCTATAATCAATATGATGAATATCTGTACAACTTTAATTATACAGAACAACGATAATATTTTGTCCTGGATAATACGAAAAAAAATTCATCTTTATTACGATATACATAATCCGTTAAATCACAGGTTATTTGCTAGAAGACAAACACGAAGTCAAGTTCAGATTCCCGAAGTTTTTCAATGCAAATTTGAGTAGCGCCACCATTTAAAAACTTTATTCTTTAAACATATATCTTTTCTAGCCACATTCAATAATAACGTATCGGGTCATAAAAAGCGTCTAGTAAATAACGAGCGAGAGAAAAAAAGTGATGACCAAATAACCTGTGGTTGGACGGAATAACAATGAACAAGTGCTTATTTATAATTATATTTCAGAAATCTCTACTATTACCAAGAGGTAAGAGAAGAGTTTAATCTTAGTAAGTGATGATTTGTGTAAGAAAAAAAAATTCAAGCAAAACATATTCTCTGAAATTAAAATGATTACTGCAATAAATGTGTAACCATATTATTTCTTTCAGTGCACCACTGCACTGGCCAGAAGATAAAACATAACTCCTCGATATAATCTCAACAAAAATCTCAGATCAGGCTTATGAGATTGTACGTTATAAAAAATTCAGTAATTTGCCTGAGTTAAAAAAAGTTTATATATAGAAGAGTTAATTTATCAAAATAAATTTGAAAACGTTGAATCTTTTGCGACAAGAATTTAAAAAAAAATTTGTTTATTAAATTAAAAGATTAAACTTTTTTATTAAAAATGCTATAATTGAATTGTCGGTACATTCAGAAATAGTAGATTAGTCTTAAATATTTTTTTTTTAATATTTTCAAATACAACTAAATTTTTATTTATTTGTATAAGGACAAACATTGAACTGTGTAGTTTGTTTTTGTCTAAAGGTGTTTTTTTATCGTCTGACAAAATGTCTGGGTCAAACAATGCGAAAAAAATTTATATTTTCGCTTAATTAAAATGTACGCGGCAAAATTAAAAAGTTTTTTTTTCGTATATTTAATTGTATTGTAATATTGTAATGTGTTTATATTTTTTTATAAATACTAATCGCGAATGACAGCCTACAATAAACATTTGGTAAATAACCATAACTAAATGCAATAAAATAATTAAATTTTATTCTTCTCATTGAGAAATCCGTTAATATTCATGTTTGAAATTCTGCTAAAGTTCAAAATGATCCAAGATAAATATTGTAAGAATAATAATAGAAAAATTAATGTTGTTGACTAAATAAAAAATAAAATTAGGTATACTTCATCATTTTATATCAAACGTACACTTATACATATGATTTTGTTGTGTTTCTTCAATTAAAGCGAAAATAAATAAGAAACCGTAACTGTAAAATCTCGAAAATCCTACTCAAGCCTAGTCATCGATTTTGATTATAATAGCTTTTGCTGAAAGAAATAATATGATGATATTTAAATGGTCAGTTTTATAGTCATGCAAATCATATAATGACTAATATTTGATCATATTGTGATTAATATTTGACCATATTAGTATTTGATCATATCATGTAAAATAGGTTAAACTGGAATTGGCAACTTCAATGAATTAAATAAACCATAGTTAATATTAGGTTAAAACAAAAAGAATGTAAAATAATAAGACGCAAAAAATAACCTTGAACCTTTAATCATATCATGCATATTTTTTTGCAATGCGCACAAACTTACAAATTTTTTGTTTTTAATAATAAAGCGAAGCGAAGATAAATATAATTGAGTCATCTTCACTTAAATATTAAATAAAATAATTATGACATTTTATTTAGGTAACTTTTCAGAATCTATTTTTTAATGCCATTTAATATTTAATATTTATATTTTTTATATAATGGCTGCCAATATTATGTTATAACTTGTACTATTATGGTAGTCCCTCATTTTAATAACTTCGTAAACGAACATTCATCATGCATGGTCATTCTCTATGCACGAATTTTCTTGTTCAATTATGATATTAGGAATAATAATTATTAAATTGATCAAGGTTATCAGCAAATATACTTACCATGGTTATGGTATTATGTTCTTGATATACTGAACTGAAACATAAACATGTTGATGAAGATTCATTAGTGCGAATAAAGAATGATTACTGCAACCAATACACACACAACTGACCTCTATCAATAGAGTTGACATCATATAAAATATTACAAAAAATTCCAATATTATCGTAATTTTTTTTGATTTTGTAAATTTGGAAAATGTATTGAGTCTACGGCTTTTTTATTAATAAATAGTTCCATTGATAAAAATTGTCAAAACAGATATTAACGGTGTTGTTGTATAATCTTAATACGTTGGCTAGTCGAACGATTAAGCGAAATTCGTAAGATTTTCATTAAAAAGACTTAGCTTTTTATTAGATGTTTACTTGTATTAAAAAATAAAATATCACGAGGTGCTAAAGTCGAGCTTAGGATAAAAACGAAACTGTACATACATTTTAATTTTATTTTTATTTTTAATTTAAAATTTTTGACCATTAATAAGTTTTTCATTATCTGTGATATTAATTGTTTCATTATTTTCTCTTAATTATCTATTTATATTTACAATTGACATGATTAGGGAGAGAGAGAGAGATACTCCGAAACGTCGTCTTGTACAAAAAACAATAAATGGTTATTGTTTTTTAACTATATTTTTGTTTTAATTACAAAGTAATTAGTTTAGTTTGTGGCAAAAATTGTTGATGTTTTTTCATATTCAGTTTTTCTTGGTAAATAATCCAATGTATTATCAGGATTATCCTCTCAAGATTCAAGCGTATTTATTGCGTGTTATTGTTTTACATTAATTTTTTTTTAATCTAATATTAACTATATTTTATTTAATTCATTTAAGTTGCCATTTCCGGCTTAATATATTTTCAATACATTTAATTGAAACTTAATTCAACATGGATTTTTTATTAACTAAAATGTTGCGCAAAATAATTTTTTTTTTTCGTTGACAGATTTCTTAACCTACTTATTCTATTTAAAATTACTTACAACTATTAATAATAATAACTATATAACAAAACAATACGAATAATGAAAAAAACAAAATCAATAAAATTACAAAATCAGTAATGGTAATAATTAATAAATTTTCTACTATGTAGTTTAATTTACTTAAAAATTATTTATTTGAAATTTTTTATTTCACACATTTTGACCTTCATCAAATTTTTTTAGATCTTTGTCAGATCTTTGAACATGTCAGACATGATGACGTGAACATGCATATATCTATGCAGTGTTTGGATGTTCCACGGCTCTCTTTAGGACTTTTATACCATTTTCCATTAAATATTTTTTTAATGGTACAATTTTAAATTTTTCAATTTTTTTTTATATATTACGTCATTTGAGTTAAATATCGGAATCCCCATACATATTTTCCAATATTTACCACTAATATTTCTTAAAATTTTTCTCTCAAAAATTTCCAATTTTTCATAATCCGTTTCTGAGAAGAATTTTACACTGAAACATGTAGACTTTAGTTAACTAACGTATGGGTCTCCAAAGTTCAATCAAAAATATTCTTTTTAATCTTTATTTTTAAATTTTTTACTTACATGTACATATTCTTAAAAAATGATTTTAAAATTAAAATCACAATTTATACGTTTTTTTCTTAATAAAATTAGAATAATTTTATTTTATTTATTTTTGGCTTGTCTTGGTTTTATTATTTTTGTTGTTTTTTTGATCATTTTCATAGTTAAGCTATATACCACTTGACTTTCAGAGCCATTATTTTCTCCAAAATCACTGAACTGAAATCTCTAGTTAAAGTGCGAAAATTTTCGAACGTTAGTTCAACTAACAAAAATTCACTACCTAACCATTTTTCGTTAGTTGAACTAACGGAGAGGTGAAAAAGAGCGATACATTTTGACGCGAGGCGGATAGAGACAAAACATAACAAGTTAACTATCAAACATACGTTAGATAGTTAACTATATTGCGGTTTCAGTGTAACTATCAAACGTACGTTAGATAGTTAACTATATTGCGGTTTCAGTGTTAAACATTTCTCTTCTTTTGAAATATTATTCCTGTGCGAATTAATAAAATAAAAACGAAATTGCTTTAAAAAATTTCCCGCAATGAAAAGTATTAAATAAAGTTTTTAATGAATTAAAAAAAAATTCATTAGTCATTATCATTAATCGCTACTAATTTTTTTCTTCTCGCAAATAAATTAATTAAAGTTCTTAACTCTGGAAACAGGTAAAATGTTATCGAAAAAAAAGTCTATTACATAAATCTTACGTTACCACATTTTGACATATACGGTTCTAATATTGTTATTTAAAGTGGCAACCTTCTAAATATGCGACTGTGACACAAACTGGCATTAACCTAGAAAAAAAAAGAAATAAATTGTAAATTGTAGAAAGTAGAGAAGATGAGGAAGAAAAAAATAATGGAGAAGAAAAATGAGGTCAATTGTCAAAACATTTTTCTGAAATATGTAAATCACGTTTATCAGATAAAATAAAAAAGTAAACCGATTTTTTTTTAAACTTTTCTGCCTCTTTATAATTTTTTTTTCTCATTTTTACTCATTTTCAAATATAAAATAGGAGAAAGAGAGAGAGGGAGAGAGATAGTAAGTGAAAAAGAGAGTTCATTCAAACTGACAGTCTTTGCGGGTTTAAAATTTATGTTTAAGTAAAATTTTCCATATTTTTGTTTTTTTTTTGAAGAAACATGGTAAAGTCCTTCGTTTTGATTTATTCACTGACAGACGACAGAGTAAAAGCAGAAAATATAAAAATAAATAAATTTACTATTCAAGAGAGAATCTGTAAATAGAAAAAGTAAACTAAAAAAAAAATATTTTTGTTCTCTACAATTCTCTTCATCTCCACTTATTTCTATATGAAGCTTTTAGGACAAAATCAAATAAATTATTTTCCCTAGTATAAAAGGCAAACTGAATAACTGTATAACTCAAATCTTTTTTTTTCTTTTCTGTTTCTTGTTATACTAGTGGAAGTGTTTGTTATCCTTTAAATTCAATGTTGTTAGAATAAATCTAGTCTAACAGCAACAATCGCTAAATAAAAGAAAAATAAATAGAAGAAGAAAAATATCAAAGTTTCTTTCTTACGATTTTCGGTTATTGGATGAGAAAATATTGACATAATGAAATGTTTGGACTTTTTTATTCTTTGTCTTTCCTTCCATTTTTTTATTCTCGAATTCCGTTTTTTTTTCTTTAATTCAGTTGTGTCTGTTGCTAAATTTCTTTCTCTTCTGGTTTTTATCTTATATAATATACACAACGGATGTCAATATACAAAACAAAGGAATAAAATTAATAATTTTTCCTTTGATTCTTTTTCATTTTCATTTTCATTTCCCACTACCACCAACGTATACAACTCATCTCATTGTTATTATTCTCATGTTTTTTTTGTGCTATGAATGCTTATGGACGAGATTCTATTAAAAAGTTCAGGGTCTCATTTATTTTTATGATGCTTGCAAATAAAAGTTTTGCTCCGTTTTTAATTATCTGAAGTTAATTGCAAAATGGGTAATATCAAAGCATTAACATTTTTTCATGTTGAAAGTAAATAGAAAAATGGAAGTTAAAAAAGAAAAAAAGTTGATAAATTAATTGAGTTAAATTTATGTCAATGAAAATAAAATTGAAGGAACAGAAAAGAATTTTCATTTCTTCCGAGATCAAATAAATTCTTGAAGCGAGTGGACGTGTTTTCTGCTCTAATCAAAATAATTTAAATAAATTTAAAAAAATAATATAAAAATATTAATGCTATATTAAATTAATTTAAAATAAAAAAGAAAAAAAAAGAAAATATTAAATTATAATTAATTTGAAATAATAGTGTAGTTGAATAAAAGTTTTTATTTTATTTATTAATATAAAGTGATGCTACTTTTTAATAGTAGCGTCACTTGTTATTCAAAAAAAAAAGCAAAGGTAACGGTATATTGATTGTTATTAAATCATTTGCTGTTTGCCTGAAATATATAGATATAGAATATAAAAAAAAAAAAAAAGATGACGAACGAAATTATAAATGTGATAATTGGAGAAATGGAGAATTGTTTTGAAGCTGCAGTGAAATCATCTTCCATGGATCCTATTACTTTAGTTAAATTGGCTATGGAGGGCTTCTCAAGGAAGCACAACATCAACAGTTTAGAACAAATGACTGTTTCGTCAGACTATAGTAACAGCAGCACCAGCAGAAGTAACAGTATCAAAACTTTAAAACGACAACCCACAAATAATGGAAATGGAAATGACAATAAAAAAAGTAGAAATGATACACCAATATCATCTACATCCGTCTACATCATATTATCATGTTTTGTCAGACAACGAATTAACGTTGGATGACATAACACAACAAAATTTACGGAAAAAAAAAAATAACCTCAAAATAAAGAGACTATATTACAAAAACAACAAAAAAAAGAATCACAGCTAGCCAACAACAATAAACAGAATCAAAAACAATTACAAAACAGTGGAGTATCAACAAAGAAAACAAGGCAACCACCGATTGTTGTTCCTTGCCTTAATGTCAAAATGTTTAATGAAAAAATTTTGGAAAAAAATTTAAATGTTAAGTATAATATAAAAATCACAAAAAACAGTGAAAAAATATTAAATTGTGAGGATGCAAAATCACGCAATATAATATTTAAATTGTTGAAGGACAGTAAAGTTGAGGCGCATACATATACATCAAAAGAAGAAAAAAAAAACTACACTTTTAATTAAAGGAATTTATTTTGACTACGACCCTGAAGAAATAATTGAAGATATTAAGCTCAATATTAAAGGTATTAATATTATTAATGTAAAAAATTTTTCAACAGTACACTCTAGAAGGAATAATACAAAACTGGACATGTTTATGGTTACTCTAGAAAATGATAATTTTGTTAAAGAATTAACATCTTTAAAATATATTTGTTTTCATAGAGTCACGTTTGATAAACTCATACGAAAAGAAGTGATCCAATGTATGAGATGTCAAAGAATGGGTCACGTTGCAATTAATTGCACATACCAATGTCTAGAAAATCATTCATATGGGGAGTGTAAGGTAAAGAGAGATGGTGGTATAGAACCATCGTGTGTTATTTGTGGAATGACGGGGCACACAGCTTCATGGAGGAGATCATTTTTAGAAATGAAAAGGGTACAGCAAGAAGAGGCCCAAGTATTTGCTAGAGAGTCTGCTAGAAATATAGTTTCAAACAGATTTAGTTATGCAGATGCGGCTAAAAATAAGGTGAGCAACCATTTAAATTGGGGAACAAACAATAATAGAAATGGTAAAAATGGTAATAATAACAACAACAATAATAATAATAATATTAATAATAATAATAATAATAATAATTATAACAATAGTAACAGCAATGAGACATTATCTTTTGCAACTAAAGAATGTCAACAATTATTTGGGTGTGATTTGTTCGTTCTTTTGAATAAAATTAATTCATTTTTGCCCAAATATAATACATGTGGTAATATCATGGATAAAAAGACCATGTATCTTGAATTTGCGTTCAATCTATGTGCAGCTCCGTGAGTAAATCTATAAAGATTGCTACTTTAAATGTATTAAGCATCGCAAGTAATGAAAAGAGAATTTCTCTTTGTAATTGGTGAAAGAATATAAACCGGATATCCTAATGTTACAAGAAACACGGTTGTATGAATGGCATAGACTTTCAGTGGACGGTTATAATTTTTTTCGATTTGATAAAGACAGATTAATTAAAAATACGGGGTTAGGTACGTTAATGAAAACGAATTTGAAATGCAGTAGAGTAAAGTTAAAGAACATAAAATTTTTGGAAATATTACCTCTTGAAATAAGCTTAAATAATAATGAAAAGATTTTAATTATTAATGTCTATGTTCCGAATGGAACGAGTCATGCTCGAATAGAACATGATTTTAACATAATGAACACTGAAGCTAGAAAATATCAATATACGATTTGGGGTGGTGACTTTAATGCTCGTCATCCGAATTGGAAAGATTCGAAAGTGAATATAACTGGGGCTGCGATTAATAAATGGATGAGTGGTGTCTCCAAACATGATATGACATTAATCGGGCCTGAATCATGTAGTAGAAATGCAGCGAACTCTTTTCTGGATTTTAATAATTTTGTTCTTTTGAACTTGATTTTGAGTGAGGATACATGTTTTGTTGAGACAGTACCTCTAGAACATTTTTCTTATAAAAATGTTTATTGGACGGAATTTGAAAGTAATATTGAAGAGCAGTTATATACATTATCGATTCCTACTGATCGAAATTTAGCTAATGAGGAAATAGACGATTTTATAACAACATTATATGACAAAATTCAGAGTAGTATTATTAAAAATATTCCAAGAGTAACGCAAAAAAATTATAAACTTAATAACTTGCCTGACAGCCTCACACATTTATTTAAATTTAGACAGAAACTAAGAAAGAAACTAAATAGAATACACCACAGAACACTTAACAATTTAAGTCATGAATATGTTGTTGTCTTATCACAGATAAAGTGTCTTTCGATGATTATAAAAGAGGCTACAAATATTCATTTGAATCAGCGTTTTGCACAACATCTAAAAGCAATTGTACCCGGTAATAATACGTTTAAGGAAATAAATAAAATAACAGGAAGAAAAAAATTTCAAATACCAGACAAAAATTGATCGCTGAAAACAATAAGGAAGTTTTTGATAGGGGAGAAATCGTCGAAATCTTTGGTGACCATTTTGCTAAAGCTTTTGACGATAAAGAACCGGATCATGATCTGAATTTTGTTTCCAGGATTAATTTGTCTTTAGAAAAATTTAAACAAAAAAATTTGTCATCAGACGGTATTTCGTTTCAATATTCTTGCCAATTTAATGGTGATAATTCCTCTGATTCCCCAGTAGATAAAGATAAATTCGTTAGTGTGATTCGTTAGTAAAGCAGTTAAATAACAAGAAATCTTATGGCAAGGACTTAATCTCAAATTTCATTATTAAGAAATGCCCTCAAATTCTAATTTACCTTTTAGTTATTCTTTTTAATAATTGCCTAAATAATTCATATTGCTTCGTCGTAATCGACTAAGCCTTGTAATGGAAAATTTTGAAATTCAACTTTTTTTATTTTTAAAAGACACAATTAAAAGAAAATTTCCAAAAAAATTTTTTTCTCACATAGAATGACCCTAGGGCAACTTATTTTTACTAACAAAAGGTCAAATTGGTGGTTATTGCAACTTTTATCCCCAAAAAAGGGGTCAAAAAAATCCTGTCAGTCCGGACTCCGTCCGCCGTATGTTTACACGATAACTCAAAAACGCGTGAAGGGATTTAAATAAAATTTTGGAATTAGTATTATTTTGGTCCCGAATAGAACCCTATTGATTTTGAGGGGGTTCGGAGCACGGGGTGGAGCACCCCCCATACAATTGTTTTGGAAAAAATTAGTTTCCCGAGGATTGCAACAACTGATTGCAATGAAATTTTGGGATTAGTATTTTATTGGTCCATCATAGAACCATATTGATTTTAGGGGGGATCGGGGGACGGGGTGGAGCACCCCCCATACAAATTTTTAAGAAAATACAGTTTTTTAAGAACATGTGAACTGATTGCAATGAAATTTTGGGATTAGTATTTTATTGGTCCATCATAGAACCATATTAATTTTAGGGGGGATCGGGGGACGGGGTGGAGCACCCCCATACGAATTTTTTGGAAAATACAGTTTTTTAAGAACATGTGAACGGATTGCAATGAAATTTTGGGATTAGTATTTTATTGTTCCATCATAGAACCATATTGATTTTAGGGGGGATCGGGGGACGGGGTGGAGCACCCCCCATACAAATTTTTAAGAAAATACAGTTTTTTAAGAACATGTGAACGGATTGCAATGAAATTTTGGGATTAGTATTTTTTTGGTCCATCATAGAACCATATTGATTTTAGGGGGGATCGGAGCACGGTGTGGAGCACCCCCATACACATTTTTTGGAAAATACAGTTTTTTAAGAACATGTGAACGGATTGCAATGAAATTTTGGGATTAGTATTTTATTGTTCCATCATAGAACCATATTAATTTTAGGGGGGATCGGGGGACGGGGTGGAGCACCCCCCATACAAATTTTTTGGAAAATACAGTTTTTTAAGAACATGTGAACGGATTGCAATGAAATTTTGGTATTAGTATTTTATTGTTCCATCATAGATCCATATTAATTTAAGGGGGGATCGGGGGACGGGGTGGAGCACCCCCCATACAAATTTTTTGGAAAATACAGTTTTTTAAGAACATGTGAACGGATTGCAATGAAATTTTGGGATTAGTATTTTATTGGTCCATCATAGAACCATATTGATTTTAGGGGGGATCGGAACACGTGGTGGAGCACCCCCATATAATTTTTTTTATATTAAATGGCAATACTATCGCATAAATTTCGACGAAGCATACAGCCATACTTGCCTGTCGTTTTTCCACAGCAATGGAAAATTTCCCGTTTGTTCCCAATCCCAAAAAAGATCAATGCTGTGAAAGCAATTGATTTTAGACCTATCAGTTTACTGTCCAATCTTGGTAAGTTATTCGAGAGAGTTATTGTTGTAAAATTAAATGAACTGTGTTTTGAAATGCAAACTCAACTGATGCCAAACTTTCAATTCGGGTTTAGGCCAAAACACTCCACTGTGCATGCGTGGTTGAAGTTGCATTCAGATCTTGTAACTAATCTAAATAAAAGAAAATCTACAGTTGCTTGTTTACTGGATGTTCAAAAAGCGTTTGATTCAGTTTGGATAAACGGTCTTATCTTTAAACTTATCGAAGTACACAAATTACCGGAAGATATGTGTCGTATTTTATTTAGCTTCCTACGTGACAGAAATTTTTTTATAGATATTAGCAACACAAAATCGAAGGAATATGGAATTGAGTCTGGTGTGCCGCAAGGATCAATACTAGGTCCAATTCTATATAGCCTTTTTACAGCTGATCAGCCATCTGATGTTGGAGTCACAAGTACTTTATTGTATGCCGACGATTCTATAACTTACGGAAGTTATTTAAGTCCGTTAACGGCGGCTAAGAGAGTGCAAAATCAAATAAATAATTTAGTAGGATTTTATAGGCGATGGGGAATTAAAATAAATGAATCAAAATCGGAACTGATTGTTATTCATCCGCCTTACGGAAAATGTCCGAAGTCAGCTGTGAAAAATTCTAAATTAGTTACAGTAAAAATAAATGGCAAAATAATTAGACCTAGTGAGCGCGTAAAATATTTAGGTGTGACTGTTAGTAATATGTTTTGTTTGGATTTAATCAATATATTAATAATATTATTAAAAATCCAATTTAGCATATAACATGATTAGGCCAGTTATGAAACACTCATCACTGCAATTTAATACAAAGTTACTTTTGTACAAACAATTAATCAGACCAATCATGATGTATGCATTTCCTGTTTGGTTCTCAGTCTCACCTTCATATTATAAAAAACTCACATTGTTTGAATGCAAAATTCTTAGAAATATTACAGGAATGTATAGGCAGATGAGGAACGGTATCCCCATCTATTATGAAATTAATACTTTATATGAAAAGACAAAAATTAAGCCAATAAAGGAATACCTATTTGAGATGGCATTGAAAGTAATCAAAAAAACGGAATCACATCCAAATATATTAATTAATAATTTATGTCATTTAGAATTTGGTCCGTCAGATAAGTTTCTCCAAACATTCTGTATTGTAAATGAATTATTTGAACCATACTTTAATAATGAACTGCTGTTTACTGTTAATAATATAAGTGATAGGAAATATGTATTTCATAGAAAATAAATTATTGAAATATTAATGAAAAAAAATTGTATGTACGAGCGAGTCCATGTGTGTGTATGAGTATATGTAGTGCGTTTGCATTATATGTATAAATATGCAGATATGGGTTTGCTTGGGAGTACGCTAGTTTTAAGTTTTTATTTAGTACATAATTAGGATAGTTAGGTTAGACTAAGTTAAGTTAAGAAAAAAAAGGAAAAGAAAAAAAAAAAAAAGAAGAAATTATATATTATTTATTTATGGATTAGTTATGTAATAAGAAAATGAAGAATAACAAAAATTGTAATGATGTATATAATAAATAATAGTATGAGCTTGGGCCAAACCATATGGTCAGCCCATAGGTATTTACATATTGTATAATATAATTTAAAAAATGTTGATTATAATGGTTTTTTTAATAAAAAAAGTTTAAAAAAAAAGTTTCATTTCTTCCAATTGATAGTAAAAATAAAATTTATTCAAGCAAAGACGCAATGTTGTAAAATAGTTTAAATTTTGTTCTGAATTTTTTTTAAAATATTTTTCTTCTTCTTTCTTTACTTTTCTTTTCTCTCTACACAAATTCAGTACAGAATAAAGAAGAAGAAGAAAAAGAAATATGTAAAAAAATGTTACAATTGAACACAAAAATATAGGGAAAAAAGTATTGTACGATTTCGTTTGTATCGCTTCTTTACTTTAAAAAATACTTTAGAAAGTTGAATAAAAGTAAAATATTAACAAATGAATCATGAATTGAAATTGAAAATATAGAAATAAAATAAATAATTAAAAAAATATGTAGAAAAGGAGTAACAAAATATTTTTTCTTCAGTCCAACCCCGTTAATATATTCTCTGACCTCACTCCACCCTCTCACCAACACACAAGAAATATATATGAAAAAATAGAACAAATAGAAAAGAGAAAGTGAAAAAAAAAATAAAAGCAAAAAGAAAAAAATCTCAGAAATGAGTTTGGAACTTCTCTTAAATACAAACAACATTTCTCCGTTCACTCAAATAATATGACTACAAATTTGGCTTTCTTTCTTTTCAATAATTTTAAAAATAATAACAGCAACAACTGTTAAAATGAAACCACACGTAATAATGAATCCCAGTGTTAAAAAACAAGGAATTTACATCACACTTTTTGCCCAGTAAGAAAAAAAGAAAGAAAACTGAAATGAATATTTTTGTTTCATTTAGGGTTTGGTTCTTCTCTCCTTTCCTTTTAATAAAATATTCATTATTAAATTCTCATTTAAAAAATAAAATGAAAATCAATGAAAAAGAAAATTTGAGTGTAAAACTGGAAAAACGGAAAAAAAGACAAAGCAATCGAATAAAATGTTCATCACTGATTCTATATAAATCCTGTATAATCTCTCTGATTGTGGTTAAATACCCATTTAGATGTGTATTTAGATCAGTAAAATGCCACTTTATTTTAAATACGTTCTCCTATACATTCGTTACAAAAAAAAAATTAGAAACAAAAATAGGAAAGAAAAGCAAAAACAAAAAAGAAAAACGAAAATGTAGATAAAATAAAACGTTGAGAAAAGTCTAATACATTTATGGTTGAATCTTAAATTGAGTTTGTTGAATGCAAGTCATTCCTTCTTCTTTTTTTTCGAAATGGAAATTTAAACGTACTAAGTTTATGAATTTTTTATTAACCAAAAATATATTTTCAATTGAAATTTTGTAAAATAAGGTTAGAGAAAAATAAATGAGAGTTTAACAATAAATTATTTTTTTGGAAGAAAAAAGAATCCAGTGGAAAAAAAATAAAATAAAAAGGAAATCGAAGAAAAGGCACCAAAAAGTAAATCGACCATCTTCTACTTTTTCGATTAACCAAAATAAAAATTTATATTCAATTTGTTTCGTATATTTTGTATTCATCTATCTCGCTTTATTTTCACTCGATTTCTATCATGGTTACTCAAATGAAAGGACTTGACATCTGTTGTTGTTGTTATGCTTTTTTTTTTCTCTTAAAGAGTTTTTCCTTTTTAAAGGTGACGATATTTCTGTATATACGTTGGCAAACATATTGACTGGTATGTTTTTATGTACTACGCAAATAACTAATAATATAATAATTTAGGGATTTTAATTTTTTTTTAAAAGACACACTTTTTTTTTTATTATCCTGAAATACTAGATAATTTTTATACGAAATCAAAACTTAAAGAAAATATTTTTATATTCTTAGAAAAGAAAATATTATCGACGATCTATACTGCATTTGTTTTAATTCAAATAAGAAAGCGGAATATACACTCCAAAAAACCATCTCAAAATTTACACACAAAAAATGATAGCACATTATCGTGCTTGATGTGATAGCTCATTGGCTCAATAATTAAAAACTATTATTTATTTTAATTTATTGATTTATTTATTACACTCTCATATATTATTTCTTTATTTGGTGATAATTAATAATTAGTCTATTATATTAATAAGTATACTGATTTGGGTTTGTTAAATATGTACAAACTTTTATTCTCTCTACTTCATTAATTCTTTAAATATTTAAGATTGTATCAAAAAAAGATTCCCTAACACAACACCCATTATAAATCAAAAAAATTTCAGGAGGATCACAACAAAGTGGCTTACGATTAGAGATCTCAGAAACACTTAAAATATTGTGAAATTTTTCATCAAATATTACACATTCTTCAGTAAAATATTCAATCACTTTTGAACAGTTGTAAAACGCCGCAATATGAATGGCAGTTATAGATTTTTCATTATGAATCTTCTCATTTACAATTTCTAAGCCTTCTTTTTCAATTAATAGTGTAACTATTTCGACTTCATCATATAAAATAGCCAAATGTAACACTGAGAAATTCATCTTTCGATATAGATTCGTTTGATCAATAATAGTGGCATTAATTATAATTTTTTCTTTCCTCAAAAATAATTCAACAATTTCGGGCTGGTAATTTAACATCGCATAACAAATAGGTGTCATACCACATTTATCTGCAGCATTAATATTTACTCTAGCATCAGCAAGAAGATGTTCAACCTCGTTCAATTTTCCATTAAAGGCAGCAACATGGATCGGTGTAGAGCCATCATTATCACCAGTGTTAACATTAATAATTTGGCTATTTAATAAATACATGAAAACGTTAAGGTCGGAATTGAAAATTGAGAAATGAATTGCTGTCCATCCCCTGAAATCAGGATCAGTATCAGCACCAGTTTCTAAAAGTAATTGAACAATATTCAAATCACAAAATTGTGCTGCAGTATTTAATGGAGACAGATATTCTATTGTTGCTAAATCTACGCCTGGTAAACAACTCTCGATGGTATTTTTTATTCTCTTAATTGAATGATTTTTTAAAAGAGTTTTTAATCTATCTACGTTTTCATACCATACTAAGTTATAAATTTCAGTACAATATAATAAGTCTGCATTGTTAGGTTTCAGAATTTGAAGAAGTTCGGTATTACCACGCATAACGGAGTAAGCACAGGTTGCATGGTCAATTTCTACATCAATTTCTTTGAAGTATTTCACTATTTCTATTGCATCATTACTAACAGCGACATGAATTGGTGTGTGTCTGTCTGAGTTCTTCGCGGTAATAACCTTTTTAAAAAGTTCTGAATTATTTTTCGTATGTTTCACAATTTTTTTAATTATTTCTAAGCTACCATTAACGGCAAGTAAATGCATCGGAGTAGATTCATTACTTAAATATGTGTATTTGAAATAGAATTCATGAAAGATATCAGAATAATCGCTGGCGTAGTTCCAAACAGATATGATGTGACTTACTTCACGATTAGTAACATAAAAATTTTTAAGTGATGTTCCTAATAAGTTGATCAGTTTTTTAATTACATCCACATCTTTTCCAGTTGTTTTTAAATGAAATCTAATGACTTCTTGTACTAATCTGTGAATGCTTGATATACCATTGTCATTGTTTATCAATGAGTATTGACAAAGCAATCCAACAGCTGTGGCTAATTCACTTTCGTCTTTTACATACTTAGAAAAATATAAATTCAAATTGAGCGAATCAGGACCAAAATATGCAATCATTTCGATTAATTCTTCTGCAATTCTGTTTTCCTTTATTTTGTCTAGGGTTACATTCCAAGTAGTCGCAATGGTTTCATTATAACGATCAGTTTTTGTTTTGAAATTAAACAGTTTAGTTTTATTTGCTTTTTTATATTCTTTTAAATAATCACCAATGCCGTACGATTTCTTACCAATCAGTTTTAATTTCTCTTTCTTTGAGATGATGTATGATGTTGATTGTTGCAAAGCCAATGGAAAATAATTTAATTTTTCTGCTAATTGCTTTATTTCTTCATCTGAATAATGATCGTTCTCATTAATGAGTAACAATTTTTTTATCAATTCTTGTGCTTCTATGAGCCGGAAATCTCTTAATTTTATAACTTTTGGTATTTCTTCTTGCCCCATATTCCAGTCTATGTTACGCGATGTGATTAAAATATAAGGCGATAGAATATTAGAGGGTAGCGATGATGGTAGAAATTCTTTAAGTTTCTCATAGTTTTCGGCATTATCAAATATAAAAAGACTTTTCGCATTCCCAAAGAATTTATATACATCTTTGAGTATTGATTTAAAATCTCTCTCTTTTTCATTGGACGAAATGCTTTCTGAAATTGGAATTTTTAATTCTTCGCGAGCTAACTTATGAAAAGACTCTTTTAAATTTGTTATTGTTTCCGCATTTATCCATATTACGTTGTTGTTGTAAGACTTAATGTACTGAAAAGCATATTTCCTAGCTAATTCAGATTTCCCGATCCCTCCTAGGCCACTAATAATTGTTGTTTGTCTTTTTTGTAATGCTGCATGTACATTTTCTAAGACATCTACTCGGCCAGTGAATGCATCCACTGGTTTCTTGAAATTAAACCAAATAGGATCCTTCAGGTTCTTAACATTTGTTTCTGTTAATTGTTTTTGATTATTATTATTCATGTTTTCTAAAATTAATCTTAATTGTTGCTCTAGATCCTCGTCTTTAAAACTGAAATTATAAGTAAGATGGTTATAATATGTAATCGTAACATCTTTATATTCGTCCAATATTTCCCATTTTAATGGAAGGCGATGACCATATTTTCCAGCATTACTTTGTTCAGTATCGTAAAATGTGTATTCACTATTCTTGTCATTACTTATTTTAACGATTCCTACTTTCTCATATAAGTCAGATGTTTTACAACTTTTAAAATCATAATTTACTGAGTACCGAGTTGAGAAAAAAAAATCGGACTTTTTAGATTTACCTAAAATGACAGCTTTTGTAAGTGTATCGGGCAATAATTCTGTTTTCCCATTCTCACGACTTTTTGCATTTTGTTTCTTTTGCTTCTTCCGTTGATTCTCGTCACTGGCAAGATAATTAATAGCCCTATCTATAGCATCTAATGCCAATATTTGCTGTGCCCTTGTAGATGATTCGTTATCAGTTACCTTCATAAATTGGTATTGGAAACTCCAAAAAAGTTCACCTGCTGCTTTAACCAGTAAACTTTTTAGATCATCTTCTTGTGTAGGTCTAAATATTTTATCAATTTTTTTTAGTTTTTTTTTATGAAGACGTGCTGTATTCATATCAATTAAAAAACCAACTACTGCTCCAATTTTTCCTAATTTTAATGGTGATGTAACAACTTTACACATGGTGCTATATTTCTGCTTTTGTATCGTTTTCACACCTGGAAGTGATTGAGTTAGGTATTCATCAATTTTTACTTCAAAATTCTTTACAAAATATTCTGTAAATTCTTTAAGGCACTTTCTTAACTGATCAGAATCAATAGAATGATTATCCCGAACAATAACATCATAGCTACTTGATTGATCTGAATTCATAATCTTAGTAGAATGATTAGAAAAACAAGCACTGTCTCTATAACTACATTTTTCATCGAAGTTGTCAGATTTCTTGTCCATTTTAATGTATATTAGAACGAGGAATCTTAAATGAAAAAAACATTAATTTTATATTGACCAATGAATTGAATTTTATAACAATTATTTGTCCGTATTAAATTGGTTATAAAAATTATGCTTTCCTGTTTACTTCATTCAGCAAATGGTACTTTATAAACATAAAAATGAAGTATAAATTAAATGATAACAAATTTGGGATATGTCATGTGAAATAATCATGAATATGAGAGAATTAATTATAAATCAGACAGCGATCGTATAAAACTATAATTATGTATTGATAATGATTGGGAAAACCAGATCCAAACGTTTTTGACATTATAATTATTTCTTTGATTTTATTCAAGTCCACAAAACTACAGGATTTACATGCAAAAATATAAACAGTTTAATTACCGTTTAAAATATTTAAAATTTTAATAATTAATTTATTTTGAAACAACACAAAATATTGATATATTTATTTAGATCTGTTTGTTTTAGAAAAAGATATTAGAATTAATAACAATTTTTGAAATTTCAATAAACCGTAGAGGTCATTAAAAAATAATGGTCATTGTGTAAAGCCACAAAATAGGAGATTATACGAAGTTTATGTAAACCTTTTATAGTAGAGAATTCACTTTATTCATTTTATTTGCTTCAGGTTTGATAATTATAATTTAATTTAAGTATGAAAAGTAATTACCTTTATTGAAACAATTAAACAGTCACAAATTTATTAAGAAACTTGTAATATATTACAAGAAAAATATAAACGAAATAATAATAACAACCTTCACTTTCAGAGGGTTGATTATGTTCCTTTGTTTAATTATTAAATTTTTATTCAATAACAACAACGAAGATTTTTTGAAACTGAGAAAATCCACAAAATGAAGTTCGTTTAAGAAAAAAATATCTTTCGGTTTAATTTGATGATAATCACAATAAATTGCACAATAATATTGTCTTTTAAAAATAATTTAATATTTTAATATTTCAATTTTATAATTATAAATTTGGTTTAAACAAAACGATTTGAATACATTGACCACACATTGCACCATACAACTTGATTTGAAACAATATGTCGTTTAATTTTAGTAAATTGTTCAATCGGGTTTCTGTTATCAAATAAAAAAAGTGTTAAAAATAAATTTTGGGAAATTCATAATAACTTAGGGATGATCACTTTTTGAATCATGCACTCAAAATACTACGTAAAATTCAATAAATAAATAATTCAATTTTCAAAAATCACAATTATTATTTTATGGCCTGTATTTCGGCAAGTGCAAAATTAATAATTTAAAAGAATGGAAATAATAGTTGCTCCGAAAGTTAGGCAACGAAAATTGACAAAACCAAACCTCTGAAAAATATATTAAATAAAATATTTATTTTAATTACTAATGACCGCCCAAGGTTCGAATCTCGACCGAGGCGGGATGAAATTTTTCATTCGGCTAATTATGTACTGAACATACATAAAGTAGTAATGATTAATAACATCTATGTGTGCAAGATAAGGTTTTAACCGAAGGATTCTTCTTAGGAAATCTGCATGTTTCCTAAAGAGCAGGCAATGAGTCGAATCAAATTAAAATGCATATGCAAAGATGCTAGGGGTTCAGAACCCACCTCAAAAATAGTAAGTCTCCTAGTTACTAATAACCTTAGTCGTTGATGTAATAGGTTAATAAAAAATTGAAATACAACAACAACAATTACTAATGTGAGAGAATAATATTTATATAATAAATAAATAGCAAAAAAAATTATTTTTAACTAGAATAGACGTTATATGCATATTTATAGTTTTCTCTATTTCTATCAGCCATCAATAAATTATAAAATATAGAAAGATATCCTGTCGATATACCTATACATATTTTTTTTGTCATGAATATTTTATTGAATTTTTATTGATTTTGTTACGTGGGAAGGAACAAAATATATAAAGTAGTTACTATGAGCAAAATGGTATAGATATATGTAAATGAATTGATAGAAAGGGAGGGTAGGTATATATGGAAGCATCATCAAACTATATTGAATGAATATTAAATTATATAAGTTGTTAATTTATAAATATGAAAAATATAAAAAATTAAAGGTAGTATTTTTTTTTTGGAATACTTTATGTAAATTCTTTATAAAGTGAGATACAATGAACTTGACGCTATTAATTCATGTGGATTCGATATTGTATAATTTTATTCTATAAATACATATTTCCTAGAATTCTAATAAAATATGATTAAAGTGGTGTTCCACATATACTCTAACCCCATCTATGATGACAAAATCTATACGCACCTACACACAATATATTTCCTTACTTAATATTGAACTTTTGATCTTTTATAATTTCATTTTATATAAAATAATGTTGAGTGACATTAAAATTGATTTATTTGTATTGATAACCAATTGTCATCACGTCAAATATTTTCCCAATAACAACATTTTTGTCAGAATAACTTTTTCAATTCTATTGTATTGATATTTTCCAAATATCAAAAGTAAAAGTAAAAGTAAAAGTAAAAGTAAAAGAAAAAGAAAAAGAAAAAGAAAAAGAAAAAGAAAAAGAAAAAGAAAAAGAAAAAGAAAAAGAAAAAGAAAAAGAAAAAGAAAAAGAAAAAGAAAAAGAAAAAGAAAAAGAAAAAGAAAAAGAAAAAGAAAAAGAAAAAGAAAAAGAAAAAGAAAAAGAAAAAGAAAAAGAAAAAGAAAAAGAAAAAGAAAAAGAAAAAGAAAAAGAAAAAGAAAAAGAAAAAGAAAAAGAAAAAGAAAAAGAAAAAGAAAAAGAAAAAGAAAAAGAAAAAGAAAAAGAAAAAGAAACACAATTAAAATAATTGGACCAAGAAGCACAAATATTTTCGTGTGGAAGAGCTCTGAATGGTTTTCTCCCGCATAATAATAACAATAAACACAAAACATTAAGCCACATAGACCCATTCTAACAATCTTTACCTCATCCGTTCTTTCTTTATTTCACCTTTATTTTAATAAATGTTTACACACACGCATACATACTAAATTCACTATATCCATGCATGGATATAGATACAGAGAAACAGACAGCCTTATAGACATAAAATGACATGTTAAAAAACACAGCAAAAAAAAATCCCACATATTTTTCTTTTTAGTTCTTATAATTATTTAAGTTTTATGAACTTAGACCCGTGGTGCTTACAAATTTAACCGAAGTGACAAAAGAAAAGGAAGGGGAAAAAAATCTTCTTTAATTACGATAAAAAAGGAAAATAAGGAGACTAAAGAGAATTGTGTGAGAGTGTGACCTTTATGTTAGAACGGAATAGAAATATTACAAGAATAATAAGGAATACAAAGAATAATGAAACAAAAAAAAAAACGCGCGTTAAAGGGCAAACTTTTTTTTTCTTCTAATTAAAATTTAGAGACACGATTTTCCTTTACTGAATAATGAAAAAAAATTGTTACTGACTTTTGTCCTTTTGTATCTTTTTCTTTATATTTCTTATTAAATGACTGAGAAAGATGATGATGATGATGATGACTGAGAAAGAAATTGTAAGATTTTAATTAAGAAGAAAGGAAAAGGGAACAAATATTTTTGTTAAGGCGTTAAAAACATTATTACCTGTCAAATGGTAGAAATCATCAGCATCCAGTTTGTCTTTTTTTTCATCTTCCCTTTATTTTTTGTTTAATTGTTGCTTAAATTTATCACCTTGCTATATAGAAAGGCTGAAAGTCAGAATGAGATACAAAAAGACATTTAAATAAATTTCAATAAAGAAATACTTTCGAATAAATTCTAATTACATTTAATTTTAAGAATAAACGAGTTGAAATATTCGTTTATTTTTTAATTATTATCCCAATCAATTTGACCCCAAATTTCTATAAAACATTCTAAATTGTATTCCTTTGATCTAAATAAATATCGTGCCTGTTTTCTTTATTTCTCTGTACCTCTCATACTTTCTCCTTCCAACACTTTCACCTCTTATACTTTTTTTTTTCAATATTTTCTGTATTTTCCTTTGTTCAAATGTAAAAGGTAAATTTATGGTGACAAAGCAAAAGTGTTTGTTTTAAAAAGATTTTTTTCCTCTTTAGTAAAAAGGCATAACAAAAGCCTACAGGGAAGGGTTTACGTAGTATACCTGTTATACAGCATATAATTTATTTTCGCCTATATTGGAAAGGACTAATAGGATAATTTACAAGTAGGTGATGGATTAATTTTTTTTTCTAAATTGCTCCTTTTTTATCATGCAATTTTTTTCTTCATATTTTCATAAATTAAAATTTTCCTATTTTTTTCTTTTTGCGACGAAAATGTACAAAACAAAATCGATCCAGAATTTTTTTCGAACTGGAACTGTTGTATCAATAATAAAATAAAACATAATAAGGAAGATAATTGTGTTTTTGTTATAGAAGTCAGTGGAAATTAAATGAACGTAATGAGTCCCTTCATACAATTTTGGAAGCCTTTAATATTAATGATTGAAAATTGATTATTTTCTCGTGAAACCTTTATAAATTTAAAACTCACTTCTTCGTCTGAATATGCTGATAATTATGAACCTATAATTTTGATATTATCCATCATTTAATTTTAATATTATAAATCACTTTACACGCACAAATAAGTTTTAAATAAAATCCAAAATTCAATGAAACGATAGAGGAACTTTTTTGTATAAGAAAATATAATTTTTTATTACATATGAAAGCTTTACAATAGTTACCATAAATTATTTTATTTAGGTCAATTTACTTTACTTCTAAATAAATTTGAAACAAACAAACCAAAAAAAGCACCCAAGTTTTGTTAATCTTTTTTTATAATTTAATCGTTGAACTAAATGTAATTGAACAAGTGACGTGATGGGGTCAAATAAAACGACATAAAAAGTTCATGCACACTTATAAGAATTTTCATATTTAATTACAAATTTACAATTTGTTTTTGTCTCTTTTTCTTTATTTTCTCTTTTCCAACGCGTTGAATAAATTTTTTCGTTTCAAAAAAATAAAAAAGTAAAGGGAAAATTTTAATCAAAATACCTAAAAATTTATGGCATAAATTATCAATAAGTATTGATTATTCTACTTCATCAAATACAAATCTATAAAAAAATGAGAAAAAGAAAATATGTTGGGTAAATTTCTAGATTCATTTATTTTTTTGTTACAAAATATAAATTGATTTTTAAGTTGAAAGAAATTTGCTTTGTAATTAATTTTCGTTTTCAATTTAACCAAAACAGTGTTCGATTTTTTTTAATGATTAAATAATAGTCATCTGTGTTGTAATATTTATCCACCAAAGTGGCAGCATGGCAACATGAATGTGTTTTGGAGCGGGGGGAGGTACCGAATTCGAATCTCAACCGAGGTGAGATGGAATTTTTCATTCTTATAATCATATATAACATCCTGCCAGTGTGCAAGATACCGAACGAAATCTGCATGTTTCCTAAGAGCAGGCAATGTGTTGAATCGAATTAAAATGCAAGTGCAGATGCTAAGATGCTAGGTGGTTCAGAACCCAACTCTCTTAGTTACTAATAACCTTAGTCGTTGATGTGCCAGAAGTAGGGTTAATAAAAAATTCAAATACAATACAATAAAATATTTATCTGAATATCCCAGAAAACACAAAATACACGGGGGGAAACTCGGTTATAACGAACGGGAGAGGAAAAAAGGTCGTTATAACCGAGTCCATTGTTAACATAAAAATTAAAATTAAATTTACGATCATTTTAAACTCTTTGATTACTGGGGTGTATTGACCATAAAACAAAGTGAATCAATCGATTAATTTATAAAATAATTTCCTCGAAAGAATCATGGAAGTTTGAAACAAAAACTTAAACAATAAAAGGAAATAGAAACTTTTATAAAATTAATATAAATGAACATGACTGTTTACAATTGAGAGTATATTATGAAACATCCTAAACCGGATGTTGTAAATATTTTTTTTAAAAATTTAGTTAAGTTTACTAAATCTATTTACAAATAATAAAAGGAATGAGGATAAAAAAGAACAAGCTAAAATAAATAAATGAATGAAAAAAGAAAAACAAATGAAAATATTTGTATCAAAAAAATAAAACATGAAATACTGAAAAAAATCCAATTCCTTCATTTCTCCGGTCATTCGTCTGTATCGGTACTGACACAATGTATAGGTTCATTTCATATGGAAAACACCGACAATTCAACTGGATTGAATATATGTCATTTTAATGCAAGAAGTATGTTCTCTAAAATTGATGAGATTAGAGGTTTGTTGGCCGATGTTAATATTCATATTATCTGCATTACTGAAACATGGCTCAAAGAGTCAATTTTTGATTCCAGTGTTGAGATTTGCGGGTATAATTTATTTGGTTGTGACTGAATTCGTAATCGTGGTGGTGGTGTTTGTGCCTACGTCAGGTCTGATATTGACGTTAAATTAATTCATTTTCTTTTAAATAATATTTTAGAATTTCTATTTCTAAGAATTACGTATTCGAAATTCAAAAATTCTTCTGGGCGTATTTTATTATATGATAATATTGTTCAGACGGGTGATTTTAACACCGATCTTTTAGTAAACAATAATCGTTCTTATTACTTATGGTCGTTGTGTGAATCTTTTGACCTTGATATTATTAATAGCAGCCCAACTTGGTATTGCTCCACTGCAGCCACAATGTTGGAGATGATCATTGCTCATCATGACAGAATAAGAGTTCATAGTCAGCTATCAATCCCTGAAATTTCAGACCACGATTCCCAAATTAACTAAAAATATTTTTTACTTTAGAAACAACTTAAACTTGGAACAACTCGGGGATTATGCTTCTCGGTTACAATGGGACACTATTTATAATTCTATTCCAATTGACCAAAAGTTGAATATTTTTAATTAATTAATTTTACAGATTCATGATAAATTTGCCCCGCTCAAACATGGTGGTGGTGGTTATAGGCGCAAAGTGATCTTCAAGTTAGACTTTAATATTACTAGCGCAATTATTGAATGAGACCTGGCGTAAAACGATAAACCCAGAATAAAAAAGTACATTAAATTATCTTATAGAAAAAATGTACAAGGAATATATCAGAATGGTCTGTGTAAGAGGTGCAGAGTAGGAGAGTGAGTCGCAATGAAATCAAAATGAAAAGGGGTAAAAATATGGAAATCTTTACGTCTAAAACGTTTATGTTTTCATTATTTCTTTTTTTTTTTTGCTAGATATAAAAACAAAATATGTAAAGCTCTCAACTGATGCTTGAATGAAAGAAATAAAACAAAAATAAAAATGAAATTTCATTAGAAAATTTTTCTTTGTTAAAATTGAATCATTTCTTTTTTTATGAAATAGAAAATCAAGAAAAAAAATGTATCAACATAATATGAAGAAAAGTTTTTACACAATATTTCATGACTCGTAAATTTTAAATATTTAATAAAAAAAAAAGAAAAAACCGAAAAAATTTAAGGCAAAATGAGAACAAAATTCTGTATGTCCGCAGTTTTTCATTTTTTTTTTTTTCAGTTTGATTAATATAAATATTACATAAAAAAAATGGCATAGAATTTAGAAATTAAAAATTATTAAATAATTCTGCGGCAAAGAAAACCTGGCCATATTTTAAAAGTTCGAAAAAATATTCAATATTAACAAATTTTATAAAATAGGTAGCCCATTTTATACAGAAGATAATGACTTCTTAAAATTGGAATCAACCAATTGCTGCTCCACGAATATTTTTGAGTTACGCGCATTAAACAAAAATTATTGTCAAATATTTCTATTTTGCCATTTTACAAAAACAGAAAAGTCTTTCCACTAGAAAAAAAGAAAAAATAAAGAAAGAAAATTAACAACAACAAAGAAGAAAAAAGGGCCCAACAACATAAGTTCACTTTTGTTCATCATGGATTATTATAGGAAGTAAAGGTATAGAATATTTTATATGTCTTCTTCGTTTTATTTTTTGTTTTTATTTTGTTTGTGCAAATTTTAAAACATAACTTTTTTTTAATAACATAAAGAGACTCATTTTATGTCTTTTAGGGCCGTATACACCAAGGTGGATAATACGTTATCTAATATTACGTAATACTCCGATAATAGAAATACGGTATTACGTTTTTGCGATTTGACGGTATACATCAACACGGATAAAACAGTTTTTCGAATTCTAATTTGTTACCTCCCAGCGTCATTCGAAAAATAATTTTTAGTCATCCATGCCATTTCGAATACAAATTTTGTACGGACATCTGTTGTCCAAAAAAAAATTTATACAAATTGGTTTACATTTTGACATTTTGAAAACACAATGCTTGTTGAACTAATTTTTAAAACAAAATCAATTAGCAGTAGCGTTTAATGCAAATGCAAAATACAAACGAAGTGAATCTTAAAAAACAAAACCCAGTTACTGATAATAATACATTATGATAAAGCGTAGTTATGAACATAATAATAATATTAAAATGTAATAATAATAATTAATAGTATTAACAATAACGAGCAAAATCAACATTTGAATTGCCATCGTGAATAATAACTTCTGGTTGGATTAGATTTATTACTTCATCGGCTGGTAATACCAACAATTGACGGTATTAAACCGAGGATAAAAGAAATACACTGAAACCGCAATATAGTTAACTACTTAAATTGTAGAATTTAGTTGAACTAACGTGTAGATATCCAAATTTGAATTCAAAATATTTTTTTTAATCACATTACTTTCAGAGCCATTTTGCTCTCCAATATCACTGAACTGAAACCTCTAGTTAAAGTGCGAAAATTTTCGAACGTTAGTCCAACTAACAAAAATTCTCTAGTTAACCATTTTTCGTTAGTTGAACTAACGGAGAGGTGAGAAAGAGCGATATATTTTGACGCGAGGTGGATAGAGAAAAAACATAACAAGTTAACTAATAATGCCGGGGCTACAATGAAAACCATGCCGGTTTAAACTATTGCGTATTTCTTCACTCATTTAATAATTATTATCTGCTATCGCGTTCGCACGTTCGACGACATGAGCACGACTTGTATTTGTGTTGGTAAAATCATTAGAGCTGCCATCTGAAATTTTTTACATTTTTTCGATACTCAGCACATATTCTCTAATTGAATCTCGACTATTTCGATTTTTTTATTTATTTTTTTGAAAATGGCGGTATTTGTCGAGATATTTTAAAACAAGAAAATTATTAATTTGAAAATAAAAACAACAAAATTTAAATGTTTTGAATTTTATTTTAGTATGTACAATATAAAAAGAAGAAAAAAAATATAATAAAATCCACACTTATAAATATTAAATATTATAAATATATAATAAAAAAAAATAACTAAATTAGCATAGAAAAAATATTATATTTTATGTACATAAAATAAAAAAATAAAAAAATAAATGTATGCAAAACTATCCGATCTCAAAATTAAAGTTTATTTAATGTTCACATATTTATTGTGATCCTGATGATGCTTTTGCGTATTTTTATATTTATATGTTTACCTAAAAATAAAAGAAAATATAACTAATTTAATTTTATAAATAAAATTTTAAATTTACAATCAATAGCCGTAATTACATATATGTAGGATGTCTTTCTTTCAAAACCAAATGAATTATCTTCAAGTTTTTCTTGTCTTTCTTGTGTTGCATTAATTATATTATAATATAATTTATTGCTTCACACTGTTTTTCTTATTGTTGAGTGACCAATTCTAAAAATGTAATGTATCTAGGCTTCACTAGACAAAAATCTGAAAACAAAATAGTTTTTAATTATTTAATTTCCAAATTATTAACTATAATTTATTATATGGATTAGTACCGTAAAGTGACAATACTTTAACTAAAAAGCTGCAACAATTTATCAAAATGTGATATCGTCAATCTTGATCTTTTTTTTCTTTCTATATTCATGCCACCTTCTGCCGTCAGATTCGACACAATTTTCTCAGACTTTGCCAGTTGTCATAAACTAGTGAAATCTACTAACCTTTCCAAGTCATCAAGATCTTCCAAATCTTCTAAATTATAATTTGAAGCCTAAAATAATAAAAAAGAAAACCAGAAATTTTTTGATAATGAAATGAAATGTATTGTTTTTTCATTCAATTTAAAAGTATTAACTCAAACAGTGACAAAATTAAAAGAAATGTATGAAGTTTTAAAATGATTTTAAAATTTACAGTATTTATTGTGATGTTAAACAAATTTAAAATTGTTATAAAAGAACAAACAATTTATTTTTATAAATTATCACTCAAAATTTATTACACTAGTAAAAATAATATCACAAAACTTTATTTACTTACCATATTTCAATATTTCACAAAATTTCACCACAAAATATGATTTTTATTTAATTATTTATATTGGGTGTGTGTAACTTGGTTAAAAATATTTTAAAAATAAGTTAAAATTAGGTGAAAAAATATTGGTGAAAAAAATTTAACTTTGGTGATTAAATTTTGATTTAGCTGTGTAACTTAGTTAAAAATTTGACGTTTAAATTTATAGAAAATGTAAATCGCCTAAAATGACTAAAATTTAAAAAAAGTATTTTCGAATGATAATGATGTGTTTTATGCTACATAGAAAGTTAATAACAACAGATAGTTGACTTTACGCAGAAGACGATTTGAAAAAGTAGTATTTCTGTTAAATACATGTATGTTTGATAAAAATATGTTTCGTTTTAGGATATTGAATGTTGCAGATTAAGAACTACGTCTGATGATGTTTGTTTAATATTGAATGAAGATGTAAGCAAAACAAAACAACATTTACGGCTTAGTCCAGGTAGTTTCAATAAAATTATTGAGTTTTTGCCCAAAAAAAGACATGGATGGTCTCTGGAACTTGAACTTATTGTTTTCTTATACTGGATGGGTGCTGGTTGGAGTTATAGAGTAACAGCATCGTTTATTGTAATTACAGTTAATTACAGTTAAAAGTATTGTTCATAAGATGCTCATTTTCTTCAAAAATGAAATGAAACATCTTATTAGTTGTCCATCTAATGATCGTTTACCAGAAATCAATTATTAAATTAAATTAATTAAATAAAAAACTAAAATAAATAAAACAAATTGTTTTTTTTTTTAATTTTTTATTATTATATAAACCAAAAAAAACAATTATATATTAATAGTAAATGAAAAATTACAATTAAAATAATAGTCCTATTTTTTTTTTTTTGATTTAATTTTTTTGAATAAATTGGGTTAATTTTAAGTTTATTGAACTTAAATATTTGTTTATTAAAATTATTGAACTTAAATTATTTTTTAACTTCAAACGTCAAAATTTAACATGCCCCGAAGCTAGTTAAAATTTTGACAACCAACTTGAGGTGAATATGTGACGAAAATTTAACATTGGCTGTCAAAATTTTAACTTTTAACTAGTTTTTAACCAAGTTACACACAGCCATTAAAACAATTCACAAAACTCAAAACTCAAATAATAAACAAAAATGAAATGTCATTTGATGTTTTTGACATTTCTCACTTATACATTCAAATGCAGTATAAGATACATTTATGCAAGCGGATTTTTTTCCATACCGGAGTGGCGCTGAAGTTCATTGTAGCTCCGGCATAAACGTACGTTAACTAGTTAACTATATTGCGGTTTCAGGTTTAAACATTGTCTAATACGTGTTGATACATACCGATTTTTTTTTCCGCCTTGGTGTATACGACTATAATAGCCGTATACACCAAGGCGGATAATACGTTATTTAAGTATTATAAAAAAATTTGGTTTGGCAGGCGTTGTTAAATTATGCTCTGTTTATACCAGCTATACCCAAGAAGAAATTCGTCAGTATAAGGACAGACTGTATTCGAAGTCGTGGTGGTGGTGTTTGTGCCTACGTCAGGTCTGATATTGACCCATTTTATACAGAAGATAATGACTTAAAAAATAAAAGACTTTCATATTTCTTTTTTTCTTTCACTTTATTTTTTATTCAGTTCTCGAAAAAGTTTACTGAAATGAAAAACACAATTTGTAAAAATGACATAAAAGCAAAACTTAATTTTAAAAGTCAAATTAATATAAAATGAAATAGTCAACATTTTCTTACTGCATTCATTTTGAGGAGTTACAACCCCTTCAAAAAAAGGGTTGACGGAAGAGTTTGGGGAAAGGGATGGAATAAATTGATCTGATAAATCATCATAAATCACTGAACGGCTTCTATGTTCAAAAGAACATAAAACAAAAATTCACGTGACAATTATCCGCAATTATCCGTCTGAAATGAAATCAACCCAAAAACCATTTAAAAAAACAATCATTTTATCCATAATTTTCTTCTTCTTGATTACTTTAATAAATTCAATAATTGAAGATAAGCAGAAATAATTGTTTATAACTAAAAATCGTTATGACTAATGATTCTTCTTAAATAATCAACTAAATTTGTCTTTTAAAATTCTACTTACGATGATTATATTTTTCTGTTATATTTTTTTATTATATCACAATATATAATTTTGTTAAAGTACCTTCAGGAGTATTTATTAAATTGTGTAGTTGTATTGTATTTCAATTTTTATTAACCTAGTACATCAACGACTAAGGTTATTATTATTTTGAGGTGGGTTCTGCACATGCATTTTAATTCGATTCGGCGCATGGCCAGCTATTAGGAATAGCTGCAAATTTCCTAAGAAGATTCGTTATCCTGCACACCGGCCGGAGGGTCATAGATGTTATTAATCATTGCCCACTACTTTATGTATGTTTAGTACATAATTAGCCGAATGAAAAATTCCATCCCGCCTCGGTCGAGATTCGAACTCGGTACCTCCCGCTCCAAACGTCAGCATGTTTCCATGCTGCCACCTTGGTCGGTATTTATTAAATGTTTAACATTTATGGTACTGCCATGCTTCAAATTAAAAAAAAATATGTTATTGCCCAAGCTTAAAATTGGTTAAAATTACAAGTTTTTAAGAATTAATTCCACTAATTGTAAATTTCTGACATATGATACAAATATACAAGATTTGTTCTTGCGCATGTTTTCCTCTCTTCTTTTAAGGTTTGGGTAACGTCACATATTTTGGATTGGTGGGAAATAAAAAACACATATCATTTATTGGCTTGAAATTAAAAAAAAAGTGGAGTTGCGTCATGCGCACACTTGAAAGAAAACAGAACAGTTGGGAAACATATCTTGTACTTTATTATTCAAATAACTTTCGTTTGTATACAAATAACATCATATATTTTAATATTGTTTCACTATATTCGAAAACAATAATTCTTAGAATTTAATAGAAAATAAATATTTAATTTTGTGTAATAATAAAAATAATATTTTTACTAAATTTTGACTTTTTTATGATTTTTATAAATTATTGTATGCATAGACTTTGATGGAATATTTATATTAATTTTTTTGCCTCGAGTATAATCTAAAGTAACATTTACTGGACGTGATACACTGGAATATTGAAGAAAATTAAAGTTATTTAACTGTAATCAAAATATCATATTATATATCATTGTACTTACATATTCAATAGAATGACAACAATATAATTATCGGGTCTTAAAAATGCAACAGTTTTAACATATGTTGAACCTGAATATAAAGAATATATTCTTACTGAACCAGGCGTAACAAATTTGGAAAAATGTCCCATTGCAAAATACATGGGTTGTTTATAAAATTCGTTGTAACCTGAGAAGAAAACATTTATACGTCAACTACTACCGACGTGTTATTCAGAAAATCGTTATTATAATTTACCTGTTTCATTAACAATTATTCCTGCATCACAACTAAGATTCAAATGTATCCGTGGTTTACCACGAATATCCAATGTCAAATTCCAATCAATCCATCCACTTACATTATAAGAAAAATCCTTTAAAAAAAAATTTAATTCAAAATCATCGATGAAAATATTTAACACAAAAGAACTTACTTCAATTAATCCCAATACATAATCTTCACCACGAAACCAACTTCCTAATAAGGGATAATCCTCACCATTGTAATGCTTTGCTAAAAACCAAATTTTATATGAAACACCAAATTACAGGATTTAATAATTTTAACTCACGTTCAGTTGACTCAGTGTTTATTAAAAATTTATTGGGTAATAATTTCAATGTTTCATCTAAATATGTAGCAGGTACGACAGTATCACTATACCAGGTAACTGCGATACCATCAATATCATCTAGTGATTTTACATCAGCCTCCAACATCTTTTCCGTACATAATTCCGAATAAATAAATAAAGAAAATAAAGATTTTTTGATTTTAATAAAGTTTTCAAACTAGAGTAGTTGAGGAAAACCTATTTGGATTTCTTGAGCCTAATCTTGATTTAAATAAGATACTAACAACTAATAAATATACTAACCTCGTAAAATATGATAGGTGTAAACATACGTTGATCTTCTCCAATCAATAATTTTAAATTTTTATATTTAGAATTTCGGATTGTCGGAGCAAAATTCTCAACCATATATTTTGCCTGAATATATATAAAAATAAACAAAAAACTACTACAAGATACTGATTTTCAACATACATGATTTTTGGGAGACCAAGCTAGGTTCATGAATTCTATCATTCCAGTACTTCCAAGAAATGGTTCATTACCAGTAGATAATGACCAATATGAAATGTTGTGTTCACTCATTAAATCCAAATATTTTATATGGTATTCTGCAAGGGTTTGATAATATTCAGGTTTAAGAATAGTTTTTTTGTCCCATCTATATTCTGTTTTCATCCAACGTGGTGGACTCCATAGAAGGCCTAATAATTTAATGTCATAGTTATTTGTAACTTCCATTAATTTTTTTAATTGACGAATCTGAAAAAAAAAATATGAATTATTAAATTCAGTTTAATAAACTGTACTTGTTTCATACTCTTGGAACATCTCTTTCATGTAACTTAGTCATGTTTGTTAAATTTATATCGTCCAATGGGTATTCATTGTAAGCCCATTGTTCAACATCAAAATCACAGCCTCCTATTGGTATTCTCATCATACTGTATCCAATGCCATCAGTTCTAGTGTAATATGCTCTAAACAAAATAGCGTTCAAAATTTTTAAATTAATTAAATTAATTATAGGAAGTTGGATCAATCGGCATCCATCCCATAATAACATTTAAGGTAATGTTTAAAAATATTTGATGAAAGTTTCATTTTCAAAAAATGCTTCTAGAATAAATAATTAGTATTATGACTTTTAATATTAGATTCGTATAAATTCAATGAAACAATGCGAATTTTTTCGTGAAAATTTATGAAAAAATATTAAAATCATTTGTTGTTCACAATTCATTATAAAATTAATTACTAAATGTTTATTGTATTCAAAAATCACAAATGGTTTAATGAGCTCATCGTAAGATTATAGATAATTTATAAATCGGATTGAAAATATTGTCTAGATAAGACAAACACGCGAATTAGGTGAACCTTAACGCTAGTCGAGAGTAACAATATAAAATGTTGCTGTGGCTTGAGGATTTATTATTTATAGACAATTAATTCAAGACTGTAAAACTTAGAACGATCGTAGTTTAGTAGATTATTATTAATATCCAAAGATACATTGTGATGCTGCATACGGTCTTCAAACTGAACCTTTAAAAGTGGTGAAATTCAAAAGTTGAAATTCACGGTTTTAGTAGTGTTTCTTTTATATCCCTCTTTATCACATTAAAAAATCAATCGTCATTTTTCTCTCGCACAACTGCAGAATGAAAATATATTCAAGAAGACGTTCAGTTTGTAGACCGCGTACATCATCACATGTGTAAATTTTAGTTATGGAATGATTATAATTTATTAAATGAAAATACTAACTTGTAGAACAAATTGCTCAAGGGTTCCGACATTTTTTCAACGTTATAGGTAACAGATCCAGTATATGCTCCACCAAAACCAATTATTTCTTGATATTTTTTTTTCGCATTAATAATTAATTCATTTTTGGCTTCATCTAATTTATAGAAAATATTATTTTTGTTAATTTTTTTTTTTTTTTTATAAAATATCAATAAATGATTAGATACCTTTAGCATTTTCTAGGATAGGTTTAAATATCATCTTGTCTAAACCATGAATGATTGATCTGTATTTATCGTAATTAAATCCGGATTGAAACTAAACACAAAATAAAGAAATATTATTTCAAAGTAAATTAAAAAGAAATAATATTTAAATAAAACCTTATTCACTTTGGATACATCAATTTTTCCCTCGGGTTCATTCATAATATTTATTTTAGAATCGTAATCAAAATATGTCACCTTAAAACGAAGACCAGCCTTAAATAATATAAATTTAGTATATATATTCAAATTGATTAAATTTGATAATACAAACTTCACTACTAGAAACAATTAAAACACTATTATCCTCTGGCATCTCAATATCAGCCTTATCACAGTAAGTTGAATTGCAAACACAAACAAGCCCATCTTTATATTGCCTTAAAGCACATGGTATTATTTCGGTTGAAACAAAATTAATTATGCAAATAAATATTAAATAGACTAATTTAGACTTCATTTTTTGTGTAACAATTGCAATAATTAATATGTTACCGATACAACGTTTATTTAACAACTAAATTTATTCTACATAAGTTTTAATATAAATTCCTGATTATACGTCATTAAAATATTGTGAATTTTAATTGGAGTTTTATAGATTACAATTATGCGGTATTTAAAAAAATAATATTATTTAAGTACCACTTTTATCAATTAATTTTAAGTGAGAAATGTTAATCACATACAGTTTTAAAAAAAAGCGTATCGTCTTGTTTTTGTATCTAATCCAAAAAAAATAAAGTACTTAAGTATCCACATTACTTAGTATTATTATTATTAAATGCGAAACTTAAGTATTTTACGTCTTTTAGTCTTTATCTTGTCCATTTCATGGGTCAATTTAATATCGTGACGTTTAAGCTAATTTAATTATAGAATATCCGCGTATATTAATTCTAATGTATTGTAATATGCAAATGCTTACGTCATTATTAAAATTTTTATGTGCATTTATAATATGGAATTAACTTTATAAAAAAAGAAAAAGAAATGAGATTAAGCATTATTATCTATATTAGTTTTTTTTTGTTCTTAATTGCGTATTTGTTTATACTTTCTGGCGATTAAATAAAGATATAATTAAAATAAAATAAATTATTAAAAAACTATTTTTTTTTAATTCATATTTTCTTAAGGTCAAATACACCAATACTGGTACAACAGAGGGCATAATTATTATCTATTTATTTTAAAATAACGATTTAGAAAAATGGGTCCTTTGTAATGCACAAACGAAACTATATAGTCAGAGCAAGGAGTAACTTAAAATCTAGTTACAGTTACTGGTAACTTGTTACTGTAAAATAGTTATTTTTCGTAAAATGTAACTGTAACTTTCCATATTATATTTGTAAGTTACAAGTTAGTTTTTAAATTAGGTATTTAAGTTAATTGGAGGATTATAATTTGTTGTTTACCATATTTAAAAATAAATTGAATATTTTAACGATATTTAAACACATCGCAATTGTACTCTAAACATTTCACCCATTTTAAAGGAGAATTACTCACGGTTATATTATAAATACATTATTTTTTTATTTTTTTGGTTGTACTTAACAATCAAATAAGGAAATAATAACAATAAAATACTAAGTTCATTCTTGTTATAAAGTTAAATATATGATAATGTTATAAAAGAAAATACAAATTGATGACTGCGGTTAAAAAAAAAGAAAGCAGTAAAAGCTTTTATTGTGCAGAAATATAATAATAATATTTCGATTTTGGTGAAATTAAAAAAGCTCATGTTTTAGTAAAAAATTAAATGAGTATAAAATATGATAATTGATCAAGTATGGACAATTTCTTTTTTGTTTATAAATATATTCGAGAAATTTTCTTAAGAATTCAAAGTTTTAATACCAATAAATTTTGAACGTTTTTTTAAAATTTCAATCTTCTTCTATAATCAATATGATGAATATCTGTACAACTTTAATTAAACAGAACAACGATAATATTTTGTCCTGGATAATACGAAAAAAATTTCATCTTTATTACGATATACATAATCCGTTAAATCACAGGTTATTTGCTAGAAGACAAACACGAAGTCAAGTTCAGATTCCCGAAGTTTTTCAATGCAAATTTGAGTAGCGCCACCATTTAAAAACTTTATTCTTTAAACATATATCTTTTCTAGCCACATTCAATAATAACGTATCGGGTCATAAAAAGCGTCTAGTAAATAACGAGCGAGTGAAAAAAAGTGATGACCAAATAACCTGTGGCTGGACGGAATAACAATGAACAAGTGCCAAGAGGTAAGAGAAGAGTTTAATCTTAGTAAGTGATGATTTGTGTAAGAATTATTTAAAAAAAAATTCAAGCAAAACATATTCTCTGAAATTAAAATGATTACTGCAATAAATGTGTAACCATATTATTTCTTTCAGTGCACCACTGCACTGGCCAGAAGATAAAAAATAACTCCTCGATATAATCTCAACAAAAATCTCAGATCAAGCTTATGAGATTGTACGTTATAAAAAATTCAGTAATTTGCCTGAGTTAAAAAAAGTTTATATATAGAAGAGTTAATTTATCAAAATAAATTTGAAAACGTTGAATCTTTTGCGACAAGAATTTAAAAAAAAATTGGTTTATTAAATTAAAAGATTAAACTTTTTTATTAAAAATGCTATAATTAAATTGTCGGTACATTCAGAAATAATAGATTAGTCTTAAATATTTTCAAATACAACTAAATTTTTATTTATTTGTATAAGGACAAACATTGAACTGTGTAGTTTGTTTTTGTCTAAAGGTGTTTTTTTATCGTCTGACAAAATGTCTGGGTCAAACAATGCGAAAAAAAATTATATTTTCGCTTAATTAAAATGTACGCGGCAAAATTAAAAAGTTTTTTTTTCGTATATTTAATTGTATTGACAGCCTACAATAAACATTTGGTAAATAACCATAACTAAATGCAATAAAATAATTAAATTTTATTCTTCTCATTTCATGTTTGAAATTCTGCTAAAGTTCAAAATGATCCAAGATAAATATTGTAAGAATAATAATAGAAAAATTAATGTTGTTGACTAAATAAAAAATAAAATTAGGTATACTTCATCATTTTATTTCAAACGTACACTTATACATATGATTTTGTTGTGTTTCTTCAATTAAAGCGAAAATAAATAAGAAACCGTAACTGTAAAATCTCGAAAATCCTACTCAAGCCCAGTCATCGATTTTGATAATAATAGCTTTTGCTGAAAGAAATAATATGATGATATTTAAATGGTCAGTTTTATAGTCATGCAAATCATATAATGACTAATATTTGATCATATTGTGATTAATATTTGACCATATTAGTATTTGATCATATCATGTAAAATATGTTAAACTGGAATTGGCAACTTAAATGAATTAAATAAACCATAGTTAATATTAGGTTAAAACAAAAAGAATGTAAAATAATAAGACGCAAAAAATAACCTTGAACCTTTAATCATATCATGCATATTTTTTTGCAATGCGCACAAACTTACCATTTTTTTGTTTTTAATAATAAAGCGAAGCGAAAAAAAATATAATTGAGTCATTTTCACTTAAATATTAAATAAAATAATTATGAAATTTTATTTAGGTAACTTTTCAGAATCCATTTTTTAATGCCATTTAATATTTAATATTTATATTTTTTATATAATGGCTACCAATATTATGTTATAACTTGTACTATTATGGTAGTCCCTCATTTTAATAACTTCGTAAACGAACATTCATCATGCATGGTCGTTCAATAGAGTTGACATCATATAAAATATTACAAAAAATTCCAATATTATCGTAATTTTTTTTGATTTTGTAAATTTAGAAAATGTATTGAGTCTACGGCTTTTTCATTAATAAATAGTTCCATTGATAAAAATTGTCAAAACAGATATTAACGGTGTTGTTGTATAATCTTAATACGTTGGCTAGTCGAACGATTAAGCGAAATTCGTAAGATTTTCATTAAAAAGATTTAGCTTTTTATTATATGTTTACTCTTATTAAAAAATAAAATATCACGAGGTGCTAAAGTCGAGCTTAGGATAAAAACGAAACTTTACATACATTTTAATTTTATTTTTATTTTTAATTTAAAATTTTTGACCATTAATAAGTTTTTCATTATCTGTGATATTAATTGTTTCATCATTTTCTCTTAATTATCTATTTATATTTACAATTGACATGATTAGGGAGAGAGAGAGAGAGATACTCCGAAACGTCGTCTTGTACAAAAAACAATAAATGGTTATTGTTTTTTAACTATATTTTTGTTTTAATTACAAAGTAATTAGTTTAGTTTGTGGCAAAAATTGTTGATGTTTTTTCATATTCAGTTTTTCTTGGTAAATAATCCAATGTATTATCAGGATTATCCTCTCAAGATTCAAGCGTATTTATTGCGTGTTATTGTTTTACATTAATTTTTTTTTAATCTAATATTAACTATATTTTATTTAATTCATTTAAGTTGCCATTTCCGGCTTAATCTATTTTCAATACATTTAATTGAAACTTAATTCAACATGGATTTTTTATTAACTAAAATGTTGCGCAAAACAATTTTTTTTTTCGTTGACAGATTTCTTAACCTACTTATTCTATTTAAAATTACTTACAACTATTAATAATAATAACTATATAACAAAACAATACGAATAATGAAAAAAACAAAATCAATAAAATTACAAAATCAGTAATGGTAATAATTAATAAATTTTCTACTACGTAGTTTAATTTACTTAAAAATTATTTATTTGAAATTTTTTATTTCACACATTTTGACCTTCATCAAATTTTTTTAGATCTTTGTCAGATCTTTGAACATGTCAGACATGATGACGTGAACATGCATATATCTATGCAGTGTATTTAATTCACGGGTAACTGCATCCTTTACCAATCTGTTTGGATGTTCCATGGCTCTCTTTAGGACTTTTATACCATTTTCCATTAAATATTTTTTTAATGGTACAATTTTAAATTTTTCAATTTTTTTTTATATATTACGTCATTTGAGTTAAATATCGGAATCCCCATACATATTTTCCAATATTTACCACTAATATTCCTTAAAATTTTTCTCTCAAAAATTTCCAATTTTTCATAATCCGTTTCTGAGAAGAATTTTACACTGAAACGTGTAGACTTTAGTTAACGTATGGATCTCCAAAGTTCAATCAAAAATATTCTTTTTAATCTTTATTTTTAAATTTTTTACTTACATGTATTATTAAAAAATGAGTTTAAAATTAAAATCACAATTTATACGTTTTTTTCTTAATAAAATTAGAATAATTTTATTTTATTTATTTTTGGCTTGTCTTGGTTTTATTATTTTTGTTGTTTTTTTTGATCATTTTCATAGTTAAGCTATATACCACTTGACTTTCAGAACCATTATTTTCTCCAAAATCACTGAACTGAAATTTCTAGTTAAAGTGCGAAAATTTTCGAACGTTAGTTCAACTCACAAAAATTCACTACCTAACCATTTTTCGTTAGTTGAACTAACGGAGTGAAAAAGAGCGATACATTTTGACGCGAGGCGGATAGAGACAAAACATAACAAGTTAACTATCAAACGTACGTTAGATAGTTAACTATATTGCGGTTTCAGTGTTAAACATTTCTCTTCTTTTGAAATATTATTCCTGTGCGAATTAATAAAATAAAAACGAAATTGCTTTAAAAAATTTCTCGCAATGAAAAGTATTAAATCAAGTTTTTAATGAATTAAAAAAAAAATTCATTAGTCATTATCATTAATCGCTACTAATTTTTTTCTTCTCGCAAATAAATTAATTAAAGTTCTTAACTCTGGAAACAGGTAAAATGTTATCGAAAAAAAAGTCTATTACATAAATCTTACGTTACCACATTTTGACATATACCGTTCTAATATTGTTATTTAAAGTGGCAACCTTCTAAATATGCGACTGTGACACAAACTGGCATTAACCTAGAAAAAAAAGAAATAAATTGTAAATTGTAGAAAGTAGAGAAGATGAGGAAGAAAAAAATAATGGAGAAGAAAAATGAGGTCAATTGTCAAAACATTTTTCTGAAATATGTAAATCACGTTTATCAGATAAAATAAAACAGTATATACCGAATTTTTTTTAAACTTTTCTGCCTCTTTATAATTGTTTTTTCTCATTTTTACTCATTTTCAAATATAAAATGGAGAGATAGTAAGTGAAAAAGAGAGTTCATTCAAACTGACAGTCTTAGCGGGTTTAAAATTTATGTTTAAGTCAAATTTTCCATATTTTTATTTTCTTTGTCTGTATTTTTTTTTTTTTTGAAGAAACATGGTAAAGTCCTTCGTTTTGATTTATTCACTGACAGACGACACAGAGTAAAAGCAGAAAATATAAAAATAAATAAATTTACTATTCAAGAGAGAATCTGTAAATAGAAAAAGTAAACTAAAAAAAAAATATTTTTGTTCTCTACAATTCTCTTCATCTCCACTTATTTCTATATGAAGCTTCTAGGACAAAATCAAATAAATTATTTTCCCTAGTATAAAAGGCAAACTGAATAACTGTATAACTCAAATCTTTTTTTTTCTTTTCTGTTTCTTGTTATACTAGTGGAAGTGTTTGTTATCCTTTAAATTCAATGTTGTTAGAATAAATCTAGTCTAACAGCAACAATCGCTAAATAAAAGAAAAATAAATAGAAGAAGAAAAATATCAAAGTTTCTTTCTTACGATTTTCGGTTATTGGATGAGAAAATATTGACATAATGAAATGTTTGGACTTTTTTATTCTTTTTCTTTCCTTCCATTTTTTTATTCTCGAATTCCGTTTTTTTTTCTTTAATTCAGTTGTGTCTGTTGCTAAATTTCTTTCTCTTCTGGTTTTTATCTTATATAATATACACAACGGATGTCAATATACAAAACAAAGGAATAAAATTAATAATTTTTCCTTTGATTCTTTTTCATTTTCATTTTCATTTCCCACTACCACCAACTTATACAACTCATCTCATTGTCATTATTGTCATTTTCTTTTTGGTGCTATGAATGCTTATGGACGAGATTCTATTAAAAAGTTCAGGGTCTCATTTATTTTTATGATGCTTGCAAATAAAAGTTTTGCTCCGTTTTTAATTATCTGAAGTTAATTGCAAAATGGGTAATATCAAAGCATTAACATTTTTTCATGTTGAAAGTAAATAGAAAAATAGAAGTTAAAAAAGAAAAAAAGTTGATAAATTAATTGAGTTAAATTTATGTCAATGAAAATAAAATTGAAGGAACAGAAAAGAATTTTCATTTCTTCCAATTGATAGTAAAAATAAAATTTATTCAAGACAAAGACGCTTAATGTTGTAAAATAGTTTAAATTTTGTTCTGGATTTTTTTTAACATATTTTTCTTCTTCTTTCTTTACTTTTCTTTTCTCTCTACACAAATTCAGTATAGAATAAAGAAGAAGAAGAAGAAGAAAAAGAAATATGTAAAAAAATGTTACAATTGAACACAAAAATATAGGAAAAAAAATATTGTAAGATTACGTTTGTATCGGTTCTTTACTTTAAAAAATACTTTAGAAAGTTGAATAAAAGTAAAATATTAACAAATGAATCATGAATTGAAATTGAAAATATAGAAATAAAATAAATAATTAAAAAAATAAGTAGAAAAGGAATAACAAAATATTTTTTCTTCAGTCCAACCCCGTTAATATATTCTCTGACCTCACTCCACAAGAAATATATATGAAAAAATAGAACAAATAGAAAAGAGAAAGTGAAAAAAAAAAAATAAAAGCAAAAAGAAAAAAATCTCAGAAATCAGTTTGGAACTTCTCTTAAATACAAACAACATTTCTCCGTTCACTCAAATAATATGACTACAAATTTGGCTTTCTTTCTTTTCAATAATTTTAAAAATAATAACAGCAACAACTGTTAAAATGAAACCACACGCAATAATGAATCCCAGTGTTAAAAAACAAGGAATTTACATCACACTTTTTGCCCAGTAAGAAAAAAAGAAAGAAAACTGAAATGAATATTTTTGTTTCATTTAGGGTTTGGTTCTTCTCTCCTTTCCTTTTAATAAAATATTCATTATTAAATTCTCATTTAAAAAATAAAATGAAAATCAATGAAAAAGAAAATTTGAGTGTAAAACTGGAAAAACGGAAAAAAAGACAAAGCAATCGAATAAAATGTTCATCACTGATTCTATATAAATCCTGTATAATCTCTCTGATTGTGGTTAAATACCCATTTAGATGTGTATTTAGATCGGTAAAATGCCACTTTATTTTAAATACGTTCTCCTATACATTCGTTACAAAAAAAAATTAGAAACAAAAATAGGAAAGAAAAGCAAAAACAAAAAAGAAAAACGAAAATGTAGAGAAAATAAAACGTTGAGAAAAGTCTAATACATTTATGGTTGAATCTTAAATTGAGTTTGTTGAATGCAAGTCATTCCTTCTTCTTTTTTTTCGAAATGGTAATTAACCAAAAATATATTTTCAATTGAAATTTTGTAAAATAAGGTTAGAGAAAAATAAATGAGAGTTTAACAATAAATTATTTTTTTGGAAGAAAAAAGAATCCTGTGGAAAAAAAATAAAATAAAAAGGAAATCGAAGAAAAGGCACCAAAAAGTAAATCGACCATCTTCTACTTTTTTTTCGAACCAAAATAAAAATTTATATTCAATTTGTTTCGTATATTTTGTATTCATCTATCTCGCTTTATTTTCACTCGATTTCTATCATGGTTACTCAAATGAAAGGTCTTGACATCTGTTGTTGTTGTTATGCTTTTTTTTTTCTCTTAAAGAGTTTTTCCTTTTTAAAGGTGACGATATTTCTGTATATACGTTGGCAAGCATATTGACTGGTATGTTTTTTGTACTACGCAAATAACTAATGATATAATAATTTAGGGATTTTAATTTTTTTTTAAAAGACACTTTTTTTTTTATTATCCTGAAATACTAGATATTTTTTATACAAAATCAAAACTTAAAGAAAATATTTTTATATTCTTAGAAAAGAAAATATTATCGAAGATCTATACTGCATTTGTTTTAATTCAAATAAGAAAGCGGAAATATACACTCCAAAAAACCATCTCAAAATTTACACACAAAAAATGATAGCACATTATCGTGCTTGATGTGATAGCTCATTGGCTCAATAATTAAAAACTATTATTTATTTTAATTTATTGATTTATTTATTACACTCTCCTATATTATTTCTTTATTTGGTGATAATTAATAATTAGTCTATTATATTAATAAGTATACTGATTTGGGTTTGTTAAATATGTACAAACTTTTATTCTCTCTACTTCATTAATTCTTTAAATATTTAAGATTGTATCAAAAAAAGATTCCCTAACACAACACCCATTATAAATCAAAAAACTTTCAGGAGGATCACAACAAAGTGGCTTACGATTAGAGGTCTCAGAAACACTTAAAATATTGTGAAATTTTTCATCAAATATTACACATTCTTCAGTAAAATATTCAATCACTTTTGAACAGTTGTAAAACGCCGCAATATGAATGGCAGTTATAGATTTTTCATTATGAATCTTCTCATTTACAATTTCTAAGCCTTCTTTTTCAATTAATAGTGTAACTATTTCGACTTCATCATATAAAATAGCCAAATGTAACACTGAAAAATTCATCTTTCGATATAGATTCGTTTGATCAATAATAGTGGCATTAATTATAATTTTTTCTTTCCTTAAAAATAATTCAACAATTTCGGGCTGGTAATTTAACATCGCATAACAAATAGGTGTCATACCACATTTATCTGCAGCATTAATATTTACTCTAGCATCAGCAAGAAGATGTTCAACCTCGTTCAATTTTCCATTAAAGGCAGCAACATGGATCGGTGTAGAGCCATCATTATCACCAGTGTTAACATTAATAATTTGGCTATTTAATAAATACATGAAAACGTTAAGGTCGGAATTGAAAATTGAGAAATGAATTGCTGTCCATCCCCTGAAATCAGGATCAGTATCAGCACCATTTTCTAAAAGTAATTGAACAATATTCAAATCACAAAATTGTGCTGCAGTATTTAATGGAGACAGATATTCTATTGTTGCTAAATCTACGCCTGGTAAACAACTCTCGATGGTATTTTTTATTCTCTTAATTGAATGATTTTTTAAAAGAGTTTTTAATCTATCTACGTTTTCATACCATACTGAGTAATAAATTTCAGTACAATATAATAAGTCTGCATTGTTAGGTTTCAGAATTAGAAGAAGTTCGGTATTACCACGCATAACGGAGTAAGCACAGGTTGCATGGTCAATTTCTACATCAATTTCTTTGAAGTATTTCACTATTTCTATTGCATCATTATTAACAGCGACATGAATTGGTGTGTGTCTGTCTGAGTTCTTCGCGGTAATAACCTTTTTAAAAAGTTCTGAATTATTTTTCGTATGTTTCACAATTTTTTTAATTATTTCTAAGCTACCATTAACGGCAAGTAAATGCATCGGAGTAGATTCATTACTTAAATATGTGTATTTGAAATAGAATTCATGAAAGATATCAGAATAATCGCTGGCGTAGTTCCAAACAGATATGATGTGACTTACTTCACGATTAGTAACATAAAAATTTTTAAGTGATGTTCCTAATAAGTTGATCAGTTTTTTAATTACATCCACATCTTTTCCAGTTGTTTTTAAATGAAATCTAATGACTTCTTGTACTAATCTGTGAATGCTTGATATACCATTGTCATCGTTTATCAAAGAGTATTGACAAAGCAATCCAACAGCTGTGGCTAAGTCACTTTCGTCTTTTACATACTTAGAAAAATATAAATTCAAATTGAGCGAATCAGGACCAAAATATGCAATCATTTCGATTAATTCTTCTGCAATTCTGTTTTCCTTTATTTTGTCTAGGGTTACATTCCAAGTAGTCGCAATGGTTTCATTATAACGATCAGTTTTTGTTTTGAAATTAAACAGTTTAGTTTTATTTGCTTTTTTATATTCTTTTAAATAATCACCAATGCCGTACGATTTCTTACCAATCAGTTTTAATTTCTCTTTCTTTGAGATGATGTATGATGTTGATTGTTGCAAAGCCAATGGAAAATAATTTAATTTTTCTGCTAATTGCTTTATTTCTTCATCAGAATAATGATCGTTCTCATTAATGAGTAACAATTTTTTTATCAATTCTTGTGCTTCTATGAGTCGGAAATCTCTTAATTTTATAACTTTTGGTATTTCTTCTTGCCCCATATTCCAGTCTATGTTACGCGATGTGATTAAAATATAAGGCGATAGAATATTAGAAGGTAACGATGATGGTAGAAATTCTTTAAGTTTCTCATAGTTTTCGGCATTATCAAATATAAAAAGACTTTTCGCATTGCCAAAGAATTTATATACATCTTTGAGTATTGATTTAAAATCTCTCTCTTTTTCATTGGACGAAATGCTTTCTGAAATTGGAATTTTTAATTCTTCGCGAGCTAACTTATGAAAAGACTCTTTTAAATTTGTTATTGTTTCCGCATTTATCCATATTACGTTGTTGTTGTACGACTTAATGTACTGAAAAGCATATTTCCTAGCTAATTCAGATTTCCCGATCCCTCCTAGGCCACTAATAATTGTTGTTTGTCTTTTTTGTAATGCTGCATGTACATTTTCTAAGACATCTACTCGGCCAGTGAATGCATCCACTGGTTTCTTGAAATTAAACCAAATAGGATCCTTCAGGTTCTTAACATTTGTTTCTGTTAATTGTTTTTGATTATTATTATTCATGTTTTCTAAAATTAATCTTAATTGTTGCTCTAGATCCTCGTCTTTAAAACTGAAATTATAAGTAAGATGGTTATAATATGTAGTCGTAACATCTTTATATTCGTCCAATATTTCCCATTTTAATGGAAGGCGATGACCATATTTTCCAGCATTACTTTGTTCAGTATCGTAAAATGTGTATTCACTATTCTTGTCATTACTTATTTTAACGATTCCTACTTTCTCATATAAGTCAGATGTTTTACAACTTTTCAGATCATAATTTACTGAGTACCGAGTCCAGAAAAAAAAATCGGACTTTTTAGATTTACCTAAAATGACAGCTTTTGTAAGTGTATCGGGCAATAATTCTGTTTTCCCATTCTCACGACTTTTTGCATTTTGTTTCTTTTGCTTCTTCCGTTGATTCTCGTCACTGGCAAGATAATTAATAGCCCTATCTATAGCATCTAATGCCAATATTTGCTGTGCCCTTGTAGATGATTCGTTATCAGTTACCTTCATAAATTGGTATTGGAAACTCCAAAAAAGTTCACCTGCTGCTTTAACCAGTAAACTTTTTAGATCATCTTCTTGTGTAGATCTAAATATTTTATCAATTTTTTTTAGTTTTTTTTTATGAAGACGTGCTATATTCATATCAATTAAAAAACCAACTACTGCTCCAATTTTTCCTAATTTTAATGGTGATGTAACAACTTTACACATGGTGCTATATTTCTTCTTTTTTATCGTTTTCACACCTGGAAGTGATTGAGTTAGGTATTCATCAATTTTTACTTCAAAATTCTTTACAAAATATTCTGTAAATTCTTTAAGGCAGAATCAATAGAATGATTATCCCGAACAATAACATCATAGCTACTTGATTGATCTGAATTCATAATCTTAGTAGAATGATTAGAAAAACAAGCACTGTCTCTATAACTACATTTTTCATCGAAGTTGTCAGATTTCTTGTCCATTTTAATGTATATTAGAACGAGGAATCTTAAATGAAAAAACATTAATTTTATATTGACCAATGAATTGAATTTTATAACAATTACCTGTCCGTATTAAATTGGTTATAAAAATTATGCTTTCCTGTTTACTTCATTCAGCAAATGGTACTTTATAAACATAAAAATGAAGTATAAATTAAATGATAATAAATTTGAGATACGTCATGTGAAATAATCATGAATATGAGAGAATTAATTATAAATCAGACAGCGATCGTATAAAACTATAATTATGTATTGATAATGATTGGGAAAACCAGATCCAAACGTTTTTGACATTATAATTATTTCTTTGATTTTATTCAAGTCCACAAAACTACAGGATTTACATGCAGAAATATAAACAGTTTAATTACCGTTTAAAATATTTAAAATTTTATTAATTAATTTATTTTGAAACAACACAAAATATTGATATATTTATTTAGATCTGTTTGTTTTAGAAAAAGATATTAGAATTAATAACAATTTTTGAAATTTCAATAAACCGTAGAGGTCATTAAAAAATAATGGTCATTGTGTAAAGCCACAAAATAGGAGATTATACGAAGTTTATGTAAACCTTTTATAGTAGAGAATTCACTTTATTCATTTTATTTGCTGCAGGTTTGATAATTATAATTTAATTTAAGTATGAAAAGTAATTACCTTTATTGAAACAATTAAACAGTCACAAATTTATTAAGAAACTTGTAATATATTACAAGAAAAATATAAACGAAATAATAATAACAACCTTCACTTTCAGAGGGTTGATTGTGTTCCTTTGTTTAATTATTAAATTTTTATTCAATAACAACAACGAAGATTTTTTGAAACTGAGAAAATCCACAAAATGAAGTTCGTTTAAGAAAAAAATATCTTTCGGTTCAATTTGATGATAATCACAATAAATTGCACAATAATATTGTCTTTTAAAAATAATTGAATATTTTAATATTTCAATTTTATAATTATAAATTTGGTTTAAACAAAACGATTTGAATACATTGACCACACATTTCACCATACAACTTGATTTGAAACAATATGTCGTTTAATTTTAGTAAATTGTTCAATCGGGTTTCTGTTATCAAATAAAAAAAGTGTTAAAAATAAATTTTGGGAAATTCATAATAACTTAGGGATGATCACTTTTTGAATCATGCACTCAAAATACTACGTAAAATTCAATAAATAAATAATTCAATTTTCAATAATCACAATTATTATTTGTTGGCCTGTATTTAGGCAAACGCAAAATTAAAAACAATTTAAAAGAATGGAAATAATAGTTGCTCCGAAAGTTAGGCAACGAAAATTGACAAAACCAAACCTCTGAAAAATATATTAAATAAAATATCTATTTTAATTACTAATGACCGCCCAAGGTTCGAATCTCGACCGAGGCGGGATGAAATTTTTCATTCGGCTAATTATGTACTGAACATACATAAAGTAGTGGGCAATGATTAATAACATCTATGTGTGCAAGATAAGGTTTTAACCGAAGGATTCTTCTTAGGAAATCTTCATGTTTCCTATAGAGCAGGAAATGAGCCGAATCGAATTAAAATGCATATGCAAAGATGCTAGGGGTTCAGAACCCACGTCAAAAATAGTAATGGCGGGTTTCTTAACAAATGACTAAACGAGGATCTAACTAGATCGACTCTAAGCCTTAGATGACATCTAACAAAAATCTGTTTCACAACATTTTGTAGCGTTTTTTAAAACTATTTTTAGTTCAGTGTCTTCGATTAGTTTTTTTCTGTGCGTTTTGACTTTGGTAATGATTAATGAATAACATTTGACAACTAAAGCAAACCACATCTAAGTATTTAGATGCGCCAAATTGCGCATCTAAGTTGGATGGAGAGTTAGATGAGATCTAAATGTTGTGAAACAGATTTTAGCTTAAAACTCATTTACAGTACCTAGATGAGATCTAAACGGAGATGAGAAACCCGCCATAAGTCTCCTAGTTACTAATAACCTTAGTCGTTGATGTAATAGGTTAATAAAAAATTAAAATACAACAACAACAATTACTAATGTGAGAGAATAATATTTATATAATAAATAAATAGCAAAAAAAATTATTTTTAACTAGAATAGACGTTATATGCATATTTATAGTTTTCTCTATTCCTATCAGCCATCTATAAATTATAAAATATAGAAAGATATCCTGTTGATATACCTATACATATTTTTTTTGTCATGAATATTTTATTGAATTTGTATTGATTTTGTTACGTGGGAAGGAACAAAATATATAAAGTAGTTACTATGAGCAATATGGAATATATGTTAGTGAATTGATAGAAAGGGAGGGTAGGTATATATGGAAGCATCATCAAACTATATTGAATGAATATTAAATTATATAAGTTGTTAATTTATAAATATGAAAAATATAGAAAATTAAAGGAAGAATTTTTTTTTTGGAATACTTTATGTAGATTCTTTATAAAGTGAGATACAATGAACTTGACGCTATTAATTCATATGGTTTCGATATTGTATAATTTTATTCTATAAATACATATTTCTTAGAATTCTAATAAAATATGGTTAAAGTTGTGTTCCACATATACTCTAACCCCATCTATGATGACAAAATCTATCCGCACCTACACACAATATATTTCCTTACTTAATATTGAACTTTTGATCTTTTATAATTTCATTTTATATAAAATAATGTGACATTAAAATTGATTTATTTGTATTGATAACCAATTGTCATCACGTCAAATATTTTCCCAATAACAACATTTTTGTCAGAATAACTTTTTCAATTCTATTGTATTGATATTTTTTCAAATATCAAAAGAAAAAGAAAAAGAAAAAGAAAAAGAAAAAGAAAAAGAAAAAGAAAAAGAAAAAGAAAAAGAAAAAGAAAAAGAAAAAGAAAAAGAAAAAGAAAAAGAAAAAGAAAAAGAAAAAGAAAAAGAAAAAGAAAAAGAAAAAGAAAAAGAAAAAGAAAAAGAAAAAGAAAAAGAAAAAGAAAAAGAAAAAGAAAAAGAAAAAGAAAAAGAAAAAGAAAAAGAAAAAGAAAAAGAAAAAGAAAAAGAAAAAGAAAAAGAAAAAGAAAAAGAAAAAGAAAAAGAAAAAGAAAAAGAAAAAGAAAAAGAAAAAGAAAAAGAAAAAGAAACACAATTAAAATAATTGGACCAAGAAGCACAAATATTTTCGTGTGGGAGAGCTCTGAATGGTTTTCTCCCGCATAATAATAACAATAAACACAAAACATTAAGCCACATAGACCCATTCTAACAATCTCTACCTCATCCGTTCTTTCTTTATTTCACCTTTATTTTAATAAATGTTTACACACACGCATACATACTAAAGTCACTATATCCATGCATGGATATAGATACAGAGAAACAGACAGCCTTATAGACATAAAATGACATGTTAAAAAACACAGCAAAAAAAAATCCCACATATTTTTCTTTTTATTTCTTATAATTATTTAAGTTTAATGAACTTAGACCCGTGGTGCTTACAAATTTAACCGAAGTGACAAAAGAAAAGGAATGGAAAAAAAATCTTCTTTAATTACGATAAAAAAGGAAAATAAGGAGACTAAAGAGAATTGTGTGAGAGTTTGACTTTATGTTAGAACGGAATAGAAATATTACAGCAATAATAAGGAACGCACTGAGAATAATGAAACAAAAAAAAAACGCTCGCTAAAGGGCAAACTTTTTTTTCTCCTAATTAAAATTTAGAGATACGATTTTCCTTTACTGAATAATGAAAAAAAATTGTTACTGACATTTGTCCTTTTGTATCTTTTTCTTTATATTTCTTATTAAATACTGAGCAGACGATGACGAAGAAAGAAATTGTAAGATTTTAATTAAGGAGAAAGGAAAAAGGAACAAATATTTTTGTTAAGGTGTTAAAAACATTTTTACCTGTCAAATGGTAAAAATCATCAGCATCCAGTTTGTCTTTTTCTTCCCTTTATTTTTTGTTTAATTGTTGCTTAAATTTATCACCTTGCTAAATAGAGGGGCTGGAAGTTAGAATGAGACTTTTTATTTAATATATTTCAATCACCTTTCTGATAAACAAAAAGACATTTAAATAAATTTCAATAAAGAAACGCTTTCGAATAAATTCTAATTACATTTAATTTTAAGAATAACTATAAACGAGTTGAAATATTCGTTGATTTTTTAATTATTATCCCAATCAATTTAACCCAAATTTCTATAAAACATTCTAAATTGTATTCCTTTGATCTAAATAAATATCGTGCCTGTTTTCTTTTTTCTTTATTTCTCTGTACCTCTCATACTTTCTCCTCCTAACACTTTCACCTCTTATACTTTTTTTTTTACAATATTTTCTGTATTTTCCTTTGTTCAAATGTAAAAGTTAAATTTATGGTGACGAAGCAAAAGTATTTGTTTTAAAAAGATTTTTTTCCTTTTTAGTAAAAAGGCATAACAAAAGCCTACAGGGAAGGGTTTACGTAGTATATACCTGTTATAAGGCATATAGTTTATTTTCGCCTATAATGGAAAGGACTAATAGGATAATTTACAAGAAGGTGATGGATTAATTTTTTTTTCTAAATTGCTCCTTTTTTATCATGCAATTTTTTTCTTCATATTTTCATAAATTAGAATTTTCCTATTTTTTTCTTTTTGCGACGAAAATTTACAAAACAAAATCGATCCAGAATTTTTTTCGAACTGGAATAATAAAATAAAACATAATAAGGAAGATAATTGTGTTTTTGTTATAGAAGTCCGTGGAAATTAAATGAACGTAATTAGTCCCTTCATACACTTTTGATTGTTGCAATTTTGGAAGCCTTGAATATTAATGATTGAAAATTGATTATTTCCTAGTGAAACCTTTATAAATTTAAAACTCAATTCTTCGTCTGAATATGCTGATAATTATGAACCTATAATTTTGATATTATCCATCATTTAATTTTAATATTATAAATCACTTTACACGCACAAATAAGTTTTAAATTAAATCCAAAATTCAATGAAACGATAGAGGAACTTTTTTGTATAAGAAAATATAATTTTTTATTACATATGAAAGCTTTACAATAGTTACCATAAATTATTTTATTTAGATCAATTTACTTTACTTCTAAATAAATTTGAAACAAACAAACCAAAAGCACCCAAGTTTTGTTAATCTTTTTTTATAATTTAACCGTTGAACTAAATGTAATTGAACAAGTGACGTGATGGGGTCAAATAAAACGACATAAAAAGTTCATGCACACTTATAAGAATTTTCATATTTAATTACAAATTCACAATTTGTTTTTGTCTCTTTTTCTTTATTTTCTCTTTTCCAACGCGTTGAATAAATTTTTTCGTTTCAAAAAAATAAAAAAGTAAAGGGAAAATTTTAATCAAAATACCTAAAAATTTATGGCATAAATTATCAATAAGTATTGATTATTCTACTTCATCAAATACAAATCTATAAAAAATGAGAAAAAGAAAATATGTTGGGTAAATTTCTAGATTCATTTATTTTTTTGTTACAAAATATAAATTGATTTTTAAGTTGAAAGAAATTTGCTTAGTAATTAATTTTCGTTTTCAATTTAACCAAAACAGTGTTCGATTTTTTTTAATTATTAAATAATATTCATCTGTGTTGTAATATTTATCCACCAAAGTGGCAGCATGGCAACATGAATGTGTTTTGGAGCGGGGGGAGGTACCGAATTCGACCGAGGTGAGATGGAATTTTTCATTCTTATAATCATATATAACATCCTGCCGGTGTGCAAGATACCGAACGAAATCTGCATGTTTCCTAAGAGCAGGTAATGTGTTGAATCGAATTAAAATGCAAGTGCAGATGCTAAGATGCTAGGTGGTTCAGAACCCAACTCTCCTAGTTACTAATAACCTTAGTCGTTGATGTGCTAGAAGTAGGGTTAATAAAAAATTCAAATACGATACAATACAATATTTATCTGAATATCCCAGAAAACACAAAATACACGGGGGGAAACTTAGTTATAACGAATGGGAGAGGAAAAAAAATCGTTATAACCGAGTCCATTGTTAACATAAAAATTAAAATTAAATTTACGGTCACTTAATTTTAAACTCTTTGATTACTGGGGTGTATTGACCATAAAACAAAGTGAATCAATCGATTAATTTATAAAATAATTTCCTCGAAATAATCATGGAAGTTTGAACAAAAACTTAAACAATAAAAGGAAATAGAAACTTTTATAAAATTAATATAAATGAACATGACTGTTTACAATTGAGAGTATATTATGAAACATCCTAAACCGGATGTTGTAAATATTTTTTTAAAAATTTAGTTAGGTTTACTAAATCTATTTACAAATAATAAAAGGAATGAGGATAAAAAAGAACAAGCTAAAATAAATAAATGAATGAAAAAAGAAAAACAAATGAAAATATTTGTATCAAAAAAATAAAACATGAAATACTGAAAAAAATCCAATTCCTTCATTTCTCCGGTCATTCGTCTGTATCGGTACTGACACAATGTATAGGTACATTTCATATGGAAAACACCGACAATTCAACTGGATTGAATATATGTCATTTTAATGCAAGAAGTATGTTCTCTAAAATTGATGAGATTAGAGGTTTGTTGGCCGATGTTAATATTCATATTATCTGCATTACTGAAACATGGCTCAAAGAGTCAATTTTTGATTCCAGTGTTGAGATTTGCGGGTATAATTTATTTGGTTGTGACTGAATTCGTAATCGTGGTGGTGGTGTTTGTGCCTACGTCAGGTCTGATATTGACGTTAAATTAATTCATTTTCTTTTAAATAATATTTTAGAATTTCTATTTCTAAGAATTACGTATTCGAAATTCAAAAATTCTTCTGGGCGTATTTTATTATATATAATATTGTTCAGACGGGTGATTTTAACACCGATCTTTTAGTAAACAATAATCGTTCTTATTACTTATGGTCGTTGTGTGAATCTTTTGACCTTGATATTATTAATAGCAGCCCAACTTGGTATTGCTCCACTGCAGCCACAATGTTGGATTTGATCATTGCTCATCATGACAGAATAAGAGTTCATAGTCATCAATCCCTGAAATTTCAGACCACGATTCCCAAATTAACTAAAAATATTTTTTACTTTAGAAACAACTTAAACTTGGAACAACTCGGGGATTATGCTTCTCGGTTACAATGGGACACTATTTATAATTCTATTCCAATTGACCAAAAGTTGAATATTTTTAATTAATTAATTTTACAGATTCATGATAAATTTGCCCCGCTCAAACATGGTGGTGGTGGTTATAGGCGCAAAGTGATCTTCAAGTTAGACTTTAATATTACTAGCGCAATTATTGAATGAGACCTGGCGTAAAACGATAAACCCAGAATAAAAAAGTACATTAAATTATCTTATAGAAAAATGTACAAGGAATATATCAGAATGGTCTGTGTAAGAGGTGCAGAGTAGGAGAGTGAGTCGCAATGAAATCAAAATGAAAAGGGGTAAAAATATGGAAATCTTTACGTCTAAAACGTTTATGTTTTCATTATTTCTTTTTTTTTTTTGCTAGATATAAAAACAAAATATGTAAAGCTCTCAACTGATGCTTGAATGAAAGAAATAAAACAAAAATAAAAATGAAATTTCATTAGAAAATTTTTCTTTGTTAAAATTGAATCATTTCTTTTTTTATGAAATAGAAAATCAAGAAAAAAAATGTATCAACATAATATGAAGAAAAGTTTTTACACAATATTTCATGACTCGTAAATTTTAAATATTTAATAAAAAAAAAAGAAAAAACCGAAAAAATTTAAGGCAAAATGAGAACAAAATTCTGTATGTCCGCAGTTTTTCATTTTTTTTTTTTTCAGTTTGATTAATATAAATATTACATAAAAAAAATGGCATAGAATTTAGAAATTAAAAATTATTAAATAATTCTGCGGCAAAGAAAACCTGGCCATATTTTAAAAGTTCGAAAAAATATTCAATATTAACAAATTTTATAAAATAGGTAGCCCATTTTATACAGAAGATAATGACTTCTTAAAATTGGAATCAACCAATTGCTGCTCCACGAATATTTTTGAGTTACGCGCATTAAACAAAAATTATTGTCAAATATTTCTATTTTGCCATTTTACAAAAACAGAAAAGTCTTTCCACTAGAAAAAAAGAAAAAATAAAGAAAGAAAATTAACAACAACAAAGAAGAAAAAAGGGCCCAACAACATAAGTACACTTTTGTTCATCATGGATTATTATAGGAAGTAAAGGTATAGAATATTTTATATGTCTTCTTCGTTTTATTTTTTGTTTTTATTTTGTTTGTGCAAATTTTAAAACATAACTTTTTTTTAATAACATAAAGAGACTCATTTTATGTCTTTTAGGGCCGTATACACCAAGGTGGATAATACGTTATCTAATATTACGTAATACTCCGATAATAGAAATACGGTATTACGTTTTTGCGATTTGACGGTATACATCAACACGGATAAAACAGTTTTTCGAATTCTAATTTGTTACCTCCCAGCGTTATTCGAAAAATAATTTTTAGTCATCCATGCCATTTCGAATACAAATTTTGTACGGACATCTGTTGTCCAAAAAAAAATTTATACAAATTGGTTTACATTTTGACATTTTGAAAACACAACGCTTGTTGAACTAATTTTTAAAACAAAATCAATTAGCAGTAGCGTTTAATGCAAATGCAAAATACAAACGAAGTGAATCTTAAAAAACAAAACCCAGTTACTGATAATAATACATTATGATAAAGCGTAGTTATGTACATAATAATAATATTAAAATGTAATAATAATAATTAATAGTATTAACAATAACGAGCAAAATCAACATTTGAATTGCCACCGTGAATAATAACTTCTGGTTGGATTAGATTTATTACTTCATCGGCTGGTAATACCAACAATTGACGGTATTAAACCGAGGATAAAAGAAATACACTGAAACCGCAATATAGTTAACTACTTAAATTGTAGACTTTAGTTGAACTAACGTGTAGATCTCCAAATTTGAATCAAAAATATTCTTTTTAATTTTAAATTTAAAATTTTTTACTTATATTTATTATTAATAAATGATTTTAGAATTAAAATCACAATTTATACATTTTTATTTTAATTTTATTTTATTTAATTAGAATAATTATATATTATTTATTTTTGGCGGGTCTTGGTTTTATTATTTTTGTTGTTTTTTTGATCATTTTCATAGTTTAGCTATCTACCACATTACTTTCAGAGCCATTTTGCTCTCCAATATCACTGAACTGAAACCTCTAGTTAAAGTGCGAAAATTTTCGAACGTTAGTCCAACTAACAAAAATTCTCTAGTTAACCATTTTTCGTTAGTTGAACTAACGGAGAGGTGAGAAAGAGCGATATATTTTGACGCGAGGTGGATAGAGAAAAAACATAACAAGTTAACTAATAAACGTACGTTAACTAGTTAACTATATTGCGGTTTCAGGTTTAAACATTGTCTAATACGTGTTGATCACAACCTTCTATATACATAGCCGTGTCACCGCTTCAGTTACTAATACACACAAGGCTCATAACAGGCTGATATTTTTACTTTCTGAAATAATAATAAAACGAACATTCTTTTGGGGGAAAAAATCAAATTTATTTCAATTCATTAAATTATAATGATATAATATATATTGCACATATATATAAATATAAAAAAAATAATTTTATTCTTAAACAATAATAAATAAAGGAACATAAAATAAGAAACTAAAAAAATCACAATTTTCTTTAAGAAAAAAAACTAAAGTTTTGAATAAAAAAATAGTAGAATTTTATAGTTTTTTAGCCTAATTAGCTCGTTTTTGCAATTTTATCTTTGGTTAAATGTCCATTATTATTTTCCATAGAATGCCAATCATCAATCCACTTCAAAAACTTATCAAGAAACTCAAATCTTGGGTCGTCTAGGAAGCAAAAAGGTTTTGAAAAATATTCTCTTTTTATTGTTCCTATAGAAAAATTTTGAACGTTAACTAAGTTCCACCAGTTCTTAAATATTTGTAAAAAATTTGCCGTTCCAATGTATTCTGGATTTTCTTTTAATGTAGCTATTGTTGAATCATGAATTATATTATCAACATATCGAACTTTAATTCTGTCTAAATTTCTTGGATATACAGATTTTTCATTTAATTTGAAAGCCTTTTTTATCAATAAGTGTTTTTCTTTATGGAAAATTTGTCTAATTAAGAATTATTACAATGTTTTACATTGATCCAATTGTTTCTCACATTTTTTATAATATGAACAGTGTCATAGATAAGAAAGATATCAGAATTAAAACAAGAATCTGAATTACGGAATTTTCTAATATCGTCCTTATCCAATAATTTAAATAAATTCTGGTTGATTCAGTTATTGTCTGTTATGATAACAATAATTTGAAAACCAGCCTTTTGCACTGCATGTAATACTTTTTCTGTTAATTTTAATAATTCACTACCAGTGGATGAATTCACAGGCGCTAAATGTACTACTTCCTTAAACCTGCCAAAACAGGAACTAATCATAAACGTTTGGACGGTTTTAGCAGAATCATCATAATTTTCGGCATATCCAGACACTTTCTTTCCTTTGTAATTCAAATTTCCACTAACATAAATTTTGTCAATCATTAGAACAACTTTTTTCTCTGCAGTACTTAAATCCTTTGTTAAATAATTTAAATATTTAAAATTTTGTTCGCTGGATTCTGGCGATATTTTAAAGGAAGCAGACAATCTTTGCAGATGACGTTTCTGAGGCAAAATGAAAAATTTTCTTAAAGAATGGGAGAACAGAACAAAACTTAAAATTATTGTGTCCGTAGAATATTGCGAATTTTTACTTATTAGATGTTTCAACTGGTCTCGTATTAAAGCTTTTTTTTGTTTATAATTATCACAATTTAAATCTTCAGTTTCTTCAACGTCCAATTCAATAATATCACCCAGAACAATTTAGAAAACACCATAACCTCAAATTTTTATATTATCTATAAACGCATGCACAAAACTACACAGAAATACAAAAATATGATGTTTATATTAAATATAAACGAACTTTCCACAAAACTACATAAACACAGAAATTATATCACATTTTTCAATAATAATAATTGAAAAAAACAACATCCATAAACATAAATACTACATATTTATTGTGAATTTTTTAATTTACTCTAAATGTAAATTATAGCGGAAAAAACGAAAACATGATCACAAAAACATAATGTTGATATTAAATATAAACTAACACTCCACAAAACATATAAAACTAAGCTTAATTGTCACAAATTATATCATATTTTTCAATAATATCATACAAAGTAATTTAGAAAACACCATAACCTAAAAATTTTGAAATTTTTTAATTCACAATAAATCGCTTGTAGATATGGTTTTACAAATAAAAAAATATATTATTGCAATTAGAAACACTTCAAAATTATTATTAACCACTTACTTTTATAATTTATTTAGTTTTATTATTATGAACAACGAAATAAAACAGGACAAAATTCATCCACGAAAAATTGTATATAATTTGTGTCAGCCTCGCACAATTACTAACGCAAAACGGTGACACGGCTATGAATATAAAAGGTTGTGGTGTTGATGCACAACCTTCTATATACATAGCCGTGTCACCGCTTCAATTACTAATACATACAAGGCTCAGAATAGGCCGATATTTTTACTTTCTGAAATAATAATAAAACGAACATTCTTTTGGAGGAAAAAATCAAATTTATTGCAATTCATTAAATTATAATGATATAATATCTATTGCACATATATATAAATATAAAAAATAAATAATTTAGTCTTAAACAATAATAAATAAAGGAACATAAAGTAAGAAACTAAAAAAATCACAATTTTCTTTAAGAAAAAAAACTAAAGTTATGAATAAAAAAATAGTAGAATTTTATAGTTTTTTAGCCTAATTAGCTCGTTTTTGCAATTTTAATATTTGCATTTGATTTTTTAAAAGTTTTTAATTTTCGTTTGTTATTATTCTGTGTATTTTTTTCATCATTTTGTTGTTTGACGAAATTATTTAGAATAATATTGCACATAACATTACATGTCCTAGAATATATTTGTTTAAATGTAGTTCCACATAAACAGCTTGATGAGAGATCAATATCAGTATCAGTTTCCAAACTAATAAAAGTTAAAGCACCCAATAAATCTTAACAATCAAATGTAAACACAGAATTAAAAGACAAATGTAGCTAGTGTTGAATCATGAAGTATATTATCAACATATCGAACTTTAATTCTGTCTAAATTTCTTGGATATACAGATTTTTCATTTAATTTAAAAGCCTTTTTTATCAATAAGTGTTTTTCTTTATGGAAAATTTGTCTAATATGATCAAACGATGCAATATCCAATTAGGATACACAAAAGAATTATTTACAATTTTTGATCCAATTGTTTCTTACATTTTTTAATATGAACAGTGTCACACATAAGAAAGATATCAGAATTAAAACAAGAATCTGGATTACGGATTTGTCCTTATCCAATAATTTAAATAAATTCTGGTTGATTCGGTTATTGTCTGTTATGATAACAATAATTTGAAAACCAGCCTGTTGCACTGCATGTAATACTTTTTCTGTTAATTTTTCACTACCAGTGGCTGAATTCACAGGCTCTAAATGTACTACTTCCTTAAACCTGCCAAAACAGGAACTAATAAACGTTTGGACGGTTTTAGTAGAATCATCACAATTTTCGGCATATCCAGACACTTTCTTTCCTTTGTAATTCAAATTTCCACTAACATAAATTTCGTCAAGAACAACTTTTTTCTCTGCAGTACTTAAATCCTTAGTTAAATAATTTAAATATTTAAAATTTTGTTCTCTGGATTCTGGCGATATTTTAAAGGAAGCAGACAATCTTTGCAGATGACGTTTATGAGGCACAATGAAACATTTTCTTAAATATTCGTATGAAGAACAGAACAAAACTTAAAATTATTGTGTCCGTAGAATATTGCGAATTTTTATTTATTAGATGTTTCAACTGGTCTCGTATTAAAGCTATTTTTTGGTTATAATTATCACAATTTAAATCTTCATTTTCTTCAACGTCCAATTCAATAATATCACCCAGAACAATTTAGAAAACACCATAACCTCAAATTTTTATATTATCTATAAACTCATGCACAAAACTACACAGAAATACAAAAATATGATGTTTATGTTAAATATAAACGAACATTCCACAAAACTACATAAACACAGAAATTATATCACATTTTTCAATAATAATAATTGAAAAAAACAACATCCATAAATATAAATACTACATATTTATTGTGAATTTATTAATGTACTCTAAATGTAAATTATAGCGGAAAAAACGAAAACATGATCACAAAAACATAATGTTTATATTAAATATAAACTAACACTCCACAAAACATATAAAACTAAGCTTAATTGTCAGAAATTATATCAAATTTTTCAATAAAATCACACAAAATAATTTAGAAAACACCATAACCTAAAAATTTTGAAGTTTTTTAATTCACAATAAATCGCTTGTACACATTGTTTTACAATTAAAAAAATATATTATTGCAATTAGAAACACTTCAAAATTATTATTAACTACTTACTTTTATAATTTATTTAGTTTTATTATTATAAACAACGAAATAAAACAGGACAAAATTCATCCACGAAAGATTGTATATAATTTTTGACGGCCTACCACCCATACTAACGCAAAACGGTGACACGGCTATGAATATAGAAGGTTGTGTGTTGATGCATACCGATTTTTTTTTTCCGCCTTGGTGTATACGACTATAATAGCCGTATACACCAAGGCGGATAATACGTTATTTAAGTATTATAAAAAAATTTGGTTTGGCAGGCGTTGTTAAATGATGCTCTGTTTATACCAGCTATACCCAAGAATAAATCCGTCAGTATAAAGACAGACTGTATTCGAAGTCGTGGTGGTGTTGTTTGTGCCTACGTCAGGTCTGATATTGACCCATTTTATACAGAAGATAATGACTTAAAAAATAAAAGACTTTCATATTTCTTTTTTTCTTTCACTTTATTTTTTATTCAGTTCTCGAAAAAGTTTTCTGAAATGAAAAACACAATTTGTAAAAATGACATAAAAGCAAAACTTAATTTTAAAAGTCAAATTAATATAAAATGAAATAGTCAACATTTTCTGACTGCATTCATTTTGAGGAGTTACAACCCCTTCAAAGAAAGGGTTGACGAAAGAGTTTGGGGAAAGGGATGAAATAAATTGATCTGATAAATCATCATAAATCACTGAACGTCTTCTATGTTCAAAAGAACATAAAACAAAAATTCACGTGACAATTATCCGCAATTATCCGTCTGAAATGAAATCAACCCAAAAACCATTTAAAAAAACAATAATTTTATCCATAATTTTCTTCTTCTTGATTACTTTAATAAATTCAATAATTGAAGATAAGCAGAAATTATTGTTTATAACTAAAAATCGTTATGCCTAATAATTCTTCTTAAATAATCAATTAAATTTGTTTTTTAAAATTCTACTTACGATGATTATATTTTTCTGTTATATTTTTTATTATATCACAATATATAATTTTGTTAAAGTACCTTCAGAAGTATTTATTAAATTGTGTAGTTGTATTGTATTTCAATTTTTTATTAACCTGTACATCAACGACTAAGGTTATTAGTAACTAGGAGACCTACTATTTTTGAGGTGGGTTCTGCACATGCAGTTTAATGAGCTCATCGTAAGATTATAGATAATTTATAAATCGGATTGAAAATATTGTCTAGATAAGACAAACACGCGAATTAGGTGAACCTTAACGATAGTCGAGAGTAACACAATATAAAATGTTGCTGTGGCTTGAGGATTTATTATTTATAGACAATTAATTAATTAATTATGTTATAGACAATTAATTCAAGACTGTAAAACTTAGAACGATCGTAGTTTAGTAGATTATTATTAATATCCAAAGATACATTGTGATGCTTCTTCAAACTGAACCTTTAAAAGTGGTGAAATTCAAAAGTTGAAATTCACGGTTTTAGTAGTGTTTCTTTTATATGCATCTTTATCACATTAAAAAATCAATCGTCATTTTTCTCTCGCACAACTGCAGAATGAAAATATATTCAAGAAGACGTTCAGTTTGTAGACCGCGTACATCATCACAATGTGTAAATTTTAGTTATGGAATGATTATAATTGACTAAATTAAAATACTAACTTGTAGAACAAATTGCTCAAGGGTTCCGACATTTTTTCAACGTTATAGGTAACAGATCCAGTATATGCTCCACCAAAACCAATTATTTCTTGATATTTTTTTTTCGCATTAATAATTAATTCATTTTTGGCTTCATCTAATTTATAGAAAAAATTATTTTTGTTAAATTTTTTTTTTTTTTATAAAATATCAATAAATGATTAGATACCTTTAGCATTTTCTAGGATAGGTTTAAATATCATCTTGTCTAAACCATGAATGATGGATCTGTATTTATCGTAATTAAATCCGGATTGAAACTAAACACAAAATAAAGAAATATTATTTCAAAGTAAATTAAAAAGAAATAATATTTAAATAAAACCTTATTCACTTTGGATACATCAATTTTTCCCTCGGGTTCATTCATAATATTTATTTTAGAATCGTAATCAAAATATGTCACCTTAAAACGAAGACCAGCCTTAAATAATATAAATTTAGTATATATATTCAAATTGATTAAATTTGATAATACAAACTTCACTACTAGAAACAATTAAAACACTATTATCCTCTGGCATCTCAATATCAGCCCTATCACAGTAGGTTGAATTGCAAATACAAACAAGCCCATCTTTATATTGCCTTAAAGCACATGGTATTATTTCGGTTGAAACAAAATTAATTATGCAAATAAATATTAAATAGACTAATTTAGACTTCATTCTTTGTGTAACAATTGCAATAATTAATATGTTACCGATACAACGTTTATTTAACAACTAAATTTATTCTACATAAGTTTTAATATAAATTCCTGACTATTCGTCATTAAAATATTGTGAATTTTAATTGGAGTTTTATAGATTACAATTATGCGGTATTTAAAAAATAATATTATTTAAGTACCACTTTTATCAATTAATTTTAAGTGAGAAATGTTAATCACATACAGATTTAAAAAAAGCGTATCGTCTTGTTTTTGTATCTAATCCAAAAAAATAAAGTACTTAAGTATCCACATTACTTAGTATTATAATTATTAAATGCAAAACTAAAGTATTTTACGTCTTTTAGTCTGTATCTTGTCCATTTTATGGGTCAATTTAATATAGTGACGTTTAAGCTAATTTAATTATAGAATATCCGCCTATATTAATTCTAATGTATTGTAATATGCAAACGTCATTATTAAAATTTTTATGTGCATTTATAATATGGAATTAACTTTATAAAAAAAGAAAAAGAAATGAGATTAAGAATTATTATCTATATTAGTTTTTTTTTGTTCTTAATTGCGTATTTGTTTATACTTTCTGGCGATTAAATAAAGATATAATTAAAATCAAATAAATTATTAAAAAACTATTTTTTTTAATTCATATTTTCTTAAGGTCAAATACACCAATACTGGTACAACAGAGGGTATAATTATTATCTATTTATTTTAAAATAACGATTTAGAAAAATGGGTCCTTTGTAATGCACAAACGAAACTATATAGTCAGAGCAAGGAGTAACTTAAAATCTAGTTACAGTTACTGGTAACTTGTTACTGTAAAATAGTTATTTTTCGTAAAATTTAACTGTAACTTTCCATATTATATTTGTTAGTTACAAGTTAGTTTTTAAATTAGGTATATAAGTTAATTGGAGGATTATAATTTGTTGTTTACCATATTTAAAAATAAACTGAATATTTTAACGATATTTAAACACATCGCAATTGTACTCTAAGCATTTCACCCATTTTAAAGGATAATTGCTAACGGTTATATTATAAATATATTATTTTTTTATTTTTTTGGTTGCACTTAACAATCAAATAATGAAATAATAACAATAAAATACTAAGTTCATTCTTGTTATAAAGTTAAACATATGATTATGTTATAAAAGAAAATACTAATTGGTGACTGCGGTTAAAAAAAAAGAATGCAGTAAATGCTTTTATTGTGCAGAAATATAATAATAATATTTCGATTTTGGTATAATTAAAAAAGCTCATGTTTTAGAAAAAAATTAAATGAGTATAAAATATGATAATTGATCAAGTATGGACAATTTTTTTTTATTTATAAATATATTCGAGAAATTTTCTTAAGAATTCAAAGTTTTAATACCAATAAATTTTGAACGTTTTTTTAAAATTTCAATCTTCTTCTATAATCAATATGATGAATATCTGTACAACTTTAATTAAACAGAACAACGATAATATTTTGTCCTGGATAATACGAAAAAAATTTCATCTTTATTACGATATACATAATCCGTTAAATCACAGGTTATTTGCTAGAAGACAAACACGAAGTCAAGTTCAGATTCCCGAAGTTTTTCAATGCAAATTTGAGTAGCGCCACCATTTAAAAACTTTATTCTTTAAACATATATCTTTTCTAGCCACATTCAATAATAACGTAACGGGTCATAAAAAGCGTCTAGTAAATAACGAGCGAGTGAAAAAAAGTGATGACCAAATAACCTGTGGCTGGACGGAATAACAATGAACAAAAATATAATACAAGTGTACAAGTTCTTATTTATAATTATATTTCAGAAATCTCTACTATTACCAAAGAGAAGAGTTTAATCTTAGTGAGTGATGATTTGTGTATATTTATGTGTAACAATTATTTAAAAAAAAATTCAAGCAAAACATATTCTCTGAAATTAAAATGATTACTGCAATAAATGTGTAACCATATTATTTCTTTCAGTACACCACTACACTGGCCAGAAGATAAAAAATAACTCCTCGATATAATCTCAACAAAAATCTCAGATCAAGCTTATGAGATTGTACGTTATAAAAAATTCAGTAATTTGAGTTAGAAAAAGTTTATATATAGAAGAGTTAATTTATCAAAATAAATTTGAAAACGTTGAATCTTTTGCGACTAGAATTTAAAAAAAAAAATTGTTTATTAAATTAAAAGATTAAACTTTTTTATTAAAAATGCTATAATTGAATTGTCGGTACATTCAGAAATAGTAGATTAGTTTTAAATATTTTTTTTTTAATATTTTCAAATACAACTAAATTTTTATTTATTTGTATAAGGACAAACATTGAACTGTGTAGTTTGTTTTTGTTTTTGAAGGTGTTTTTTTATCGTCTGACAAAATGTCTGGGTCAAACAATGCGAAAAAAAATTATATTTTTGCTTAGTTAAAATGTACGCGGCAAAATTAAAAAGTTTTTTTTTTCGTATATTTAATTGTATTGTAATATTGTAATGTGTTTATATTTTTTTATAAATACTAATCGCGAATGACAGCCTACAATAAACATTTGGTAAATAACCATAACTAAATGCAATAAAATAATTAAATTTTATTCTTCTGATTGAGAAATCCGTTAATATTCATGTTTGAAATTCTGCTAAAGTTCAAAATGATCCAAGATAAATATTGTAAGAATAATCATAGAAAAATTAATGTTGTTGACTAAATAAAAAATAAAATTAGGTATACTTCATCATTTTATTTTAAACGTACACTTATACATATGATTTTGTTGTGTTTCTTCAATTAAAGCGAAAATAAATAAGAAACCGTAACTGTAAAATCTCGAAAATCCTACTCAAGCCCAGTCATCGATTTTGATTATAATAGCTTTTGCTGAAAGAAATAATATGATGATATTTAAATGGTCAGTTTTATAGTCATGCAAATCATATAATGATTAATATTTGGTCATAATGTGATTAATATTTGACCATATTAGTATTTGATCATATCATGTAAAATAGGTTAAACTGGAATTGGCAACTTAAATGAATTAAATAAACCATAGTTAATATTAGGTTAAAACAAAAAGAATGTAAAATAATAAGACGCAACAAATAACCTTGAACCTTTAATCATATCATGCATATTTTTTTGCAATGCGCACAAACTTACAAATTTTTTGTTTTTAATAATAAAGCGAAGCGATGAAAAATATAATTGAGTCATCTTCACTTAAATATTAAATAAAATAATTATGACATTTTATTTAGGTAACTTTTCAGAATCCATTTTTTAATGCCATTTAATATTTATTGTTATATACACTGAAAGAAAAAAATGCAGATATTATGGATTTCGATTTCATATTTACAAAAAACGTATTATGACACATTCTATTTTACAATTATGGATATATTCCATAAATTCTGCAGAATAATAATTAAATTATGCAGAATCTCCTTAATTTATGATATTTAAAATTTTCGGAGATTATGCAGAATCTGCATAGCCGCACGTGAACAAAAAACAGAGAAGCCGGTATTAAAGGTGCTTTCTATTCACCTGATTTACTGATATCATATCGGTTCTACAATTTAGCAAAATATCACATTTTTTGGTCTAAATATCAGTTCAGCCATTGTGATTTAAGCAATTACTGTTCTATTGGCAAGTGAAGTGATATGTTATTTTGACGTTTATATTAATTTAACATTTATATTTGTGAAAACAAAATAAAATATTATTTGAAATGGATTTTGAAAATTATTTCAAAATTAAATAACAGAGATTTTCCCTAAAAAATTAAAAATTAATATAATATCAAAAAGTATGTGGTTATATGCAACTGATCATATAGTTTTTTTATATCAGTAAATCGGTTCCACAATTGCTCAAATTTCAGTTCAGTGTCAACTGATATTACCAATAGAACAGTATTTATCACTTCAACATATCAGTTAAAGTGAAAAATATCAGTAAATCAGGTCAATAGAAAGGCCCTTAAATAAGCAGAAACACTGCATGAATTAAGATAAATATCGCATGTGTCTTAGATGAAATAAATTGATTAAATTATGCAGATTTTTGCATAAGAAATTATGCAATTTACTACTTAAATTAAAGAATTTTAATCATAGTGTCAAAAAAAAATGCATCGAAATTTTCTAATTTTATGTTCATAAAAAATTATGCAATTTACTATATAAATTAAGGAATTTTAATCATAGTGTCAAAAAAAATGCATCGAAATTTTCTAATTCTATGTTTCATAAAAAATTATGCAATTCACTACATATATTAAGGAATTTCAATAAATAAAATATGTTTTACTCGATGAATTTTTTTGGCAAATCCAAATAAGATCTGTTCTACTTTTTCGGTACTAATTCTTAAGAACTTTGTTTGAATTATAATTCTAAACCATATTAATATTACAAGATTATGACGAAATGTAATATGCAAATCCAGTTTATGGTTTTAAAAAGATTCAAAAGTAAAATATTGTAAAAGTAAGAAAAAAAATGTCCACTTGGCAACACTGTTTCAATTATACGTTTATTCGTCATTCGTAAATTATATTCAAAAAAGTGAAGATAGTGTATTTTCATATAAGTTTTTGTATAAGTGAATAAAGAAATTTAAATTTATTAAGTGAGTACAGTAAATAAAAAAAAATTGGGTTTAGTTTAACCTAAATATGCAAAAAAAACGTGATTTTCTACGCAATTGGAGAAACTAATAAACCGCGTGTCCAAAAAAAGTGTATTTCCATATAGGTTTTTTATATGTAAGTGAATAAAAAAATTTCAGTTTATTAAGTAAGTACAGTAAATAAAACGACAGGCAAGTATGGCTGTATGCTTCGTCGAATTTTATGCGATAGTATTGTCATTTAATATAATATATGGGGGTGCTCCACCCCGTGCCCGGATCCCCCCTAAAATCAATATGGTTCTATGATGGACCAATAAAATACTAATCCCAAAATTTCATTGCAATCAGTTGTTGCAATCCTCGGGAATCCGATTTTTTCCAAAACAATTGTATGGCGGGTGCTCCACCCCGTGCCCCGATCCCCCCTAAAATCAATATAGTTCTATGCTGGACCAATAAAATACTAATACCAAAATTTCATTGCAATCAGTTGTTGCAATCCTCGGGAATCTGATTTTTTCCAAAACAATTGTATGGGGGTGCTCCACCCCGTGCCCCGATCATACCCCATTATTGGGGACCAAAATAATACTAATTCCAAAATTTTATTGAAATCGGAGTCCGGACTGACAGGATTTTTTTGACCTTTTTTTGGGGATAAAATTTGCAATAACCACCAATTTGACCTTTTGTTAGTAAAAATAAGTTGCCCCAGGGTCATTCTATGTGAGAAAAATTTTTTTTGGAAATTTTTTTTTAATTGTGTCTTTTAAAAATAAAAAAAGTTGAATTTGTAAATTTTCCATTACAAGGCTTAGTCGATTACGACGAAGTAAAAAAAATTAGTTTTGGTTGAATCTAAATATGCAAAAAAAACCGTGATGTTCTACGCAATTAGAGAAACTAATAAACCGCGTGTCCAAATAAGAATTTTCTTTTTTAAATAAATCTATTTATTTTATAGCCATCCTGTGTCCTAATTGATTAAAAATGATTTTATTTTATTTTTAATTATAACTCAAATAAACAAACATAGTCGCGTTTAAAAAATACGAATAAATATCCTGAAAAAATACATGATGTTCTACCCAATTGGCGAAACTAATAAAGCACGCGTCCAAATCAGAATTTTCTGTTTTAATTAAATCTATTTATTTTATAGCCATCCTGTGTCCTAATTTATTAAAAATGATTTTATTATATATTTTAATTATAACACAAATAAAATTTTCTTTTCTTAAGACATGATATTAAAAAAATCATGTATTTTTCATAGTGAATTTATAATTTATTCATAATTTCAGAATTTTTGATACATTTACATAAACGATTTTGTAAAAATAATCATAAAAGCGGTTAGTAAAAAACGAGCGGGTGAAAAAAAGTGGTGACCAAATAACCTGTGGCTGGACGGAATAACAATGAACAAAAATATAATACAAGTGCTTATTTATAATTATATTTCAGAAATCTCTACTATTACCAAAGAGAAGAGTTTAATCTTAGTGAGTGATGATTTGTGTATATTTATGTGTAACAATTATTTAAAAAAAAATTCAAGCAAAACATATTCTCTGAAATTAAAATGATTACTGCAATAAATGTGTAACCATATTATTTCTTTCAGTGCACCACTACACTGGCCAGAAGATAAAAAATAACTCCTCGATATAATCTCAACAAAAATCTCAGATCAAGCTTATGAGATTGTACGTTATAAAAAATTCAGTAATTTGCCTGAGTTAAAAAAAGTTTATATATAGAAGAGTTAATTTATCAAAATAAATTTGAAAACGTTGAATCTTTTGCGACTAGAATTTAAAAAAAAATTGTTTATTTAAATTAAAAGATTAAACTTTTTTATTAAAAATGCTATAATTGAATTGTCGGTACATTCAGAAATAGTAGATTAGTTTTAAATATTTTTTTTTTAATATTTTCAAATACAACTAAATTTTTATTTATTTGTATAAGGACAAACATTGAACTGTGTAGTTTGTTTTTGTTTTTGAAGGTGTTTTTTTATCGTCTGACAAAATGTCTGGGTCAAACAATGCGAAAAAAAATTATATTTTTGCTTAGTTAAAATGTACGCGGCAAAATTAAAAGTTTTTTTTTTCGTATATTTAATTGTATTGTAATATTGTAATGTGTTTATATTTTTTTATAAATACTAATCGCGAATGACAGCCTACAATAAACATTTGGTAAATAACCATAACTAAATGCAATAAAATAATTAAATTTTATTCTTCTGATTGAGAAATCCGTTAATATTCATGTTTGAAATTCTGCTAAAGTTCAAAATGATCCAAGATAAATATTGTAAGAATAATCATAGAAAAATTAATGTTGTTGACTAAATAAAAAATAAAATTAGGTATACTTCATCATTTTATTTTAAACGTACACTTATACATATGATTTTGTTGTGTTTCTTCAATTAAAGCGAAAATAAATAAGAAACCGTAACTGTAAAATCTCGAAAATCCTACTCAAGCCTTGTCATCGATTTTGATTATAATAGCTTTTGCTGAAAGAAATAATATGATGATATTTAAATGGTCAGTTTTATAGTCATGCAAATCATATAATGATTAATATTTGGTCATAATGTGATTAATATTTGACCATATTAGTATTTGATCATATCATGTAAAATAGGTTAAACTGGAATTGGCAACTTAAATGAATTAAATAAACCATAGTTAATATTAGGTTAAAACAAAAAGAATGTAAAATAATAAGACGCAACAAATAACCTTGAACCTTTAATCATATCATGCATATTTTTTTGCAATGCGCACAAACTTACAAATTTTTTGTTTTTAATAATAAAGCGAAGCGAAGAAAAATATAATTGAGTCATTTTCACTTAAATATTAAATAAAATAATTATGAAATTTTATTTAGGTAACTTTTCAGAATCCATTTTTTAATGCCATTTAATATTTATTGTAATATATGACACCTACATCGAAATATATTAAAAATTATATTTTTTATATAATGGCTACCAATATTATGTTATAACTTGTACTATTATGGTAGTCCCTCATTTTAATAACTTCGTAAACGAACATTCATCATGCATGGTCGTTCTCTATGCACGAATTTTCTTGTTCAAATTTTGAATCATATTATGATACAGTTTTTTATCATTTTATGATGTTAGGAATAATAATTATTAAATTGATCAAGGTTACCAGCAAATATACTTAACATGGTTATGGTATTATGTTCTTGATATACTGAACTGAAACATAAACATGTTGATGAAGATTCATTACTGCGAATAAAGAATGATTACTGCAACCAATACACACACAACTGACCGCTATCAATAGAGTTGACATCATATAAAATATTACAAAAAATTCCAATATTATCGTAATTTTTTTTGATTTTGTAAAATTGGAAAATGTATTGAGTCTACGGCTTTTTCATTAATAAATAGTTCCATTGATAAAAATTGTCGAAACAGATATTAACGGTGTTGTTTTATAATCTTAATACGTTGGCTAGTCGAACGATTAAGCGAAATTCGTAAGATTGTCATTAAAAAGATTTAGCTTTTTATTAGATGTTTACTCGTATTAAAAGATAAAATATAACGAGGTGCTAAAGTCGAGCTTAGGATAAAAACGAAACTTTACATACATTTTAATTTTATTTTTATTTTTAATTTAAATTTTTTGACCATTAATAAGTTTTTCATTATCTGTGATATTAATTGTTTCATCATTTTCTCTTAATTATCTATTTATATTTACAATTGACATGATTAGGGAGAGAGAGAGAGAGATACTCCGAAACGTCGTCTTGTACAAAATACAATAAATGGTTATTGTTTTTTAACTATATTTTTGTTTTAATTACAAAGTAATTAGTTGAGTTTGTGGCAAAAATTGTTGATGTTTTTTCATATTCAGTTTTTCTTGGTAAATAATCCAATGTATTATCAGGATTATCCTCTCAAGATTCAAGCGTATTTATTGCGTGTTATTGTTTTACATTAATTTTTTTTTAATCTAATATTAACTATATTTTATTTAATTCATTTAAGTTGCCATTTCCGGCTTAATCTATTTTCAATACATTTAATTGAAACTTAATTCAACATGGATTTTTTATTAACTAAAATGTTGCGCAAAACAATTTTTTTTTTCGTTGACAGATTTCTTAACCTACTTATTCTATTTAAAATTACTTACAACTATTAATAATAATAACTATATAACAAAACAATACGAATAATGAAAAAAACAAAATCAATAAAATTACAAAATCAGTAATGGTAATAATTAATAAATTTTCTACTACGTAGTTTAATTTACTTAAAAATTATTTATTTGAAATTTTTTATTTCACACATTTTGACCTTCATCAAATTTTTTTAGATCTTTGTCAGATCTTTGAACATGTCAGACATGATGACGTGAACATGCATATATCTATGCAGTGTATTTAATTCACGGGTAACTGCATCCTTTACCAATCTGTTTGGCTCTCTTTAGGACTTTTATACCATTTTCCATTAAATATTTTTTTAATGGTACAATTTTAAATTTTTCAATTTTTTTTTATATATTACGTCATTTGAGTTAAATATCGGAATCCCCATACATATTTTCCAATATTTACCACTAATATTCCTTAAAATTTTTCTCTCAAAAATTTCCAATTTTTCATAATCCGTTTCTGAGAAGAATTTTACACTGAAACGTGTAGACTTTAGTTAACGTATGGATCTCCAAAGTTCAATCAAAAATATTCTTTTTAATCTTTATTTTTAAATTTTTTACTTACATGTATTATTAAAAAATGAGTTTAAAATTAAAATCACAATTTATACGTTTTTTTCTTAATAAAATTAGAATAATTTTATTTTATTTATTTTTGGCTTGTCTTGGTTTTATTATTTTTGTTGTTTTTTTTGATCATTTTCATAGTTAAGCTATATACCACTTGACTTTCAGAACCATTATTTTCTCCAAAATCACTGAACTGAAATTTCTAGTTAAAGTGCGAAAATTTTCGAACGTTAGTTCAACTCACAAAAATTCACTACCTAACCATTTTTCGTTAGTTGAACTAACGGAGTGAAAAAGAGCGATACATTTTGACGCGAGGCGGATAGAGACAAAACATAACAAGTTAACTATCAAACGTACGTTAGATAGTTAACTATATTGCGGTTTCAGTGTTAAACATTTCTCTTCTTTTGAAATATTATTCCTGTGCGAATTAATAAAATAAAAACGAAATTGCTTTAAAAAATTTCTCGCAATGAAAAGTATTAAATCAAGTTTTTAATGAATTAAAAAAAAAATTCATTAGTCATTATCATTAATCGCTACTAATTTTTTTCTTCTCGCAAATAAATTAATTAAAGTTCTTAACTCTGGAAACAGGTAAAATGTTATCGAAAAAAAAGTCTATTACATAAATCTTACGTTACCACATTTTGACATATACCGTTCTAATATTGTTATTTAAAGTGGCAACCTTCTAAATATGCGACTGTGACACAAACTGGCATTAACCTAGAAAAAAAAGAAATAAATTGTAAATTGTAGAAAGTAGAGAAGATGAGGAAGAAAAAAATAATGGAGAAGAAAAATGAGGTCAATTGTCAAAACATTTTTCTGAAATATGTAAATCACGTTTATCAGATAAAATAAAACAGTATATACCGAATTTTTTTTAAACTTTTCTGCCTCTTTATAATTGTTTTTTCTCATTTTTACTCATTTTCAAATATAAAATGGAGAGATAGTAAGTGAAAAAGAGAGTTCATTCAAACTGACAGTCTTTGCGGGTTTAAAATTTATGTTTAAGTCAAATTTTCCATTTTTTTTTTTTTTTTTTGAAGAAACATGGTAAAGTCCTTCGTTTTGATTTATTCACTGACAGACGGACACAGAGTAAAAGCAGAAAATATAAAAATAAATAAATTTACTATTCAAGAGAGAATCTGTAAACAGAAAAAGTAAACTAAAAAAAAAATATTTTTGTTCTCTACAATTCTCTTCATCTCCACTTATTTCTATATGAAGCTTTTAGGACAAAATCAAATAAATTATTTTCCCTAGTATAAAAGGCAAACTGAATAACTGTATAACTCAAATCTTTTTTTTTCTTTTCTGTTTCTTGTTATACTAGTGGAAGTGTTTGTTATCCTTTAAATTCAATGTTGTTAGAATAAATCTAGTCTAACAGCAACAATCGCTAAATAAAAGAAAAATAAATAGAAGAAGAAAAATATCAAAGTTTCTTTCTTACGATTTTCGGTTATTGGATGAGAAAATATTGACATAATGAAATGTTTGGACTTTTTTATTATTTTTCTTTCCTTCCATTTTTTTATTCTCGAATTCCGTTTTTTTTTCTTTAATTCAGTTGTGTCTGTTGCTAAATTTCTTTCTCTTCTGGTTTTTATCTTATATAATATACACAACGGATGTCAATATACAAAACAAAGGAATAAAATTAATAATTTTTCCTTTGATTCTTTTTCATTTTCATTTTCATTTCCCACTACCACCAACGTATACTACTCATCTCATTGTCATTATTCTCATTTTTTTTTTGGTGCTATGAATGCTTATGGACGAGATTCTATTAAAAAGTTCAGGGTCTCATTTATTGCTTCGTCGTAATCGACTAAGCCTTGTAATGGAAAATTTACAAATTCAACTTTTTTTATTTTTAAAAAACACAATTAAAAGAAAATTTCCAAAAAAATTTTTTTCTCACATAGAATGACCCTAGGGCAACTTATTTTTACTAACAAAAGGTCAAATTGGTGGTTATTGCAACTTTTATCCCCAAAAAAGGGGTCAAAAAAATCCTGTCAGTCCGGACTCCGTCCGCCGGACTCCGTATGTTAACACGATAACTCAAAAACGCGTGAAGGGATTTCAATAAAATTTTGGAATTATTATTGATTTGGTCCCCAATAGAACCCTATTGATTTGGGGTGTGATCGGGGCACGGGGTGGAGCACCCCCCATACAAATGTTTTGGAAAAAATCAGTTTTTCGAGGATTGCAACAACTGATTGCAATAAAATTTTGGCATTAGTATTTTATTGGTCCATCATAGAATCATATTGATTTTAGGGGGGATCGGGGCACGGGGTGGAGCACCCCCCATACAATTGTTTTGGAAAAAATCAGTTTCCCGAGGATTGCAACAACTGATTGGAATGAAATTTTGGGATTAGTATTTTATTGGTCCATCATAGAACCATATTGATTTTAGGGGGGATCGGGTCACGGGGTGGAGCACCCCCCATACAATTGTTTTGGCAAAAATCAGATTCCCGAGGATTGCAACAACTGATTGCAATGAAATTTTGGGATTAGTATTTTATTGGTCCATCATAGAACCATATTGATTTTAGGGGGGATCGAGGCACGGGGTGGAGCACCCCCATACAATTGTTTTGGAAAAAATCAGATTCCCGAGGATTGCAACAACTGATTGCAATGAAATTTTGGGATTAGTATTTTTTTGGTCCATTATAGAACCAAATTGTTTTTAGGGGGGATCGGATCACGGGGTGGAGCACCCCCATACAATTGTTGGGGAAAAAATCAGATTCTCGAGGATTGCAATGAAATTTTGGGATTAGTATTTTATTGGTCCATCATAGAACCATATTGATTTTAGGGGGGATCGGGGCACGGGGTGGAGCACCCCCCATACAATTGTTTTGGAAAAAATCAGATTCCCGAGGATTGCAACAACTGATTGGAATGAAATTTTGGGATTAGTATTTTTTTGGTCCATTATAGAACCAAATTGTTTTTAGGGGGGATCGGATCACGGGGTGGAGCACCCCCATACAATTGTTTTGGAAAAAATCAGATTCTCGAGGATTGCAATGAAATTTTGGGATTAGTATTTTATTGGTCCATCATAGAACCATATTGATTTTAGGGGGGATCGGGGCACGGGGTGGAGCACCCCCCATACAATTGTTTTGGAAAAAATCAGATTCCCGAGGATTGCAACAACTGATTGGAATGAAATTTTGGGATTAGTATTTTATTGGTCCATCATAGAACCATATTGATTTTAGGGGGGATCGGAACACGTGGTGGAGCACCCCCATATAATTTTTTTTTATTATATTAAATGACAATACTATCGCATAAATTTCGACGAAGCATACAGCCATACTTGCCTGTCGTTTTTTTTTTATGATGCTTGCAAATAAAAGTTTTGCTCCGTTTTTAATTATCTGAAGTTAATTGCAAAATGGGTAATATCAAAGCATTAACATTTTTTCATGTTGAAAGTAAATAGAAAAATAGAAGTTAAAAAAAAAAAAAAGTTGATAAATTAATTGAGTTAAATTTATGTCAATGAAAATAAAATTGAAGGAACAGAAAAGAATTTTCATTTCTTCCAATTGATAGTAAAAATAAAATTTATTCAAGACAAAGACGCTTAATGTTGTAAAATAGTTTAAATTTTGTTCTGGATTTTTTTTAAAATATTTTTCTTCTTCTTTCTTTACTTTTCTTTTCTCTCTACACAAATTCAGTACAGAATAAAGAAGAAGAAGAAGAAGAAGAAGAAGAAGAAGAAGAAGAAGAAGAAGAAGAAGAAGAAGAAGAAGAAGAAGAAGAAGAAGAAGAAGAAGAAGAAGAAGAAGAAGAAGAAGAAGAAGAAGAAGAAGAAGAAGAAGAAGAAGAAGAAGAAGAAGAAGAAGAAGAAGAAGAAGAAGAAGAAGAAGAAGAAGAAGAAGAAGAAGAAGAAGAAGAAGAAGAAGAAGAAGAAGAAGAAGAAGAAGAAGAAGAAGAAGAAGAAGAAGAAGAAGAAGAAGAAGAAGAAGAAGAAGAAGAAGAAGAAGAAGAAGAAGAAGAAGAAGAAGAAGAAGAAGAAGAAGAAGAAGAAGAAGAAGAAGAAGAAGAAGAAGAAGAAGAAGAAGAAGAAGAAGAAGAAGAAGAAGAAGAAGAAGAAGAAGAAGAAGAAGAAATATGTAAAAAAATGTTACAATTGAACACAAAAATATAGGAAAAAAAGTATTGTAAGATTTCGTTTGTATCGGTTCTTTACTTTAAAAAATACTTTAGAAAGTTGAATAAAAGTAAAATATTAACAAATGAATCATGAATTGAAATTGAAAATATAGAAATAAAATAAATAATTAAAAAAATAAGTAGAAAAGGAATAACAAAATATTCGAAACGAATATTTACCTAGGTTTTTCTTCACTCTCCTAACACCGTTAATATATTCTTTGACCTCACTCCACCCTCTCACCAACTAACAAGAAATATATATGAAAAAATAGAACAAATAGAAAAGAGAAAGTGAAAAAAAAAAATAAAAGCAAAAAGAAAAAAATCTCAGAAATCAGTTTGGAACTTCTTTTAAATAAAAACAACATTTCTCCGTTCACTCAAATAATATGACTACAAATTTGGCTTTCTTTCATTTTAATAATTTTAAAAATAATAACAGCAACAACTGTTAAAATGAAACCACACGTAATAATGAATCCCAGTGTTAAAAAACAAGGAATTTGCATCACACTTTTTGCCCAGTAAGAAAAAAAGAAAGAAAACTGAAATGAATATTTTTGTTTCATTTAGGGTTTGGTTCTTCTCTCCTTTCCTTTTAATAAAATATTCATTATTAAATTCTCATTTAAAAAATAAAATGAAAATCAATGAAAAAGAAAATTTGAGTGTAAAACTGGAAAAACGGAAAAAAAGACAAAGCAATCGAATACGGAAAAAAAGGAGAAATGTCAGATTGACAGGTTCTCGGTTAATCTAAAGAAAGTATTTATGTGATTAAAATAGTTAAATTACATTAAAATTCGATTGTAATATACTGTGTTAATCGGAAAAACTTGGCGAGTCTTGTGAAGATATTAGTTTTTGTGCATATACAAAGGATAAATAGTAATAGTGGAAAGAAAAATTACAAAAAAAAAATATTGAGAAAAAAAAATTTCTTTCTATATTATAACCGGCTGAGTAGCCGGTTAATTTAATTTATTGTAAACAAAAACTTTAATTATTATTGTAATTATTTGGATCAGTGCTTAAGTCTCTTGCTTTGCACCAGAACGATCGTTGGTTCGATACTCAAGTTGAGAAGGAAAAGAAAAAAAAAAATAAAAAAATTAAGCTGTAATTTTATTTATTATTTTTTTTCTTTGATTTGTTATTTGAATGATCGCATCAAAGCAAATCCAAATAGTGTAACACATCAATCAGAATCAAGAATTTAACAATCCAAAGTAAAAGTGATAGTGACAGTGACGTCACACGAAACATTATTGAAACAAAAAAAAACAGTTGTTTGCTCAAGAGTGTTGTAAGGGGCCTGCAACTTAGTTGCGCAACATTGTTACACAACAGTGTTGCGCAACATTAGTGAAGTATCCTTGCTATATTGTGCAATATTTGTGAAATAGACACAGTTTAAGTGAGAAATAATTATATAAGTGAATTGAAAACATTAAAAATAGTAAAAAAAAATAAAAATAGAAGAAAAAACAATCAAAATGGCAGAAGACTTTGCAAGACAAATTAAGGAAACAGCCAATAGCATAGCGAAAGAGTTAAGTGTGAATGTTGATGACATTATAAATAATATTGTAGGAGAGCTACAAAAGGATATTAAGAATAGTGAAACAACAGTTAATGAGACAAGTGACACAAGCTCTGTGTTTTCTGCGTATTCTGTAGTATCATCTAACAGGAAGAAACGATTAAGGACAGAATTTGGGAAAACAGACGAACCAAACACAACGAAGACACTAAAATTAAACGATGTAGATGTTTTGCAACAAAATAGATTTTTTCATTTGGCTGAAAATCAGCTTACAAAGGAAGATTTCATGCAATATCAGGCGAAGTCACAAAGAATAAATAATTACCGACCAATGTGGATGCATGGCAACGTGCTGGCGTTTGGAGCGGGAGGTACCGAGTTCGAATCTCGACCGAGGCGGGATGGAATTTTTCATTCGGCTAATTATGTATTAAACACACATAAGAAGTGGGCAATGATTAATAACATCTATGACCCTCTGGTTGGTGTGCAGGATAAGGTTTAAACCGAGGGATTCTTCTTAGGAAATCTGCATGTTTCCTAAGAGCTGGCAATGCGCCGAATCAGGTGTAAAAATGCATGTGCAGATGCTAGGTGGTTCAGAATCCACCTCAAAAATAGTAGGTCTCGTCGAAGTTGGACGTTAAAAGAAACCCTAGCCAATGGTTATATGGAGTTATCCGAAAAGCCAATAAAAAAATACACTTGATGACAATCAAGTACAAAGAGAAGAAGAAGAAGAAGAAGAATAAATAAGCCAAGTATGCGAAAGGACCAAATACATATTAAAGGTGGGCATAATTTGGAGAAGAATATTATCGAAGTTAAAAAAAAAAGTAAACAACCACCAATATTTGTGCCGATAATAGACCCAAAGAAGCTAAGTGAATTAGTGAAAAAGCAAAATGAACCTATAAAGTATACGGTAAAAATAACAAGAAACAATAATAAGATTATAAACTGTGAAGATGCAGAATCGAGAAAAAGAATGTTTGCGTTGCTAAAAAACGAAAGGGTGGACTCACACACATATGCGTCAAAAGAAGAAAAAAGATACTCAGTAATGATGAAAGGACTATACAACTCCTATGAAAGCCAAGAAATTAAGGATAATATTTTGGAACAAGTACCTGGTATGGGTATCATAGTAGTAAAAAATTATAGCACAGTATACAGCAGAAACAATAACATTAAATTAAACATGTTTATTGTTCAAGTGGAAAAAGAAGTGGATTTAATGAAGTTAATAAAAATTAAATATATATGTAACTCAGTTGTAAGATGGGAAAAGTTACAAAAGAAAGAAATAATTCAATGTATGAGATGTCAAAGGCCAGGACACATTGCTACAATGTGCAACTATAAATATAGGTGCGTGAAATGTGACAAAGATCACGAGCCGGGCCAGTGTACAAGAGACCGGAACAAAGGGCAAGCATTTTGCATAAATTGCAACAAAGAAGGACATCCGGCCAGCTTCAGGGGATGCCCGGAGTTGGTTAGGATAGAAAACATCAGAAAAATGAGATTCAGGGAAAAGCAGATCGTCCAACAGCAAAGAGCTGAGCATAACCAGTGGATTATACAGTCGGCCAACCAAAGAGTAGGCGGTGGAATTTCTTATGCAAATGCAGTGGCAAGAAATTTAAAAAATAGTAACCTTAATAATAATAATAACCTTAATCATAATATTGGAAATAATAATAATAATGATGAATATGTAAATGATAAAACGACAAATAATGCAAATTTCAGAAACTATGGTGCCAGGCAGGATGACGTTAACGTGCAATCTTTTATGTCGGACGAATGTATTAATCTGTTTGGATGTGACATGGTCACTCTAATGAATAAAATTAAAGAATTTCTACCGAGATATAATTCCTGCAAGGAAAGAACAATAAAACAAAGTATGTATTTAAATTTCACAATGGGATTATGTCAGCAAAGCCCATAAATCCAATATCAAATAGTAATAAAAATAAGAACTTAAAAATAATAACGTTAAATGCTAATTCAATCATAAGCAATGAAAGAAGAATTGAAGTTAACAATCTCTTAATAAAAGAGAGACCAAGCATACTTTTAATACAGGAATCTAGAATTAACAAAAAACATGTAGTCAAATTTGATAATTATCAAGTAGTTAGACAAGACAAAGTAATAAGCAAGAAGACAGTGGGACTATGCATAGTAATTAGGAATAATATAAAATTTAATATAATAAATATTTTAGGATTACGGCATGTAGAAGTTCAGGCAGTTGAAATACATTTAGTAGGAAATAGAAAATTCATGGTGGCAAATATATACATTCAAGCAAACACAAGTTTTGCAAACATTAACCATGATTTTAATAAAATTAATGATCATGCAAAAAATTATTATAATGTGATAATTGGTGGTGATTTTAATGCAAGACATACTGCATGGGGTGATAAAACCATTAATTCAACTGGCAAGGCGATAAACAAATGGTTTGAAAATGAAGATGAGCATGATCTGTGCATTATAGCACCACCTATTTGCACAAGAATGGCTGCAAACTCATTTATTGATTTCTATTTAATATCTAATGAATTAATAAGTGAGGGACAAAAATGGGAATGCCAGTCAAAACCAACCTTCTCAGACCACAATGCAGTATTGTTTAACATTGATTTGACAGAGAGCAATAAGCTATTATATGAGGAGCCGGAAACGTTTTTCCAATATGGAAAAGTGAATTGGGAGGTTTTTCAAAAAGAAGTAGGGAGACAAATGGAAAGTTTAATAATTCCAGAAAATGTAAACTTAAATAATGACCAAATAGATCATTATATTAGTAATATTTCTGAAATATTGAAGGAAAACATTATTAAACATATTCCAAAAGTAGGGCAAAAAAACTATAAGTTGAAAAACATTCCAGAGAATATAAGTCATATGTTTAGGGTTAGACAAAAATTAAAAAAACAATTACAATCAATACATAAAAGAACTTTAGATAGTAGGTGCTACGAGTACAGAGTGATTAATTCTCAGGTTAAGTGTTTGTCGATAATAATAAAAGAAGTGGTCAATTTACACTTAGACGAGCAGTATGCACGTAACCTGAAGAAAATAAAACCTGGAATAGACACCTATAAAGAAATAAATAGGATAACCGGACGGAAAAGATTTAAGGAAATAGAAAGTATTGAAAAAGTGGATGGTACAAGTACTCATGATAAAAATGAAATAGTAAAAATATTTGCTGAACACTTTGCTAGAGCATTTAGAGATAAAATGCCAAATAATAATGTACATTTTACGGATCATGTGAATAGTCAGGTTAAAGAGTTCACAGAGAGAAATAAAGGACAGTTGAGTATTTTTAGTGAGACAAACATAGCAAGTTCCCCAAGTGACAAACTGAAGTTTGTTTCAACAGATTACATTCATTTCTTGGTTAAAACTCTGAATAATAAAAAATCTTATGGGGTAGATCAAATATCTAACTTCGTAATAAAGAAATGTCCGATAGAAGTATTGATTAAGCTCACGATAATTTTCAATAATTGCATTAACAATTGCTACTTTCCAAAAAGTTGGAAAATAGCAAAATTATTGACCATTCCGAAGTTGACACATGCGAAAAAACCCATAGAATTTAGACCGATTTCCTTACTATCAAATTTGGGCAAACTGTTCGAAAGAATAATAGTAGGAAATTTAAATGAACTGTGTTATGATGAAGAAGTTGATCAAATGATTCCAGAATTTCAATTTGGATTCAGGCCGAAACACTCAACGGTCAATTCATTGACAAAGCTACACTCTGACATTACAGAAGGGCTAAACAAAGGAGAACAAACGGTTGCATGCTTGTTGGATGTTGAGAAAGCATTTGACTCAGTATGGTTAAATGGCTTAAGATATAAATTAGTGTATATTCATAAAACTCCAATGGGCATCAGTCGATTGTTGTGCAGTTTCCTGGATGACAGAAAGTTTTTCGTTAGTGTGGGGAGAGCGGAGTCAATGAATTGTGATGTTGAGTCGGGAGTACCACAAGGTTCAATATTGGGGCCGATTTTATTTAATTTGTTCACTGCGGACCAGCCAATAGGGGATAATAGGGTGACAACACTGTTGTACGCTGACGATTCGATAACATATAGTACAGACTGTTGTCCTCTAGAGGCAGCAAGCAGAGTTCAAGAACAAATTAAGATCCTTGAAGAATACTATAAATGTTGGGGTATAAGATTAAATGAAGAAAAATCGGAATTAATAGTTTTTAGGCCTCCATCGCAGGAGATAAAACGAAAGTACCAAAAAGAAAAAAAAGTAAAAATAAAAATTAATAATAAGGAGATTAGGCCGAAAAAAAGTATAAAATATTTAGGGGTTACAATTACCAACTTATTCGGATTCAATAGTAACATAAAGGAGATTCTGAAAAAAGCAAGAGGGGCATATGCAATGATTGGTCCAGTTATGAGAAATAAGAATTTAAGTAAAAATACCAAAGCGTTATTATATAAACAATTAGTGAGGCCAATTATTGCATATACACAAAAACGTACTATGAAAAATTAGCAATTTTTGAGAGGAAGATTTTAAGGAATATTCTGGGGAAATATAGGAAAATATTTATGGGGATTCCGATATTTATCTCAAATGACATAATATACAAAGAAAGTGAAAAATATAAAATTGAACCATTAAAAAAATATTTAATGGAAAATGGTATAAAAGTTCTAAAGAGAGCCATGGAACATCCAAACAGATTGGTAAAGGATGCAGTTACTCGTGAGTTAAATACACTGCATAGATATATGCACGTTCATGTCATCATGTCTGACATGTTCAAAGAATTTTTTGATAAAGATTTAAAATTTTTTGATGAAGGGCAGATTGTGTTTTATCGGAGAAAATAAATATATGAGGGAAAAAAAAAAAAAAAAAAAAAAAAAAAAAAATACATTAAATGAAATAAACTACATAGAAGAAAATTTATAAATTATTACTATTACCATTGATGGTTTTATTCGTATTGTTTTGTTAAATAGTTGTTATTATTATTAGTTCTAAGTAATTTTAAATAGCATAAGTAGGTTAAGAAATCTGTCAACGAAAAAAAAAAAATGTTTTGCGCAACATTTTAATTAATAATAATACAAAGTTGAATTATGTTTCAATAAAATGTATTGAAAATAGGTTAAGCCGGAATTGGCAACTTAAATGAATTAAATCAAAGATAGTTAATGTTAAAAATGTTTAAAAATGTAAAAATAAGACGCAATAAATAACCATAATAACCAAGCAATCGAATACAATGTTCATCACTGATTCTATATAAATCCTGTATAATCTCTCTGATTGTGGTTAAATACCCATTTAGATGTGTATTTAGATCAGTAAAATGCCACTTTATTTTAAATACGTTCTCCTATACATTCGTTACAAAAAAAAAATTAGAAACAAAAATAGGAAAGAAAAGCAAAAACAAAAAAGAAAAACGAAAATGTAGAGAAAATAAAACGTTGAGAAAAGTCTAATACATTTATGGTTGAATCTTAAATTGAGTTTGTTGAATGCAAGTCATTCCTTCTTCTTTTTTTTCGAAATGGTAATTTAAACGTACTAAGTTTGTGAATTTTTTATTAACCAAAAATATATTTTCAATTGAAATTTTGTAAAATAAGGTTAGAGAAAAATAAATGAGAGTTTAACAATAAATTATTTTTTTGGAAGAAAAAAGAATCCTGTGGAAAAAAAATAAAATAAAAAGGAAATCGAAGAAAAGGCACCAAAAAGTAAATCGACCATCTTCTACTTTTTCGATTGACCAAAATAAAAATTTATATTCAATTTGTTTCGTATATTTTGTATTCATCTATCTCGCTTTATTTTCACTCGATTTCTATCATGGTTACTCAAATGAAAGGTCTTGACATCTGTTGTTGTTGTTATGCTTTTTTTTTCTCTTAAAGAGTTTTTCCTTTTTAAAGGTGACGATATTTTTGTATATACGTTGGCAAGCATATTGACTGGTATGTTTTTATGTACTACGCAAATAACTAATAATATAATAATTTAGGGATTTTAATTTTTTTTTAAAAGACACACTTTTTTTTTATTATCCTGAAATACTAGATATTTTTTATACGAAATCAAAACTTAAAGAAAATATTTTTATATTCTTAGAAAAGAAAATATTATCGACGATCTATACTGCATTTGTTTTAATTCAAATAAGAAAGCGGAAATATACACTCCAAAAAACCATCTCAAAATTTACACACAAAAAATGATAGCACATTATCGTGATTGATGTGATAGCTCATTGGCTCAATAATTAAAAACTATTATTTATTTTAATTTATTGATTTATTTATTACACTCTCCTATATTATTTCTTTTATTGGTGATAATTAATAATTAGTCTATTATATTAATAAGTATACTGATTTGGGTTTGTTAAATATGTACAAACTTTTATTCTCTCTACTTCATTAATTCTTTAAATATTTAAGATTGTATCAAAAAAAGATTCCCTAACACAACACCCATTATAAATCAAAAAAATTTCAGGAGGATCACAACAAAGTGGCTTACGATTAGAGATCTCAGAAACACTTAAAATATTGTGAAATTTTTCATCAAATATTACACATTCTTCAGTAAAATATTCAATCACTTTTGAACAGTTGTAAAACGCCGCAATATGAATGGCAGTTATAGATTTTTCATTATGAATCTTCTCATTTACAATTTCTAAGCCTTCTTTTTCAATTAATAGTGTAACTATTTCGACTTCATCATATAAAATAGCCAAATGTAACACTGAAAAATTCATCTTTCGATATAGATTCGTTTGATCAATAATAGTGGCATTAATTATAATTTTTTCTTTCCTCAAAAATAATTCAACAATTTCGGGCTGGTAATTTAACATCGCATAACAAATAGGTGTCATACCACATTTATCTGCAGCATTAATATTTACTCTAGCATCAGCAAGAAGATGTTCAACCTCGTTCAATTTTCCATTAAAGGCAGCAACATGGATCGGTGTAGAGCCATCATTATCACCAGTGTTAACATTAATAATTTGGCTATTTAATAAATACATGAAAACGTTAAGGTCGGAATTGAAAATTGAGAAATGAATTGCTGTCCATCCCCTGACATCAGGATCAGTATCAGCACCATTTTCTAAAAGTAATTGAACAATATTCAAATCACAAAGTTGTGCTGCAGTATTTAATGGGGACAGACATTCTATTGTTGCTAAATCTACGCCTGGTAAACAACTCTCGATGGTATTTTTTATTCTCTTAATTGAATGATTTTTTAAAAGAGTTTTTAATCTATCTACGTTTTCATACCATACTGAGTAATAAATTTCAGTACAATATAATAAGTCTGCATTGTTAGGTTTCAGAATTTGAAGAAGTTCGGTATTACCACGCATAACGGAGTAAGCACAGGTTGCATGGTCAATTTCTACATCAATTTCTTTGAAGTATTTCACTATTTCTATTGCATCATTATTAACAGCGACATGAATTGGTGTGTGTCTGTCTGAGTTCTTCGCGGTAATAACCTTTTTAAAAAGTTCTGAATTATTTTTTGTATGTTTCACAATTTTTTTAATTATTTCTAAGCTACCATTAACGGCAAGTAAATGCATCGGAGTAGACTCATTACTTAAATATGTGTATTTGAAATAGAATTCATGAAAGATATCAGAATAATCGCTGGCGTAGTTCCAAACAGATATGATGTGACTTACTTCACGATTAGTAACATAAAAATTTTTAAGTGATGTTCCTAATAAGTTGATCAGTTTTTTAATTACATCCACATCTTTTCCAGTTGTTTTTAAATGAAATCTAATGACTTCTTGTACTAATCTGTGAATGCTTGATATACCATTGTCATCGTTTATCAATGAGTATTGACAAAGCAATCCGACAGCTGTGGCTAAGTCACTTTCGTCTTTTACATACTTAGAAAAATATAAATTCAAATTGAGCGAATCAGGACCAAAATATGCAATCATTTCGATTAATTCTTCTGCAATTCTGTTTTCCTTTATTTTGTCTAGGGTTACATTCCAAGTAGTCGCAATGGTTTCATTATAACGATCAGTTTTTGTTTTGAAATTAAACAGTTTAGTTTTATTTGCTTTTTTATATTCTTTTAAATAATCACCAATGCCGTACGATTTCTTACCAATCAGTTTTAATTTATCTTTCTTTGAGATGATGTATGATGTTGATTGTTGCAAAGCCAATGGAAAATAATTTAATTTTTCTGCTAATTGCTTTATTTCTTCATCAGAATAATGATCGTTCTCATTAATGAGTAACAATTTTTTTATCAATTCTTGTGCTTCTATGAGTCGGAAATCTCTTAATTTTATAACTTTTGGTATTTCTTCTTGCCCCATATTCCAGTCTATGTTACGCGATGTGATTAAAATATAAGGCGATAGAATATTAGAGGGTAACGATGATGGTAAAAATTCTTTAAGTTTCTCATAGTTTTCGGCATTATCAAATATAAAAAGACTTTTCGCATTGCCAAAGAATTTATATACATCTTTGAGTATTGATTTAAAATCTCTCTCTTTTTCATTGGACGAAATGCTTTCTGAAATTGGAATTTTTAATTCTTCGCGAGCTAACTTATGAAAAGACTCTTTTAAATTTGTTATTGTTTCCGCATTTATCCATATTACGTTGTTGTTGTACGACTTAATGTACTGAAAAGCATATTTCCTAGCTAATTCAGATTTCCCGATCCCTCCTAGGCCACTAATAATTGTTGTTTGTCTTTTTTGTAATGCTGCATGTACATTTTCTAAGACATCTACTCGGCCAGTGAATGCATCCACTGGTTTCTTGAAATTAAACCAAATAGGATCCTTCAGGTTCTTAACATTTGTTTCTGTTAATTGTTTTTGATTATTATTATTCATGTTTTCTAAAATTAATCTTAATTGTTGCTCTAGATCCTCGTCTTTAAAACTGAAATTATAAGTAAGATGGTTATAATATGTAGTCGTAACATCTTTATATTCGTCCAATATTTCCCATTTTAATGGAAGGCGGTGACCATATTTTCCAGCATTACTATGTTCAGTATCGTAAAATGTGTATTCACTATTTTTGTCATTACTTATTTTAACGATTCCTACTTTCTCATATAAGTCAGATGTTTTACAACTTTTCAGATCATAATTTACTGAGTACCGAGTCCAGAAAAAAAAATCGGACTTTTTAGATTTACCTAAAATGACAGCTTTTGTAAGTGTATCGGGCAATAATTCTGTTTTCCCATTCTCACGACTTTTTGCATTTTGTTTCTTTTGCTTCTTCCGTTGATTCTCGTCACTGGCAAGATAATTAATAGCCCTTTCTATAGCATCTAATGCCAATATTTGCTGTGCCCTTGTAGATGATTCGTTATCAGTTACCTTCATAAATTGGTATTGGAAACTCCAAAAAAGTTCACCTGCTGCTTTAACCAGTAAACTTTTTAGATCATCTTCTTGTGTAGGTCTAAATATTTTATCAATTTTTTTTAGTTTTTTTTTATGAAGACGTGCTATATTCATATCAATTAAAAAACCAACTACTGCTCCAATTTTTCCTAATTTTAATGGTGATGTAACAACTTTACACATGGTGCTATATTTCTTCTTTTTTATCGTTTTCACACCTGGAAGTGATTGAGTTAGGTATTCATCAATTTTTACTTCAAAATTCTTTACAAAATATTCTGTAAATTCTTTAAGGCACTTTCTTAACTGATCAGAATCAATAGAATGATTATCCCGAACAATAACATCATAGCTACTTGATTGATCTGAATTCATAATCTTAGTAGAATGATTAGAAAAACAAGCACTGTCTCTATAACTACATTTTTTATCGAAGTTGTCTGATTTGTTGTCCATTTTAATGTATATTAGAACGAGGAATCTTAAATGAAAAAAAATGTAATTTTATATTGACCAATGAATTGAATTATATAACAATTACCTGTCCGTATTAAATTGGTTATAAAAATTATGCTTTCCTGTTTACTTCATTCAGCAAATGGTACTTTATAAACATAAAAATGAAGTATAAATTAAATGATAACAAATTTGGGATATGTCATGTGAAATAATCATGAATATGAGAGAATTAATTATAAATCAGACAGCGATCGTATAAAACTATAATTATGTATTGATAATGATTGGGAAAACCAGATCCAAAAGTTTTTGACATTATAATTATTTCTTTGATTTTATTCAAGTCCACTGTACTACAGGATTTACATGCAAAAATATAAATAGTTTAATTACCGTTTAAAATATTTAAAATTTTAATAATTAATTTATTTTGAAACAACACAAAATATTGATATATTTATTTAGATCTGTTTGTTTTAGAAAAAGATATTAGAATTAATAACAATTTTTGAAATTTCAATAAACCGTAGAGGTCATTAAAAAATAATGGTCATTGTGTAAAGCCACAAAATAGGAGATTATACGAAGTTTATGTAAACCTTTTATAGTAGAGAATTCACTTTATTCATTTTATTTGCTGCAGGTTTGATAATTATAATTTAATTTAAGTATGAAAAGTAATTACCTTTATTGAAACAATTAAACAGTCACAAATTTATTAAGAAACTTGTAATATATTACAAGAAAAATATAAACGAAATAATAATAACAACCTTCACTTTCAGAGGGTTGATTATGTTCCTTTGTTTAATAATTAATTTTTTATTCAATATCAACAACGAAGATTTTTTGAAACTGAGAAAATCCACAAAATGAAGTTCGTTTAAGAAAAAAATATCTTTCGGTTCAATTTGATGATAATCACAATAAATTGCACAATAATATTGTCTTTTAAAAATAATTTAATATTTTAATATTTCAATTTTATAATTATAAATTTGGTTTAAACAAATCGATTTGAATACATTGACCACACATTTCACCATACAACTTGATTTGAAACAATATGTCGTTTAATTTTAGTAAATTGTTCAATCGGGTTTCTGTTATCAAATAAAAAAAGTGTTAAAAATAAATTTTGGGAAATTCATAATAACTTAGGGATGATCACTTTTTGAATCATGCACTCAAAATACTACGTAAAATTCAATAAATAAATAATTCAATTTTCAAAAATCACAATTATTATTTGTTGGCCTGTATTTCGGCAAACGCAAAATTAATAATAATTTAAAAGAATGGAAATAATAGTTGCTCCGAAAGTTAGGCAACGAAAATTGACAAAACCAAACTTCTGAAAAATATATTAAATAAAATAGGCGGGATGAAATTTTTCATTCGGCTAATTAACTTCACATCAAGCAAGAATGGATTTATATACTATAATCTAGAATTCTAGTTCATATAACTAGAATCTCCACACAGAGGTCTTCTTTAATAACTAGTAATCCAGTTATGGAAAGTATCCCTAGTATTCTAGATTCTTTTTTAGTTGAACCACTAGATTTTTTTCTTCTAGATGCCCGGTTTATTGTTGGCAGCTAGAGTTCCCTTTTTTAAATTAATGATATGATAGGAAAATTACATTAAAATTTTACACTTAATTGTGTCTTTTTCTATCATTTTCCAAATGTAACTATTCAATGTAGAATAGACGTTATATGCATATATATAGTTTTCTCTATTTCTATCAGCCATCTATAAATTATAAAATATAGAAAGATATCCTGTCGATATACCTATACATATTTTTTTTGTCATGAATATTTTATTGAATTTGTATTGATTTTGTTACGTGGGAAGGAACAAAATATATAAAGTAGTTACTATGAGCAAAATGGTATATATGTTAGTGAATTGATAGAAAGGGAGGGTAGGTATATATGGAAGCATCATCAAACTATATTGAATGAATATTAAATTATATAAGTTGTTAATTTATAAATATGAAAAATATAGAAAATTAAAGGAAGTATTTTATTTTTGGAATACTTTATGTAGATTCTTTATAAAGTGAGATACAATGAACTTGACGCTATTAATTCATGTGGTTTCGATATTGTATAATTTTATTCTATAAATACATATTTCCTAGAATTCTAATAAAATATGGTTAAAGTTGTGTTCCACATATTCTCTAACCCCTTCTATGATGACAAAATCTATACGCACCTACACACAATATATTTCCTTACTTAATATTGAACTTTTGATCTTTTATAATTTCATTTTATATAAAATAATGTTGAGTGACATTAAAATTGATTTATTTGTATTGATAACCAATTGTCATCACGTCAAATATTTTCCCAATAATAACATTTTTGTCAGAATAACTTTTTCAATTTTTAAAGATCTCTTCTATTGTATTGATATTTTCCAAATATCAAAAGTAAAAGAAAAAGAAAAAGAAAAAGAAAAAGAAAAAGAAAAAGAAAAAGAAAAAGAAAAAGAAAAAGAAAAAGAAAAAGAAAAAGAAAAAGAAAAAGAAAAAGAAAAAGAAAAAGAAAAAGAAAAAGAAAAAGAAAAAGAAAAAGAAAAAGAAAAAGAAAAAGAAAAAGAAAAAGAAAAAGAAAAAGAAAAAGAAAAAGAAAAAGAAAAAGAAAAAGAAAAAGAAAAAGAAAAAGAAACACAATTAAAATAATTGGACCAAGAAGCACAAATATTTTCGTGTGGGAGAGCTTTGAATGGTTTTCTCCCGCATAATAATAACATTAAACCACATAGAGTCATTCTAACAATCTCTACCTCATCCGTTCTTTCTTTATTTCACCTTTATTTTAATAAATGTTTACACACACGCATACATACTAAAGTCACTATATCCATGCATGGATATAGATACAGAGAAACAGACAGCCTTATAGACATAAAATGACATGTTAAAAAACACAGCAAAAAAAAATCCCACATATTTTTCTTTTTATTTCTTATAATTATTTAAGTTTAATGAACTTAGACCCGTGGTGCTTACAAATTTAACCGAAGTGACAAAAGAAAAGGAAGGGAAAAAAAATCTTCTTTAATTACGATAAAAAAGGAAAATAAGGAGACTAAAGAGAATTGTGTGAGAGTGTGACCTTTATGTTAGAACGGAATAGAAATATTACAAGAATAATAAGGAATACAAAGAATAATGAAACAAAAAAAAAAACGCGCGTTAAAGGGCAAACTTTTTTTTTCTTCTAATTAAAATTTAGAGACACGATTTTCCTTTACTGAATAATGAAAAAAAATTGTTACTGACTTTTGTCCTTTTGTATCTTTTTCTTTATATTTCTTATTAAATACTGAGCAGACGATGACTGAGAAAGAAATTGTAAGATTTTAATTAAGAAGAAAGGAAAAGGGAACAAATATTTTTGTTAAGACGTTAAAAACATTATTACCTGTCAAATGGTAGAAATCATCAGCATCCAGTTTGTCTTTTTTTTCATCTTCCCTTTATTTTTTGTTTTATTGTTGCTTAAATTTATCACCTTGCTATATAGAAAGGCTGAAAGTCAGAATGAGATAAAAAAGACATTTAAATAAATTTCAATAAAGAAATACTTTCGAATAAATTCTAATTACATTTAATTTTAAGAATAAACGAGTTGAAATATTCGTTTATTTTTTAATTATTATCCCAATCAATTTGACCCCAAATTTCTATAAAACATTCTAAATTGTTTTCCTTTGATCTAAATAAATATCGTGTCTGTTTTCTTTTTGCTTTATTTCTCTGTACCTCTCATACTTTCTCCTCCTAACACTTTCACCTCTTATACTTTTTTTTTTACAATATTTTCTGTATTTTCCTTTGTTCAAATGTAAAAGTTAAATTTATGGTGACGAAGCAAAAGTATTTGTTTTAAAAAGATTTTTTTCCTTTTTAGTAAAAAGGCATAACAAAAGCCTACAGGGAAGGGTTTACGTAGTATACCTGTTATAAAGCATATAATTTATTTTCGCCTATATTGGAAAGGACTAATAGGATAATTTACAAGAAGGTGATGGATTAATTTTTTTTTCTAAATTGCTCCTTTTTATCATGCTTTTTTTTTCTTCATATTTTCATCAATTAGAATTTTCCTATTTTTTTCTTTTTGCGACGAAAATTTACAAAACAAACCGATCCAGAATTTTTTTCGAACTGGAATAATAAAATAAAACATAATAAGGAAGATAATTGTGTTTTTGTTATAGAAGTCCGTGGAAATTAAATGAACGTAATTAGTCCCTTCATACACTTTTGATTGTTGCAATTTTGGAAGCCTTGAATATTAATGATTGAAAATTGATTATTTTCTCGTGAAACCTTTATAAATTTAAAACTCAATTCTTCGTCTGAATATGCTGATAATTATGAACCTATAATTTTGATATTATCCATCATTTAATTTTAATATTATAAATCACTTTACACGCACAAATAAGTTTTAAATTAAATCCAAAATTCAATGAAACGATAGAGGAACTTTTTTGTATAAGAAAATAGAATTTTTTATTACATATGAAAGCTTTACAATAGTTACCATAAATTATTTTATTTAGGTCAATTTACTTTACTTCTAAATAAATTTGAAACAAACAAACCAAAAAAAGCACCCAAGTTTTGTTAATCTTTTTTTATAATTTAACCGTTGAACTAAATGTAATTGAACAAGTGACGTGATGGGGTCAAATAAAACGACATAAAAAGTTCATGCACACTTATAAGAATTTTCATATTTAATTACAAATTTACAATTTGTTTTTGTCTCTTTTTCTTTATTTTCTCTTTTCCAACGCGTTGAATAAATTTTTTCGTTTCAAAAAAATAAAAAAGTAAAGGGAAAATTTTAATCAAAATACCTAAAAATTTATGGTATAAATTATCAATAAGTATTGATTATTCTACTTCATCATATACAAATCTATAAAAAAATGAGAAAAAGAAAATATGTTGGGTAACTTTCTAGATTCATTTATTTTATTGTTACAAAATATAAATTGATTTTTAAGTTGAAAGAAATTTGCTTTGTAATTAATTTTCGTTTTCAATTTAACCAAAACAGTGTTCGATTTTTTTTAATTATTAAATAATATTCATCTGTGTTGTAATATTTATCCACCAAAGTGGCAGCATGGCAACATGAATGTGTTTTGGAGCGGGGGGAGGTACCGAATTCGAATCTCAACCGAGGTGAGATGGAATTTTTCATTCTTATAATCATATATAACATCCTGCCAGTGTGCAAGATACCGAACGAAATCTGCATGTTTCCTAAGAGCAGGCAATGTGTTGAATCGAATTAAAATGCAAGTGCAGATGCTAAGATGCTAGGTGGTTCAGAACCCAACTCTCCTAGTTACTAATAACCTTAGTCGTTGATTTGCCAGAAGTAGGGTTAATAAAAAATTCAAATACAATACAATAAAATATTTATCTGAATATCCCAGAAAACACAAAATACACGGGGGGAAACTCGGTTATAACGAACGGGAGAGGAAAAAAGGTCGTTATAACCGAGTCCATTGTTAACATAAAAATTAAAATTAAATTTACGATCATTTTAAACTCTTTGATTACTGGGGTGTATTGACCATAAAACAAAGTGAATCAATCGATTAATTTATAAAATAATTTCCTCGAAAGAATCATGGAAGTTTGAACAAAAACTTAAACAATAAAAGGAAATAGAAACTTTTATAAAATTAATATAAATGAACATGACTGTTTACAATTGAGAGTATATTATGAAACATCCTATACCGGATGTTGTAAATATTTTTTTAAAAATTTAGTTAAGTTTACTAAATCTATTTACAAATAATAAAAGGAATGAGGATAAAAAAGAACAAGCTAAAATAAATAAATGAATGAAAAAAGAAAAACAAATGAAAATATTTGTATCAAAAAAATAAAACATGAAATATTGAAAAAAATCCAATTCCTTCATTTCTGTATAATAAAATCCTTCATCTCGTTTTTTTTTTGTTTTAAAAACTTTAAATGTGAAGACATTTAAAAACTTTAAAATCAAAACAGAATAACTGATTATTTTATAAAATATACAGGATCTGAAACACAAAAAATGCATCAAAATATTCCAGTACAGATTCTTTTCCATTGCGCGTAAAATTGGAAAAAGTTCTTCTGTATCATTTTTTAATTGAACAGAATATTTGGTAAATTGATTGAAATTATAGAGTAAGATACATACTATAATAGTGTTTCTGTGTTATCAAATAAATGGAAGTTTTAGAAAATGTATAAAGTTAAACCAGATGGTTACATCGTGTAAAATAATATCAGAGAAATTTACTATAATAATTATATGCGGTTAATTAAAGTTTCTTTTGTATTTCTTTTTTTTATTTCCTTTTTATTTTCAAAGATGTTTTGATTTTATTAAACAAAACATTAGATTACTTTTTATCAGTCATGGCTATTGTTGATGATAAAAACTCTCATATAAAACGAATAATATGAAGAAAAGGACAAAGAATAAAAGAAGAACTTGGTATCGCAAACACAATCGAGGAAGTGCTTTCAGAACGGATCGAAGAATTTGATAGGCTTAAGTAGTTTTTAATCAAATGTAATTTATATAAAGCAATTTAAAAAATAGAAATGTAAAATTATATTTAAAATCAAGGTGAATATGATCGAAAGGGTGATTTGCTAAATAAAATAATAACTAATAACTGAAGAAAAGGACTTTTGTTTTTGAAGTAATTCTTTTTTGTTTGGTTTTACAGTCATAAAATTAGAAACAATTATTCTGATTAGACATTTAATGTGTCAGATTTGATTTGGATTAGATTATTTGTGGATCAAAGTTTTTTTTTTGCATATTCTTGAATTGTAGATTTTTATTAAAATTAAACAAAAGCTCCAATGACAACAACAAATGTTCATAATCCTTTAAATTTTGTATTTAAGAAAATATTGTGAAACAACAAAAACTTCAATACATTTTAATTTTAAAGCTTCCTTTTTTACTTTTTCAATTTCAAGTTTATTTAATAATCAGGAGAAAAAAAAACATTCACTTCCAAAGAATTATTCTTCATTTACAATTTAAAACAAAATTTTATTTATAGAAATAAAAAAATGAAAGAAGAATAGAAAGTTACACAAACAGAAGTTTTTATCTCATTTGTTTTTCTTTTTTCTCTATAAAAGTAATGCCGAAAATAGCAAGTGTGTGAGCGAGAAAGAAAAAAAAACAGGAAACCACAGTTAATTGAAGTCAAACGAACCGAAAAAAAATTTAACTTTTTATTATTATTTTTTTCTCAAGTTTTTCACCTGATTGTTAAAATAAAATAGAAAGTTAAAGCAATTTAAAAGAAAATGAAAAAAGTACACTAGGAACGAACAGCAACAACATTAATAAGAGAAAGAAGAAAAACAAACAAATTTTTTGTGTAAACTTCCCTAATTTGACTTTCTCTTCTAATTATACAAATTTAAACAAATTTAATTTCATATAAAACATCATATCTCTCTCTCTCCTCTTCTCTTTTCCCTTCTCATTCCTAACACATTTTTTTGTAGTCGTCTTCACCTTTCCTATTTAAAAATTTCATATTTGATTTTTTGCAATAAGTAACTACACCATGTGAATTGTGTTCAGTTTCACATAATTTGCATATATGCAAAAATATTTTAGTAGTCATATTGTTATTGTTGGTGGTGCTTACGTGCTTAAATGGTGGCTGCTGTATTGTTGTTGTTGTGTTATTATTGTATTTTCAAATTAAATTAAATTATTATATAAAATAATTTTCAAACAATATTTTTTGTTGAACATTGTTTGTGTAAGTGTGTGTGAGTATTTTTATTTTCTGTTTGCAGGTTTTTAATAAGAACAATAATAATAATAAACAATAAATAATAATAATAATAATAATTATAAAGTTGAATGGAAAATGTGAAATTTAAAGGGAAGAGAATCAGAATATGAACGCTCAGCGGCAATAGAATCGAAGAATCTAGATAATAGATTAATAGACAGTAGATCATAAACATACCGTTTTTTAAACAGTGGCAGCACTAACGTTTACACCCATGCGCGCATAATATTGAAAGCATTTAAATAATTTACATTATGTAAAATATTATTTACTTGTTTATTTTTGGAAAAAATTTATTTACCTTTCTCCTCTTTAAAATTGTCATAAAAAAAAAGCAAAATTAAAGCTGTAGAATTAACATTCAACTTTGACCCTAAATCATAGAGGCAGCACTTTCTTTAGAATTAAAATTTGTTTATATATGCATATGAATGGATTTTGTGGCATCAATTGTTGGTTAATTAGGATTTTTCTAATTTATTTTCTTAGATGAAGATCTTGTAGAAAATTATATTTTAATAATATCAAATGTTGTATATTCTTTAAGATGGTTGGAGGTAAAACTAACAGTCTTAAAGATTTTTAAAGTTTATTCTACTTTCTCACCTTCCTTTACAAAGTTCTAGAAATCCAATGACAATAGAGAATGATAACAATTAAATGACAAAATAGAGTTCTACATATATACACACACATAGAACCAGGCACAGAAAAATACACAAATACAGATAGAAACAAGCAAGGAATTATATTATAGAAAATTGTTTTAAGTTCACAAAATATTTGATGTTGTTCTAAGGTAAATTACAATTCAACTTAAATATACATTTAACTTTTATAACTTTAACATAAGTGAAGCATAGATAATAGATAGAATGTCTGCGTAAAGTAGAAAGAGAGAGAGAGAGAGAGTGATGAGGATCAGATGTTGAGTGTATAAATAAGATGGTAGGTATATGAAAACAGAAGAGACTGAAAAACCAAAAAAAAAACCGGAATAAAATTAATCTTCAAATATGTTCATGTTCAACGTAAATTATATTAATATGTATTATTAAAATAAATTTTCCAACGTTGTTCACCTCACAGAATATAATTTCAATAAATTTCCGTTTCTCTCTTTCGTTTTCGTTATCATTTTTTTTTATCATTCATTTTGTTTTTTTTTTTCTTGTGTTTTTTTAATTGATCCAATATTGGAAATTATATACGATGAATAAAATATGAATTTTTTTTCTTGTACTTTATAATTAAACCCATAAATTTTACATTTTTTGATTTCTTTGCGAGATTTTTGCTTCTTTTCAATTTTTATGTAATCTTTTCTGGTTTTTGGTTTTTTACATTTACTTTTTTTTTGAAGCGTTTACAAAAATTTGATAAAACTAAAAGAAGAAAAAGAAAAAAAAAACACGGAAAAGAATTAGAAATTTATTTCAATTTTTCTATGAATATTGATTTTTTTCATTTCTTTAATTTATTTTTTTTTTATCAAAAATTGCTTTTTATCTTTAACTGACATTGTATATTGTACAGAAGTGTTGTGAATAATTTCATTATAAAAATTTTCATCACAGAAAAAACAAAAAAGAAAAAATATTATGGAATCCAATGTTCATCTTTATATAATATTCTTCTTTAATTTGTCTTACATTTATAACCGCGATCATTACTAACCCAATTCCGTCAAAAAAACAAAAAATTTAAAGAGTAAAAAATAGAGAAAGAGTGAAACTCTTGAACTTCTTCCACCATTCATGTGTTCCCTAAACGCAAATATATCAAAATAAATATGACTGCTGGTAAAAAAGAAAGCAAAAAAAAAAAAATAAAGAAGAAAAAGTGGAACATATTTTCATCATTCAAACACCAAGAACAACCATAACAAAAATCCATCTTTCGACCGTAATTGGTATTTATGAAGTAATAAATTTGAATTTTTATGCTTCAAAATGAAAGAAAAAGAAGCAGAAAAACCCATAAAGAAACGTATAAGAAAAGAACTCTACTCTTATATATTTTTTCAGGTACAAAAATGAGACAAAAGAGAAAAGGACAAACAGAGAATAAAAAGAATAAAAGTGCGAAAAAGAAAATGTTTTTTTATTTTACAAAAGAAAAGGAAAAAATAAGATTATCGGTAGATATAAAGATGAATTTCTTTTTGTTGTTGTGAGCTATAAAAGATCATCTTTATGTTGTTATGTTGATGTGATTGTTCTTATTGTTCTTTTTCATTTTAACATTTTTCTTGTTCCTTCGTCTTCACGTACTTAATATTTTCTTTTTTTCCATCCCTTTAGATTTTGAAAAAGGAATCATTAATTTAAATTCCCGTGTGGTGTGGTTATAGGAATTTTATAAAAACGAGGTCATAAGTTGGGAATAAGATTTTCTTTTTGTTCGCAAATCACAAAGAAATTTAAAAAATTAAATCAATGCACACATACATTACATATACCTACGTTGAGTCCTCATTCTATTAATATTATTAATTTATTTTCTACACAAACTAAGAGTAACATTGAAACCGCAATAAGTTAACTATCTAACGTACGTTTGATAGTTAACTTGTTATGTTTTTTCTCTATCCGTCTCGCGTCAAAATGTTTCTCACCTCTCCGTTAGTTCAACTAACGGAAAATGGTTAGGTAGTGAATTTTTGTTAGTTGAACTAACGTTCGAAAATTTTCGCACTTTAACTAGAGATTTCAGTTCAGTGATTTTGGAGAAAATAATGGCTCTGAAAGTCAAGTGGTATATAGCTTAACTATGAATATGATCAAAAAAACAACAAAAATAATAAAACCAAGACAAGCCAAAAATAAGTAAAATAAAAATTATTCTAATTAAATAAAATAAAACCACTTCACTTTCTGAGCCATTAGGTCTGTTCGTTGACAAAACTTTTGTTCGTTTGCTGGGATCTGATCAAAATATTATAACCTCAATAAATTTTATTTATAAAAATATATGTAATTTAGTTTTTCATTTTTGTCTTTTAAACTTGTCTTATAACTTAATAATAAATTATTTAAAAAAAAATATTAATAAAATTATAATATTTTATTGTCATTTTGACAAGTAACCTACTTGACTCCATCTATTTTGAAAGGTTAGAAAATCATTGCTCCGAGTAGATCGAATCAAGTCAAAAAAAGCAAACGAACATAGAGTAAAGTTGACCTAACCTAACCTAAAGCAAACGAACACGGGTGAAATGATCCAATTTGATCGGAGTGACTCGTATCAAGCAAACGAACAGACCTATTATTTTCTCCAAAATCACTGAACTGAAATCTCTAATTAAAGTGCGAAAATTTTCGAACGTTAGTTCAATAACAAAAATTCACTACCTAACCATGTTTCGTTAGTTGAAATAACGGAGAGGTGAGAAAGAGCGATACATTTTGACGCGAGGCGGATAGAGAAAAAACATAACAAGTTAACTATTAAACGTACGTTAAGTAGTTAACTATATTGCGGTTTCAGTGTAACTATATTGCGGTTTCAGTTGATCTTTCTAAAAACTTTTACATGAAAATAAAAACTCATTTTCATAAAATGTTTAACACAAAAATACAAAAATGTAATGAGAAAAATAGGGACGAAGAAAACAATTACTCTTTACTTTCCATCTTTATCTTTCATTTTATTTTATTAAAACTCCAGAGTGTTGAGAAAATTAACGTGAATTAATTCAAATAACTTTTGAATTATGATAGACGACGATGTAGATGATTTGATGATGATGTTGCTTATTAAATGACGCGACAACTCTTGACGGAAAATAGTTGACCCAATTAAGCCTAAAATAATCAACAATTACAACAGAATAATACTTATTATAATTCTTACTGATTTGTTTTCCCAATGAATTGTACCAAAAATAGACTTGACAGATTTCAATATATTCTTTTATCATTGACAACATTTTTGCATTTTAATTTAAATCTAAAGAAAGAAATAATATTTGTGCGTAACATTATAGAATAGATGGAACAATCTAGTCAAAGATGAAACGTTTTGAAATCCTGTAAAAACACCCTTTTTATAAATTGTACCATCTTTTTTCTGGTCTCCTTTTTTTTTGTTTTTTCGGCTTTTGTTTTTTCTTACTTATGACAAAATTTTATTTAATATTTGATTTTCTTATTTTCTTTCTATACCTCTATTTGTCTAAAGTTTAAGTATAATATGACTGAGGGAGGGTTATGTACCTTTAATAATAAAGAAATAAAAAAAAAGTAGACCTTATGCGATGTAGAAGTTTCCATAGAGATATTTTCCCTTTTTCATTTCTTCCATTTCTTTTATTTTTCTGTTGGATTTTTTTTGAGATAATCAAATTAAAGGAGCAAAGATAAAATTGAATTTTCTACGTTTCAAAAAAAAATAATAAAAATGAAATAAGAAATTTGATCCAAATATATTTTATTCTTTATTATACATAATCTTAAAAAAAAATTAGATCACGTGATGAGGTTCAGAAATTTTTGTTTAAACCAAAATAAAAAAATATATTTTATAAAATCAACATAAATATTTAAAATCTTATTTTTATCCTTTTTTTTTTGTCTTATCCATTCAACATCATATCTTTGTCTCTCATCTCAATCTTATCACAAAACGTTGTTTTAATAATTTATCATAAGTTTTTTTTCTCTCATATATTTCGTTCTATTTTTTTCTTTGTTTCCTATCTTTTTTTCTACAGATTTTCCTAAAATAAATTCATTTGATAAAAATATATTTCTGAACGCACAAAAAAAAAAGAAGAAGCGAAACAAAAGAAAAATCAACGCAACGTTTGTCTTTAATCTTCATTTGTTTTATATTTCCCAAATGAAAACGATTCTTCGATGAAGAAAAGGAAAAAAAGAAAGAAAAATCGCAAATACATCAAAGAAAAGAACCGGAGAAATACAGCCTACGTTTATTAACTATAACTACAACCTTCGAAATTTTCATTCCCTTAACCTCTAATAAATAGTACTAATTTTTAAAGACACTGGAATCGGTTAAGAATGAGTAATTGCGCATTTTTTTTTCTTCTATAAAATAAATAACTCCAATAATAAAATATCCTTTTTTCAATTATTTTGATTCAGACATACATTTTCTCTATTAACGTTTTTATCAACTGAACGATTATAATTCTCAAATTATTTAGTTTAGTTTTTATTAAAATATCGTAGTACTTTTCAAGAACCTCATGTTCAAGACAATTTCTTTCGTTTGAAAAAATTTACGTAATCCATTAACTTAAATAGAAGTCAACCAACAGCCAATTATAAAAGTACTTAATACCATTTTATGTACTTTTGTTCCTTTAGTTTAATGCAATGTATACAACTATGCTGGAATAAACAAACAGAACATAAGTAACGTGCAGTTGTAATAAATAAGGATTTATTTTTTATGTAATTAAATAAAAATGAAAATGTGAAAGAGAGAGAGAGGGGAGACATACAAAAATAACACACTGTAGAATCTACGGTGAAATTTGATACATTTTTTTTATCGTTTTGTTGTTTTATTTTTTGTGACGAGAGAATTTCATATTTATTTTATTTTTTTATTTTTATTTCCAATATTCTTGTTCTGTCACTCATAATCAGCATCATCATCATCACCATCGTTACACAGTTTCTTTTTTTATATTTATTTTATGGTTGTCGTGTTTTTGGTGTTATAAAAAAAAAGAATAACAAGAATATTAGAACAGTAAAATAATATAAAAACAACAAATAACAAATAAAACTGTGGTCCGATTACGATTATTTCGTTAGAGAAAAAAACGAGAAAATGTCTATGTACATAAAACTAAGACTGTGTTAGTGCGAGTTGCATGCAATTCTATGATACGTTATTTCGTTTATATGCCTATCATTGCATTATTTTGTTATTTATCTCACAACCTATGGTAGGTTGTGAGATATTTTAGGTATTAATTGTTTTCATATTTTGTATTTTAATTTTTAATATTGTTTATATTGTTTTACTAATATCATTGAAAAAATTAATGATGAAGAATTTATTATTTTAAAGAAGATTTATTTAATCTTTTATTCAAAAACAAAAAAAACGTAAATAGAAACAGGCAAAAAATAAAATATATAATGGTTAGTTCAAAAAAATACATATTTAACTAAATACGAAATATTTCTCGTAAAAAATAATTGTAATCGGACTACTGTAGCAATAAATTATCATAGTATTGCATGTAACTCGGATAAACACATTCTTAGTTTTATGTACATAGACATTTTCTCGTTTTTTTCTCTAACGAAATAATCGTAATCGGACCACTGAAAAATGAAAATTTACAAGAATTTTTTTCTTTTATTATCAGAAGACTCTTAGGTGGTTAGGTGTTACTGTTGATAGAGGTTGTAGGATGATGTGAGTTGAGTAGGGTAATGATGACCCAAAAGAAATTTTTATTGGATAGATTCTAAAATAAGTGTTTTGAATAGCATCTCTTATATTTAGGTTCTATTCAATCCTCTCTATTCATGGATATATAGACAAAAGATAAAAAAACAAAAACAAAAGCAAAAAAAAGGTCAAGGTAACCTAAAAATCCACCGAAGAAAAAAAATATGTATCAATGTGTAACGGCTTGGCTGGGTATTTAACAACAGCAACAACAGCACCAACAAAAGATGCTCTTAATAAATTGGAACATAAAAAAAAGAGCAAGGAAAAGAAAAAGAAAAAAAGTAAAAGAAAAGGAAAATAGAAAAACATTATGCTGAGACAATGTAAGATTGATTTTTGCTTGTTTTGTTACTTTCCGCCTGCTCGCACCAATCTGTGATCAACTTTTTTTTTATATAAGGATGACTATATATGGAAGGGAGCTGAGTGCATTGGAATGAGAAATTTTATGGTTATTTATATTTTTACACACGCAAACATGGAAATGTCGCATGCAATTTATCTGTAAAAATATAAAAAACAGTGCCAAATTATGTTACGTTTTATTTTTCTTTCTTGCACTTCTAATCTACACGTTTTTCTATGTTCTGAATTATTTATGTTACTTTTTCTCCATCATACACAAGTGAATCTGACAAATAAACAAATGTAGAAAAGTTACAAAAAATTGATTAAATTGTGAAAATATATAAAAGATTAAGGCAGAATATCGAGAAGGAGATGCTAATTAAAGCCACAACAGAACTTCTTGTATGTCATTTGAATTTTTCTGGTTTTTAATCATTATTACGTAATATGTAATTGATGGTATTTTTTATTCGTACAAAAGGAAATATCACGAGTATTCAAAAAAATCAAATTTCCACTCAGTACCGATTTTTTTAATGACTTTGAAATTTTTCACTGTACAACTGTACCATTGTAACCATTTTTGATTTTCAGTGAACACAATTTACATTTCAATTCTTTAAATAAATAAGGTTTGTCATTGTAAGAAAAATAACCTTTCTTAGAAATCACATAACAATTGTTGGTAAAAATTTTAATTTAAATTTTAATAAATTCAAAAATTAATTCAAAAATAATTTATAAGAAAATAAAAGAATAAAATGTATAGTTTCTTAATCGAATACGGTACTGGTATAAAAAATGTCTATACGATGTAGTTTATATTATATTTTATTATGAAATTGCTCTATCCAAAACAGTTTACGTAAACCAATTTGTGTGTGACACACCCAACTATATAAAATATACCTTACGAAAACCAAAGTGTAGGTATATATATTTTATATATGATTTAGTAGAGAAAAAGTAAAACCAAAATAAGAAGAAGAGAAAAAGCGTCCATGGAAAAATATTTAATCGCATATAAATAAATGGAGTTGTAACTTATACCAAAATCTATTAAATAAATGACAATTCCTTCAATGTACAAGCAATAATTTCACTTTATTCCATGAACTTTTCTCTAAGCTCTGTAAACTGTAAACACAATTCAATAATAATAAAGTAAATTTTTTACGTATATTTGAATTTTGTGGATTTACTGGATATTATTTTCTCATCTGTAAATGAAATAAATTTCTATTTTTCTATTAATATTTTTTTTTTCCCATTTTCCTTTTAATTTTTCTTTTAGTATAAAAAACACAAAGTTAAATTAACAAATCATAACAATTCATTTCTTTTCGGTCCCACTTCCAATTATAATTTCCGCATCAAACAACAAAAAAGTAAACACAACGACACAAAAAAAAAAAATTGAAAATGGAAAAATAGAAAAGAAAAGAATGAAAGTATAGAAAGTAAAAGTTAAATTGGATTGGAAATGAACGTTAAAATTTTTCTGACCAAACAACATTCAGAGTATTTTTCCTCTTCGGTTGACATGGGTTTTTCTTTTAAATTTTTTTTTTTTTGCTTGTTTATAAATACAAATATATTTTCCAGGTATATCAAGAGAGAATGGTTTCTTTCTGTCGTTGACATACAGCAAATGATGTGGGGGTGAATATAACATGTAGAGTTGAATGGATAAACAAATATATATGTTGATTCTGGGTATATATATAGGGTGGTGGAGGGGGTAGTGAGTTTAGGTGGATTGTGTATAAAAATGTGTGAAAAAAGAAAAAAGATGTAAGAAAGTTTTTCTGATTTTTTTTTTTACTTAAACACCCGTTGTGTGTCACAAGTAACAATTTTTGTTCTCTCTCTCTCTTTATCTCTCTCCCTGTCTGTTTTTTAAAGGTTTTTGTATATTAAAAGAAAATTGAATTCCCTTTTACGTTTTATATAAAATAGAAACCATCAACATCATTTCCCACATCAAAAATTCAAAAGAAAATTTATAAGGAAAATTTCCTAATTGGTTTTTGTTTGCGGTCACAAAATAGAAAATAAAACGATTTTATGTCATATGATGTCATAGAAGGTTTCTTAATATAACTTTACCGTCGTTATCATATTTCTCTATGATTAAGATAAATAAATTTTGCTCTAGAAAATATTCTTCTTTATATTACGATTACTTCATGTACATACCTTCCTCTCATACAGCCACCACCACCCCAATCCATCAAACTATTATCAGAATATGACAATTTAATTATTTTGTGTATATACACTTAATGAAATGAAGAAAGAGAGAATGTATTTCATACGTTGATTATATAATATTTTTGGTCAATATTTATATTATTATGATGATGAAAATAACTTATATAAAGACACTCTAAAAATCATCTTATCTTTTATCCATATCGTCTTTATTCTATATATTAATTTCACATCAAATTTTAACCAGATTTAATGACAGTTGTCAACCCTTAACTATATTTAAAAACAGAAAACCCGATTTAAATTTCATTCTTATTTCCTTTTTTTCTTTCTGCCATCTTCCCTTTTCTCTTTCTTTGTAGAAATAGTCGATGGAAATTTAATATTTTGGGGTTTCATGTTATAAAATAGGAAGAGAAGGTCATAGACAATATATAATAATGTCATAAAAAAAAACATAATTTTTCCTTTAACTTCTTCTTAAGATTTTTTACTTTTATTTTTTGAATCAAATTCAACATTATTTTTTGCACCCCATTTTTTTTCATTTAAATTTAAAATCAAAAGTAAACTGTAGAACGTCATATTTTTTACTAGAATAAATATAAAAATAATATAAAATTAAATTGGGAAAAAATTAACGAAACTAAGGAATATTTTAGGAATGAAACAAAAAAAAATAAATCAGAGTCGACAGCGCACATTGATTAAAATCGTAGGAACCACTTTATTGCATACACTAAATATTGAAGAGCGAAGGGAATTCCCTTCTTTTGATTATTTTTTTTTTCTTCAGTTTGGAATGAGATATGGGGTGCTAATAATAGTGGATTAGATTGTTGATTGCCATTTAAAAATATATAAAATTTTGTATTTAGGGGTTGCACTTCATTGTTATGTAGACGAAAAACAATTTACCATTCATAAATAAAGAATTCCTATCTGGATTTCGATATATCTACGATGATTGAACATTCTACACACATAAGGCAACGTCTGAATATTAATTTTTTTTTATATTGAAGTTGGGTATGGGGTTTATTGTGGTGAATAACCTTTTTTTATATAGAAGTAGATACAAATTCCCGCACTTTTTTCTCCCTGACAAATTTTCTTTATTGTTGTTTAGTTGTTGCTGTTTTATATTTTGAAGGTCGTCTCATTCTTTTTTCATTTCACATATGTCTATAAAAGACGAGAGGAATGAAAAAAAAAATATCCATCACTTCTCCATCGCTTATACGTTTATCTTTCTTCCTACTAAATTTGATATTTCATCATTTTGTCTTCACATCAATTTCTACTCTATCGATTATTTTCTCTTAAGTCTTTAGTCGATCGGGTTTTTTTCCAAATACGAAAATCTTTGTAATGGAAATGTAATAAATCCACTCAAAAAAAAAAAGAAAAAAGAAAAGATATTATATGATTTTGTTTTGGGGAGTTTGCGGAATGGTTTGGAATGTTTTGGGAAAGTTTAATTATAGTGGGGGTGATATAGAAGAAATTTATTGTAAATGCCAATTAATAGTTTCTGGTGATTTAATGTGATTATTCGGCAAGGATTAATTCAGTAACAAAATTATGGATTTATTTGGATTAAATGATGTAAAATAATATTGGAATGAAGTTTTATATACTTTGAAATTTTATTGAAAAATAAGCGATACGAAATAAAGATAAAGAGAGAAAGGGAATGGGAATGGGAGTGAATGTGAGTGGGTGTCAGTTGATTGGATTACTTATAAATGTCTTTTAATTGTACGTAATAATCTATATGATGGTGCATTATAGAGTATTCAGATTTTTAAATTTATGAATACACATACACACACACACATACACCAAGAAATCAATATATCCACTCATGAGAGAAACGATACAAAATTAAAATACAAAAAATTATTGAAATTTTAATGGAAAAGAATAGAATTGTATTTTCTTTATAATATAAAAGCTCCTCCTTTTTCTAATCCTTAATACATGTGATAGAAAATATTATCAAATATAAACTAATTTTACATGTTTTTATGAAACAGTTGGTAAGATTCGCACATAATAATCAGTATTTGTTTTATGAAGGAAGTTTCCATTAAGGGAATCAAGAAACAAAAAAGAGAAGAAGAACAAGAAAGTAATCCATTGAATTCTATGTAGAAAAAATTGTGAAATAACTGAACATAACAATTAAATTGTTATCCCTGGAGGAAACGATTTGAGACGTCTACCTATTTTTTGATTAAAGCTTTTGTTTATAAAAGTGAACCTTAATAATTTGTTGTTATTTTTTTGGTTTAACCATTTTTTTTGTGTTTTATTTTTTCTGTAAAAATGAAAAATAAAACAACAACATTTATTTATAGAAATAATATAAAAAGGAAAATTTTAACAAAAATAGAAAATGATTTTACTAGGGTGACTCTTTTACCATTTGTTGATATTGAAAACCAGATGATATTCTATTTTTTAACAGAGGTTATTGAAATAATTTCTTTATTTACAAAAATACTAAATTGCAGAAATTTTATAAAATGAAGTTTTTATTTGAAGTGAAAAATGTTTGTATCAGTTGCGCGTATTTCACAAAATATTTGCCAGAATTAAATTTGTAGTTATTACTGAGGTCTAATTTTAAAAAAGATTTAAAAAAAAAACACTTTATTAACCGCATCTTTGAAACCGAAGACCACATACAATCTTTTTTTTTTTCATTCATAAATAAATAATCGGATAATATCCATTGTTTCATATTTTTTTAAAGCACTAACCACTAAGCTCATTATAATGACCACAAATTACCACCTTCTATTTTTCTTCTCCTGTTTCTGTTTCCCTCTTTTAATTTTATTATTTTGTTTAGAGATCAAATTACAAACGTTATATATGTAAATCCAATTTAAATTTATAGATTTCTTTTATTATTTGAAATGAAAGTTTTAATATTGATTTTTCTGATACTTACAAAATGTCTTATTTATGGTAAAGAAACAACTTATATACTCTAAAAGACTCTCAACGTCAATAATAAAAATAATAATAACAACAACAAAATCTGTGAACCAAATCGCATATGTGTGTCAGTGCCAGAGTGTCATGGTCAAATTGTACATGTCGCATAGCTTTTTTTTTTTCTTCCTCTCTTTTTCATCATTTTTATTCATGTTATTTGTAACCAAAAAGCATAAAAACAAAAAAGCAAAAAAGGACAAAAAATGCTAAAAGTTTCACAATCATGAAATATAAATAAATTCTTAAAAATTAATTTTCTTATTAAAACCAAAAATATCATTTTCAGTGAAATTTTCTTTTCTCCATCAGAATTTTCTATATTCCGATGAAAATAAGAGATGAAGAAAAGGAAAGGGGAAGAAAGTATGAACTTTTTCCAAAGGCATGTAATTCGTTCACGATGGGTTTTACTTTTTCTTTAGTTTTGATCCCCAAAAGGGTTATCTTCATAAATATTCCCGTGTCCCATATACACACACACACACAATCTAACAATCACATATTCATACACCTTAGTGGCAAAAGTATTTTTATATTTATTTCATTTGGGTCCAAGAGTTCAATACGTGATAACTTCATTCTATTTTTTTTATATTTTTGTTTTTCTTTTTCTATTTCTGGGTTCAAATTGAAATTGAACTCTCACTCCTGCATTCTATTTCAAGTTTTATCATGTTTATCCAAAAACTTTTTCTTATTATTTTGTATTTGTAAATAGAAAAATGCGATGATGTTCTTCATTTTCGTTGATACACATTTTCCATTTAATAATAATAATTTTGTTTTTGTTTTCTTCACCCAAAAAAAAAAAAGCCACACAAGAAGAATAACAATAACAATGACACCTAAAATGAAAAACAAAAAAATGTTGAGATGGAGAAAGAAAAAAAACATGAAAAATTCAATTTTCTAAATAGGAAAGTTTATAAACCGCACAAACAGGAATGAGATAATATGGAATTCCATTGAATCTTCTTAGGTATGTTTTCACTTTTGTCTTCTTCTTCGTCTTCCATAATTTGGTTTCTTTTTTTTCTTTTTTGATGTTGTTTATGGTTTTATATTTTTTGATGATAAAAGATGAGAAGAGTTTTGTGTTTATAACATTTTTTTATATAAATAATAATTGTCAATAACAACATAAAGTAAAAAAAAAAGCCACCAGCTCCTCCCTCTACATGACACTCTCCCTCTATCGCTCGTTGTGTATATCTGTTTTTATTTGTAAATGAAATTCTTCTTATGGGGCTCATATTAATGTGCTTAAAAAAACAATAAAACTACCAACCAATAATATAGAAGAATATTTCTATATCCACCAAAGACTCCATAAATCTCATTAAAGTTTTTAAAGTTTTTGGTGTTCTTTGTTTTTGTTTCCTTTTTCAATTTTTTTTGACAAGATGATTTATATTTTATATTCTCGAAACGATACAATTTTTTTTGTATTTTTTCAACATCCCTATTTTTATTATTGTCGTTACAATTATTTTGTTCTCATAGAATTTTCAACAAGAATTTCATCAAGATATAAGAATAAGAAAAGAATTTCTGTTATATTATTCAAATTTTTATTAGTCTGTGAACAACCAATTCTCATCATTATTATTATTATTATTCTGATTATATATTTGTCTCGACATATCATTTTCAGTATTATCGCGTTCAAGAATATAAAAAATGTCCCCAAACTAAACTAAAATCTATAGACTTTTTACATACACACAAACAAACACAAATGCAGAAGGACTACAGGCAAACAGATAAAGAAAAAAACCGGAGAAAAAAATTCATAAATGTGCCAATAATAAAAGATTCTTTTATGCGAATCTTATACATGTTTTCTTCTTTATGGTAAAATGAATTCTGCGGAAAATGGAATTGAGGGTTGAGTATTTTTCTTTGTTTTTTAATGGATTTGGAAAGTTTTATTTTCGTAAAGGGTTGGTTGACTTTCTTCTTAAACGTGAGGAATGGGTAAGATGAATGAAAAAAAAATTAAAATATTGGATTTGGTCCAAACATAAACGAATAAATATAAAATTAGCCAATAATAATAAAATATGAAGAGTAAAATTAAATTTTTTTGTTCTTTCAAAAAATTAATTTTATTTTATTGGATATTTTTAATGGTTTTATTCTCTTATTTTTTATTTTCACTCCAATTTGAAAATTAGAACAATAATTGAACAATAATTTGTAGTGGAATATACTTCGATTTATTCAATAAATTTTATGAAGTTTATTCCTTCAATCCAAAGCCTTCTAAATAGACAGTAACAAAAAATGGTAATTGTAATTCATAGCGAACATCGAATCCAATAATGTAGTTTTTTTTTTTTTACTGTTTGTACTTGCATCAAGAATTGTTTTATTTAACGTCCACTTTTTCACACAAGGGCAACCAGAATACCTGGGAAACACTAATAAGTTAAATCGGGACGAGACCTACTATTTTTTTAAGGTGGGCTCTGAACCACCTAGCATCTGCACATGCATGTTTAATCATGATTCGGCACATTGCCAGCTCTTTAGGAAACATGCAGATTTCCTAAGAAGAATCGTTCGGTTTTAAAACCGAATCCTGCACACCGGCCAGAGGGTCATAGATGTTATTAAGCATTGCCCACTACATATGTGTGTTTAGTACATAATTAGCCGAATGAAAAATTCCATCCCGCCTCGGTCGAGATTCGAACTCGGTACCTCCCGCTCCAAACGCAAGCACGTTGCCATGCTCCCACCTTGGTCGGTAATAATGTAGTTTACTATTTTTGATTTCGATTCATAAAAAAAAAAATTCTGTGTGAACCGAAAATAAAATATCAAAATTTTCGTTCAAATATTTTCTGTATAAATATTGCGGTTATGAGTGTGTGTGTGTAAACGCCGCGTGTATGTTTAAAATGTTTGAATATTTGTTTAATGGCGACATCTTTTTTAGCAACATAGATGATTACATTTACTCTGGATTATTTTTATTATTATTATTATATGTTGGTAGAAATCAACCCTCTTTGTCAATAAATTGCCATTGAATCTTTTCGGAAAAACCATTACCAAAAATCAAGTCAATGACGTTATATCAATCTGAAAAAAAGAAAATCTTCTGTATAACAAAAATATATTCTCTCTCTCTTTCTGATTTCTAGACAATTCATTTAAATTTAATTCACTTTCCTTTCAATAACATCGCTGCCCCGTTTCTCCTACTATGCCCAATAATATTCCTTTTATACATTTAATAATAATAATATAAAATCGAATCAAATTAATTTCATATAAATCCTCCTCCTCCCGCTCGCTGCCATGCAACCGAACATTTCCCACTCCACTCATCGTCTCAGTTATATATTTTTTAAATTCCCAGAATCGATTATCATCGAATTGACCGTATTTTCTCAATAAAATTGGACAAATAAATTCTTTATAGAGAAAACTATACAGAAAATAAGATTTATTAAAAGTTCTTTGAAGATTTTTCTTTCTCTTTTCCACTTCCAGATATTATTCTTTTCAAAACATTTTTTAAGTTGCATTTTATTCGACAGTTCTGTTTCTATTTTGTGCTTTGTTTATTTAAGGGAATTTTCTTCATTTGTTTTCATTTTCTCCTCTTCCTTTTTCTCATTCTTCGTCTTCATGTTTTTTATTTTTCCTATGTCGTTAATATTTTGCTCTCATTTATTTAGCTCGCATTTATTTTTTCTTCAGTGTTTGTTCCTCAACTCTTCATCATCTTATTATTTTCTTCTTCGTCTTCTTCTTCGTGCTTTTTATTCAAATTTCATACAAACATGATTTCATATCACTTTATTATTATTATGTATCCTTTTTTCTTTCGTTTTCTTACGTTTTCTTCATATTTTCTGCTATTTTTCCATTTGATATTTATTATTATTTTTTTCAATTGGTTTTTCCCTCTGTATAATATTTTGTAATTGCTATTTGCTTATATTTGTTGTTGTAAAATAAATGCGGCAGAGATAAAGTAGCAAACAGCAACAGAATCAAAAAAAAAAAGGATCAGCAGCAGCACCAAGTATTACATTATTATATAGAGAGAGAAAAGTCAGTAAGAAACCTAGCCACAAAAATTATATCTTCTGTATGCAACACAACAACACAAATTAAAAAATATTGAAAATATTTACATAATTTGAATTTCTTCCTTTCCGTCTGCGTGTTGGTAAAATTTTGTTTTTAATTTTTTTTAGATGAGAAATGAAGGAACAATAAATTTATTTCGTTTCATTTTTTCTTTGTTTCCATGAAATCCTTAAAAATCGCTTAAGAAAAAAATGTATGTGTTTTTAAGGAAAAACTCAAATTTTCCATTTTTTTTTGTCTCTCCCATCATCCTATGATGGATATACGATGAAACAGGGATGAATTAAATGTTTCAAAAAATTAGTGTGTTGAAGTATTTCGATAGAAATTATAAAATAAACACAACTTCATTGTTTAAGGATTAGAGTTGTTTGTTTCTTTTGGAAAAGTCTGAATTTCATTTTTATAAACAATTTTCCATCGTTTAATGCCTCAATCATAACCAATATTATCGACGAAATATAAAAAATTTATTCAATTCTTCCATATTAATATTGTATGAATTAAAATAAATTTTTGAAATATTAAATTCGATTAAATAATAATAAATAATAAAAATATTAAATTAAAAACATAACTGAAAAATAGTTAAATTTTTAAATATAAGATCAATTATATTTATTTTAATATATAAACAAAATTTATTGTTCACAAACTCGACAAAAAAATTATTATTGAATTTCAAATTTAACCGCTCTTTGAAAAATATTTTAGAAAAGAACAGAATATTTTTTTGGTTATGATTGAGGCATAATGAAGGTAAAAAGTATCCTCCATCTTTATCTATATAAAATCTTAATTGAACAAAAACCAATAGCGTTACGAATTAACAAGATTCGCTGAATGAACTGAATTTGTGTAGAAAGTTTAGGCACATCCATAGAATCCAAAAATTTACCCTGGTATAAATATTAACTTAAACAAACAAACAAACAAAAAAGTTTAACTTCTGGCAATTGTATGCAATTTTTGTGTTAAAGAGAAGGAACAAGAATTGAATCTTCTTTATTATAATTTTATTTTATTTTCTCTCAACAGGAATATTTTTATTTATAACTGTGAATGTGCAAACAAAGTATGTGTGTGTGTGTGTGTGTAATATATATATATATTTTCTAAAATATGTACAATCAGGATGTTTGTTTTGTCTTGAATCTGGAAAGGGAAAAATAATAATAAAATTTTCTTGTATTTTCCTTCCTTCTCTTTTACTTTTCGTATTTCTTTTGTAAATTAAAGATTTTTGTTGTTTTCATATACTGATGATGAGACGAAGAAATGTATAGATAGAAAGAAACAAGAAACAAAAAAAAAATTGTTTCTTCTACAAAATTTTCTATTTTCAATATTTATTAATTTTTTACTGTTGCTTTTGGTGAAATATTAACATTTAGTATGGACCTTTTGATTCTGTTAGTTTGTCAACATTTTTCAAAATCGTCTATTGAGTTTTATTATCAAATATCTTTTACAAAAGTTAAAAAAGAAGTAAAAGCGGAAGAAATTTCCCCTTTTTCCCGTTTTTTTTCTCTTTATATTTAACTTTATTAAAGTTTATATGCATTCGTTGTTGTTGCCTATGCGCGTGTGTGTGTGTGTGTGCTTATATCTATTTTATTATAGATATGTTTACCTTTAGTATTAGACAGGAAAAATTCTAATATACTGACTGACTAAACTAAATAATATAAGAAATTTTCGTATGTATACAAAAGCCATAGAGAAAAGATGAATCATTATTAGATTTCCTTTTGATTAAATTTAAAAGTAAAAAAAGGGATGTCTATGCATTTATATAAAAATATGAAGTACAATTTTATAGTTTATTGTATGTACTACTTATTTTCATCGATATCTTTTATTTTTGACATCAAATATCAATCTACTGAAAATATTAACTCCCTCTTTTTCTTATACTTATATACATCACCCAAACATCTTATATTTTATACATCCAAGAAAAAGGTATTGTTCTTTACCAGGTAAAAAATGAAATAGAAAAAAAGATTTCGATACATAAAAGAAAGTAGAGGAGAAAAAGGAATCTAGTGGATGATGTAGTTTTTCTTTCGTTCAATTTTTTTTTGTTCTCTTTTATTTAAGAAAAAAGTGGAAGATGAGAGCTGATCTTGGGATCTATTTCATAAGGTGATAGTAAAAAGAAAAATCAACGTGACATCGTCCGCTTTTGTGAGAATAAATCGTCAAAAGATCAAATGTCACGAAAGCTTCTTTATATTACTTTTGTATTATATTGAGGTGGATATTTTTTTTCTTCTTACATAGAATATTTTTCTATCATCTTCGTTCCATATTTTTTTTTGTATGAACTGAATATTGTTTCAATTTATTTATAGTAATATCGGTTTGTATCTATTCTTCATACTAAGTAAATTCTTATAATTTTTCAATCCAGTCAATCTTACTCTATTTCTCTGTCTCTTATTTTTTCCATAAATTTATATAAAAATAAATACATTAGTTGAATTACTTATTATATGATAATGCAGAAGGTACGTTCCTTGCAACCACATTTTCATATTGTGGTGATCACAAAATTTCATTAAAATTGGTCCACCAGCTGTATTTTAGAAAATATGAAACTTTTGTTACACAACTTTTTAGCATCATTTTTGTATGGATTTGTTTTTATTCAATTTTCTCTGTAAACTGATTTGCAATCGCAGAACCATTGATTTGATTCAAACTAACATTATTTATTATCAAATGTTATAGGAAAACCCTTATTTTCTCATAATTTTTTTTTTTAATTTTCCTAAATTTATTAAATTTAAAAAGTTTTAAAACAAAATCCTTAAAGTTAGATAAAAGTTTGATTTAGATAAAAAATGCAAATCTTGTGTGGTTTTCGTAAATGAAAACAAAAAAAATAAAATGCAAGTATGAGTTACTGCAAGTAAGAGTCACAAAAATACTTTTGAAACAATTAATTGCTTCTAATCGTCCTCTCTACCTTATAAATCATTCAACTTTTTTTTATTATTATTTGTAACAATCAGAATCCCTTCAATACATCGCGACCATTTTTTAGATCAAATTATAAGGATTTAAAATTTTTTTGTCGTTGTTCCGAAATGGATTTTTTCTTTTATTTGAATTTATTTCGGTATTTTTTTTTTCTGAGTATGGAAAATTTGACAAATGATCCCTAATTGCTCATCAAAACTCTTTTCTTCTTTTTTAGCCAAAACGAACAAAATGGAAATTTATTTACTCAGTTACTGACGATAGAAAATTTAAAATGATTTTTTTTAAATTTCTCTTTCAACTTTACGACGACAAAGAATATTATTATTTTTAATATTTGATTCACCAAAATAACGAAAGAGTTTTATAAAGAAAAAATTACCATACAGTCATAAACTGTTCATATGGAAGGAGGTGGTTGATATTTTCTGATTTCTAACAAATTAGTGCCATTTAATATAAATTATTTACAAAAAAAAAAAAAATACAAAAAATATACAGAAAATAATTCATTAACAAAAGGCAATAATTCGTTTCGTAATTAAATCGATTCCCATAATCGATTGCATAAAGTAATTAGATACAAACTGAATGAGCTAAACCTAAAACTAAACGTAAATATAAAAATAAAGAAAGAAAAACAAAAAGTAAAACGAGAATTTAAAAGAAGGAAGAAAATATCGATTGGAAATGGGTAGAGTTAAAAGAAGAAGAAGAAGAAGAAATAAAATACATACACAAATTAATCAATTACATTTACGGTTTATTTTATATATTACATTATACCACCTTTCAATTCAGACAATATAAACTTTCAATAATAAAGACAAACACAAACAAAACAAATATACAAAAAATCTATCTTCTTCTTCCTCTTAAATGTCCGTATAGTTTCCTTCCTTTTTCTTCTATATGTTTTTTTTTATATACCATAAAGAGAGGAAAATTGGAAAGGAAAAAGAGTCTGTACCATAAAGAAGAAGAAAAAAGTCTTATAAGATTTGTGATATCAACTAGAAGTCAGATTGTTATTTCATTTGTGGATGTATTCTCATCCACAAATATAGTTAAAGATTTTTTTACAAATTGTTAGGTCACGCATATATTTTATACTTATGTGGTAAGTGTATTTGTGTGTAGATCATTACTTCATATATATTTGTTTCGATAACATTTAATCCAATATTAAAATATATAAATTAATTTGTAAAATGGTCAAAATGGTCAACTGGTAGAGAAGAAATGAAAAGTAAACAAAAAAAATAAATAAATAAAGAAGAGGATTCAATTAATGTAATTTTGAATTTAATGAGGGTGGGTAGGGAGTTGGACGGACCTATAAAACTATGCAATTTATATCATCATAACATCATAGTAAAATTAAAGCACAAAGTATAATCTGTTTGTGTTATCAATTTTTGAAAATCGCGTTATATGTGGTTTTTGGTACTCACAAAACTTGCAGACAATTTCACCTCTTTTATATGGAAATCATATACATGTTATAAATCTAGATTTACAACTTTTTTATGGTTAAAAAGTAGGGTTAGATTTTGAGGTAGGAGGTATAGGGTAAGAAGGTTAGTTGTATGGTAGATTTTTACTTGATGTTATTATTGGTTTCATCTTTTACATCTTCAATCAACAGAGTTATATATATATATTAATTTTTACATACAAATGAACAGAAACACAGAAAAGGAAAAGTCAATTGATCATTTGTGTGATTTATTTAAGTACATTAGACTTACTAAAATAATAATAAATATATAGTTATAATAACGTAAAGAATGTTTAGTTGGTGTACTAGTTTATTTATTTTACAAGAACATGCAACCTTTCAGTTATATTCACCCTTGATACCTACTATTTATTATAAGGTGTACTCTGAACCACCTTGCATCTGCATATGCATGTTATATTAGATGAGAGACTGAAACTAGTCAGGGTTATTTTATATATTCTCTGATTAGATTTACTAAAATAGTTTGTGAATAAGAAAAACTAAACCATTATTACAGAAATATTATTATAAAATGAATAAAACATTGTTTATCGCACCACTTTCTTATACTAAGAAAAATTAGTTAGTTTATCCAGGTTGTTCACTCGGACAATTTAATTACCATGGTCTGATTAAAGAGGTGGTTCAATTAGGCAAATTTACATTGAAGCAAGGAATTACATGTGAAAACAATTCATTATATTACCTAACTATGATGTTACACGAGAACCCGATTCGATTTTATATATTGAAACATTTTCCATCAGAAGAATTTCTCTAGATTTCAATCTTACATCACCCTTATTAAGTCATTTATAATACAGCTTAGTTCATGCGTGGGAAATGACCATGACAATCAAATAACAAACACGCCCAATAAAATACAGATTAACTCAATTTATTTCTACTTTTTTAAAGCAGAATTTTTGTTTTTCTTATTAAATGAAAGTCGGTAATTACCATAAAAAGTTTTGTTTCTTTTAGTTCTGTTCAAAAAAATAATTTCAAAAACAGTAAAAAAAATTCTTCGATCAAAAAATATAAAGTGAAAAGCCGAATAAATATTTAATGTGTAATAATTTTCCGATAAAGCAAAAAAGAATTCTAATAAATTAAAAAGTGAGAATATAATTTAGCGATTTTAATTTATTTTATGAATTCTATAAATTCCGTTTATTTGTTGTTGTTTCTATTTTCATAGAATTATTGATTAAAAAAAATGATTTTGATTATTTCTACAATTATTCGACAACAAATCTTGGTTAAAGAAAATGAAAACACATAAAATAAAAATTGCGTGGAATCACGCATAAGGATGTTTCTTTTTTATTCCATTTAGTTTTTCTTTGTTTACTTTTTTTTCTTTACTCTGAATATTGGTTTTTGATACGGCAAATTTATTATAGAGCTTCGTTTTTGCTTTTCCTTTTCTTGGAATTTTCTTTCTTTTCAACTCATATTTGTGTGTGTGTATATTTTTGTTTGTATATATTGAATTGAATTGATGAGAAAAGTTTTACGATTTTTTATATCCCAACGGAGAGAAGTCGTGGGGTTGCCGAAGGGGTTGTAGCCATTCAAGGGGAATAGAATGGGTATATAAATTCCGGTTCTTTTTTTTCTATACAGCTTAAATTATATGCTTTCGCATCGTATAGTTTGTCATTCATATTTTCCTTCCCATGGTTTTTTTTATTTTCAATTTTCTGTGTTTGTTTTTTTTTTGTACAATAAAATATAAAGCCCCGTGTGTATGAATGAATTCTTTCAAACTCTTTCTATGGCTGCAATCCTTCACCTTTTTTCAATACATCATATAGATAAAATTGAATTGGTTTTTTTTTGTATTCTATAAAGTATTTAGCGTCACGGATAAATAACAAAAGAGATCTGATTGTAAAATGAAAATGGTTTATTATATTTTTGTTTTCATATATTTCATGAAATTTATAGCAATTGAGTTTTTTTTTACTTTTATCGAGGTTTCATTTGATTTTATGAATGCTTTATAAAATAAACGAAAATAAAGGCTGGTTGTTCTGCTTTGTGAGAATAAATATTATTTATTCTAAACGAAAGTAAACGCCACTGTTATTTGTTAACTTTACCATGATTGTTGATAGATCACTAAACAAAAGTGATTGATTTTATGATGAATCAAAATTCATCAAACTTCAATCTGCCTTGATCGCTTTTAGTCCTAAAATCATTTTTCGTTAGATGCGCTTTTCGACAATTCTCGTTATTATTATTATGCTAAAAAAAAGTGCCCATCAATCTGTATTATCTTGTGCACATAAAACATATAAAAAATGTATACCTATACCTTTACATATACAAATAATACTTAACTTTATACAAGGGGATTCACAAAACACAAATCTAAAAAAAACAAATTTAAACAAAGTTTTTGATTTAATTGAAAATAAATTTATTTTTATTAATAAATGGAAAAAAAATGTATTAAACAGCAGCTGAACTCGATGCTAATAAATATTGAATGCCCTTCAGAAAAGAAAATATTAAAATTTAGATTAATAATTTAGAATAACAATTATTTTATAATTAAATGATTCAACCTTTTGTGTAATCCAGTTGATTTTTTCTTGAATTTCAAAATTTATTGTAATGAAATTCACTGAATCCCTATTGTGATTGTGAACCAAGACTAGTTGAAAATCTGTTGAATCAAATTTATTCAATTTTGTCAAATTTTGTGTTTTTCAAGTTCATGAAAACAGTACAAACAGATTCCCGGTTGAATCACTTGAAGTGGACTGCTCTGGGGCTAGCGGGACGGTGCAGGCTGGCGTCTCATTAGAGACTGGCGACCTTTTGTAAAAAAATAAAAGCCAGTTTGAGGGGATATACTTGTATTGGTGGTGGTTGTATTTAGAAAACAAATTAAATAAAAAAAGAAATTTGAGAAAAAAATTATTATAAAATTGTTTGAAAAAAAAAATACGTGGAGAAAGAAATTAATGTTAGTTTTTAAGTAAAGAATTCAAAGTAATAAAGTAAGTACCAAATTTGAATTCTGTGGAAAGATTGTTAAATGGTAAAGCCTGCATAGTACAGAAGTTCTAAATCGTTCTAAACTGTACCGCCAACTAATAAATACGATAACTACATGCACAAAGTAATTTAAAAAACCTAATAACCCCACCACAACCCCCCGTCTTATTATTTATTTACTTACATTTTAATTCTCTGAATCGCCATCCTGATACTCTTCATTAAGAAAAATCAATTCTTGATCAACATCGTCAACACACTTGGGACAAAACAGCAACACATTAAAATGATCATTTTAAAGTAAAAATAAATTATTCATTTTTAATTATGATTTTTATTCTATAACTTGATAAGTTATTTAGGACATTTAGACGTTTTATTACGAATGCAATTTATTTCAACTAAAATTTTGTTGCTTCCAAACATTATTAAAATTATAAATCACTTCCCACCCACCACTATTTTTAATAAAAAATGTTAAATTTTAATTTTAGGACCTAAATTATTACACTTAATGTACATTAAAGCTGTCTTTTTTTTATCTCTTTGGTTTTTCTCTTTTTTTTTTAATGTTTCTTTTTATACTCAAATATATTTTCCAAGATCTTGGTGAAAATCGTTCATAAAGGCGATAAGTTGTGAAAAAGCCGGACGTTGTTTATAATCAACTAACCAACAGCATGACATCACAGTATAACTAAAATTGGTTGTTTTTGTTGTTGTTTGAAAAGAGAAAAATATACAAATTAATTTAAAATTTCATTTCATTTCTGTTAAAATTTTTTAAGTACAAATATATTCGTGACGTTCTAATACATAATATTTTATTGTGACTAGATTGACGTTTGAATAAAAATTTCCTCTAGAAAATAACACAAAATATATTAGAGATTTATCCATCAGATTGCAACTGAATATTTAAATTTCTTTATAGACTAATAAATAGACCAATTTTGTCCGATTAATCAAAGATAAAATAACATCGGAACATCATAAATTAAAGTTATTGTGTTAAAATTATAATCGTATGAAATTTAAAACTTTATACATTTATATCCGGCTGGAGATCATACATGAAACATGACACAACGTATAACGGACCGAATAATTAAAAATTATTTATCGTATTTCGTGTATATGATATAATTTGTACCTTATAAACTTATTTCTCGTTAGAGGTATAAATTCATTAAAATATTCGTTTCATTCAAGAAATGTTATGGTTAAAATATTAAATATAATGTTAATTACAGGGAGATCATTAGGGAGAATCCATTTTACTTACAATTCATCAGGACAATTAATGGGTTGACCTAATCGATAACCGTCACATATGTAGGCAGCTAACTCAAATGGATCAACTTCCTAAAAATTCAAAGAATTAAACCACGTTAAAAATGAACATGAACAAAAAATACAAAGAAATAAAAATTTATACGAAACCTCAAATGGCATCGATGCTAATGTTGTTAATTCCCATAATAATACACCTAAACTCCAGATATCACTTGATGTTGAATATAATTTTTTTTGTAATGTTTCTAAAGCTAACCATTTAATTGGACGATTTTCATTATCACCTAAGCAATGATAATCGTCTGGGAATAGGTCACGTGATAGTGCAGTATCACAAATACGAACATTTGCATCTGATTCAATTCTACATGCAGTAAAAGAAAAGAGATAAATAAAAATTATTTGAAGACTACGGTCAATAAAGTTTTAAATATTAAGATTTTGTATTTGAAGGGAAACGTTCTCTTCATATTTTCAACTCAGATCCCGGTTTCGTATTTTGTTTCATGAAATACTAGAAAAGTGGAACGACATAATTATCATTCTTATTATGAGAACCTTTTTTTAAAAAATAACTTTTGACTTTTTGTATTTCTTTTTATTAATATAGAAAAGAAATTAAAAGAAAAAAAAATGCTATTGTCTGACTAAAGTGTATTTAAAGTTGAATGAAATGGCGCTCCAGATGGAGAAATAAAGTACATTGCCTTCAAATAAAGATACTTACACACAATTTCTTGTTGCAACGTCACGATGAAGAATTCCTAATGTATGAAGTTGTGAAACCCCTCTAGCTACTTGAAGACCAAATTCAACTAATTGACGGGTACTTAACGGTGTACCTAATTCTCTACATTTTTTAAGATATCTAGAAAGGAAATACATTTGGAAATAACAATTAGTTTTTTTTGTTTATGTTACAGATAAAGAATAAATTTAAAACTCAACAATTTAAGATTTCCTTTTCCAGGACGAATATAGGCAATAAGTGCTGGCCCAGGTAATTCTGTACAAGCAGCTATTGGTTTTAAAATATTTGGATGTGTTATACCATAAAGTGTAGCACCTTCTGATAACAAATAAGCAACTTGACTAAGAGATGCACCATCTACAAAGGAGACAAATAAGTCAAATAGAAAATTTAATGGCGTGTTAAATCTAATAAAAAATCTTATTAAAACATTTTTTTAAAAATATTGCTAGAATATATAAATTTACAGAAGGAAAATTGGAAATAAATTTTGATAAATTGTACTTTAGTCGTTATTTTGTATAAATGAGACTTACCAACAACAGTTTTAATAATAACATCACGTGTTTCACTAATAGACCGATGAAGGACACCACCATAAATACGTCCATATGTACCTTCTTGTATTAAATATTGACATTGTAAGGTATCCGGTGGCACTGTTATCCTACGTAATTTATCTTTTGGATCTGAACGATTACTATGAAAACTTCTTGGAGTTGATAAACTATAAACCTGTATACAATAGAAAAAAATTATAAATAATTAGATGTTACTGATGGTAATTGGTACTTTTTGTCTTTTGGTCATTGTATTATATTTATATATAGTATCACTTGAGGAGCGATAACAATATACATATTATAAAATTATCTATTATCTACTAATCTATTTTATTAAATTTTGAATTTAATATTATTAGGTCTATCTAATAAGATTTGAGTTTGAGAAGAATGGGAAGGAGAGAATATAATATATATGAGCAAAATGATAGATGAATTAATTGAACAGAAAATAGGTTCACTCTAATTATATAATAATTAATTAAATATATTTTTGTAAATTTAATATTAAAATAATATTTTAATAAATTTATAGTTGTAAGTTAACCAAAACAATACTTTCATTTTATTTCCCGTGAAAAATGTTAGTTATTGTTTCTCGAAACAATAAGATAGAAGCCTCAGTTGTTCGTGAAACCCTCCAGAATTGTTCCATTTGTTTTGAAATAAACTAGGATAATATACCAGTTTTTAATAAGAACAAATTTTCACCAAGTGCATATATTTGAGTTTAAAAACAAAACTTTAAATACATACGTTGAAAATGAAACATTTGCTTAATATAAAAGTTTTGCACGTGCTAAAATATTAAAAATATTTTGAGCTTTATTGGAAACATAATATATAATATCCATTCGGTTGTCTGTCTCGTCTTCTCTCTTATATTACAAAATTTCAAACAGACAAAAAAAAAATCCGGAAAACAAAATTAACTACAACAACAAAAACAAATAGGTTATAACAAAAATTGAAAATTGTTGAAAATTAATCAAACAAAGCAAACAAATTTTGTAATTTAACCTTTTTTATCGCATTTAATCAGTTTTGTAGTTTTGTGTATATTCTGTAGTTTATTTTGACTAAAAGTTAAAATCATTGAACAACAGAAAACGCAAAATAAAATAAAAACATAGATTTATCTTTAAAATCAAAATGTCTATTCAGTGTGAAAGATTTAGTAAACAAAAAAATAAACAAAGTTACAACACCAAAAATAATTCATGGAAACTTTTCAAATAATTAACGCTAAATCATCATTTAATTTAGCGTTAATTATTTTAACTAAAAAAAATTAACCCGTTTACATAGAATCTTATATAGGAAATGACAAACGTTAAACTATTTTATTCCCAACACATTCTATCCATATTTTTTTTCTGTATTCTCTTTCGTTCTTTCAAAAAAAAACCACCACCATCATAATAAAATCATGATGATGGGAGCATGTTTTTGTGTTGTATAATGTTGTGTTATATAAGGGAGAAAAAAGGTGTGAGTGTTAGAAGGTGGGTGAGAGACTTTGGATAGTGTAACATAACCTATATAAATCACATTTATTGTAATACCATAATACAGAGCATAGACTTAATAGAGGATGATTTAGATTGTCATGCTGATGTTGTTGTTGTTATTGTTGTGGTTGTGGCTGTGGCTACTCTTTCTAACCAAGAACGTTTTATATCTTTTTTAGTGACATATTTTCACTAAAATACAAAAACTTTCCAACACACAAAAAAGCAGATTACTAAACCCAATTATAAATGCACACACACACACCTACACCTTTGAGTGAAGAATGATGATAATTGTTGTTGTATAAACTTATTTTTATGATATCCTGTTTCCAAGATTTTTATATTATCTTTCTCACTCGCTTCCACGTGTGTCTTTCTCTTAGTTTCTTCTTATAAATTTAATAGAAATACTGTTTATTTTATAGTTATTGTTGTTGTTGTTGTTTTATTTGTAAGTGGGTATTATTTTTGTTCGGTTTTGGTTGCGATGTTCAGAATGCCGTAAATATTTATAGTAAAATAATTAGTTTATTGTGAAAATTGTTTTCACACAGAAATACAGGACTTTTAAAGCAGCCACTATAATAGAGGAAATTAAATTATACAAATTTGAAAATGAATCTAAATTATAAAGGAACCTAAAAACAGGACTACCATGAATTCTACCAAAAAAATTTTCTTCATTAAATTTATCTGTTATAGATTACTTTGCCAATAGGTGTATGACTTTCTCTGTTTTACCTAAAACCAAAAAATATATATGCGTTTCTATCGCACAATGTTTGAGTTGAATTTTTTTTCTTTTACGAATCTTTTTTGCCCTTCTAACTATTCACTGAGTAAGTACGGTTTTATTATAACCTGGGGCTCACATTTATGTTTGTGTTTTAAATTATGTCAATCATAAAGATAGAGGGAGCGAGATAGTGATAGATTTAAAATGAAAACTAAAACCAACTCAAATTTAATTCCTATTTTTTTCCATTTGTTTAGAAAAAGGGAATATTGCCTTGTTAGTTGAAGTAATTTACATTTTTATATTTTCTTATTTCATTATTATTAAAAAGCGTGTTAAGAGGAATTTACAAAGAAATTGAAAGAAAAGGGAAAATTCATGTTTTATAGAATTGAAGAGTTATGATCTGAGAAACGTCAAACGGATTACAACCAATGTCACCAAAACAATGTGCCCAAGAAAAAAGTGCTGAGAAACACGAGAAATAAGATTAAGTCAATTAATTAGTTTTTTTTGTTGATATTGAGTAAAGGTACCGTTCTTTCTTTCTTTATATTTCTGAAGGATTAATTATTACAATAAATAGAATGACAAAAAAATAAATAATAGATGAGGAAATAAGGAAGAAATTATACGTTAGAATGGAATATTTGGATTGTTCTATTTTTCCCGATTTTATTTTTTTTTTGCAGAAGAAAATTTTTGTAAGAATAAAAAATATTCTTTCTTTCACATTTTATTCTTTTAATATAAAAAAATAATTAAATAATTAACCAGACAAAAGTGGGCGACAACAAGATATTTCCGTTCGTCCGTAATAGAAAATTAAAAGGAAAGCAAACAAACAATAAAAACAAAAGAAAAACAAAAGAGAAAATGGTGAAGAGGAAGAGGAAAAAAATAATGGATTGTATAAAAAACAGAAAACAATTTAAATTGATACTGATGGAGGTGTCATTATTATTATAGGGGTCAATTATATCAATTACTACCAATAATGAAAAAATAATAGTATTTTCGGCGCCATCCTGATTTAAAATATAGATACACACAATGGGGTTTCCACTGTCTATTGAAAGGCGGCGGTTTCTTTTCAATTAATTCCCTTTTCTTTTTTTCATTAACTTTTCTTTTTTTTTCGAAATGGGATCAGATCAGTAACTCTATTAAATTCTATTTTTAAATTAAACGGCGTGGACTTTTTATATATTGTCTTTAATTTAAAAAAGAGCGAGAGAGACAGATCGGAAAAAACAGTAAACTAAATTTATATTGAAAAATAATCAGTGTATTGCTGCGAGAGTAATTAGGGTTAAAAAAGATGAGGCGTCCATTTCATACAGTATACAGTATATTGGTGAATAATCAATACTGCCATTATTTTGTTAAGATAAAAATAATTGCTGCTATGAAAAGTTTCTTATAAAGTGATAATCTCTCTCAAGCATTGAACCACGTTTCTTAGTTAGTTAGATTATTTATTTTACAAGGCGAACAACTTTTGATTATATATTCCCCGCGATCCTAGTATTTATTTTATAATGTGGCCTTTGGAACCACCTTGCATCTGTATATGCATTCTAGTTATACGTTTCGACGCATAGAAAACATGTTTCTTTTACTCCTCACTAATTTGTATATAATTTTATGTGTTATAGAATTAGCTGAATGAAAAACTCTTTCTTGCCTCATTCGGGATTCTAACTTTGCCAAAGCAGCGAAAGATTATTTTCTGGTTTACACACATACGACGCAAGATAACAAATAATACTAAATTTCAACTTATATAAGAATAACAATCAAAACACCAGCAACAAAAAAAAAACGACAGGCAAGTATGGCTGTATGCTTCGTCGAATTTTATGCGATAGTATTGTCATTTAATATAATAAAAAAAAATTATATGGGGGTGCTCCACCCCGTGCCCCGATCCCTTCTAAAATCAATTTGGTTCTATGATGGACCAAAAAAATACTAATCCCAAAATTTCATTGCAATCAGTTGTTGCAATCCTCGGGAATCTGATTTTTTCCAAAACAATTGTATGGGGGTGCTCCACTCCGTGCCCCGATCCCCCCTAAAATCAATTTGGTTCTATGATGGACCAATAAAATACTAATCCCAAAATTTCATTCCAATCAGTTGTTGCAATCCTCGGGAATCTGATTTTTTCCAAAACAATTGTATGGGGGGTGCTCCACCCCGTGCCCCGATCCCCCCTAAAATCAATATGGTTCTATGATGGACCAATAAAATACTAATCCCAAAATTTCATTGCAATCAGTTGTTGCAATCCTCGGGAATCTGATTTTTTCCAAAACAATTGTATGGGGGTGCTCCACCCCGTGCCCCGATCCCCCCTAAAATCAATATGGTTTTATGATGGACCAATAAAATACTAATCCCAAAATTTAATTCCAATCAGTTGTTGCAATCCTCGGGAAACTGATTTTTTCCAAAACAATTGTATGGGGGGTGCTCCACCCCGTGCCCCGATCCCTTCTTAAATCAATATGGTTCTATGATGGACCAATAAAATACTAATCCCAAAATTTTATTGCAATCAGTTGTTGCAATTCTCGAAAAACTGATTTTTTCCAAAACATTTGTATGGGGGGTGCTCCACCCCGTGCCCTGATCACACCCCAAATCAATAGGGTTCTATTGGGGACCAAAATAATACTAATCCCAAAATTTTATTGAAATCACTTCACGCGTTTTTGAGTTATCGTGTTAACATACGGAGTCCGGCGGACGGAGTCCGGACTGACAGGATTTTTTTGACCCCTTTTTTGGGGATAAAAGTTGCAATAACCACCAATTTGACCTTTTGTTAGTAAAAATAAGTTGCCCTAGGGTCATTCTATGTGAGAAAAAATTTTTTTTGGAAATTTTCTTTTAATTGTGTCTTTTAAAAATAAAAAAAGTTGAATTTGAAAATTTTCCATTACTAGGCTTAGTCGATCACGACGATGCAATAAAACCACAAAAAATAGAAACAACAAAATAATAAAATATTGAAAAAGTGAGAAAGCCCTTTTTGCTTCGTCGTAATCGACTAAGCCTAGTAATGGAAAATTGTCAAATTCAACTTTTTTTATTTTTAAAAGACACAATTAAAAGAAAATTTCCAAAAAATTTTTTTTCTCACATAGAATGACCCTAGGGCAACTTATTTTTTCTAACAAAAGGTCAAATTTGTGGTTATTGCAACTTTTATCCCCAAAAAAGGGGTCAAAAAAATCCTGTCAGTCCGGACTCCGTCCGCCGGACTCCGTATGTTAACACGATAACTCAAAAACGCGTGAAGTGTTGTGCCTATGCTTAGGCAAACGAATTTCAACAAGATTTTAAATAAAAGTTAAAATAAATAATTGTTGCTGCCAGAGTTAGGCAACCTCATTTCATTTAAAATCAAAATAATAATAATAATAAATATTAAAGAATATAATCAAATATTTATAAATTACACAATAGAAATTTAATAACGAATTGTCATAATTAAGTTAGTATTACAAAGAATTAAAAGTAGGTTTTTAATACAAAATTTAAAAGTTACAGTAATGAAAAGGTAAAAATGCAACATCAACAATGGATTACCTAATTATCGATCGAAATTATATTTCCAAATAATGATTAAACAAAGAAATGAAAACAATTAAACTAAATTTAATTAAACAAAGACTTACCAAATTTAACTAAAACATGAATACAACTGGGGAAATTACTCAGAAGTATTGGGGATATTTGTTGATGATGCATTTTTGGAATAAATTAATAAATAGTTCCGATTCACTAAGAATCGGAGAGTTAGTCAAAAGTAATTAGTCAGACCAGACGTCGGGAGTCTGAACTAAGTAATATAATTAAGCACTAAAACTTTTTAACATTTAAAGATAAGTTAAAGATTAACATTTGTAAATCAAAAGTGATTAATAAATTTAATAATTAAAATCTAAATTCAACGTTTTTCATTAACATTAACTCAAGTGCCTATCGATCCTTTATTCGAATATAAACCACAAATCCGTGATTCTTCCCTCGCAAAGGAAAATCACAACAAATTGGCGCAGCCGGTAGGATTCGAATAAAGTGTCAAAGGACAAAAAAATTTTATTTTTTGAAATCGAATTTCCTTCGTAAAGGGTCGATTTAAAAAATTAAAAAAATTGTTTGAGTTATAACGCAAAAAATTAATCGGAGCATCATCACAATTTAATTTATTCAGAATAATAAATCCCTTCGCAAGGGTTGAATAAATCGTGAATACCGGGAAAATTTGAACGCGTATTTTAGTAAAAACAAGAATTTTGTGTGAACAGTTTAGTGTAGTGGTCAAAATAATATCTGCTAACTTCGACCACGAAAAGAAGAAATAGTTCCGCGAGAATTATATAATTAAAACCAAAAGGTAAAAGAAAAGTGATAGAAAAGAAAAAAATAAATAAGTTCGTTTAGTGAAAAAAATAAAAAAGAGTTGAAAGAATAAAAATATAAGTAGAGTAAAAATAGAAAATAAAATAAAGTGAAAAAATAAAAATATAATAAAAGCAGAGTGAAAGTGAAGAATGTCCAGTATTGACGGCGGATCAAATTCGCTAACAAGTTCAGAATACCGACCCAGCACTTCGTACATCAGTGGGGACGACACTGGTGATCAGACACAGATAGAAGTATCAGAAGACGAACTTTTAGAACTTCAAGCAGCGGAGCAAATTGGGGAAATTATTCATACCAGAGTACTTAGATCCGGAAAAAGAATCATCAATCAGTTCATCAACACCGCTAGAGCCAACCCAGGTACACGTAAATTAATTTTAGAAAAAATAAAAAATTGTAATAAATTAAGTCAATCAGATTGTATAAAAAATGTATTAGAAGTAACCGGTCCAAACAAATTACTAGAAATAATACAAACAGAAATAGAAATAGAAGAAGACACTACATTATTAGAAGAGACAAATAGTTTTACTTACGATAAATTTCATAACTCACTCGATACCAAATTAGATAGATTTAAATTCACGGAACAACAGTTCGAAAATAAAGCAGAAATAAACACAGAAACTAAAAGTAGTAGTCCGGTGCGGAAAGAAAAAGTAATCATTATTCCTGAATATAGACCAGTAATAGTTCCACAAAATCCCAACGTAACGATAAACGACGCCACTGATTCAACAGAAAATTTAAATATGGCAGAAAGACAAAACACACTTGCCTCTTGGGCGTATGTACCAATATTTGACGGACAGACCGGCGACGTGGAAAAATCATTAGAAAGACACATAAACCTCAGCAGATCAGTTGTGCAAGATTTAAGTAACCACGAACGAGAATATATACTGGGAATAGCCACATCTAAAATAACAGGGGACGCGTATTCCAAAGTGAGCGGAGAAACCTTTAAGAATATGGAAGAATTATACAAGAAATTAACTGACTGTTATATAAAACCGAAAAAACTATTCGACTTACAAGATAATTTAAGAAGTATGAGACAAAGGAACGGCGAATCAATCCGCGCATTTATTGATCGTATCGAAAAAACTAAAGGGGAATGTGATAGAGGGGAAAAAACGGTATATCCGGGAGAAGAACATACAGCGTATAATGAAAGACTTGCCGTAAGAACATTAAAAGAAGGAATACATTATTTAGAATTACAACGTCACCTCCGTCTACAGAACGAAAAAGATTTTACTAAGTTAAAAGAAATGGCCATTACAGCAAATGAAGCCTTGGAAGATATGGATAAAACAATACAATTGAGAATGCGAGAAAATGATCTTGAGGAAAAAGTACAGAAAATTTTAGATAATAGACTTAATAACCAAGTATGGGCATAACGAGTATAATTGCCAAAATAATACAGATAAGAGAATAAATACGGTGATACAAGAAACACAAATTATTTGTCAGCTATGCACAAAATCAGGACATACAGCAGCCAATTGTGAAAAAATCAATATAAACAGTTCCCAAGAAAATTTATTATGTAATTTTTGTAACCGGACAGGACACGCGGAAGAAAAGTGTAATATGAAGGAAAAGATAGTACAGCAAATCAAAACGGAAAACTAAAAAGGGCAGAACAAAGGCACCAAGTTGCTGCCCATGACACCAAAGAAAAATGGTGCAACAAGAAAGAACAAAAAATTGAAGAAAAGAATGCAATGGTAAAAGTACCATTAAATATTATTAAAAACGAAGAAGCAAAATTATTAGTAGATAATGCTGACGTCAGCATTATCAAATTAAAAAATCTAAAAAAAGATATAAAAATAAATACAAACGAGAGAATAACCATTAGCGGCGTAAATGGAAATAAAAAAGAAACGATTGGTACAGTTAAAGGAAAAATAATGTTAAACAATAATATTGAGTGTAATTTTCATGTAACACGAGATGCAGCTGGGGTAGATGCAGATGGAATTCTGGGCAGAGATTTTTTATGGGACCACACGGTCATAGATGGAGTAAACGGTAAGCTTAGGTTCCCTCGCACGGAAACCAACGACCAAGAAATAGAAATACCATTCTTAACAACCACTTCTCAAGAAAGAGATAAACAACCGGAAGATATTAAAACAATGGGTTTTAGGGAAACCAATACAAAAAGGGTTTTACATGTCCCCGCGAGAGCGGAATCTATTGTCCAAATCTCAGTTCCAGTTGAGGATGAAGAAGACATGCTGTGTGACTCAGAAGAGATCATACCAGGTGTGTTTATAGGTAATTCATTGGTTAGGCCTAAGGGTCAAGAGATTAACGTTGGCATCATCAACATAAATAATTTCGACGTAGAATTGCCAGATTGGAGGCCAAAATTAAAAAGGTTAAGTGATTTTAAAGTTATTGAATTAAAAGTAAAAGATGAAAAAGAATTAATAAACATAGAAAAAGATAAGAAAAAGAAAAATATAAGTCAAGGAAAATATGAAACGGAGAAAATAAAAGAAGTAATAATAAGAAACGTAAAAGAAGATAAGAAACATGAGAATATAAGTAAAAAATTAAATGAAACAGAGAATAAAAAAGAATTAATAAAAGGAAACGAAAAAGTAAAGGAAACAAATGTTAATGAAATAAATAAAAAAGAAATAAGAAAAAACGAAAATAAAAGTAAAGGAAAAAATGAATTAATGAATATAAATGAAATAAATAAAAGTGAAGAAAGTAAACAAGAAAAAAATGCAGCAGAAGCATTAAAAATATTTACAGAAATTCCATTCAAAAATGAAGTCGAGGTTGAAACAAAGAAAACAAATGCAAAACAGAATAAACAAAGTGAAATAGGAAACTTGAATAAGAATGAAGAACAACAAAATAAAAATACATTGATAAAAATTGAAGAAAATGGGGAAATGAAAGAAAACATGAAATGGAAAAATACGGAAGAAATTAATGAAATAAACAGTAAAGGAAAAGATGATAGTAATAATGAAAATAATAAAAGAAACGATATTAGTGGATATATAGAAAAAAAAGAAACAATTGTAACAAGAAATGCAGATCAAGCATTAATTTTTTTTAAAGGAATGCCATTTAGAACAGAAACTAATACGAATGTATTCAAGGTTGATAATAAAAAAACAAATACACAACAATATGAAATGGGTGAAATAAGAAACGTAAATAACATTACAGAAAATAAAAATATAAATACGTTGACCACAACAACAAAGTCTGACAGTAGTAATACAAATGCGTTTATGAAAGGCGACACTTATAACAATAATAAAATAAATATTTCAAGTTCATTCAATATAGATAAAAATATAAGTAGGTCAAGAATAAAATTATTAAAAGAATCATTGAACTTAGAGGAATCTTTGAATAAAGAAGAATATGAGTCAGTAGAAAACATATGTATAGAATATGAAGATATATTTCATTTACAAGGAGATAAATTAAGTTACAGTAGTGCATTGGAACACAAAATTCCAACAGGTTCGATGCAACCGCCAATTAATCAAAAAATGTACAGATTACCAGAAACTCAAAGAACAGTAATTCAAGACCAGGTACAACAAATGTTAGAGGAGGATATAATAACACCAAGCAAAAGTCCATGGAATTCACCATTATTGGTAGTACCAAAGAAAGCAGGTCCGGATGGTCAGAAACGATGGAGGGTAGTCGTTGATTTTAGGAAATTAAATCAAGTAACGATTGGAGATGCGTTTCCACTACCCCGTATAGAGGATATTCTCGATCAGTTGGGTCATGCAAGATACTTCAGTACGTTGGATTTAGCAAGTGGATATCATCAGGTGTTAACTGATCCAGAAGATCGGCATAAAACAGCCTTTAGTACCGCCTACGGACATTATGAATTTAAAAGAATGCCGTTTGGATTAACTGGAGCCCCAGCAACATTCCAGCGCATGATGAATTACGTTCTAACGGGCTTACAAGGATTCAGATGTTTTGTTTACTTAGACGATATCGTAATTTATGGGAAAAATTTAGACGATCACAACACAAAATTAATGGAAGTATTCGAAAGACTGAGAGAAAACAACCTTAAATTACAACCGTCAAAATGTCAATTTTTAAGAAGAGAAGTAATTTATCTTGGTCACAGGTGTACCCAAGAAGGAGCGTTACCAGATCCAGAAAAAATAAAATGTGTGCAAGATTTTCCAGTTCCAAAAACAGTCAGACAAGTTCAGTCATTTTTAGGATTAGCAAATTATTATCGTAAATTTATAGCAAATTTCTCAAAAATTGCTGAACCAATCAATAAATTGTTGAGAAAAGATACAAAATTCGAATGGACGGATCAGTGCCAAGCAGCTTTTCAGTTATTAAAAGACGCTTTAATTTCACCAGCAGTTTTAATTTATCCAGATTTCAACAAACCATTTATTCTAACAACAGATGCAAGCAATGAAGCAATTGGAGCAGTATTATCGCAAGGAAAAGTTGGAGAGGATCGACCTATTGCATACGCCAGCAGAAGTTTAAATTCCACTGAAAGAAAATATGGCACAGTACATAAGGAAATGTTAGCTATTGTATGGGCAATAAAGAATTTTCTATGTTACTTATATGGACGAAAATTTACCGTATACACGGATCATCAACCTCTAAAAGGAGTAGTAAAAGATGTAGGACCAGATTCAAGATTGATACGATTTCAAAATAAAATAGCGGGATATCAATATACTATAGAATACAAACCCGGAAAACAAAATACAAACGCAGACGCACTAAGTCGAATTCCATATGATCCAGTACAAGAAGAAAAAGAAGAAACAAAACTGACTGTAGAGAAAAATTTATTAAAAGATAAAACAACAAAGTGTAGTGTTGTAACACGATCGCAAAAGAAAACAAGTGAAGAAGAAGAAACAAGAAATGAATTAAATAAAGAAAAAATAAATGACAGAGAAACGAAATCGCAAACGTCAACAGAAAAATTAAGTAATGAAAATAATGAATTAAATAAAATCAAGGTCAATGAGTTAAAATTAAAAAATATAGAACAACCGGTGTACGATAATAAGGAAATTAATAAAAACAGCGAAAGAGAAACTTTAACAAAGAGAGATGAAATTCGAAGAGTTATAAAAGATTATCATGATTTACCTCTAGGAGGACATCAAGGATTTAAAAAGACATACTTAAGATTGCGCAGACGATATTTCTGGAATGGAATGATGAATGACGTAGCAAAATATATAAACAATTGTCAAAAATGCAAAAGAAATAAGATTAGTAGAATGAATAAAATGCCAATGGTAATCACAGATACAGCCTCTTTACCATTTGATAAGGTATATTTGGATATTGTGGGACCATTGCCAACGACTATGGCTGGAAATAAATATATTCTGACTTTTGAAGATGATTTAACCAGATTTATGGATTGTTATCCAATGCCGGATGCGGAAGCAGCAACAGTAGCAAGAATCTTTTACGACGAAATTATAACCCGTTATAGAATCCCGAAAAAATTAATTACAGATCAAGGTTCAAATTTTATGAGTGAATTATTTACAAGAGTGTGCAAATTTTTAAAAATAAAAAAGCTAAAAACAACGGCATATCATCCACAAAGTAATGGCATCTTAGAAAGATCACATAGACCATTAGCCGAATATTTAAGAAACTTTGTACAAGAAGATCAAACAGGGTGGGACCAGTGGTTAAGACAAGCGATGCATGTGCATAATAACACCGAACATTCAGCTACAAAGTTAACACCGATGGATTGTTTATTTGGTTTTACAGCAGAAGTACCAAACAATTTAAAAAGAAAGACGGAACCTGTGTATAATCATGAGAATTATTTTTATAATTTGAGAAATTCAGAAAGCACACGAGATTGCAAGGCGAAATATCAGAAAAAGTAAATCCATCTCAAAAAATTATTATGATAAAAATGCCAAATTGACAATTTTTAAAATAGGACAGCAAGTATATTTAAAAAATCCGGTAAAACAAAACAAATTTTCACCAATCTGGATCGGTCCATACGAAATAGCAGAAATCAATAATGAAGTCAATACAACAATAAAAATAGGGAAAAGATTAAAAAGAGTGCATAATAACAGATTAAAAAAAGCGTCAGATTAAGAAATTATTCTAAAGAAAATAAGCTAAAAAAAAAAATACAAATACAAATAAAAAGAAAAAGAAAAACAAAAAGGGGAAACCAGAGTAACACCTTAACGAAAAAAAAAAAGAGGGAATAAATAGAATTACTAATATAGCGAAGATCCAAAAAACGAAAAGGGAAACAAAAATAAAAACTTTACAATTGATCGACCGGTGACGTATAAGTAAAAATTATGTAAGACGGAATTTTAAAAGAGAAAAAAAAAAAAAAAATAATAAGGAAGAGTAAAAACAAGTGATAAAATAAGGCAAGGGTTAGGAATAAATAAATATTATCCAAGTTCATCATCAAACATTTAAATAAAAAAAAATATATATAAATAACAATAATTATATATGATTTGGAAATCAGTAACAAAAATAAACTTTAAAACAAATTATAAGGAAATTAGAAAAAATAATGGGATTGAAAAATGAGACAAGAAATAAAATAAAAATATTATGGAAAATGAAGTAAAAATAAACAAAAACAATGTATCGAATAACAATAAAATTATATGAAAAATTAATTTTTATAAAGTATTTAGAATCAACATTAACACAATCAAAAAATAAATAAAAATAAAAATAATTACAAACCGTTTAAAAAATCAAAATGTAAAACATAGATATTTAATGATAAGAGTAAGGAAATTGTAAAATTACAAAAATTAACAATCTACATAAAAGAGTATAAATTGAAATTAAAAAAAGAAAAAACTATATATATAAAATTTATAATATTTTAGAAATTTAAAGTTATTAAATTAAAGAAAAATAAAGAAATTAAAATTTGAAGAGTATAATTTAAGAATAAGAACAATAGGCAGATAAATGTAATTAGATATATTTCATAACAAAGAATAAAGAAAAAAAAAATAAATAAATAAATTACTAAAGAAAAAATTGTCAAGAAATTTGAAACAATTTGAGTAAATATTAAAACTAACTCATTAAGAAATCTAAAAGTATTAAATGAAGTTGAAGTAGGACATTTAAATAAAAATTGGGAATAATTTATTAAGTAAAAGAGAAAGTAAAATCAAAATTAAAGTAAAAAATAAAAAGAAAACAACTATTAGTATTGTGAGGAACAATAACAGTAATTTGATAATGACAAAATAAATATAATTGTAATAATAAATAAAAAAGAAAAAAAAAAAAAAATGCTAAATGACAAATTTTATAAAAAGAAAAATAAAATAAGATTTATGTAATCATAATAAAGATTAGAAATCTGAAACCTATAAAAAATTTACAAGAAAAAAAAATATGTATAATATTAAAACTAATTGATAAAATTAAAACTAAAAAAGAAAAAAAAAAGTAATTTAATAGGAAATATAAGAAAATGGTTTAGGCAATTTACAGATTTAAAAATTTAAAAATTTAAAATTTTATTTAATTTTTTCAAAATGAAATAAAATTTTTGTTTAAAGGGGGGAGGTATGTTGTGCCTATGCTTAGGCAAACGAATTTCAACAAGATTTTAAATAAAAGTTAAAATAAATAATTGTTGCTGCCAGAGTTAGGCAACCTCATTTCATTTAAAATCAAAATAATAATAATAATAAATATTAAAGAATATAATCAAATATTTATAAATTACACAATAGAAATTTAATAACGAATTGTCATAATTAAGTTAGTATTACAAAGAATTAAAAGTAGGTTTTTAATACAAAATTTAAAAGTTACAGTAATGAAAAGGTAAAAATGCAACATCAACAATGGATTACCTAATTATCGATCGAAATTATATTTCCAAATAATGATTAAACAAAGAAATGAAAACAATTAAACTAAATTTAATTAAACAAAGACTTACCAAATTTAACTAAAACATGAATACAACTGGGGAAATTACTCAGAAGTATTGGGGATATTTGTTGATGATGCATTTTTGGAATAAATTAATAAATAGTTCCGATTCACTAAGAATCGGAGAGTTAGACAAAAGTAATTAGTCAGACCAGACGTCGGGAGTCTGAACTAAGTAATATAATTAAGCACTAAAACTTTTTAACATTTAAAGATAAGTTAAAGATTAACATTTGTAAATCAAAAGTGATTAATAAATTTAATAATTAAAATCTAAATTCAACGTTTTTCATTAACATTAACTCAAGTGCCTATCGATCCTTTATTCGAATATAAACCACAAATCCGTGATTCTTCCCTCGCAAAGGAAAATCACAACAGAAGTGATTTCAATAAAATTTTGGGATTAGTATTATTTTGGTCCCCAATAGAACCCTATTGATTTGGGGTGTGATCGGGGCCATACAAATGTTTTGGAAAAAATCAGTTTTTCGAGGATTGCAACAGCTGATTGCAATAAAATTTTGGGATTAGTATTTTATTGGTTCATCATAGAACCATATTGATTTTAGGGGGGATCGGGGCACGGGGTGGAACACCCCCCATACAATTGTTTTGGAAAAAATCAGTTTCCCGAAGATTGCACCAACTGATTGGAATGAAATTTTGGGATTAGTATTTTATTGGTCCATCATAGAACCATATTGATTTTAGGGGGGATCGGGACACGGGGTGGAGCACCCCCCATACAATTGTTTTGGAAAAAATCAGATTCCCGAGAATTTCAACAACTGATTGCAATGAAATTTTGGGATTAGTATTTTATTGGTCCATCATAGAACCATATTGATTTTAGGGGGGATCGGGGCACGGGGTGGAGCACCCCCATACAATTGTTTTGAAAAAATTCAGTTTCTCGAGGATTGCAACAACTGATTGCAATGAAATTTTGGAATTAAAATTTTTTTGGTCCCCAATAGAACCATATTGATTTTAGGGGGGATCAGGGCACGGGGTGGAGCACCCCCATATAATTTTTTTTTATTATATTAAATGACAATACTATCGCATGAAATTCGACGAAGCATACAGCCATACTTGCCTGTCGTTTTTTTTTTATATAAAAAGATAAATTGTACGTCATTTGGTGAGAAACTAATAAATATCAATTTTCTAGGAAAATAAAGAAGAATAAGAAAAACAAAAAATAAATTATACTTGTGTTTTTTTTTTCTTTTTATTTTTGTTTTTTCGTTTTTTTTTAGATCGGATTATTTATGATTATTTGTGAGCCAAATAAATGACGAACTTAATTAATTTCAATAACATATATTTTATTCGTTCTTCTTCCTTAATTAGACATTGATTTTTGAATTCTGCATTCAATTTTTAATTCATTTGATTCCCTTCTGATGCTCATTGTCTCCCCTCACAATAAAATCCAATGAATTGATATTTTCTTGTTTTATTTTGAAGTAAGATAAATGCTAACGAATGAATTTTTATAAATTGACCTCACAATAAATTTTGTTCAATAAAAAATAAAAATAAATTTAGTTCAATAAAAAATAAAATAACATGATGATTAGATGTTTCATAAATATACAATTCTGTTGTCTTTTTCAACGACTATTCTTCATAATTTATTAATAAAAGAAATGAATTTCTTTAGTTACACGAGTCCATGATGATGAATTGCGATTTAAATAGAAATTTCGGGAAAGTAAAAGTATTTAAAGTGATTATTTAATTAATGCTTATTTATACGGATGCGAGTATCGAAATTCAATAAATATTCCATTAAGTATAATTCAGTAAAATCTGTGCAATTGAATCGAATTGAACAACTGAAATCATACTGATTTAGTTCTATACTTGAACCAAACATAAATTGATTTACCGTTTCCTAAGAAACTACCTCAAATAAGACAAAAAAATGGTATGCAATTGAGATGTTTTCCCGGGAAATTAAATAAATATTAAATTTCATAAGAGATTAATTGGAGACAGTTGGTCATACTTATAAAGAATTTCATTGTATTTTTTTTAAATTTATTTTAATTAAAAAAAAAGTGTTCTTGATTTACCTGTGTCAGCTGTGATGAAGCATAATAAGATATTCTTGATGGACAAACAGATTCTGGTTTTGCATAAACTGATTCAGCAATTTGTCGTTCAACAGGAAGTAATGCTGTTGCATATGGAGATGGTGATGGACTATTACGGAACCCTGAAATATATTCAAGATTTCTGTATTTTGATGTTTGACTTGAATTAATTTAACAAAATATTCAAGTAAAGAAAACAAAATTCCCAAACGAAAAAAAGTTGAAGTTTTTGCAATTTTTGAGAAAGTTGAATAAAAATTCAATACGTAAAACAAATTGAATTTTTAAACAGAAATTTAACATTTGATAGCGTTAATTTGTTCATTTATTAATTAAAATTATATCAATAATCCGCTTGATGTTAATACAATAAAAAAGATTCATTATTAAAGGTCAAAGACACTAATGAGATTAATGAGGCAAAATTCAAATTGCAATCACGTAATTCAATTTTCTTTGATTAATTTTTTAAACATTTTCATTATAATTCTATTTTTTCTTTCTCTTTTATCTAGTTCTGTTACTTCACTTCATTTGACTTCATTTCAACAACAAAAAAAATAAATAAGAAAACAAAGGAAAAAAATAATCTATAAATATTAAAAATTTCTTACATGATTTTTTCGTCTCAGTCAATGGGAATTTATTAAGACTGGCAATTGTTGCATAGGATCCACTGTTTGCACTTGGTGGTCGCAATGGATCAAGACGTATAAATACATTTTGATGACTTCCGTAAGCAGCTGTTGTAAAACTTGTACTAGAAAAATAATAAAAAGAAAAAGAATAATAAGAAGAAGAAGTTATTTCAATTAAATTAAATTGAACTGCTTTTTAACTTGGTTGAATAGATAAGGTAGGATGCTATTGTTGTTGTTTGTATTATGTTTCTCTATTAAATGAAACGAATGAAAAGTGTGAGTCAGGGAAAAAGAAGAAGAGACTAGTGAACGTTTCAGATGGTATAAATGTACGAATTTTGTTTGTGAACATTATTTTGCAGTGTTTTAATGATGGCATTTAGATGGCTACGTTATGGAAGATATTATTACATTTCATATTCTGTTAGGTTGAATTGTGAACGGAAGAGGGTGATGAAAGCAAAAAAAAAAAATAAATAAAGTGAAACATGAAAAAATTATATGCGTCTCTTTTTCCCTGGCTCCACAATATAGAAAAAAAATTTGTTGTTTTGAATTTAATTAGGGTATTATTTCATTGTTTTTTTTTCTTTAATTGATATTTGACTTTAGCGCGTTACACATCGTTACAGAGTGGCGTCATTAAAATATAACATTAAGTGCTCTTAAATTACAATCATTTTTTTTATATAAAGGTCCGTCGTAGAATATTAAATTACACTTTTTAGTTATTAATTCCATTATTTTTTTTATTTCTATTTTGCTTTGTTGGTTACAAAAAAAGATGGCGTTCACTTATATTTATATATCAAATTACATACATTGATCGATTCCTTTTTTATACTCAATTTAAGTCAACCCTTTTTTCTTTTTCTTTTTATTTTCGTTTTTAGCAACCAAAAAAAAAGTAGAAACAAACATAAAATGAGGATAAATCAATTTTTCAGTTTTTTTACATAAAAAACCATAACTGTTTGTTGATTGGGTTTTTGAAGATGTAGTCTGGAATTATAGACAATTTACATAGAGTACATTTCTGATAAATATATAAGGGTCACTTTAAGAAGTATAAGGCGGCATATTGACAGATTATCTTGGGATAAATTCTTCTTGGGGTAAATTCAATAAAAGAAAAAATATCAAAAGTCACAGACTTAGAATAAGGAAATTTTACTTTTTACTAAATTTTGTTTGAAAAGATTTAATAAAAAGAGACAACTGTGAGAGGGAATTGCTTTATTCAATTGTATTCATAATATTGACTTTTTACTATTGCAAAGTCAGTTAAAGTAACAGCTGAGATTTAGGTAAAAGATCTTATTTTCTTTTACATTGTGAACATACAAATCTAATTTTTTTCCTGATCGCATTATCTGAATCTGATTATCACAATTTTTTTTGTCTAAATAAAAGAATTAGTTTTTTAATCCAGTTCTGAATTTACTAAAAGATAGCATTTATATCAGTCAGTGTGTGTGTGAGTTTATTTTTCTTTTTGGTTTAAAAACACAATTAAAAAAATAAGTTTTGTAAAATATTTAACTAGAAATTATTAATAAACAAAAAGTGATTTTAATGATTTGTGATTAAATGATTAGTTATTATTACATTAAAATAATAAATTTCATTTTAAATAATTAAGTTTTAAGTGTTATCTGCTTTTGTTTATATTTCTCATTTAATAATATATTCCTAAAGTATTTGAAAACTAACAGTAAATACCTTAGTCAAAGTTAAATCGTCAAATAGATTTTAATACAAATACAATCAGAACAAGTTTTACTTGAAGGAAAAGGCAGGTTTTTAAAACCTGTCGTTCAGACTGGTAATGAATGTGATCTGCGCTATTTGTAAGATTAAAGTGACTAAAGTAAGAGCTCCTGGATTTCAATGCGATGGATCATGTAAAAAATTTTTTCATTCGAAATGTGCTAAAATAAGCCCTGAAGCTTTTGATCTAATTGAAAATAAAACTCTAGTTTGGAAATGTTCAAAGTGCCAACTACTTCGCAAGTCCATAGTTTTTCCAAGAACCTCATCTGTGACTACTGAAGATGAGGCGGATGGATCTACTATTGAGGCTACGGTAATGTTAAATAAAAATTCAGAAAACTGTGATAAAATTGAATTTGGAAAAAGTCAGGATGCGTTATTTACTAGTATTACAACATTAACTAACCTAGTCATGGATCTCCAGGAAAAACTAAATGTGTTTTCAGAGATTTTCCAAAAGATCACCGAGATTTCCGAAAAGGTTAACATCTTTCAAACAAAAACTGAGTTCGAAACCCCTAAAGTATTACCAACACTAGCTGAAATAATCAAAATAAACAACAACAGAGATCCTGTTATTTTTATTAAACCTAAAAATAAAGAACAAAGCTGTAGTGATACAACTCAACAAATAAAAGATGTCATTAACCCAGTTACTTCCAATGTACGTAACCTGCATCACATCAAAGAAGGTGGAGTGGTGATATCATGCAAAGATAAAATGTCAACTAATAAAATTTGTGAAGAAGTAACTAATAAGTTAGGTGACAATTATAATGTTAGTGTACCAAAAAACAAAATACCGTTAATAAAAATAACAAATCTTCCTGAGATATACACTTGTGACAATCTAATTGAAATTATTAAATTACAGAATGACGTTATTAATGATAAATCATGTGTTAAAATTTTAAATGTAAAAAAGAATAAAAAAACCAATAATATTATCGCAATACTGGAAGCTGACGAAACAACTTACTCAAGAATAATTGATGCTAAAAAACTTAATATTGAATGGAGTAAATGTTATGTTTTTGAGTATATACAAGTAGTTCGTTGTTACAAATGCCAATGTTTTAATCATGTTGCTAAGTACTGTAAAAATTCTCGAAGATGCGGTAACTGTTCGGGTGATCACGAATCTCTTACTTGTAATTCCATAAACTATAAATGCTTAAACTGTGTAAACGCTAATAATAATTTTAATTTGAATATTAATGTGAATCACCCTGTATGGGATGTAAATTGCACTGTTTTCAAACGGTATCTTGATATTGAAAAAAAAAAATTAAAATTTGAACAATAGCAATGTAAGCATTCTAATGTTCAAAATATAATTAATTTTATCCAGCCAATAGTAGTAAATAAAAATAATCATAAAATAATCCTAGACCGAGATAATTTTAGGGTAATGTTTTTAAACATTCACTCTTTACGATATAAACTTGATGAACTTGAATTTCATATAAGAAAGTTTGGACAAGTAATTCATGTTGTTGTTATTGCAGAAACCTGGTTACAATCGAATGATTGTCCTTTTTATAATATTCATAGTTACATTTCTTACTTTAATTGCAGAGATTCTAGGAAAGGTGGTGGTGTTTGCATATTCGTTCATGATTCAGTGAACCATCAGTTGGATCTCAGTGAGGAGTTCGAAGATTGTAATATCATCGAGCTGACCGTAAAGGTTCCAAAAATGAAAATTGTTGGATTTTATAGACCGCCGAATAATGATATTAATAATTTCTTACATTTTTTAGATAATAAACTAGAAAATAACACTAATTGTTTGTTTCTGGGTGACATTAATTTAAATCTATTGAACAAATATGACAGCAAAATAGAATCATATTTAAGTATACTAAAAAGCAACAACTATTATATAGTTAACGAAATAGATGACAACTCTTATACTTTTTCTACATCAACAAACAAAAGCATTCTTGATCATGCTTTTACTGATATTAACCGTTTTAATTTCATACCCAAAGTTTATTCAGTATCTTTCTCAGACCACAGAATGATGTGTATAGATATAAACATACATGACTTCTCAAACAAAGAATGCAATATTGGACCAAAGGAAATTTGTAACATTGATAAATTTATATCAAATTTAGGCTCGATATCATGGCCTTATCAATTAACCTTTTCTGAATTTTCCAAGGTCATATCAAATGTTATAAAAATGTCTTCCGAAACAAAATCAATTAACCGAAATAAAAAACAAAAATACTGGTTTAATCATGAAATATTTATGCAAATAGCAGAGCGGGATCGCCTATATAATCATTGTAAATTTTTTCCGGACAATATCGAATTCTTAAAAAATTTTAAAAAACAGAAAAATAAGGTTACAAATTTAATCAGGGAAAATAAGAAATGCTATTTTGATAAACTTTTCAAAAATAATATCAACAATCCCAAAAAAACCTGGGACAATATTAATTTACTTCTATACAACAAAATTAAAGCTAGAGAATGGCCAGCTGAATTAATTGATGAGGATGGAATAACGCATTCCACTCCGAGTGATATGTGTACTGCATTTAATGCATATTTTAAAAGCAGTGTGTTCAGATTGATATCTGAATTCAAGACTAAAAATAATAATATTGAAATTGTTAGCACATGCAATCGTCATAATTCTAATTCAATTTTCTTTAACCCAGCTGACGAGGATGAGATTTACCAGATTATTAATAATATGTCGAATTGTGCTGCTGGTCAAGATAAAGTAACTACGAAAATGTTAAAATCTACATCACTTATTATAATCCCACTGTTAACAAACTTTATTAATGAGGCATTAGTAAGTGGAACCTTTCCAGATGAACTAAAAATAGCCAAAGTAACACCAGTATTTAAAAAAGGGGATAAAAAATTAATTTCAAACTATAGACCAATCTCTCTATTATCGACTTTTACTAAAATTTTTGAAAAAATCATTCATTCGCGTTTGTCAAATTTTCTTGAACGTTATAATTTCTTTGATCAATATCAATATGGTTTCTTACCTAAATCTAATACAACAGCTGCTATAGCTAATCTTGTCACTTTTGTTCAGTCATCTCTTAACTCGGGATACTTTTGCTCAATAATTTTTATTGATATTTCTAAAGCTTTTGATTGTGTTAACCACGAAATTTTGATTAACAAATTAAGTAAAGCAGGTATCCGTGGTATAGCTAATAATCTCATTAAAAATTATCTGAGCAACAGAAAACAGTTTGTTCAAATTAATGATAGTATAAGTGATTGTATAAATTTAAACATAGGCGTACCACAAGGATCTATCCTCGGGCCACTCCTTTTCCTTATCTATATTAATGACATTTTTGAATTAAATATTAAAGGATCTATGCAATTATATGCAGATGATGCCGTTCTAATGTATCAAAATCAAAGTATCAATTCATTATTTGAAGATATGACATATGATCTTAACGTAGTTTCAGAATGGTTCGATTATAATCTACTTAAAATTAATGTTATCAAGACTAATTACATTGTTTTCAATCATTCCAATAAGAATGTTGAAACAAGTAACAAGCTATTTTTGAATAATAAAGAAGTTGAACGAGTAACTAGTTCAAAATATTTGGGTCTAAACATAAATTCCAAACTTAATTGGGATCAACACATAGACTATATTAAAAATAAAATTGCTCCCATCTGTGGCGTTTTGAGAAGATGTAAATTTATACTCTATCCGAAAACATTAAAATGTCTGTATTATTCCTTTATTCACTCTCATCTTTTATATCTGAATCCTATATGGAACACTGGCCAAAAAATAAAAATTAAACAACTAGAAACAATTCAAAATAAGTGTATTCGGTCTCTCTTCTGGCGTGAATATAAAAATCCGTCAATTCATACGGTGGATCTATATAAAAACAACAAAATATTGAGATTAACATCTGTGAATACTTATGAATCCATACTGTTGATTTATAATCTAAAAAACTCCTTGCTGAAATCAACAATTGTTTTCCCGGAAGCTATTGAATTACATGATCATAATACTCGTAAAAAAAATCACATTAGATCAATTAAAATAAACAATAATCATGGACGCGACTCAATTTTACACCATTCCGTTAATCTCTTCAATAATTTGCCAAATAATTTAAAAGTCATAACAAAACAAAATGTATTTAAAGCTAATTTGAAACAATATTTACTAAACGAAGAATGTTAATACATATATTCTATGAATCTGGTCTGTTTTAATATAATTATTTTTTTAATGTATTTTATAATAACTATGTAAATTTTTAATTATGTTTTTATATTTGTATAAATATCAGCATTTAGCTGTTTTAATAAATTAATAATAATAATAATAATAATAATAATAAATTTAAAAGTCAAATTTTCATCTATTTTTTATTTTCCATTTTTTTTCTTTCTTCAGACATAGAAATTCAATCATCAAAATTGTAACATATCGAAGATGAAATAATAACTTTGTATTTATACATATTTTGTTGGTTTTCTTTTCTACAAAAAAAAAATAAGGGAGAAGAAGTTAAGGGGAATTTCTGTTGGGTGTTGGTGATGAAAGAAAATGTTGACGGTGTTATGTATAAAAGAGATGAGGTGTATATTATGTTTGTGTCACGAACAGATGTCACTTTATTGAATTTTAAAACGAAATTTTGTTGTTTTTCTTTCCATTTTTTTTGCTTTTCTTTCCTTTTTGATTTGACAGTTCATATCATAATCTTACATAATTTAAGTGAAAATTTATTATAAGATAAAACATTTAGAGAGAGAGAGAAAAGTTGTATAAGGGGGTGACATACGAAAGAAAGGACAATTTAAGGAATGATAATTTTTTGATAAAATAAATTAACAAAGAGAGAATAAGAAGAATTAAACTGATAATAAAAATGTATAGAAAAGAAAAACAACGATAATCACTCTATCAAATAATTTGAGAATGATCTCAAAACCTTATGACAAATACATCTAATTTATCGGTTTTTTTTCCTTTGTCTATTTTTCCCAGTTTTTCCTTTTCACGCGAGTTTAAATCCAAGGTCACAGTTCACTAGAACAGTCACTTAATCTATATTATACCTCATTGATATCCGTATTTCCACTTGCTGAACAATGCAAATAAAAGAAAAAGAAAGAAAACGATCATTTGTCAATTAGAATCTGACAGAATTTTTTAAACTGGAAAAACCAATGAGAATAAGATGAAAGAAAAAAAAAATATTGAAAGATTCATCAGAGAGAATAGAAATAATTAATGTATGGATTCGGGATGTATTGACTATTTTTTATTTTTGTTTCTTTTCAGTCAATATAATTGGAAATTCTCAACACTACTGATAGATTCATTGAACAGTTTGTTCGTGGCACATGATATCAGCTTCTAACTAAGTTCGTTGCACTTTTTCTCTTTCTACCGTCGTTACAAAAAAAAAATAATTAAAATCGACAAACATAAAAAACATATTTATTGGAATTAATTTCTTTCTTACTTAGGTTTTTCTTTGTTTCTTATTTGATATTTGTGTTTGGAAAGTTTTGACATTTCAATTTATGAATTTGTTTTTGTTTTGATTTTTTTTTTATTATTTATTTGTTTTTTTTTGCTGACAGATTTTTATTATCTGTCAAATTTATTATAATATTTTGTAGCTGTTGTTCTTGATTCTGTTGTTGTTGGTTTGTATAGGAAAAAATCACTTTTATTTCTTTTCAACTTTTCCTTTATTCCTGCAACCTCTCACACTATTCACTTTTTATATATATGATTGACGTACACAATGCTCAATTTTTTTTTCTCTTAGTTGTTTTTTATTTGCTTTTCTTCTTCTTCTTAGTTTTTTTTTTTGATTTTATTAAAGGTTACATTAAATATTTCCGACTACTTAGAGCGTGTCTATGTTCATGATTCAACAATTTCTGGATTCTTTTTATGTTAAGAAGAAAAAATAGCAAAACAACAACAAAAAATAATTTTTTTATAAAGAAACATATCATTTAATTACGTTAAAGTTGTAAAGTTCAGTTCAGGTCGGTTTAACATTTTAACATTTTTAACATTTTATTGTTCTATGAAAGATTAAATTTACATAATGTGTAATTGATAATTGAATTCAGGGGAAATCCGTTGAGGAAGGCGTCTCTTTTATGAGGAGAATCTTCAAGATTAGTCAGTACATTTGTTTGTTTAAATTTATCGGAAGGAATTTTTAAATTGTTGTCTTTGATTTTAGTTAAATTTTTACAACTGTTAAATGTGTTTAAGAATAAAATTGTTTTGACTGACTAACGGTTGGCGTGAAATGCTCAGTTTGGAATTTAAATTCTGTTATAGATATAAGTTCTCATTAATTGTATACAAATGTACCGTTAAGAAAAAATAAGATGAAATAAAGTATTCTCATTGGGGTAGTATTTTTCTGAAGAACATTTATTTTTGTCTCTCTCAGAAAATCTTAAGAAATTTAAAAAAAATCATTTCATAAATTTCGTCTTAATAGTGACTTTAAGGAACTTGAATTTTTATAAAATGTCATTTAGTAAATTCCACCTTTTTAAAATACTGTTCTATGATCTGATATTTATAGGTTAAACATATTCTCTTGTAAAACTCTCCCTTAAGAGATTTAATGTTAACCCATTTATGTATTTATTTATTTTTTTATATTTAAATAATGGAAAAAAGTGATATGTTTATCTATCTATCCTTGTTATCCTCTAATATTTATTAACCAGGCATTAATACAGAGGTATATGTATATCATATACATATAAATGCTTATTTGGTTGTATACGCATATAGTCTCCAGTCTCCACTCTTCTATAAAGTACCGTTAAAATCCCATAATATTATCTGCTTGACACAAGTTCTGTACAATTATATTATACAAAGTGCTATAATAATATATAAGGATATGATGTGGATATTACAAGGGCACATGTATGTATTTTGTAGTCCCATGTGGTACTTACCAATAACTATAATACAGTGTCAGATTAGGGTAAGCACATAAATTAAAATTACGTTAAAATGAACGGGATTTCGAATTTAATAATGTGATGTGGAGAAAGTACAAGTACAACCCTAAATCCATCACTTTACATAAATATTGTTAACGAAGGAAACCAAAAATAAAGTAGAATGAATAACATTAAATATGATATGAATGAACACTTACTGTAATGAGTCTTGTCGAATTTGTTTTCTAGCACGAACATACATGACACTGGCAATAAAACCAACAGCAATAACAAGACCAAGTGCACATGCAGCAGCACCAAATAAAACTGGTCTTTGTGGTAATGCTTGTGCTGGTTCTGGTGAATGATTACGTTCAGGATAAACACCTGAATAAATGTAATATAAAATATATAAATATATTTATTTTTGTCGCAATGCAATATATTTTATAAGAATGTGTTTATTACCTTTTAAACATATTTTATTTCGTTTAAATATAAGTTTTGTATCATTACGTCTTGATGGTCCTTGAACATAAAGATTAATAGCAATTGGCACTTCTTCTGATACATTACCAATACATGGTAAATGTATTGAAAACGTTTCAATTTGTTCTGGAACAAATCCCTTTAATGGTATATTTATTTCAGGTGGTAATAATGCACCCTGTTGACTATCATAATCAATTGATATTGTGTATGGTAACTGTAAATATAGAATAAAGAAAAACAATGAAAATTTATAGTATTAGAGATTCTGTAACACTTTTCTTTATTCATTATTTATTTCATTATTAACAAAAAATAGTTGCTTTTACTTTCTTTTGCTATAAATTTCACGAAACATATGAAAACAAAAATATAATAAACCATTTTCATTTCACAATCAGATCTCTTTTGTAATTTTTCCGTCACGCTAAATACTTTATAGAATATAGAAAAAATCAATTCAATTTTATCTATATGATGTATTGAAAAAAAGGTGAAGGATTGCAGCCATAGAAAGAGTTTGAAAGAATTCATTCACACACACGGGGCTTTATATTTTATTGTACAAAAAAAAACAACACAGAAAATTGAAAATAAAAAAAAACATGGGAAGCGAAATATGACAAACTATACGATGCGAAAGCATATAATTTGAGCTCTATAGAAAAAAAAGAACCGGAATTTATATACCCATTCTATTCCCCTTGAATGGCTACAACCCCTTCGGCAAACCCACGACGTCTCTCCGTTGGGATATAAAAAATCGTAAAACTTTTCTCATCAATTCGATTCGATATATACATGCATACAAAAACACACACACACACATATGAGTTGAAAAGGAAGATAATTGCAAGGAAAATAAAAGCGACAACGTAGTTCTATAATAAATTTGTCTTATATGAAAAGCCAATATTATGAGACTATATTCATTTCACATTTTTCAAAAAAGCAAAGAAAAAAAAGCAAACAAAAAAAAAATATTAAAATTGAATAAAAAATACTCGAGAAGAATATGAAAAATTTAAAATTCGTCTTTGAATTTGATTTAGCAAGAAAAATGTTACATCGAATTTTTTGTTAAATAATCTGTCTCGATTATTCTTAATACAATTTTTTTTATAGTGATTCCAATCAATAGCAAGTTTTATTTTTTGAGTTTTTTTATTTTTACCAAGATGATGTCGAATTTTTGTTGAAATTGTTAAAATATTTTTTTTGAACCAATAATTTTCTGAAAATAGAAACAACAACAAATAAACGGAATTTAAAATTCATAAAATAAATTAAAATGTCTAAATTATTTTTTCACTTTTTAATTTATTAGAATTCTTTTTTGTTTTATCGGAAAATTTATTACACATGAAATGTTTATTCCGCTTTTGATTTTATATTTTTTTTTTATAGAAGAATTTTTATGTTTTTTTTTAAATAATTTGAACACGAGTACAATATTTTTCTTTAATCTCTCTTCTTTAAGAATTTTTTTGACAAAAAGAAACAAAACTTTTTATGTTATTCAAACTTTCATTTATTAAGAGAAACATAAATTCAGCTTTAAAAAAGGGGAGAAAAAAAAAAATGAACTGAAATAAATTGAGTTAATCTGTATTTTATTGGACGTGCTTGTTATTTGATTGTCATGGTCATTTGTCATGCATGAACTTTGTTGAATTGGAAATGACTTAATAAAAGTGATGTAAGATTACAATCTAGAGAAATTCGTTTCATAGAAAATTCATTGCTTCAGTGAAAATGTGTATAATTCGACCACCTCTCTAATTGGTTCATGAATCATTTCAAAACTTTTTTATGACAATTATATTGTCCGAGTGCACTGCCCGGATAAATGAACTAGTTTTTTTTATATAAAGTCAGTGGCTACAATTTTTAGTGTAACAAATAACTATATTTTTTGTAATAAGCGTTTAGTTTTTTTTTAATGCACAAAATATTTAAGAAAGTCTATTGTACTTGAAATTACATAACTCATCACGTTACAATTGTGTTTCTGTTCATTTATATATAAAAATAAATAATTACTCTTATATAATAATATCGTTTATAAAATATAATATAAAACATGTAATAATCCAAACCTACTTTTCAACCCTAAAAAAATGTAAATCTATAGATTTATAACATGGATATGATTTCCATATGTAAAAGTTGAAGTTGCCTTTTGTGAGTACCAGAACGGGGTATTTATTCAAAAACTGACAACATATAAAGATTATACATTATGCTTTGCTTTTTCATTTTACTGTAACATTGAAATTTTATTTAAAACGATAAAAGAAAATTTAACTTAAGAATGCAAATCTTGGAACTCTATCAAAAGTGGATTCAGTGAAGTTAGTTTTTTCCCTCCTCTTCTTCTCTCTATTATATATATAATAAAAATATGTTTAATTGTCTTCTTCTTTTCAAGTGAGGGGAAATGACTCATGAAATTAACACTTGAAGATTATCTTATGATATGACCACCATCATTATACAATTTTGAAAAATGCATATTATAATTTGGCATTTAGCCCTCATTCTTTTTTATCTGTATCACTATCTGACTATTTTATTCAACTTTTGTTTAACTATTGCGTGATAACTATTATAATTTTTGTGTTATACTAAAATATAACAGTTAGTTACAGAATCTCGAAAATGGACAATAAAAATAAAGTGTGGCAACAAACAAAAATTATCTAGACGGAAAACAAAAATAAAAACATAAAACTTGAAATGGAAGAAATTATATCTTACGTAATAAAAATGAAGTGTATATTTCTGGTGCTAATTCTATTTCTCACTCGTTTCAAATTCTATAATAAACTCATACGTAACATTCTTTATTTGTGTATTCCATCCATATTCATTTATTCAATCCAACAGGTAGACTTTTGGACGGTTTTTAGATGTGATGTGGTATTTTTTTCTTGTTGCATAGAATGTGGGGATTTTATATATAAAATGTATCATTTGGCAAATCCTTGAACTGGTTCAAAGGGAATTACATACACACACATACAAATATTCAGACGAATAAGAAAACTGTTTATTTATTACCATCGTAAATGAATGTTTATTTTCTTCTGGTTTTTCCTGGAGCCTTTATCCTTTTTTATCCCAAGTTAATTTGTTAATTTCACTTTAGCGTTTCTGGGATGTCATACAGAAATTATGTGTTAGAGGAAATTGTGATACATTTGTGTACATATAAATTGCATAGTTTTATAGGTCCGTCCAACTCCCTCCCATCCCTTAGAATTATATCAATTGAATCCTCTTCTTTCTTTATTTACTTTCATTTTATATTGTGGGCTTTCTATTTAAGTTGACCATTTTCATTAATTTATATATTTTAATATCGGATTAAATGTTTTCGAAATAAATATATATGAAGTAATGAAATACACACACACTTACCTCAAACACTTACTACACACGATACTTATGGTGTATATTTGAATGACTTAACAATTTGTAAAAAATCTATATTTTGCTCATCCTCATCAAATAATATATAAAAAGTTAAACAAATAATTTAAAAGTAAATCCACAAACTGATTTCTATTTGATATCACAAATCTTATATAAGTCTTTGAGTTTTTTCTTCTTTTTTATGGTACAGACTCTTTCTTTTCCTTTCCAATTTTCATCTCTACATTTAAGAGGAAGAAGAAGAAACGGTAGATTTTTTGTATATTTGTTTTGTTTGTGTTTGTCTTTATTATTGGAAGTTTATATTGTCTGAAATGAAAGGTGGTATAATGTAATATATAAAGTAAACCGTAAATGTAATTGATTAATTTGTTTATGTATTTTATTTCTTCTTCTTCTTCTGCTTTTAGCTCTACCCATTTCCAATCGATATTTTCTTCTTGTTTTTATATTCTCGTTTTACTTTTCGTTTTTCTTTTCTTTATTTTTATATTTAGGTTTGGGTGTAGGCCATTTATCTTATATCTATTTAATTAATGTACATTAATTGAAAATCGAATTTATTACGAAACAAATTATTTCCTTTTATTGATGAATTATTTTTTGTATATTTTTTTGTATATAATTTATATTAAATGGAACTGATTTGTTGGAAGACACAAAATACCAACCACCTTCTTAATTATGAATGGCGCGTAGTTTTTTTTGTTGAAAATAATAATTTTTCCATTTTACTGTAAAAAACTCTTTTGTTTATTGCGTTAAATCAAATCTTAAAAATAATAAAATTGTTTTAAAAATCTCAACATTCCTTCTTGGTCTATTGTGGCCAATCTTCAGTAGTAAAAATGTAATTATCGTATCGCCAGTATATTTTAATAGTGAAGAATTAAAAGTCATTTTATGATCAATTATAGAAATAATTTTAAAATAAAAATACAGAAATAAATTCAAATAAACAAAAGAAAATTTCCAATTCGGAACAAAAAAAAAATCGAAGCCCTCATAATTTGATCTTAAAAATGGTCAAAAATGGGACTTATAAATAATAATAAAAAAGGTGAAGGATTTATACGAAAGATATTATAAAAGTCTTTATAATTTGATTTTATTAAAGATATTCTAGATTCTACAATATTTTCTTGTAGATGTTATCGCTTTTCTTACATAATCATGTATAACAGAACATCGGAAGAATGCAAAACTCTGTCAGAGAAATGTACAATGTAGTGAATACTATGAAACTAACAATCAAACTAACAATCTATTGACGAAAGTTTAAGAGGAACTAACAAGCAAGACAGCTTAACGTATTATTTAAAATATCCTTCATAAATTTTAAATTCAACTAATAATATTTATTCTATATAATAAATTTATGGAGACAGATTAAAGCTTGACTGGATTGAAAATTATATAAGAATTTACTTATTATGACGACAATACATATGAGAAACGGATACAAAAGATATAAAACGATATTACTATATAAATAAATTGAATCAATATTCAGAGAAAGAGAAAAATGGAAAGAGGATGAAAGAAAAATATTCTATATAAGAAGAACAAGAAGAAGAAAAAAATCCACCTGAATATAATATAAAAGTAATATAAGAAGCTTTTCTGACATTTGATCTTTTGACGATTTATTTTCATAAAAGTGGACGATGTCACGTTGATTTTTTCTTTTTCTTTTACCTTATCTCTTATTAAATAGATCCCAAGATCATATAAATCACTTCTCATCTCTCTCTTTTTCTCCTTTCTTAAAAAAATAAAGAGGAGAAAAAAAATAGAAAGGAAAAAAAAAAACTACATCCACTAGATTCCTCTTCCATTTCTACTTTTTTTGCATCGAAACATTTTTTATTTTATTTCTTTCTTGTTTGTTTCACGAAAAAAAAACCAATATTCTTGGATGAATAAAATATAGGAAGTTTGAGTTATGTATGTATAAGAAAAAGAGGGAGTTAATATTTTCAGTAGATTGATGTTAGATACGAGAAATACGTAAGTACATACAATAAACCATGAAATTGTACTTCTTATGTTGATATAAATGCATAGACATCCTTTTTTTCACTTTTAAATTTAATCAAAAGACAATCTAATAATGATTCATCATTTCTCTATGGCTTTTGTATAATGTATACATACGAAAATTGTAAACGTAACATTATGACTGTATTATTTAGTTTAGTCAGTCAGTATTATACATTGGATTACAGATGAAGGGTAAACATATTAAATCTAATAATGGTGATTTTTTAAAAAATATGCACACACACATAGGCAACAACAATGTATAAATATAAACTTTAATAAAGTGTAATATAATGAAAAGAAAAGAAAAGAGGAAGAAGCAAAGAAAAAAGGGAAATCTCTTCCGCTTTTACTTCATTTTAACTTTTGTGTAAAATAAAATGTAAAACTCAATAGACCATCTTATCTTATCAACAAAAATATAATGAAATTTAATTTCAAAATTGTTAACAAACTAACAAAACCAAAGGTTCTATATTAAATGTCAATATCTTACCAAAAGCAACAACAAAAAATAAATAAATATAGAAAATAGAAAATTTTGTCGAAGAAACAATATTTTTTTTGTAGTCATCATTTCCCGTCTCAGTATATATCAGTATATATGAAAATATCAAAAGAAATACAAAAAATAAAAAATGAAAAAGGAAGAAGAAAAATAAAAGAAGTTTATCATTATTAGTATTATTATTTTTCCTTACTATAGATTCAAGACAAAACAAACATCCTGATTGTACATATTTTATATAAAATATATACACACACACGCACTTTGTTTGCAAAAACACATTTATAAATAAAAATAATCAATTCGATGGGAAATAAAATAAAATTATAATAAAGAAAATTCAATTCTTGTTTTTTCTAATATTTTTCGTTCATTATTCGAAGCTTCAGCGTATAAAATATACAACAACACAAAATTGCATGCAATTGCTAAAAGTTAATGTTTCAACTTTTGTTTGTTTGTATATGTTTATTTCAAGGTATGCTTACGTTAATATTCATACAGGGTAAAATTTTGGTTTCTATGGATTGGCCTTGTTCATTCTATAATTTACTTCAATTTATTTTCTTAACAATTTTAAATTGCAATGGAATCATAACCTTCCCACTTTTGAGTAATATATAATTTATTATAGTCTGTACATACATACGTACATATTCATACATCTTATGTTAACAAAATAATAAATAAATCTTAATAATATATAATACCGGATGTGTTGTAAGGCTCTGCCATGAAAAATCCAAATCATAAACGGTGGCTGGTACCGGAACTACAAATAACATTGCGTATGTATTGACGACACCTTCACGTACATAAAATAATTCTGCTTCTAAGCCTGGAAAAATATAAAAGAAAAAGAGAAAAATTATTATCATTATTTTATTTTTTTAAATGAAAAGAAATGAAGAAGATCAAAAAATAAGAGATGGGAGAGAAAAAAAAAATAAAAATTTGAGTTTTTCTATAAAGACTCATACATTTTTTTATTCAGAGCATTTTTAGGGATTTCATGGAAATACATGAAAAATGAAACAGAGTAAACTTTCCTCAATTCTTCAACAGAGAGAAAAATAGATAAAAATAGAAATTCCAATTATTTAAATATTTTCAATATTATTCAATTTTATTTGTCATCATAATTTATGTACAAAAGATATAATTTTTGTATCTGGGTTTCGTACTGGCTTTTCTCTCTCTATAAAGTAACGTAATGCTTCGTGATTCTGCTGATACTTCTTACTTTCTTCTTACGGAGGAAAAAAACCATCGTAATAAATATTAAAATTAAATAAAAGGAGAAAATGTGATGAAAAGAAAAGAAAAACATGTTACATAATAATAATAGAAGGGAGAAAATCATGTTTGTATAAAATTTAAAGAAAAATAATTTCTAGACAGAATAAAAATGAAGTATTGACTATGAAGAAGAAGAAGAAAACGTTGAAGAAGAAGATGGAGGGGTATGTAAGAAAAAATGAAGAAAAAATAAATATGAGGAAACATTACACATTTAATAGCGTAATATATCAACAAAAGTATGTAAGAACAATAAAAAAAGATGAAGAAAAAGAATGAGAAGAAGGAGGAGGAGAGAAATGAAAAACAGAAAGAAGAAAAATTCCAGATATTGAAACAAAATAGAACGAAAACTGTCGAATAAAATGCAACCAAAAAATCCTTTGAATATAAGAAATGAAATCTGCAATGATTTACGATAATAGGAAAGACTATTATTCCTTCTCCTCTACCCGTCACTTGTCGTATGTGTACGTGTGTTTTTTCTTTAAAGAAAAACAAATGGGTAAATTGTAAGAACGTTTTGAAAATGTATTTATTGAAGAATAATATCTGGGGGTGGAAAAGAGAAAGAAAAATATTCAAAGATCTTTTAATAAATCTTATTATCTCTATAAAGATTTGTTCATTTTTATGGAGAAAATATGGTCAATCCGATGATAATCGTGTCTGGGAATAAAATAACTGAGACCAAGATGTATAGATTATATATAATCTTTACTGAGATGATGAGTGGACTGGAAAATTGACGATTGAATGTTAGTGAGTGGGAGAAGAGTGAATATGAAAATTATTTGATTTCATTTTATATTATTATTCTATGGAAAAGAAAAGACAAGAAAAGTATATTAAATAGTAGGATGTGGGGCATATAGTAGGAGGAACGAAGAAACGATGTTATTGTATAAGGAAAATGAATTAAATTTAAAAGAATGAAAATTATTGTCTAGAAATGTCAAATATAGAGTGAATATATTTTTGTTTATGTTTTTTTTTTCAGATTGAATCAATATATTCTATTACGTCATTTATTTGATTTTTGGTTATGGTTCGATGACACTTTATTGACATAGAGGGTTGAGTTCTATCAACATATAATAATAATAATTAAGAGAAAATGTAATCATCTCTGTTGCTAAAAAAGATGTCGCCATTAAACAAATATTAAAACATTTTAAACACACACGCGCCGTGCACACACACACACTCATAACCGCAATATTTTAAATAGAAATTTATACAGAAAATATTTGAACGAAAATTTTGATATTTTATTTTCGGTTCACTCAGAATCATTTTTTTTTTCTGAAACGGAATCGAAAATCGTAAAACAAATTATTTGATTCGATGTTCCCTATGAATTACAATTACCATTTTTTGTTACTGTCTATTTAGAAGGCTTTGGATTGAAGGAATAAACTTCATAAATTTATTGACTGAATGTAAGTTTTTTTCCCTACACATTTTTGTTTAAATTCTAAACTTCAAATGAAAATAAAATATCCTTTAAAAATTATGAAAATTCAAATAACAAATTTCTGTAACCCAAAACTCAAAACTTATGATTTATTGAATTTTCATTTTGTATGCTTCTCTTTCTAACATGGCGTATAATAAAGGAATAAAACCATTAAAAGTATTCAAGAAAATTAAATTAGTTTCTTAAAAAAAAAACAAAAAAATTTAATTTTATTCTTTAGATTTTATTTTTATTGGCTAATTTTATATTTATTCGTTTATGTTTGGATCAAATCCAATATTTTCTTGAACTTTTTTTATTTATCTTACCCATTCCCCACTTTTAAGAAGAAAGTCAAGCAACCCATTTCGGAAACAAAACTTCCCAAAACCATTTAAAAAAATAAAATATTTAATCTTCTCATTCCATTCTCCGCAGAATTCATTGTGTCATAAAAAAGAAAACATGTATCTAAGATTTGCATAAAAGAATCTTTTATTATTGGCACATTGAAGAATTTTTTCTTTTGGTTTATCTGACTGTTTGCCAGTCTCTTGTCTGTATCTGTGTTTGTGTGTGTGTGTGAATATTTTATATATAAAAATCTATAATTTAGTTTCCATTGGGGAAATTTTTATACTCTATAATTATATACGCGATAATACTGAAAATTATATGTCGAGACAAACATATAATCATAATCAGAATCAGAATAATAATAATAATATGATGAGAATTGGTTGTTCACAGAATAATAAAAATTTGAATTATATAACCAAAATTCAATTCTTATTCTTATATGATTTTATTAGTGAACAACAACAACAATAACAACAACAAAAATAGAAAATATGAATGAATACAAAAAAAAACTTTTATCATTTCGAGAATATAAAACAAAAAAAAGGGAAACAAAAAAGAAACAAAACCAAACAAAACAGCAACACAAAAACAGAAAACTTTAAAAACTTTAATGAGATTTGGGAAGTCTCTCTGGTGGGTAGAATTATTCTTTCTATATTATTGGTTGGTGTTTTTTTTTTGTTTTTTAAGAACATGAATGTGAGCACCATAAGAAGAGATTTACAAATAAAATCAGAATATACGAAACAAGCGATAGAGTGATAGTGTCATATCGAGGGAGATGCTGATGACTTTTATTTATAGAAAAAAAAGTGATAAACTCAAAACTCTTCTCGTCAAAAAAAAGTAGAAGTCAAATTATGGAAGACGAAGACGGATACGAAAGTGAAAACATATATGAGAACAAACAATGGAATTCCTTATTGTTTCATTCCATAATAAACTTTTCTATTTAGAAAATTGAAATTTTCGGCGCACAAAAATTTTGTTTATTATTAAGACGGAAAATGTGTATCTCCGAAAATTCGAAGAAAATCATCCCATTTTTCTATTTACAAACAATCAGAAAAACTCTTTGAATAAAAATGATAAAAGTTGAAATAAAATTAAATTTAGCGAAAAACGTACGTTGACACTTATTTTTGTTCGAGGTTCTCGAATATCAACAAATAAACGTACGTCGATTTTTAATAATATTTTGTTGTTGTATTTTTTGAGTATGGCATTTAGTGCGTTCTGACGCATATAGACGTTAGTTTTTTTTTTGTGAGATTTCATGTCAATTCAACACTAAAGTTGAAATAAACTGCGCATCGCTTAATTTAGATTTTCTTGTTTTTTTCTCCTACACCACAAAATTATTTATTATTATTGTAAATATTTATTATTTAAAAATAATTAACATTTAATAATTTTATATTTATAATTAATTTCATTATTCAATCATTTATTATTATTGATTAAAATTTTATTTTGAAAATTTAAGGTTGTTATTTTTGTTGATTTTTGGTCATGTAAATCATAATAAATATTTATCATTTTATAAATAGGTGATGATAAAAATAAATAGACGATAAATGGCAGTATAGCTGCGCCCGTTTTTTAAACATAACTTCGAAACGAGAGATTTCACTAATTCAATGTAGTAACTTGCTTGGGTGGCTGACGATAAAATACAGGCAAAACTACGTATTGGTACACAACGTGACGTTACTTATATCGATAAATATTTGGCGATAAATGTGTTGAATCTCTACACAGGAGTGAGAGGTCAATTTCAAGTTGAATCCAGAAAGAGAGAAAAGAAAAACAAAAAAATTTGAGGGAAGTTATCACGTCTTCGACTCTTGGACCCAAATGAAATGAATATAAATATACTTCTGGTGTGTGCGTGTTAGTATGAATATGTGAGTGGTAGATTGTGTGTGTATATACGTGTGAAAATGGAACACGAGAATATTTATCAGGATAATTCTTTTGGGGATCAAAACTAAAAAAAAATTCAACCCATCGTGGGCAAATTACCGGACATGCCTTTGCAGAAAGTTCAGACTTTTTTTCCTGGCTTCTTCTTCTTCTTCTTCTCGGTTTTTATTTTCAACGAAATGAAATAAAAATGTATATATAGCAAATTCTCATGAAGAAAAGGAAATTTCACTGGAAGGTTTTTGAAAATAAATTTTTTTATATTTTATGATTGTGAAACTTTAAACTTTTTGGTTACAAATAACATGAATAAAAATGATAAAAAAGGGAGAAAGAAAGAAAAGCTATGCGACATGAACTATTTGAACATGACAATCTGGCACCGGCACCCATATGCGGTTTGGTTAACAGATTTTGTTGATATTTGTTTGCGATTCCGAGTTAACGAAAAATAAAAAGAGAGACACAGTTAGAATTTCATAAAAGCATTAATTTAGTACTGAATTGTAATTTATATAAAGTTTAAGTGGAAAAGATTTTATTATTTTTTATTTCTTTTGTGACTTATATTATTAAAAAACTTTATTAATGGAACAATATTATTGCAGAGTATTTTAGAGTATAAAGTGTTTCACTTAATATAGTGTTTCAACATAATATAAACAAAACATTTTGTAAGTATAAGAAAAATATTATCCGGATATTGAAAATTGTACGGGGTTTTCAGTTTCAAAACCATTTTAAGCATTAGAGTTCTGAATAATAACCAAAAATTGATCAGAATAATGAAATACGCGCAGCTGATACAAACATTTTGCATTCAAATCAAAATTTGATTTTATAAAATTTCCACAAAATTTCTCAAATCGTTTCCTCCAGGGATAACAATTTGATTGTTATGTTCAGTTATTTCACAATTTTTTCTACATTTTTTTCTACATAGAATTCAATGGATTACTTTCTTGTTCTTCTTCTCTTTTTTGTTTTTTGATTCCCTTAATGGAAACTTCCTTCATAAAACAAATACTGATTATTATGTGCGAATCTTACCAAATGTTTTATAAAAACATGTAAAATTAGTTTATATTTGATGATATTTCCTATCATATGTATTAAGGATTAGAATAAGGAGGAGCTTTTATAATATAGTGAGACGAGAAAAATATACCCTTGTTACAAATATAATTTTTCTTTATTCATAAATTACATTCTTTATGTTTTGTCTTTTAATTTTGTGTCGTCTCTCTTGTCTCTTGAGTGGGTGAATTAGTGTATGTGTGTGTGTATTTATAGATTTAAAAATCTGAATAGACTTTAAACCAGCCCTATACATTATTACGCATAATTAAAGCCTATATAAGTAATACAATCAACCCACACTCACACCCAATCGCTCTCATTCTCTTTCTCTTTCTCTCTTTATCTTTATTTAATTGAAGTCTTATCGTCTCGTCTATTTTATATATTTATAAGAGAAAATCGTTTAAAGTCTTTCAATATAATTTCAAAGTATATATAAAAGTTCATTTCAATTTTTCTTTCCTTCATTTAATCCAAATAAAACCACAATTTTGTTACTAAATTAATCCTTGATGCATAATCACATTAAATCACAAGAAACTATTTATAGTCATTTACAATAAATTTCATCTATATCAACCCCATTATAGTTAGCTTACCCAAAACTTATCATTCATGATAAATCCTCAAACTCCCCAAAATAAAATCATCTAACATCTTTTCGTTTCTTTTTTCTTTTTTTTTTGGGTGGATTTATTTCATTTCTATTACAAAGATTTTTGTATTTGGAAAAAAATTGATCGACTTGAGAGAAAATAATCGGAAGGGTAGAAAGTGAAGTGGAGACAAATTGATGAAATATCAAATTTAGTAGGGAGATATAAACGTATAAGGGATGTAGGAGGACGGATTATTTTTCATCACTCTTATCTTTTATTGGCATATGTGAAATGAAGAAGGAGACGACGGCCTTCAAAATATAAAACAGCAACAATAAAACAAAAAAAAAAGTTTCAGGGAAGAGAGAGAGAGTAAAATAAAAGTGAGGGAATTTTTATTTATTTAAAAAAGGGATGATGTTATTTTGGTTCAACAATCCCCATGCCCAATTTCAATATGGAAAAAAATATATTCAGACGTTGCCTTATGTGTGTAAAATGTTGGTTCATCGTAGATATATCGAAATCCAAATATGAATTCTTTTTTTTTTGTGAAAAAACATTTATGATTGTTAATAATAGGGTGCAATCCCTAAATAGAAAATTTTTATATTTGTACAACAATCCAATTTATAATTCTTGCACCCCATATCTGCTGCTTTCTCATTCCAACCTTCTAATATCAAACTGAAGGAAAAAAATAATTCTAAAGGGGAATTCCCTTTGCTTGACCAATTTAGTCTACGCAATAAAGTGCTTTATCATACGATTTTGATCAATGTGCACTGGCGAAACTGATCTATTTCTTTGAATCAATACTTTTTGCTTCTTTCATAAAATTACCGTTATTTCCTTTATTTCGTAAACTTTTTTTTCATTTTAAGTTTCTATTATTTTCATAATTTTTCTTTCTAATGCCAGGGAAAAATGTGACGTTCTGCCGTTTACCTTTGATTTCAAATTTAAATAAAAAAATAATTTAAAATTTGAAAAAAAAGAATAAATAGCAAATGAAATGGAAAAATTATATTTTCTTTATGATATAATTATATTTTCCATTAACTTCTTCCCCTAATCTCTAACATCCAACCCAAAAAATATGAAATATCCATAAACACAAAATCGCACTTCACTTCAATCTTAAATTGACAAGAAGTGGAGTATTTCAAGATAGAATGTTGCGAGCAAAAAATAAAGAAGGAAAGTAGAATGAAAGTCAAATCGGTTGTTCTGTTTTGTTTTCATTTAGCTCCTTGTTTGTTTAGCTGTCAGACCAAGCATTAAATCTGGTTATAACTTGGTGTGAAATCAATATTTAGAATAAAGATGATATGAATAAAAGATAAGATGATTTTTAGAGTGTCTTTATATAATATGGAATAAGTTGTTTTCATCATCATAATAATATAAATATTAACTAGAAATATTATATAATGTAGGAATAGAAAATGATAAAGAATCTTTCATCTTGTCATTTCTTTTCGTCTATATATACATAAAATAAACAAATTTTCATATGGTGATGAATGGCAGGGATAGAAAAAAGGTGGGTGGAACAAAATTTATTTCTCTTGATCATAGAGAAATAAAAGAATGAGGGTAAAGCTTTATTAAGAAACCTTCCATGAGATCAATTGACTTAAAATCGTTTTATTTTCTAATTTATAACAAAATCTACCACATACAAAAACCGATTAGAAATTTTTTCCCTATACATAAATAATAAATATTTATAAAAATTTTCTTTTGAATTTTTGATGTGGGAAATGATGATGATGTTTTCTAAAACGTAAAAGGGAATTCAATTTTCTTTTAATATAAAACAATCTTTTATATTTTCTTCGTTAATTTTATTTGAGCAGAAGAAAGTGAAATGAAACAAAAATAAAACCGAGAGTTTCACACATTTATATACTGAAACCACCTAAACTCACTACAACATCAGATCCCCCCCACACCAACTAATACACCCAGCCAATACATGTATATTTATTCATTCTAACAACTTCGCATGTTATATTTCACCCCCACATTATTTGCTGTATGTCAACGACAGAAAGAGGACCTTCTCTTTTGATATACCTGAAAAATACATTTGTATTTTTAAAAAGCCAAAGAAAAACCCATGTCAACCGAAGGGGAAAAATACTCTGAATGTTTTATGTTTCGAAAATTTTAACGTTAATTTCCAATCAAATTTAAGTTTTACTTTCATTCATTTCATTTCAATTTGACATTTTCATTGTGTGTTTTTGTTTTTAGTTTGGTTTATGGTTTTGGTTGGAATTAGTTAAAAAGAATGCTACTAGAGCAAAATTAAACCAGACTTTAGTGTTGTGTATTAATGTGATGACATGTGAAACACAAACAAAATGGGAAAAAAAAATATAATTGAATTATATTATTAATAAAATAAATTATTTTTATAAAAAAAAAAAAATAATAATAATAAAAACAAAATTAATAAAATAAATTTAATTATAATAATTTTTTTTTAAATTAATTTATTTATTTGCATTTATTTTACGCAAAAAATAATATTAAAACCTAATAAAATCTTTTTCTTGATATTTTCTGTTGAATTTTCAATATTTTCAATACTAAACAGGAATTCACTTATGATAAATTAATCTCCATACCACAATTTATAATAAGAGACATATAAGAGAATTTAACATAAGAGATGGTCAAATTGTCTTATGATAAGAGAAAGATAAGAAATACGTCACATAGGAGAGGATAAGAGAACGGCCAGATTAACACACAGTCTAATTTACAGTCAGAAATAACAACAAATTATAGTCCAAACTCATCATTATAGATTTTAATCTTATTAGCTCCTTGGTATATCTCAAACCGAAGATTTAAAACTCCACTTTTTTGGTTTACCCTTTAAATATTATTTGAGACCACTTCTTCCTTTGAAAGGAACAAGCATCTCATCGATCAAAAGAAGAATCCATCATTTATTTTATAATTTTTTCATAAAATGCAATTGATTTATGAAAAAAAACACAATTTTTTTTTAACATAAAAACCATAATCGTTTAGTTAAAAATAATCATAATAGAGAAAATGTCTTATTTACTCTAGTCTGGATCAAAATAATTGAACGAAAAACATTTTATTTCTTATTGGATTTATGTATTTTATAGAAGGAAAAAAACCACAAATTGATTGAGATGATTTAAACCCTGTTCCTATAACAATAGTTATGGATCTTCCTACTTAGGATTTTTCCCATTGAATTGAATATTTAAAGAAATTCCATTTAAATTTAAATCGGAAGACAAACAAACAAAACCTACATACATTTTCTGAAAGTAAAAATGAAGCCAAAATTATAATACAATAAGTTGGGCTTCAGTCTGTCTTGTTTTCGGTTTGGAACTTTAAGAGTCCACAAATATTTTAATTCAAAAAGAAGAAACATAAAAGACTTTTTTTATAATAGGAAACAGTAAATACGAAAAAAAAATTTAAACTACTGACCCATTATAGATTAATTTTATTTAAAGAATCAATTTATCCTATTCCTATTCCCATTTATATTCCTATTCCTACTACTCTGTTCGTCGTTTCTAATAAATTCATATAGTAAATGAATTCTATTTTATCAAATGTAATTTTTTTTCTATTTCAAAAGAAAAGATTGTTTAACTCAACTTCCTTTTTTATCTTCTTGTACTTTTTCTTTTTCTTCTTCTTCGTCTTCTTCTATCAAATAGTATTTCATAAATATTGAAAAATATCCACATTTTTGTATGAGTTTGTCTATTGTGATTTTCTGTACAGCAATTTCGCTAACAATTATTATGGGTGAGGTGAACGTTTTGGACAAAAATTACCAAAAATCGATATCGGTAAAATATAGTATTTGTTTCAATATTAAATGGAATGGTAATCTAAAGTATTAATTTTATTTAGTTTTAGTTTTAGGTGGTGTGACTGCAATAATTAAATTTAAAATGAAGCACCGAAGAATTTCTGTAATTGGATGAGAAGTATGGAAAAGAGTAATATTTTTTATTCTTTTATTTTCATCAGAAATAATTCCTTCAGGAAAAAGTGAATAAATAATGGAATGGGAATTATCCTTTTCCAACCTTTGGCTATTATTTACTTTATTATTAATTCGACTTCAGTTGAATTTACTCATAATTACCTTTGGTTCATCAGCTGGGATTAGATGAGATTAAAATTTAAGAATAAAAACCGTTGGTATCTATATTTGTAGTTGGATATCTAACGGGTATGATTGCTGAATTAGTTTAGTTTACAAACGTTTAGTTTCATTTGGCCGGAGTCTCACGTACGTAGGTAGAATTAAGGACACTATTACTGAATTATGCTCTGAAGATATAATCACAAAATTCACTTTGACAATGGAACCCTTACCACTACCAGTCTAGATTTAACATAACGACCACTTTAATGATTCAACACGAAAAATGTTGTTAAAGGACATTAGCTAATAATATTGATCCAATTAAATTTCAATTCATTGTTTTCTGTACAAAAATTACTGATTGTTAATAATAAATCTTTATAGAAGGGTTAACCAAAATTAGATCTAATATTGTGTAACATTTCAATTTAATAATGTTAAGTTAATTATTTATATTTATTTATTAATTATTAAATATGGACAAGCAGAAGAAGGAGAAGAAGGAGAAGAAGAACAAAGAACGCTAAAGTATTAAAGACGATTATTCACCGTCAATAATAAATAAAGGAAGGAAAGGAAAAACCATAAATAGCTTCTTCGTATTTCTTTTATTTTAACATTTTTGACAATAACCGATTGCAGCCTTCAGTGTCTTTAAAAATTAGTACTTTTTATTAAAGTTTCTGTTAAGGGAATAGAAAAATCGAATGGGGTAGTTATATAGTTAATAAATGTGGGCTGTATTTCATCGTTTCATGTCTTTTACGTATTTTCGATTTTCTTTTTTTCTTCATCGTACAATCGTTTTCTTTTGGGAAATATAAAACAAATGAAGATTAAAGACAAAAGTTGCTTTGATATTTGTTTGGTTTGCATCTTCTTTTTTTTTTGTGCGTTCAGAAATATATTTTTATCAAATGGATTTTCTTTTTAGGAATATCTGAAGAAAAATAAGAAACAGAAAAAAAAGAGAGAAAAAAAAATCTTATAATAAATTAGTAAAACAACTTTTTCCGTAAAGATTGAGATGAGATCAGATAAAGAAAAAAAATGGAACACAATTGTATGTTATACTGAATAGATAAGACAAAAAATGAGATAAAAGTTAAAGTTTAAATATTTATGTTTATTTTATAAAATATACTTTTTTTCCTTTTATGGTTTCCTTTTAATTTTGTATCTGTTAAAACCCATCACCTGATCAAATTTCTAATTCCATTACATTATGATTTCAAATGGGAAAAAATTAATTTCATCTTTGTCCCTTAAATTATATATTCTCAAAAAACCCTATAGAAAAATGAAAAAAATGAAAACTGAAAAATATCACTATGGAAACTTCTACGCATAAAGTCTACTTTTTTTTATTTCTTTATTAATAAAGGTACAAAGTATGTATACATAACCCTCAGTCATACCCAAATTTTAGACACACCTATTCAAGGAAGGTAGAAAGAAAATAAGGAAATCAAATATCAAATATCAAATTAAATTTTACTATTATAATAAATACAAAAATAAAGAAAACAGAAAAAAAGATGCCAGAGAATATAATTAACAAGACATTCCTAAGTGTCTTATCTTATTATCTCTACATTATATAAAAAGGGTGTTTTTTTACAGGAGTTAAAAACGTTTCATCTTTGACTAGATTCTTCTATCTAATGTTACAAAACAAAATTATAAGTTCCTTTAGATTAAATTTTAAAGACAAAAATCCTGTCAACGATAAATGAATATATTGGTATCTGTCATCATTTAAATTAAAGGATATAAATTCCATATATTTTTTGGGACTAGCAATAAAGTAAGAATGCAAAAAGTAATCTTATGCTGTGTTTGTTGATTTTTTTAATTATAATTGATTTTACATTGACAAAAAACTTTTCTTAATTTTTAATGGGTTAACAATTTAACGTAAATATTTTGTCGACATTAAACAACTTACAATTAATCAACTCAGTCAAATTTTGTGTTATAAAACCATCATCATAATCATCATCACCATCATCATCATCATAATGATTTAAAGTATTTCGTGTTTTATAAGTAACAGAAGAAGAATATTTTATTAGCATATAGTTTTTGTGTTTCTGGCATCTGTAGTTGTTGTTGCTCTTGCTGTTGTTGTTTTTGCTGTTTTTATTGTTGTTGCTGTTATGTTTTCTCACATCCACATCTGTTTTACACAACTGAATTTTTCCTTTTAAATAATTAAAAAGTTATTTGAATTAATTCACGTTGATCTCATCATCAGTCTGAAGTTTTAATAAAATAAAAGAAAAAGATGGAAAGGAAAGAGTTTTTTTTTTCTCCATTTCTTCATTTATTTCTCTTGTATTTTTGTGTTTAATATTTTATGATAATGAGTTTTATTTTCATGTTAAAGTTTGAATAAAGATCATTACTCTTAGTTTGTGTAGAAAATAAATTAATAAAATTAATAGAATGAGGACTCAACGTATGAATCTATGTATGTGTGTGTGTGTCTTTCCTGATATATATATAAAAGTTCAATGCACTAAAATGGACAGATGACAGAAAATCGTTCCATCTTAGTTTTTTTTTTTAGATTTGTTGTTATTTTTTGTTTTTCTACATATATTTATGTCATCATCAATAATTTGTTTATTATAAAAAGTCATTAACTTTCTTTAGGGAAATTTTCTACATTTTTTTTTATTAAAATTAATATCTGCTGTTCAGAATTTCTTTAAAACTAAATAAAACAGAATGAAAATAAATCAAAATTTGCCTTTGATTTTTTCAAGTTTAGTTTTTGTTGATCTTTTAGTCTTTTTTTTTTATTAAAAAAATGGAGAAACAAAAAAACGAATAAATTTTAGTCGGCATCTTTTTATTAGATTAAACTAATTTAAATTTTAAAAGTTCATTTGTGATTTTCTTTTCTAATTCTTTAACGCATACAAAAAGAATAAAAATCTAAGGTCAAATTGTTATTGCTACATCGAAAGTGATATAAAATGCTTTTCAATTTTTAATAAATATTTTATATAATTATTTTTTTCTTTTAGACTTGTAAAAAATAACATCAAAATAATTTCTGTTTATTCTTCTTCGTATTTTATTTTGGTACGTTTTAGAATATTTTTAAAATTTAGTAGTAAAGTTGACGCACAAAATCGACCTACATCGCTACAGATCATTTTTTATAAAAGTTCAGATGACCATCGACCGGAATTTAAATTAATAATTCCTTTTCTATAAAGGGAAGGAAAAAAAAAATAAAAATTTTAAGTGAAGAAAAAAAAAAGTGACTGCAATGAAAACGAGCAACAATAACGATAATCTCGTGTAGGTCCCAAGAACATATGGAATTCATTTTTATAGCGATAGAATTTCGTTAAAAGATGAAATGGAATTTTTGATACCAAAAACTGATAATTTTTCAAGAAAAATTGAAATCAATTTCAAATCAAAAAAATAAAATAAATTTAAAAATCGTAATTCGCAATTTCCATATGTTTCTTCTTCTGCTTATTTTACTTTTATCTAATTTTTGTAAACGTGTTAATATTGCAAAAAAAAAAAAATTTAACGAAAAAAGCGCGAGAAAAAAAAACTGACACACAGGAAAATTTTGAAACGAGAAAATGAAAAAGGGAATTTAAATAAAATGAAAGAAAAGTCTAGAAAAGAGATCAAAAAAATGTAAAATTTATGGGTTTAATTATACGCAATAAAGCACAAGAAAAAACTGGAAACTCATATTTTCTTCTCGTATATAATTTCCAATGTTTAATCAATCAAAAAACACAAAAGAAAAAGAATAAAATAAAAGGGAAAATGGGAAATATAAAAAAATTGAAAAAAAACAAGGAAAAAAATGAAAAACGAGAACGAAAGAGAAAAACGTAAATTTATTGAAATTATATTCTGTGAGGCTGACAACGTTGGAAAATTTATTTTAATAATTTTAATATAATTTAAATTGAACATTGAACACATTTGAGGATTAATTTTACTCCGAGTTTTTGGTTTATATTCAGTATCTTCATATACCATCTTATTTATTCACTCAACATCTCACACTTTCTACACAATAATTCTATTTATTTACTATTCTTCTCTTATGTACATAAATATATAATACAAGTTCAAAGTGGAATTGTAATTTATCTTGGAACAACATCAAATTCAAAATGTTTTGTGAACTTAAAATAATTTTCAATGTAATTGTTCGTTCCTCGCGTGTTTTTACCTATATTTGTGTATATTTATTTGCATGGTTCTACGTGTGTGTATGTACAGTGAAACTCGGTTATAACGAACTTCACTTATAACGATCTTTCGGTTATAACGAACTTTTGTGTAGGTCCCGTTTTAATTTGTATCTTGGCAATGATTCGGTTATAACGATCTTTCGGTTATAACGAACTTTTTTTTTGGTCCCTTGAAGTTCGTTATAACCGAGTTTCACTGTATGTGTATGTAGAGTAAAACTCTATTTTGCCATTTAATTGTTTTCATTCTCATTGAATTTGTAGAATTTTGTAAAGGAAGGTGAGAAAATAAAACAAACTTTAAAAATGTTTAATGGTGGTAGTTTTACCTCCAACCAGCTTAAAGAATATAAAACATTTTGTAATATTTTACACAAGATCTTTATCTAAGAAAATAACTTCGTCTCTCATAGATGAATTATGAAAATTAAACATCATATTACGAAGTGTGGAAATTTTGAACCAAATTCTTATCATTTGTTTTTGTTCTCAAGTTTCGTCACTTCCGAAAAATAATTAACCAACATTGTTAAAATTAAATATTAATTTTGATGCTTATTTTTTTCTTTTATCACATTTTTTATAACTTCTTTCTAAAAATAATTTGTATGGCAAAATTTTTGAAAAATAAATAATATTTTACATTATGTAAATAATTTAAATTCTGTTTACGGCAACGTTAGTCAGTCACTATGTAAAAAATTGTATATTATCATCTCATTTCTTTCCATTTTTAATTATATACATTTTCCATTAAACTTTATAATTATTATTATTTTTATCATTTATTGTTTTTTTATTATTATTCTTATTAAAAACCTGGAATCTGTACTGGAATAATTTGATGCATTTTGTATATTTGATAAAATATTTTGTTATTTTGTTTTATTAAAACTTTTGCTTGTTGCTTTCATTTTAAAGTTTTTCAAACAAAATCAAAAAGGAATAAACATTACCAACACAACAACTTTTAGTAGAAAGTAGATAGATGAACAATTTTTTGTTTCAAATTTATTTAAAATTAAAGTTAATTGACTTAAATAAAATAATTCATGGTATTGTGACAAAAAATTCTATTATCTTATTCAAAAAAGTTACCCTTTCGTTTCATTGAATTTTGGATTTTATTTAATTTTTTTTTGTATGTGTAATTAAATGATGGATCCCCATAATATCGTATAGGGTAAGTATAGGGTAATAATTAGTAGAGTATATTTAGACTGAGAATTGAGTTGCAAATTTATAAAGGTTTAATCAGAAAATAATCAATTTTCATTAATTCAAACTCAGGGCTTCCAAAAGTGCAACAATCAAAATATTTAGAAAATCCAAAATGCAGGAAGAGAACAATTAAGTTCAATAATTAACTTTCATGGACTTCTATAATTACAAATACAAATCACGTTTGTGAAATTGTCGCATTAGGCGAGAATAAAAATGTGACTATTCAAAAAAAATGTAACAAAACATAAACCGAACAATCATACAGAAACAAATCCATATTTAATATTTATTTTAATTTTTATAAAATCGCAAATTAGGATTTATATTTAATTCATTATCCTCCAGTTTAATCATTAATTTCATTATTATTTTGCTGAATTCGAGAATTTCATCATCTTGTTTTTATGAAATTATTTTTACTTAATCTGAGTTGAATTTATATTTTTTTATCTGATTAAAAAATTTAGACAAGAGTAAATTTTATTATTGAAATTCTGAATTAGCTTTTTTGTGTTACACATGTATCTTCCTTTTAAATCTTCCATACTTTATAATTAATAGGAAGTCTTTGACTTATAAGAACAGAAAGTAAAATGGGTAGAATTCATAACAAGTCTAACTTGAACAAATTGTTTAAACTTTAAATCATTATGAGTTATAATAGAATATGATTGAAAGTTTCCAAGAAGTGATTCAAATTAAATTAAACGAATGTATTCTAACGTTCGTGGATATTTTGAAATGTATTTATTGATCCAAAATTCCAATTAGAATTAATCGAGACCCTCGTTCGGTTTTGTTTTGTAAATTTTCGTCGAAAAAAAAAGAAAATTCGCATATATGAAAAAATTAAGAAAAAAAAATTCCAGGGAAAAAGAATTTTATAAATATACAAAGAAATTAATCCATCACCTTCTTGTAAAATATTCTCCTTTCGATAACAGTGAAAATATAAAAATTATGCTCTACAAATGAATATTAGGCAATCCTAAGAAAAGTACAGAATATGCTCTAAGTAAACGAGGTGAAAGTGAGAGGAGAACTAGGTATGAGGAAAGTACAGAAACTAAAAAAAAAGTAACGATATTTATTTAGATCAAAGTAAAACAATTCAGATTGTTCTATATAAATTTGGGTCAAGTGAATTGTAGCAAATTGATTGGGATAATAATTAAAAAATAATTGAGTTGAGACATGAAAATTAAATTAAATTAGAATTTATTAGAAAGACAAAACAGAAAAAAACGAAGAGACTTTACATTCAAATTTATTTAAATGTCTTTTTGTATATCAGAAAGGTGATTGAAATAAATGAAATAAAAAGTTTCATTCTGACTTTCAGCCCCTCTATTTTGCAAGATGATAAATTTAAGCAACAATTAAATAAAATAAAAGGTAAAATGAAAAAAAAAACGAACTGGTTGTTGGTGATTGTAAAAGAATTTTTATCACCTTAACAAAAAAATAAAAATCTTTGCTCCTCTTTCCTTTTTTTTTTATTAAAATCTGACAGTTTTTCTTCATTATCGTCTGTTCTGTATTTAATAAAAAAAAAGGTACAGATACAAAAGGACAAAAGTCAGTAACAGTTTTTTTTTATTATTCAGTAGAGGAAAATTGTAGCTCTAAATTTTAATTAAGAAAAAAAAAAGTTTGTCCTTTAGCGAGCGTTTTTTTTTTGTTTCATTATTCTTAGTGCGTTCCTTATTATGGTTGTATTTCTATGCCGTTCTAACATAAAATGACTGACTCACACAATTTTATATAGTCTCCTTATTTTCCTTTTTTATTGCAATTAGAGAAGACTTTTTCCTTTTCCTTTTCTCTTTTTATTTCTTTCGAAAGTTACTTTGTCTAAATTAATAAGGACTCGGGTCTAAGTTCATGAAACATAAAAAATTATAAGAAATAAAAAAAAATAAAAAAAAGGGTTTTTTTGGTTGTGCTTTGTAACCTGTCATTTTGTGTCTATAAGTCTGCACTATTCTCTGTTTGTTTATGCATATACACTTTGACTGAATGTGTGTAATGAAAATATTTATTAAAATAAGGGTGAAGAAGGAAATATGAACAGGTGAGGTAGAGACAGTGATTCATATTATTCTTGTTTAACATTTTTAGAATGAGTTTATGTGGTTTAATGTTCTGGGTTTATTGTTAGTAGATAGGAAAGACCGGTCCTGGACCCTCCTCCTCCTCAATATTTTGAGGAGTGGTTGATGTCTCTGATATTTTACCACAAAGGATTAAGTCTGAGATATTTAAAATAACGGATTAATATCCAAGACACAATTATCCATAAGTTTGATAAGCTAGGGGAGGGAGTGGGGGTCGGGGGGCTAAGTGAGGTGAGGTAAATAGTGTAATAATTGTTAAAAACATTAACAACTGGTGGTGTTGATGGTACTTGTGTTATCTAATACACAATTATCCAACAGTTGTTGGATCTAGAGGGGGTGAGGTGAGTGGTGAAGTAATTATTACAGACATTAATACTGGGTGGAGCTGGTGGGTGTGTTGTATAGCTAAGATATTTATGAGGTGAATTGTGAGTTCATTATTAAAAATATTAATAATAGGTGGTGCTGAAAGGTGAGTTGTTTAACATAGATATATAAAAAAAATCAATTCTAAATAATCAAGACACCGTTTTATGGTTTAAGCATTCGCTTTATCGATTAAGGTTATTGACTAATGTACAAATAAATTCATTAAAAATGTGTACAAATTTATTGTTTTTTTTTTTGCGATATTATGAAAGTTCTTTTAAAAAAAGATATTTTGATAATCAAACTTATGGATAAGTGTGTCTTGGATATTAATCCGTTATTTTAAATATCTCAGACTCAATCCTTTGTGGTAAAATATCAGAGACATCAACCACTCCTCAAAATATTGAGGAGGAGGAGGGTCCAGGACCGGTCTTTCCTATCTACTATTGTTATAAGTTATGCGGTGGAGAACCGTTCAACTTTCTCCCACCACATACCCCAAATTTAGCAGTACAAAAATAAAGTAGCAAAAGAAGAAAATAAAAATAATGGTTTAACACAAAAAATAAATATATTTGTGCTTTTTGACCACATTAAGTTAATGGTGAACGAGTGTATCATTTGGTGTCCTTTTTTTCTTTTTCGTTTACTTTTGATATTTGGAACAAATCAAAATAATAGAAGAAAACTTTAAAAATTGAAAAAGTTATTCTGACAAAAATGTTCTTAGTTAGAAAAAATTTGACGTTATGTCTTCTGTACAAATAAATCAAATTAAATCTCACTCAATATTATTTTATAAAATTCAATTATAAAATATCTAAAGATCAATAATAAGTAAGGAAATTTATAGTGTGTAGGTGCGTATAGATTTTATCAGCACAAATGAGGTTGGAATAATTGTTGAGCATAACTTTAATAATAATTTATTAGAATTCTAGGAAATACTCCATATTTTCCATTTATAAATTAATAACTGATAAATTATAATAATGATAAATTTATTTAAATGATGATTCTATATAATCTTGCCCTCCCTTTCTGTCACTTCACATAAATTCAAATAGGTCAAAACAACGTGTGATTATATCAATAAACTACTTTAAAATATTTTGTTCCTTCTCACGTAATCATTAAAAATTCAATAAAATAATCATGACAAAAAAAAATTATATATCAACAGGAAATTTTTCTATATTTTATAATTTATAGATGTCTGATAGAAATATAACGTCTATTCTACATCAAAAAGTTACATTTGGAAAGTGATAGAAAAAGACACAAGTACGGTGGTCATTTAATCAATAAAATTTATTTGTAATTGTCCTATCATATCATTAAATTATGTATAACATTTTGTTTCCTTTCATTCCTTTAATTTCTATTTTTATTCGATATACAGTTTTCCCCATCGATGGACAATTTTACTCTTTTCATTTCCTGTTGTATAATAATAATATAATAATAATATTCATCAATTTGATCAATTGTATAAATTATAGTTGTGCCAGACAACATGGAAGGAGGTATTATGTTATACGTTACTTTAATTATTTACATTTATATAAAAAAATAGAAAAGGAAAGGAGAAAAGTTAAATAATAAAAAAACAGGACTACAAAAATGAAGGAAAATAAACTGAAAAATGTAGATTGACTGAATTTATTTATATGTATTTTATTGTCAGATATAAATACATTGTTGAAAATAGATTTAGTTTAGATGTAAAGTATGAAGGGTAGGTTTTTGTGGATTGTGTTTCATCTTCTCCAACCCCAACAGACAAATAACACAAACAGCAATAATAATAACAACGGAAACAACAACAATGTTATATTGATCCATGTCAAATTATAATAACATTGAAATTGTCTTAAACGAAATTTGAGCTTTAACCACCCACGAAATTTCATCCCCTTTTATAACCCTCTAACCTTTGTAACAGGGTAAACAAAGAGGAAAAAGGGAATCTTTCAATGCTGTCACTCCTTCTCTGATTTCTGTTATATAAAAATCATGTTTTGACGACACCTTCCTCTTCAATTTTCTGTATCAGACTTCAACATTGTCTTCCTCACACTTTGGGCACGTGACCTCCTAACAGTTTTCATTTTCTTCTCACTTTTTTTAACAGAAAAAGAAAATATACACTCACACACAAAAACAAATGAACACAAAGATTTGAACCAGATTTTTTAATTTTTCATTTTCTTCTTTAAAATCTTTTTCAGTCTATATGGAATAACGTACATTTTGTCTCTTTTTTATTAAAACAAGATAAAAGTATCAGATAACGACAGTTTTATTCTTTGTCAACTAACTTTTATATATTGAAGATTGAATTACTTTTAATCTTAATCATTATAACAGAAATGTTTATTAAAAACAGAAAACAAAAACAAAATGTAAAAATTACAAACATAAGAAAGAAATTCTTTCTTTTTGAAAATAATAATAGCAACAACAATAACAACAACAAAAAGATTTCATCATATTTGCGCGATAGGTACTGGGAGAAACGGAACTTTTTCTCTACTCGTTTCAATTTCAATTTAACAAAACATAAAATAAATTTATTTTCTTCTTTTTTCTTTGTCAGAAAACAGAAAATTAAAAAAAAAGAGAAAGAAGAAAAAGGAAAACTCAACTTTATATGTGTCAGTGCGTTTCTCATTAGTCGTTTTTCATATGATGAAAAATATCAAAATGACAATTATTTCTTGTTCTTTATTTTTAGTGTTGTTGTTTTAATGTAATAAAAAAGTAAAATGAATATTTAACTAAAGTAAAGTTATAGATAATTAAATACGTTTTATGTCTCATATTTCTTATTTATTATTTAAATGATAATTTTTGTTATTTCATTTCGTTTCGTTTAACTTTAATGAACATTTTTCAACGAGCAAATGAATTCCATGTTGCAATTATGATTAATTTTTTTCTTTGATTTTGTATAATATTTATTTAGTTTGTATCAGGAATGAATAGATTCATTTTTCAATTAAAAGAAAAAAAATCTAATGCATACACCCAACACCCTACACAATCAAATTTCATTAAAATAAAAATTTCAGAAAACTTTCATGAAATTTTATACTTGTTTTTCTACACTAAATTACAAATGAAAAGAATTTCATGAATTGAATAAAATTGTATTTATAAATAGTTTCATCCGTACTTAGAAATTATATTTTAAATTTAATTTAAAAATTAAAAGGGGTGCATTGAGTTACTTTTGTTTTTGAGAATGTGCTTAGTATGTGACTGACTGTGACAATCGATAGACGTCAGTCTGACAGCATCCGTCTATACGTTAATCAATCAGAATAATGCAACACATTTATTGGATTTATAGCAACAGTCTGTGTAAATAATTAAGAGTAGGAGTGAAAGAGAAAGGGACACAGAGTTTCAGAAGAATAGCAAGTATATTCTAAAGGTAGGATTTTGTTGGAATTTGTTCACGAATACAAAAGAATGAAATAACACTACAAGTTTGAAATGGAACAAATTTACATTGGAACATTTAACTGAAATTATTTTTAACTGACATTATTTCGAAAAAAAAAAACTATCTGTTATTCTGATATGTGAATTTATGAATAAAATGCAACTGGATGCATTCCGCATTCTATATGAATTTTCCACAACAATTTTTTATTTTTTACACAATTTTCAAACTTTGATTAATGTAGACGTTATAGCAAAATTTAGTAAAAAAAGGGTATGATTTTTATAATTGAGGGCAAACCAAGCATTAATAAATAAACAGAAGAAATTTGATAATTTGTCAAATTTGTTTTAATTAAGTGACAAAAACTAACTTTATAAATAATAATTTTTGTCTATATTTTTGACGTAGCGCAATAAAAAAATCCCAGCCAACAAACCAACCCAAAATTGATTTTATTTTGTTCTATCGTTTTTTCTACATATTCACAATATATATTTATAATGGTAGGCATTTTATATTTATAACAAACACCAAAGCAAAAGAACAAATTGTTGTTGCTGAGTCAACAGAACGTGCCATTTTTAGATTATAAATCATCTTTCCTGGAAGTTTTTCTTTCTTATTTTTTTTTTCTTCCTTTTGAAAAATTACGATTAAAGCCCAAAATGGATTATCGTGAGTAGGATAGTAAAGAGAGAGCTCCCTTGAAAGACGGCCATCTATCGGCAAAAAATCAAGGACACAAACCAAAAAATCATAGGTGTGAATCTTTGCTAAATGTGGAACGAAACGCTTCCATCTATCGGTGGTGAAACTATGCATTAGGTAAAAAATGGGATGTGGCCAGTACATTGATGTTGATTGGTAAAAATGAAATTAGGGTTGTGGAATCAGATATTTTTTCTTTGTCTTTCTCTTCTTATTCGTATTTTTTTTCTTTTTCTTTCTTTTCTTATTCTTATATTATCTTCTTCATTTTTCTTTCTCTTTCTGGTGTTGATTGGTGAAAAATGAAATGGGGGTTGTGGAATCAGATCTTTTTCTTTCTTTTCTTATTCTTATTTTTTTTCTTTTTCTTTCTTTTCTTATTCTTATTTTTTTTCTTTTTCTTTTTTTTCTTATTCTTATTTTTTTTTCTTAAATTATCTTCTTCATTTTTTTTTCTCTTTCTTTCTTTCTAATATTTAATTGAGGATCTTGTGTAACTTTGTTACACATTTTATTTTAATGATAAACATTTTCAAGTGCATCAAACTTTGTAATTGAGGATCTCCGATTATCCCAACTTTGTTACACATTTTATTTTAATGATAAGAATTTTCAAGTGCATCAAACTTTGTAATTGAGGATCTCCGATTATCCCAACTTTGTTACACATTTTATTTTAATGATAAGCATTTTCAAGTGCATCAAACTTTGTAACACATTTTATGCGGATTTTTATTATTTTTTTCCTAAATTTATTTTTCATTTTCTTTGGCGCTAATTTCAAAAATTTATTTAATTTCTTTCTTTATATTTTTTCTTTTTCTTTTTCTTTTTCTTTTTCTTTTTCTTTTTCTTTTTCTTTTTCTTTTTCTTTTTCTTTTTCTTTTTCTTTTTCTTTTTCTTTTTCTTTTTCTTTTTCTTTTTCTTTTTCTTTTTCTTTTTCTTTTTCTTTTTCTTTTTCTTTTTCTTTTTCTTTTTCTTTTTCTTTTTCTTTTTCTTTTTCTTTTTCTGAAAATAATGGATTTTTTTTTTCTTTTTCTGAAAATAATGGATTTTTTTTTTTTTTAAAGAAAAACATATTATTATTATTATTATTTTAATTTTTTTATTATTCCTTTAATATATACATTTATTTATTTTTTTTTTGTTTTTTAATTGGAGTTGATGTTATCTCTGGTGTAAAAATATCATCAAATATATTTTCCTGTCCATCAAGGATAGGTAACGTCTCTTCTAATGTTATTGGCATTTCCTCAATATTTACCTCATGTTTGTTTTTAAACTCAAGGATCGGTAGCCTCATACCATAAGTTGTTCGAAATCCATTTATGAATAAGAAAATCAATCCGTTTGCTGCTGCTGCTTTCATCCCAACCAACGTAGATGCATCAATGCTTGATCCAATTTTGTTTGGAAGAAATATAAATTCCTCGGGTAGTTCCAACATAATCTGATGGAAAAAAAAATAACATTATTATTTTTATTCATATGAGAATTTTTTTTTTTTTTTTTAAACTTACTTTTTTACCCCATTTTGTTTCAGCTTCACGAACATCCAATATTTTGTATAGTTGTTGATCATTCAGATCTTTAGTGGATATAACTAACTTTATTTTTGCAGCTTCGTTTATTTTGGTGAAATCCATTTTTTTTTTTAAAGATAACTTTATAAGACTTTTACGTTTAACTGATCTTTGAATAATGAATTTAACTATTTATAATATACCCTTATTAAAGAATGATTCTGAAGGTGGAATCAACTTTAAAGTGATGGAAGGCGTGAACTATAAAATTTAAGATGGTAGAATTTTATTAAGGGATCTTCGATTATCTCAACTTTGTTTATATTTTTTCTTCTTTCTTTCTTTTCAAGATGGTTGAAAGATTTTACATAGAAAAGAAAAGGAAAGAAATTATCATGTTAAAAAAAAAAAAAATGGATGGATATTGTAACATTTTTTTTAGGGTTGGAATTATTTATATAGAAATGAAATACATATATATAATATCTAAAAAAACACTATTTTATTAATACAATTATTTTGTCATACAAATATATTTTTAATAATTTTCACCATGCATTAAATATACAATGATATCCACCATTTCTTGTGCATGTTCCACCAATACATTTATCAATTTTTCATAAGCATTTGGTCCTCTGTGTGTTATTTTTTCCAGAAGCGCTTTTAATCTCGAATCTTCATCTTGAAATTGTTCCTCAATATTGGTTAACATTATTGATGTAACAATATTTTGATCCAAGCATTTTTGTGAAAAACTTTTATATTTATGTAATTCCATCAATTTTGGAATATTTTTAAATATATTTAATCTATGTGTTAGTTCCATTTTATAATTTAGAATATCAACTACTCTTAATAACACTCTAAACAAAACTGATTACATTATTTTTCTAACAAGATTGGTCAATGCGCTATATTCAATTATTTTATCATGTAAAATTAAACAATGTGCAGTTGTATTGTTCTTAATATTTTTGGAACAGTGACAATCGATGCGAACATCCACAGCCCCCGTTTTTATTGAATCATTTTGTCTAGAACAATCTATAACAAATAATGGACTATTATTTTTAAATTTTTCTTTAGTTAAAATAGATTGTGCACTTCTTCCATAATATGAATTTTGAAAATCTGTATACATTGTATACAAAACTGAGTATTTATCATTATCAAATTCAATATTAAGATTATCATATGGAAATTGTTCACCATTTAGATATACTTTAAAATCAGTTATATTACAATGATCAAATTTACTGGCATTAGTAATAGCATTATTATTTCTATTTGTTTGAAATCCTAATATAACATATCTAGGTTTTTCTACTTGATTTGTTGTTGTTACAGTCCAAGTATTGTAAGTTGTAGTATGTACCGGTAATTCAAAATAATACCATGATCTAAAAGGTATTTTAAATAATACATCATTATTAATTTGTTGAAACAATTTAAGTTTTTCTTTATCAGAAACATCAACATGTACAATTCTAAGTTGTACTTTATTTAGCTTTATTTCAATTTGTTTTGCTATTTTTAGATGATCAACTATGGTATCTTTAATTATTAAACAGTTTAAATCAGATCTGGATCTTATGAATGAAAATTCATGTCTTGCATGAATATCATAATCTTATCATAATCTTCAACTATTCCAAAAATCATAGATAATGGAATATTATATGAAAAGCCACCATTTTCATGAATTGTTAAATTATCACCATCAGAATTCCAACCAGCATTATTGTATATATTTTTTTCATATTTGCTTCTAGATATGTAGTTTTTAATGGTGGTTGTTATGCCAGGATTAATGCAATTATCTACTTCAATACCATTCATATCATAGCGGATTTTATCAAATAAAAACATTGCAGCATTATTAGAAAGTGCTACATTATTATTAAATGATACTTCATTAGAACCAAGTGCTTCCTTATTTAATAATTGTCCCTCAATAAATAAAAAACTTTTTGATAAAAGTATCAATAAATCTTGTTGATTCACAGATATTTTTATTTCACTTCCATGATCAAAATTTTTTGTGTGAGGATCATATGTATGATGCTCCATTCGAATAATTGAATCATCAGATTTAACACTTTGTGTAATACTTAAATATTCACTCATTTTTTAACTTTAAAGTTGAGAGATTTTAAGAATAATTTATTTTCTTGAGTTAATGATTGTCTGACAGCAGTAGTTGATATACTAATTGGATTTTTTCTTCTTTTGCTTTATATTTAATAACTTCATCATTATCATTGTTACCACTGTTATTATTATTAAAGATGAGCATTTTTAAATTTTTTTAATATGAAGTCGCACTGTTATGATTTCACCTCTAAAATCAATGAGATCACCGTCTTGATCAACAATATATAAATTTAAGTTACGTATAGACCAATCGGTGATTGGAAAATAAATAACATTTTTTGGAACTTCAACGATTTTATATCCAGGTGGAGAAAGAGGAAAAAATTCATGTATAGTATTAGTTTGTTTATCATTAAAATATGAACCATGTGTTATATTACATTCAATGCATATAGCATTAACTTTTAAAATTCTCACTGGTAAATCTGATTCATGCTTCTTATTAGGTTCTAATATTTTTTTTTTAAATCCTAATAATGAACCAATCGTATTTTTATGTTGAAAATGTATTGATACATTGGTTGTTATTTCACTTTTTAGTGTGTTATTATTAGGCTTAATATCAATTGATGGTCTTTTAGATTCTTCTGGATATTCATAAATTAAATAATTTTTTATATAAGTGTTAATATCATCAATTTCATATGATCCAGTAGGAATAAATATAACTTTAGCCTCATCACCATATGAAAATATATTATTTGTTGTATCAATGTTTGGTATAGAGTTAAATGTTTGAAAATCCACTAAACCACACACATACACACCGTCATTTAACAAAATTGGAGGATAATAATTTGCACTTAAATTAGAAGATGTTCCAGATAAAGTTAATGTGATTGAAGACATAGTTATAAAACAACTGAATAATATTTTATATTTATTTATTTATTTATATTCTGGTACAAAAAATTTAAACATAAATGACCACAAACATATTCATCAAAATTTTGATGTTGATTAAAGTTATATAAAATTTCATCTTCATTGAAATATTTGATTGCTTCTTTAGGTGGTGGTAAATTACCAAAACTATCAAAATATTTGCATTTTTTATTTTTTCTTATATATGCTACCCAATGAGTACCCCCACCTTCAGAATTATCTAAGTTAATTATACCACATTCGGTTTTCCAAATTTTTTTAGGTAAATTATCTCTCATGAAAACATTACGAAAATGTGGTAGATTTTTACAAAATTTAATTAAATCTATATTTGTGAGAGCTCGATTGGGTAGTTTTATTAGTTTTTTGAATATGGTTTTAAGTACAAACCTAAACCATTCTTGTATGTATTAAGATATAGGCCATGACCTACTTTCAATGCTTCGATTGCTTTATTATGTCGTATATTTTCATCTATTTGTTTATTAGCTGCTTTTGCTTCATTTACTGATTTAGCAATTGCGGATGCACCACCTGCTAAAGACCCCAAAGCCGATAAACCAGCAAAAAGAGGTACCAAAAATGGTAAAATTCCACCTTTCTTAGGCAAAGGTAAAACACGTGGGATTGTGATATTTTTTTTCCCAATTTTTTTTACATTCATTTTGGCTACTTTTATTGCAATTTTTATTGCTTTTTTTAAATTGTTTGGATTTTCATTAGATAAAACCTTTTGAGTTTGTTTAATAATATTTTTTAAACAAATTTTTTTAGGTTTTTTCTTTTTCAACCCCATACCTAATTTAGCTTTGCCTTTCATAATGTTTGTAACCGCCCAAGCAGCAATTTTTTCTTTCAATGGTGTTCCTTTAGACTTAACTCTATTCCATGCTTTTTCAGCTAATTTTAAATCGGCTATATTACGTTTTTTTGTATTTTTTCATTAGAATAGAAAATATCATGTTCTTTACATGCTTCATCTAAAGGATTTATTCCATTATCACCACGTGCTAATCTTTCTTGAAGTTTAGTTCCTGGTCCACAAAAATTATAACCCGGTATATGTAATTCAACTGGTAATTTATTAATAACTGAATTAATAATACCTTTACCCTTCTTAAGATTTTTCTTCACTTTATTATTTCTTTTCATCTTTTTAACATTTTTCATGTTCAAAGGATTGTGTAAGACTGAACTATAAATTAAGGTAATTTTTTTTTTATATGATTAGTATCATGAAGTTTGTGAAACAATCTCAATCATTGGTGATAGCCAATCATGATATAAAATCAGAAAAAAAAAATAGTGGAAAAAGACATGGTCCTCTGCTACCTAATAGTATAAGAGCAATTATTTGTGGACCATCAAATTGTGGTAAAACAAATGTTATAATAAGTTTATTAGAGGATTCAAATGGATTAAAATTTGAAAATGTTTACATTTATTCAAAATCACTATATCAACCTAAATATGTTAATTTAAAAAGACTTTTAACATCAATAAAAGGTCTTGGATATTATACATTTTCAAATAATGAGGAAATTATATCTATTGAAAAAGTGAAAAAAAATTCAATCTTTATATTTGATGATGTTCAAATTGGAAAGCAAACTCATATTAGAAATTTTTTTTGTATGGGTAGACATAAAAATATTGACAGTTTCTATTTATGTCAATCTTATACAGGAATCCCTAAACATCTAATACGTGATAATGCTAATTTAATAGTGATATTTAAGCAGGATGATCTCAACTTACGACACATTTACAATGATCATGTTAACACAGATATGAGTTTTAATACATTTCGACAAGTATGTGATGAATGTTGGAGAATAAGCAAACATGGATTTTTCGTCATTAACAAGGATTGCGATTTGAATAAAGGAAGATATCGAAAAAAATTTGATTCTTTTCTATCCCTTTAAAAACCAACTGTAGTGTCTATTCATATTCATTTCTAAGGTGATGCTCTTGGATGTATGAATAATAAATTAAAGTTCAAAGCAGAACAGTTTTAAAATAGTTAAAGCTGAGCTGTTAAAAACAGGACCGTTAAAAACAGGGCTGTTAAAAACAGACGTGTTAATAACAGGACCGTTAAAAACAGGACTGTTAAAAACAGACGTGTTAATAACAGGACTGTTAAAAACAGACGTGTTAAAAACAGACGTGTTAAAAACAGACGTGTTAAAAACAGGACCGTTTAAAACAGGACCGTTTAAAACAAGACAATTAAAAGTGCTATAAAATGAATAGTGAATTAAAAAGAAAACTAATTAAAACGAGGAAAAATATACGAGAAAAGTATTTATCAATAAGGCGTGAAGCTGAGGATGTACAGCAAAATTTGAATGTATTATACAAACCTATAACTCAATCTATACAAAGAATCTCAACAAAGAATAGCATAAAGCCAGAAAAAATTAAAAAAGAAGAAGAAAAAGAAGATGACGATGAAAAAGATGATGATGATGATGATGATGAAAAAGATGATGATGATGAGGAAGATGATGATGATGAAAAGATTGATAATGAAAGTGATAGTGATAATCAGGAAAAAATTGAAAATGATGATCAAGATGATAGTGAAGAAGATTATAAAAATGATGATGATGATATAATAAAAAAATATTTATATTCACCACATGAAGACAAATCATATGGACCTAAGTATAAAAAAAATAAATGGATGATGGGAGAGAAAGCTGTAAAATTCATTGATAATAAAATATTGATTGATAATGAAGAAATAGTATGCACACCAGGACTTTATGAATTAATATTTAAAAAACATCCAAAAAATCAAATTTATAATAAGTCTGATTTAAAAAAGTATAAAAAACTATTGGAAATTACTAATGTACATAAAAGAAAAAATAGTAATAATCTAAAATCCAATAGAGGATTTAAATATAAAAATGTTATCTCTAAATTATTCAAAGGATCGGGAATTATGAAAAAGTTTAATAAAAATTTGAAATCTGAATATATTTATTGGGATAATCCAAATGAACTTGTGGAGAGACTTAGATTATTACTATCATCCAAAGCAGCAGGTCATACAGGGCATGATAGTGAAATTTTATCAATTATTGAAGAACTTAAAGAATCTGATTTAATTGAATAATGAGTGTTGATAAATTTGGACGTCATAGTTATAATAGTGTTAAACTGGATAGCTCAATTAAATTATCACAACCATCCATTCTAAGATTAACTTCTCAAGGTGATTTCAACTTTCAATTTAAAAGATTAACAAATATTGCACGTGGTGATGATGATGATGATGCAATTACAAGAAAGCAATTAGAAGATTGTCTTCAAATTTTGGGGTTTGCCATCACTGAGTTAGAAAAAAAAATTGAAATATTAGAAAAAAAAGTTGAAATATTAGAAAAAAAATGAAACAAGAATGAATGAAAAAAAACGACAACAAATTGTTAATGAATTGCATAAGCCAGCACGTAAAAATTTTAAACGACGTCATGTTACAACAAAAGGAATAGATGATTTGTGGCAAGCTGATTTGGTTGAAATGAATGCTTATGCAAAAGAAAATGATACTTTTAATTATATATTAACTATAATTGATACTTTTTCAAAATATGCATGGGCTGTTCCTGTAAAACAAAAAAGAGCTAAAGATGTAGCAGATGCACTAAACAACATTTTTCAAACTGACAATCGTATACCTAAATATCTGCAAACAGATAATGGAAAAGAATTTTATAACAAAATTTTTAAAAAGTTAATGAATGATAAAAACATTAAACATTATTCCACATTTAGTGTACTCAAAGCAAGCATTGTGGAGCGGTTTAATCGAACATTGAAAGAAAAAATGTGGAAAGTATTTACAATGAATGGTAATTATAAATGGATATCTATATTAAAATCTCTGTTGTATACTTACAATAATGAAACAATGCATCGAACAATAAAAATGTTTCCATCAAATGTAAACAAGAATAATGAAAAAAGATTATTAAAAACTGTTTTTAATAATAATAATGAGAAAGAAAAACCACAGAAAAAAAATAAATTTAAAGTAGGTGATTATGTTAGAATTAGCAAATATAAAAATATTTTTGAAAAGGGTTATACACCAAATTGGACAACAGAAATCTTTAAAATTCGAAAAATTCAAAATACTTATCCAATTACTTACCTTCTGGAAGATTATAACCATCAACCTATTTCTGGAGGATTTTATGAATTGGAAATTCAAAGCGTTAAATATAAAGATTTTTATTTAGTTGAAAAAATTTTAAAGAAAGGAAAAAAAAATGGAAAAGTCCTTGTAAAATGGTTAGGATTTAATGACAAACATAACTCATGGATTAATGTTGAATAATAATAATATTTATTTATTCATTTTAATTTACAGAAAAAAAATATATATACAAAAATATAAAAAAAATTTTTTTATTTATTTAAGTAACAAAATAAAAATATAGTAATATGATTTTTTTATGTATCTATTGTAAATTTATAAACATAATGTAGTATATACATAATAATATAATATTAATAAATAATAATAAATAATAATAATAATAATAATAATGATTTTTTCTTTTTTTTTTTAACTATAAAATTAATGTTCCATTAATTGTGCCAATAGAAAATGACCATAAGGGAGAGTATCAATTCTATTTGGAAGTATATATCTCTTATCATCATCCCCATTTAAAACAATTTTTTTTTGCTGTATCGTATAAAGCGTATGCTTTGTACTTTTTATAGTCTGCTGGAGATGAGATAGATTTATATTTTCAAATAATGTATCAGAGTAATTATTAAAAGTTATTTTTTTTGTTACTGCATTTTTAACTCCTTTGACTTTTTTCTTTAAATCAGAAAGAGTTTGGCAGCAATACATTTTAGCTCTTAAACCTATAAACTCTGTCATTATATTTGAATTTAATTCGTCTTTCATTAGACCATAAATTTTTTTATTTAATTGTAAAATTTCAAACTGATTATCTGAAGGAAAGTCGGAGGTATCAAATTTTTCTGGATTATTCTTGATTACATTGTAAATATTTTTATCATTACTAGTTATATGATAGATCAAACTATCTGTATCGGTGTATAATAATTTCAATTCATTTAATTTATATTCTTTTAACATAAAGTTATAATGAAAATCATATAAAATCGTTTTGGATAAATCTAAAATACAAAACCCTAAATATATTGGTTTATTAAAGAATATTTCTAGCTTATCCATTTCTATAATAACCATATCTTCATTAACTATATTTAAACTATGGAAATTTGGTTTGCAAATTAAATTCTTCGCACCAAATCACCAAATCTACCATCCCAAGTTGTTCTAATTTTTATTATTTTATATTTTCTTACATTCTCCATCGTTTTTCCGAAAACACTGTTAATCATCAATTTAAAAAAATTTTTATCGAAATCATTTTTCGATTCTTTTCTTAAATTGGTATTTAAATCGACATACTTTTTAAGCCATGGTGATTGTTGAAATTTTAATACACGATGACATTTGGTTAATATCATACCGAGATTTAAGCATTGTTTTAAATTCTCTATATGTATAATATAATTTTTTTTTGCATTTAATGTTGTTAATAATTTCTTTATTCCTTTTGTCTTCATCGGTGGTAACATATGTTCCGGACATAGAGGTAAATCAGAATGCAAATCATGTAAACTCTCGGGATAATCTAAATCTACTTCTAAAATATATCCTACATTCGATTCATTCGAAATATTTTTTATAAAATCTAAATTTGAAAAATCGCTAATATCATCGACTCCAGTAGGTAAATATTTCGTCATGACGAAACCATACAAATTATTGACATCGAAATACATTAAATAACTAGTTGGAAGTTCTGCTTTATATTGTTCTTCCATATAAATATTATTAGCTTTCCCATGTCGATTCGAACATTGGGAAACACCACCCCTAATCCCTCTTTCCAAAAATAGAATCATATCAACATCTGTTAAAAGATCTAATTCTATTTGAGTTATTTTTAGCATTGCATCGAATGCTAAACCAGGTGCCGTATAATAATGCAAAGGATACCTCCAATGCTTTTTCACGAAAATTTTCAAATATATCCGTTAATAATAATACATCAGTTTTCAGAAAAGAAAAAGAAAAAGAAAAAGAAAAAGAAAAAGAAAAAGAAAAAGAAAAAGAAAAAGAAAAAGAAAAAGAAAAAGAAAAAGAAAAAGAAAAAGAAAAAGAAAAAGAAAAAGAAAAAGAAAAAGAAAAAGAAGAAGAAGAAGAAGAAGAAGAAGAAGAAGAAGAAGAAGAAGAAGAAGAAGAAAAAAGAAAAAATTTAAAGAAAGAAATTAAATAAATTTTTTAAAATAAGCGCCAAAGAAAGAAAAATAAAATTTAAGAAAAAAATAATCTAAATCCGCATAAAATGTGTTACAAAGTTTGATGCACCTGAAAATGCTTATCATTAAAAAATGTGTAACAAAGTTACACAAGATCCTCAATTAAATATTAGAAGGTATTAGAAAGAAAGAGAAAAAAAAAATGATAATTCAAGAAAAAAAAAAAAAAAAATAAGAATAAGAAAAGAAAGAAAAAGATTTGATTCCACAACCCCACATTTCATTTTTCACCAATCAGAAAGAGAAAAAAAAATATAAATATTGAGGAAATGCCAATAACATTAGAAGAAACGTTACCTATCCTTGATGGACAGGAAAATATATTTGATGATATTTTTACACCAACTCCAATTAAAAAACAAAAAAAAAAATAAATAAATGTATATATTAAAAGGAATAATAAAAAAATTAAAATAATAATAATAATAATAATATGTTTTCTTTAAAAAAAAAAATCCATTATTTTCAGAAAAAAAAAAAAAAGAAAAAGAAAAAGAAAAAGAAAAAGAAAAAGAAAAAGAAAAAGAAAAAGAAAAAGAAAAAGAAAAAGAAAAAGAAAAAGAAAAAGAAAAAGAAAAAGAAAAAGAAAAAGAAAAAGAAAAAGAAAAAGAAAAAGAAAAAGAAAAAGAAAAAATATAAAGAAACAAATTAAATAAATTTTTGGAATTAGCGCCAAAGAATGAAAAATAAATTTAGGAAAAAAATAATATAAAAACATAAAATGTGTTACAAAGTTTGATGCACTTGAAATTGCTTATCATTAAAATAAAATGTGTAACAAAGTTGGGATAATCGGAGATCCTCAATTACAAAGTTTGATGCACTTGAAAATGCTTATCATTAAAATAAAATATGTAACAAAGTTACACAAGATCCTCAATTAAATATTAGAGAGAAAGAAAGAGAAAAAAAAATGAAGAAGATAATTTAAGAAAAAAAAAAAGAATAAGAAAAGAAAGAAAAAGAAAAAAAAAATAAGAATAAGAAAAGAAAGAAAAAGAAAAAAAATAAGAATAAGAAAAGAAAGAAAAAGATCTGATTCCACAACCCCCATTTCATTTTTCACCAATCAACACCAGAAAGAGAAAGAAAAATGAAGAAGATAATATAAGAATAAGAAAAGAAAGAAAAAGAAAAAAAATACGAATAAGAAGAGAAAGACAAAGAAAAAATATCTGATTCCACAACCCTAATTTCATTTTTACCAATCAACATCAATGTACTGGCCACATCCCATTTTTTACCTAATGCATAGTTTCACCACCGATAGATGGAAGCGTTTCGTTCCACATTTAGCAAAGATTCACACCTATGATTTTTTGGTTTGTGTCCTTGATTTTTTGCCGATAGATGGCCGTCTTTCAAGGGAGCTCTCTCTTTACTATCCTACAATCGTGTTTTATTTATTTTTTTTGTGGGTCAGAGTGATTTTATGAAGTACAAATAAAACGTATAATAAATATTTCTCCATTATTTATTATTTTATATTTTCAGTTTATTAGACAATAGACATAATGAAATTACTTTCTGATATTTATTTTAACTGACCTTAATATAAAATTAATTAAAAAGAGAAAAATATGTTAATAACGCCTCTGGTGGTCGGTTGCTGAAATCAAATAAAAAATCTACAAACAAGAATCTTGTCGTCTAGGCAAGAAATCAACGTACATTCTATTTTTCTCGCTAGTTAATTTTACTTTAGATAAACTTTACCAAAATGAAAAATAAAACATACCCAATTGTTTTAATTCATATTAACAGAGAGACAAAAAAAAAAAGAAAATAAAAAGAATATTTCCTTTTTTTTCTACGCGGTAAATTGAAAATATAGAAAATATTTACACATGCTGGATTAAAACTAAACGGATAAAAAGAAAAATGCAAAAAAAAAAAATCACATATTAAAGCCGTACGTGCATTCAGACGTCTAATCAAATTCTGACAATATTTGAAGGGTTATTTATACGAGATTTTGTTTACATGACGAAATAGGGAGAGAAAAAAAAACAGAGTTTTTGTTCCCCAAAATGCTACCTTCAATTTTTAATATATAGAACATGAGTGTACATTTTATATGTACACTTTACTTCGCAGTCTAACACGCTAAATTCACATCCAAAATTATGATTCAATAATAATAATAATTAAGCTCTTCTCTCTATATAATGATGATGGTAAAAAAAGGATAATATTATGAGGAGGCTAAAGACAGAATGGATAATTTTGTAAAAAAAAATTTCAGTTAAATAGGATTGCTGCTAACTAGGAAATGTATTTTAATCACACCCAGACATAATGTTTTATTATATATAAAAATATTCCACTTTTTCTTTTAGATGTTGAATTTTTTGGTTGCGTACGTTCATATTTGTATGTTGGTGAGGGGATACTTATTTGTATATGTAGTATGGTGATGAGTATAGATAGGTACCATGGAGACTTATTTCATATATTTATTCATATATGGATGAGGAGATATTATATACATAATACACATAATATACAACATAAGGGACTTAAAGTGTTTTCAAAATGTCTCTTCTCTTTCTATCTCACAGTGGTGTATGTTTCTCTGTCTGTATATATGTTTGCATAGATTTATTTTAGACTTAGACCAAAATATACATCAAATATAATGTTATTACATATTCCATTGGGAAGAATATATAAATTCTATATATTTCTCTTGTCTAATTTAGATATGAGTAGTATATAGTACAACCATATGTAGTATATTCATTAAATTATGTTTATTAAGGACAAATTTAGATTTTAAAAATCAATTTTAAAAAATATGGAATATCGATTAATAATTTAATTGATTTGTGTTTTAATTAAAATTATCTTATAGAACCTACTTTAAATACTTTTTCATTAAAATTCTTTAGTTAGTACTTTAAAACTATTTCTAATTTTCAAATAATTAATTAAAGATTACATTCTTTATTATATCCTTCGTCGTCTTTAATTCAAAGACTATACGTTTTTCCTTCTTATCGTTTTATAAACTAATTAATGATTAAAAATTAGTTTATTTTTATCGCAAACTTTTACACTTTAGAATTTTTTGATATGTAATATTTTTAGACCTGCATTAGAGCACCCTTAATTTTGCAAATAAATGTTCAGATTTGTAATTAGCCTAGATGGGTAATCCAAATTTGTTTTGTGATTCATGATCGCAAGCATAACGACCCAAAGGTTGTTCTGACTATATGAGACGTTTGGCTTTTTACTTTAGTTTCATAACGATATTATTTATGTCGAAGATACTTTCACTATTATCTCCTTTATTACTTTTTTTTAATTATTTTCTATAAATAAATACATCAAATTGGAAAATTCTTAAAATTATACTTTATTGTTGTTTATAGCAAATTTTAAACTTTCAATAAATGAAGAAACTAAAGAACTGTGGGATCAAATCCAGATGGATAATAATTTATCTTTCCCTATTTATTCCTTATATGATTCGAGGATAAAAAGTACAAAACAGATTTTTCATTTTCATAATTTATAATATTTTCTTTATTTATGTTTTTTTTTTCCTGTTAAAAAAACCCAAAACATTTCCTCTTTTCTATAGACATAAAATTTTATCCGATTTAAGCTACAGAATGCTATAGAATAAAAACGGCCGAAGAGGAATCAGATATATGTGTAAATGAAAGTGGGAAAGAAAAACATAGTGAGAGATTAAAGAAGGAAGGGAGAAAAAGAACTTAAAAGTAGATTTATACCGTTATAGAAAAAGAGAAATGAAGAAGATCCAATTTATACTATATTACAATTCATGTATACATAAATGAATGTGGATTAATTTTAATTGATTGATGACTCACCAACCATCAACCATCACCGTCAACAAGAAGAGTAGAAAAAAGAACACTGTAGATATTTATTATGTAGATAATATTTTTGTATTATTATGTTGTTGTGTAGGAAGATGATGGTTTATGATAGGGGTGAATTGGATTATTGTTGAATATAATGCTAAAAAAATAAAATAAAAATAAGAAGCAGAAGAAGAATGTAGAGAATGGGGAGATCTTTTAATAAATTCATATATTTAACTAGAAGCAGTTTTAAGTTTACGTGGAATATATGTAGCGTAATGTGCCACTCAATTTTGATGAAAATCCTTTAGAAAAAAAAGATATATATTTATTTATATTTATCTATACACACACAATACACATACACACATATAAACATATGTAGAGGAATAGATAGAGATATGGATAGAGAGATAGATAGATTTGCATTAAAAAACAAACCTTCTGTGGTCTTAACATACAATTATAAATAAAATGAAAATTGAAATTTGAATTTTTCACTTATAAACTTTATTTTTCTTCTTTCTTCTTTTCTCTTCTAATCCGATAAATCTATTCTTTCTTTCTTTTTCTTGTATTACTTTGATTCGTGTTTTTACTATTTCATACAAACAAACCAAACTACAAACATATAAGTCAATATGCCTGCCGATGTGTATACAGAGGTATCCGTAACTTTAATCAAAACCAAAGAGAGAAAAAATAAGGAGAAATCTTAGAATATAAAAAACCACCAATAACAACAAACGTGAGGACCTTCATTTGAGAACCCATAATAGAAATCGAGTGAAAATAAAGCAAGATAGATAAATACAAAATATACGAAACAAATTTGAATATAAATTTTTATTTGGGTCAATCGAAAAAGTAGAAGATGGTCGATTTACTTTTTGGTTCCTTTTCTTCGATTTCCTTTTTATTTTATTTTTTTCCACAGGATACTTTTTACATCCAAAAAAATAATTTATTGTTAAACTCACATTTATTATTCTCTAACCCTATTTTACATTTTTCAATTGAAAATATATTTTTGGTTAATAAAAAATTCATAAACTTAGTACGTTTAAATTACCATTTCAAAAAAAAAGAAAAAGGAATTACTTGCATTTATGAAAGTGTTATTTTGGCGTTCCATTCACCGGGCATAAATAAAACACAGCTTTTACCAATTCAATAAATTTATTATATTTTTTTGAATATAATAAATATGGAAATACTTAATAATTTATACAATATTATTTAACTATCTATTATTTAATTATCTAATTGCCAATTGCTTTAGATGTTGGTCTATTGACCGTCGCAAGAGAAGTGATTCTATATTTGACAAGTGTCAATTTATTTATCTAAAATCCTTTGTGTCGTATCGTGTTTTCTATAATTTCAACAAACCAACCATAAATGTATCAAACTTCTCTAAAAGTTTTACTTTCTCTACATTCCCACTCTCCATTTTCTTTTTTTCTGTTTGCTCTTATTTTTATTTTTTGTTCTACTTTTTTTTATAAGGAATTTATTTGAAAAACTACTTAAAATAAACTGGCAATTTACTGATCTAAATACACATCTAATTGGGTATTTACCTAAGAATAGACAGAATAAACAGGATTTATAAACACTGAAAGAAATCCCTGGGTTAAATTTGTCACAAAAAATTAGTTTTTTTCGCTAGTTTTGTCTTTTTTCCTGTTTTTCAGTATTACACTTTTCTCATTTTGTTCCTCATTTGTTTTCATTTTTTTTATTAAATCAAAATTTAATAATGATTATTGTATGAAACAGAAAGGTAAGAAACTAACCCTATACAACAAAAGAGTTTATTGAAGTTTTCTTTCTTTTTTTTCTTTTTGTTTTCATTCGATTTAATTTAAGGAATTCAAAATAGAATAAAAAATATGGTGGTGTGGGAAAAAAATATGATAAAAATTTTGGATGAACAGGACAAAAAAAAATAATATGAGGATTGTCCAGTCTGTTGATAAATAACAGAGTTGATTCTAAAAATTATATTTCATGAAATCCTTAACACCGGGAAAAAGAAAAAGAAAATGTGTATCAATGATTTGTCTCTAAAGTAACGGCTCTGTTACTTAACAGAGATTTTTTATTTCGTGGGGTTTTAAATTTTTATGGTTTTTTATTGAAGTAATATTAAGACATTTAGTTCTTCCTTTCGTTACATAGTTGTTGTTGTTATGATTTATTAAATCCCTATAGTCCTTAGCTCGTATAAAAATCTATATATTTTATGTAGTCTGTAAAATATGGTATATGAATTGTAGAAAAATCATCATCATCCCCTTGACTTTGGAATTCGCATGTATAGAAACTTATATACGAGAGTATACGATACGATATCTTCTATTATATTATAGTAAAGGAAGGGACGTCATGTATATCGTATATAATGTATTGTATCTTAACCTCACCCTTACCCTAAAAAAATATTCAATCAGTCCTATTTACCATCCTATTTCTCATACTCCTCCATTTATATGGCACACCCAAAACGCAACAACATATCCTAAAAAAGAAACCTGTTTCCTCACACACATATACACAAATTTCACCATTTTCTCCTACTTTCTTCTCTTATTTTTTTTTGGTCTACAGGGAAAAAAGACGATGGGAAATATCAAGCAAAAACATATTGCCAATCACGCACCGATTTGCATCAATAAAAGAAATAAAAAAAGAAGAAACTCTTTTATATGTTTGCTTAGAGCCAAAAACATAAGAACAAGAAGAAGAAAAAGAAAATAAGACAAAACGATATTTATATTTTTTTTTCTATGCTTTAAAGTTGAAGTTGAAAGTTAAAGAAGAAATATAAAACGCCCGCAGAAAAAAGAATTTGGTTAGAAAATATCAAAATAAGAAAGAAGAAAGAAAACAGCAAAATATTACACAAAACGAAATAGAAAAGAAAGAAAGAAAATAGTCATGTTATTTGAGTGAAGGGAAAGTTGTTGTTGCGGGAAGTTCCAAACTGATTTCTGAGATTTTTTTTCTTTTTGCGTTTGCTTTTCTCTTTTCTCTTCTTTCTATTTTTACGTCTAAATTTATGATGACGCAATCAGTAGCACATGCTGAGAGAGATAGAGAGGGAGAGAAACTGTCGCGGAAAAAAAATGTTTTTTTTTCCTCAAGAGAAGAGATAAAAAATGGAAAAGTTGTAGAATAGATAAAAATTTGTGTGTAAGTTTAAGGGTGAATTGGTGAGTGGGTGGTGTGAGGATAGGGAATATATTAAGGGGGTTAGGAGAGTGGGGAACAAAGAAAGAACAAAATCCTAAATAAATGAAAATATCTCGTTTCGGATATTTTCTTTCAATATTCCTTTTCTCCTTCTTTTCCTTTCTATTTATTTATTTATTTTTCTTATTTTATTTCGTTATTTTCAATTTGAATTCATGCAATTGTTGATATTTTTCTTTCTTTTGTTTCGTTTTTCTTAAAGTAAAGAAACAATAGAAAAGAAATCTTACAATATTTTTATTTTCTTTATTTTTGTGTTCAATTATGACATTTTTTTACATCTTTATTATTCTTTTTCTTCACTCTCGATTCAATTAAAGTGAAAAAATAGAGAAGATGAAAAATATAAGAAGAACGGAAATATAAAAAGAATAAAAAATATAATAAAATACTATTCCGAAAATTTCATCAGTTCACGGTTCACGCATACCTCGAAAAACTGTTTTTTTTTCCCAAACAAATTGTATGGCCTTTTTTAACACCTTTTTTGGGGATGAAAGTTGTAACAACCCCCAATTTAACCTTTTGTTAGTAAAAATAAGTTGCCCTAGGGTCATTCTATGTGAGAAAAACTAAACTTTGGAAATTTTCTTTCAATTGTGTCTTTCAAAAATTAAAAAAGTTGAATTTACAATTTTTACATTACTTAGTCGATTACGACGAAGCAATAGCAGGTGGTTGGTGGTTGTTAGTGTTATATTAAAGACGAAAATACAAAATACAAAAACAAAAACAAAATAAAAGAATCAAAGGAAAAAATTAATTTTATTCCGCCTTATTCTACAATCGTTGAGTGAAAAACGAGAAGAGGAAGAGGGAGGAAACTAGGAACAAGGTAGAATAAAGGAACAAAATAAACAAAAATAAAATAGGGAAAGTACAAGAGCGATTTTTTTATTATTATGATAAAATAAAACAGAGGTTAGTAACCTACATAAGTAATTGTCACAAATGTGTTGTACTTTCAGCCAAGAAAATATATTTATCTATACGATGGTAGGTGTAAGATAAATGGCAATCTTACAGAATGGCATAGTGTAAATTTTTATATTTAAAATATTACCAAATGCTAGCAACGGTAATGGTAATAAAATTAGTAGCATGATGACAGATATTTGACACACATTTCAAAGATAATAGTTACGATTATCTACCTACGAATGGTAATATATCGTAACTAATGGTAGTAAATAAAAATATAAATTATGAAAACAGAAATTTACCATGAAAATATTTGACTGTTATAAATCTTCGCCCAATAATCTCACATAATCCTACATATTTTCCATCCACCTCATCTTGTGATTTTATCCCATCGCGTATATAATAACAGATATTATAAAAAGCATTGTAGAGTAAAAAAAATTGAAAAATCCCTTTATACAAAATCACATTTAACTAAACAAACACTCTGCCGGGTTTCTGTTTCTCTTCTGTTGTTGTTTCTTTGAAAAATTCATGTTAACACGCTGCTACTGTTGGGCATCGACGCAGTTTTTCTTTTTTTGGGTGGAATTTTCTGTACTATAAGAAAAAAACAGAACGGATGAGTGATTATTGCAAGAGGGGTGGAAGAGAGAGAGAGAGAAAGTTATATAGTACGGTTGATGATGAAATACCCTTAGGGTAGTAAAAGTGCCCGCTATTTAATCGTTTGTTTGACTTACTATGATTGAATTTTCTTTTTATAAAAAAAAAAAATGAAAGAAGGAACGTTAAAAGGAAAAAGTTCAAACAGCGAAAGTTTGATTGTGTCAATATTTTCTCATTAAATAACTGAAAATCGAAAGAAATAAACTTTTTTGTTCTTCTTCTTATTATTTTTCTTTTATTTAGCGATTGTTGTTGTTATTGTGTAGTTACGGAATCTGACGGACTACCTTTTTTTTTTAGCAATATTGAAGTGAAAGGATAACATACACTTACACTAGAATAGTGTAGTGATTTGATTTATTCGGTATTCTGTTTACCTTTTATAGGAAAATAATTTATTTGTTTTTGTCCTCGAAATAAGTGGAGATTAAGAGAATTCCAGAGGAGAGGACAAAAAGCCTATACATTTTTCGTTTAGTTTTTCTATTTTGATTCTCCCTTAAATAGTAAATTTATTTATTTTATTTATTTCCTTTTTCTCTGTGTCGTCTTTGCAGTGAATAAATCAACATGAAGGATTTTACCATATTTCTTGTCCTTCAAGAAGTAAAGAAAAAGAGGAATAAGAAGTAAAAATTTGAAAAATTTGAGTGAAATATAAATTTTGACATAGCATAGACTGTGGTTGTTCTCTTTCTCTATAAAGAAAAACGGTAAGGAAAGAGAAACAAAAATTCGAAAGAAGAAGAAAAGTTTGAAAAAAAAAATTCGTTTTACTTTTTTTTATTTTATTTTATGAATTATTTATAAATGTGATTTACATATTTCAGACAAATTTTTGACAATTGACATCATTTTTATGTCCCATTTTTTCTTCCTCATCTTTGTCATCCATTCTCCTCTACCTTCTACAATTTATTTCTTTTTCTTTTTTTTACTTTAATGCCGGCTTGTGTCACATTCGCATATTTCAACTTGAAAGAAACGCAAAATCACAATCAGAATAAATAAAATAATAAAATTAGGCCGGTACTTGAATGTCAAAAAGTGGTAACATAAGATTTACGTGAGAAACTTTATTTTTCAGTAAAATTATACTTTAATTTTATTCCATATTTTTTCTTATTGGTTTTCGGTTAAGAACTTTAATTAGCTTGTTTTAGAGAAGAAAATAAAATGATCTTCTGTTCATAGCATTCAAAGTGCACGCGTATTTTGAGATTATTGGTTTTCATTACAATCCAAAATCGAATCCTCAATGCCAAAGAAAACTATAACAAATGAGAGGGCAATCTAATGTATTATTAACAGTTTGAAATTTTATCCGAGAAGTGAAACAGGGAAAACACAGAATATGAAAATCAAATAGGAAAGGAGTTCTCTATATATTATATATTATGAATTTCAGCTAAATACTGAAATTACATTTTTGTGAAATTATTATTCTACAAGTGTAGGCAACTCCAGATGAAGCTTCATTTATAATTTCATTGATGCGTTATTAATTTTACGGCCCTTATACTCATTTTTTATTTTTCATTTTTTTTTTTTTAGGAAGAATGAGAAATATTTTGTATACATAACCTGTAATAACAAAAGCTCATTCAATTTTTTATCCATGGGATCTATATAGACATTGTGTATCTATGTAATGTTTGTGTGTGTGTGCATTTGATATATACAATTAGTTACAGCTTTCTGCATCTTAAACATTGTTTATATTAAATTTTAGAAATTTTTCCATCCATCTGAATGATTTTTCATTTAATTTTGTAATTTTCGATTCGATCTAAAAACCAACAACAACAATAACAATAAAAAGGGAAATACAAAGAAAGTCTGACTCTAATAAATAGAAACTTGAAAATAAATGTAATTGTTGTAGTAAACTAATAACTTTAATACAAATTTTGGCAAGATTTTTTGTTTTGTCTCTCTTTTTTATTTGGGATTCAATGATTATAAACGCAAATTGGAACTAATTTATCAAAGAGTTTTGGTAAACTATTCAAGGGAATATGAAGATTAAAACGGATACATAATATTATGTCAGTAGACAGTTAGCGTAGGTAAATATAATAAGAACATTTTGTGGCAATTTTCTTGATTTTAAATTAAGATTAAGATTATTGTTTTAGTTTACCGCAGACGATTTGTATAAACTACTTTAATTTCGCTTCCATTGTTTACGAATAGAAGATTAAAGAAGGTACGATGAAGTTGTTAGATAGAAAATTTCAAGAAATGATTATTTTAAATATATGTATTCGATTTGTCTGTTTCCCTTAGTTAAACCAAAATTAACAGAAAATAAATAACAATGATTATTATATGTTGTATTTGTTCATTGCATTTATAATTGGCGTGATTGCTCGATAATATGTTGCTTTTGTTGAAACTTTCAAGGTTCAATATTATCCTAAACTCCACTCTAACACATCGTGAGATTTCAACAAAAATATGAGACACGTTACTAATCTTCATCTTAGATGTTCATCTAAATTTTAAACTCTAATAGAGAATTACCCTAAATATTATGAAACCCACTATACCATTAGTTCTTACAAAATTATTAAAAGTCAAATCTATAACAATAAATAGTTTCCACACTGAAAAACTAATATGTTACGTCACTGTTGATAATAAATAATAAACGTGAACTATATTAAGGAACCATTAATCTTTTTTATGAAAATCTTAAATAATGTAATTTCGATACTAAACGAACCAAATAAAATATGTAATATTTATTAAGTTATATTTTCATCATTTACCACAATTTTCTATGTATACGAAATTTCCCTCTGTCTTTTAATTTTTGTTTTAAAACTTTTGAATATTTTCATATACTTACACATGTACACACTTATACATAGCAAAATTATATAACGTTGTCATGTAAAACTTTTTTCAATTCAAGAGAAGAAGACGGAATATAAACGGTGTATGGGTAACATTTAGACTAATATTAAGAGATGATCATGATCATGATGAAGAAGAAGTAAATGAAAAACATAAATGAACATCTTAAAGGAAAGTGATGCTTTTACATGAAGCGCAAGTTTTTCTTTAACATTTTGTGACATGATTAGGGAGTGAGAAATCCTTCAAAACGTCGTCATAATTAAAGAAAAGAACAATAAATATTCAGTGAAAAATTAACAAGTGTTGTCTTTTAATTAAAAAGTAATAGTCTATCATCCATGGTTGTCTTGGAAACTATTTCACCATAATCTAAGACTTATTTTGCTTACATGAGATTCAAAAGAAGGACTAAGTTTTGAGAATTATTACATAATTAAAAAACATAATACATTAACATATATTTCATACATTTTTATATTGGTATTTCATGTACAGAAAAAATATGTTTGTCAAACAGTGTGGAAAATATATTTTTTAAAAAAATAAAGTAACTAAAATATAAATTTTAAATATTATTTTTAATACAAATTACAAATAATTATTATATGCGATATTATCTGGTCTGACTGAATCATAAAATCCCCCCTTTATGTTTGGGTCACCCCATTAGGTATTGTGCTTTTATTTTTTTTTTTGTGAAATTGAACGAAAACTTTTTCAAAGTACACAATAAAAGAAATAACAAAACAAAACCAACGCAAAAAAAACACCACAAAAAAACCAACACATAAATTTATTCATTCTATGCTCAAAATAATTTACTTCTCAATTCATTGGCAATAAAAACGGAAGTGTAAAAGTCGCGTCTTATAAACTTTCAATATATTTTTATAGCCAAAGCAATTCACTTCATCATCCCCTTTTCATTTCTCTTCTTTTTTTTTGTTTTTGTTTTTCCTTTTTACTTTCTTTATTATTTTCCTTTTTATATTGGGTAAGGATATACATTTATATACAAATACAAAATAGTCGTCACTATTTACGTAGTCTGCCCGTAGTAGACTACATATAAAAATGTCTATAGAGAAAATTAGTCTCATGTCAAAAAATATATTTAGAATTAAAAGAGACAAAACAGCAAGCACGTACAAAAAAAAAAAGCGAAGGAACGAACGAACGAACTCAAAAAAAAAACAATTCCTAATTGCAAAATGCATTATAGTCTCGAGAGAATCATTATTTTGGCGCCGCTACCCGCTATAAAATAATAATCACAACAACAAAATATAGGAGAGAGAAAACATAACAGAAATGACCTTAAATTGCAAACTTCAAATGTAGAGAAAAAAAAACTATGAGTTTCATCCACAACCTTCTATATTCATAGCCGTGTCACCGTTTTGCGTTAGTATTGGTGGTAGGCCGTCAAAAATTATATACAATCGTTCGTGGGTGAATTTTGTCCTGTTTTATTTCGTTGTTTATAATAATAAAACTAAATAAATTATAAAAGTAAGTGGTTAATAATAATTTTGAAGTGTTTCTAATTGCAATAATATATTTTTTTAATTGTAAAACAATATGTACAAGCGATTTATTGTGAATTAAAAAACTTCAAAAATTTTAGGTTATGGTGTCTTCTAAATTATTTTGTGTGATATTATTGAAAAATTTGATATAATTTGTGACAATTAAGCTTAGTTTTATATGTTTTGTGGAGTGTTAGTTTATATTTAATATAAACATTATGTTTTTGTGATCATGTTTTCGTTTTTTCCGCTATAATTTATATTTAGAGTAAATTAAAAAATTCACAACAAATATGTAGTATTTATGTTTATGGATGTTGTTTTTTTTCAATTATTATTATTGAAAAATGTGATATAATTTCTGTGTTTATGTAGTTTTGTGGAATGTTCGTTTATATTTAATATAAACATCATATTTTTGTATTTCTGTGTAGTTTTGTGCATAAGTTTATAGATAATATAAATATTTGAGGTTATGGTGTTTTCTAAATTGTTCTGGGTGATATTATTGAATTGGACGTTGAAGAAAATGAAGATTTAAATTGTGATAATTATAAACAAAAAATAGCTTTAATACGAGATCAGTTGAAACATCTAATAAATAAAATTCGCAATATTCTACGGACACAATAATTTTAAGTTTTGTTCTGTTCTCCCATTCGTCATCCACATACGAATCTGCAAAGATTGTCTGCTTCCTTTAAAATATCGCCAGAATCCAGAAAATTTTTAAATATTTAAATTATTTAACTAGAGATTTAAGTACTGCAGAGAAAAAAGTTGTTCTAATGATTGAATTTATGTTACTGGATTTTTGAATTAAAAAGGAAAGAAAGTGTCTGGATATGCCGAAAATTGTGATGATTCTACTAAAACCATCCAAACGTTTATGATTAGTTCCTGTTTTAGCAGGTTTAAGGAAGTAGTACATTTACTGCCTGTGAATTCATCTACTGGTAGTGAATTATTAAAATTAACAGAAAAAGTATTACATGCAGTGCAACAGGCTGGTTTTCAAATTATTGTTATTATAACAGACAATCACCGAATCAACCAGAATTTATTTAAATTATTGGATAATTCCGTAATCCAGATTCTTGTTTTAATTCTGATATCTTTCTTATCTATGACACTGTTCATATTATAAAAAATGTAAGAAACAATTGGATCAATGTAAAAAATTGTAATAATTCTTTTGTGTATCAAACTATTATAAAAAAAACATCAATTTTTTTCTGCGAATAACCAGAAAGATTTATTGTGTGCTTTAATTTTTATTAGTTTGGAAACTGATACTGATATTGATCTCTCATCAAGCTGTTTATGTGGAACTACAATTAAACAAATATATTCTAGGACATGTAATGTTATGTGCAATATTATTCTAAATAATTTCGTCAAACAACAAAATGATGAAAAAAATACACAGAATAATAACAAACGAAAATTGAAAACTTTTAAAAAATCAAATGCAAATATTAAAATTGCAAAAACGAGCTAATTAGGCTAAAAAACTATAAAATTCTATTATTTTTTTATTCATAACTGTAGTTTTTTTTCTTCAAGAAAATTGTGATTTGTTTAGTTTCTTATTTTATGTTCCTTTATTTATTATTGTTTAAGAATAAAATTATCTTTTTTTATATTTATATATATGTGCAATATATATTATATCATTATAATTTAATGAATTGAAATAAATTTGATTTTTTCCCCCAAAAGAATGTTCGTTTTATTATTATTTCAGAAAGTAAAAATATCGGCCTATTCTGAGCCTTGTATGTATTAGTAATTGAAGCGGTGACACGGCTATGTATATAGAAGGTTGTGGTTTCATCACATCATTATTTTATAAAATAAATATTATTTTTGTCTCTTTCCGTTTTTCTTTCTTCTTTTTCAGTTCAGTGGAATAAAATTAACAATTGACACATTTGTTTTTCTTTTCTAATTAAATAATTTGGGATAATCATTTCGTTTTTATGTTTGTTTGTTAATTTACATTTTTCGTGGAACACTGAGCACTGGGGGAATAGATTTTTCTCATTACTCTCATAATAATTAATTCTAATCTTAACTTAAAAAATTTAAACGTGATAAAAACTTTTTATTTGTCGCGACAAAAATGCGGACCAAATGAATTTCCGGATGATTGTCGTGACAAACGTTTAAACTGACAGAACATATGTTTTATCTTTAACTTTTTCTTAAAAAAAAAAGAAAGGAAAATTGGGAATTTATTTGTACAAACTATTTGCCCTTTTAACAAAATTCGTATTCGTAAGCGTTTTGTAAATTATGTATCTACATCAGACAAAAGAAGAAGAAGTTTAAGCTTTTGTTGTAAAGTGATAAAAATAAACTGTGTACATAAGAACGAGGGAAAACAATCTGTCTGCAATTCCGGAATTATTCACTTGTGCTTTTAAATCACAACAAACATACTTACAGATGAAAAAAAAACAAAACAAAAAAGAGAAGCAAAAAAAAAACACATAACCCACCAATCATTCCATGTTTGTTTATACACTTCTCGTCTTTTGCTTTTCTTTAAACGTGTATTGTTCAATGTCTTTTCACAGAATATAAAATAAAAGTGTATTTTTTGTGGAATTTTTTCGACAAAAAAGTCGAAAAAAAAAATGAGGAAAAAGAGAGAACAAAATTGCTTGATCTAAAACGAATGTACGGGACCGACAAAAAAAACATCGTAGACTTTGATGTTTTTTTGTTGTTATTGTTGTTGTTGGTATCTCTCTTTTCTTAAAAAACATAAAATACGATAGCACGTGCACTATAATATGTTTTTGGGAAAACAAGCAGCAGTATCAGTGGTGCATAAAAGAGATTTTGGTGTAGGATACTGAGAGGGAGATGCAAAGAAGATGGTATGATATGCAGTTTTTGTCAGTTCAAAGAATAATTCAGGAATGTGGTATAAGTGATGAACAAAACGTAGAAGGAGAAAATTGCTGATAAAATGTTTTTTCTTTAATTTAATAATAAATGAAGAATGGAAAATGTTTTGTTGTTTCTGTTTTTTTTTATTCCATTTTTGTCTCTAGAAAATTTATTGTAGAACAAATAAGATTCTTTCATTGTTTTATACAAAAAGTATAAAATTTCTCTATGAAGGAAAAACAAAGAAAGAAAACAAAAGAATAAAAAGGAGTAAAATTGGTTGAGAAAATTTAAATGAAGCAATAAGAAATTTTTAACAAACTTAAAAATGTTCTGTTAGAGAACCAGATAAACCAATTTCATCAATAGTACCATCTGCCATATAAGATATTGAGAAAAAAGACATTTTCTTCTCACAAAAATATACTCTCGAAATATTGGGTGTTAATATGGAGCTGAAAAGAAAACCGATATCAATTAATTTTGTGGTTGGCATCACTTCAAATGATTTAGAAATTGTTTTGTACCTTCTTCCCTCTTTATTTCCTTTACCCTACTCGTTTTTCTATTATCTTCCTGTTTCTTCTTTGGAATTGAAAAAAAACTTCTTCTTTCCCTTTTGTAACAAACAAATATAAAATAAAAAATAGAAAATGAAACGTTTGTCATACTTCAGATTATATTTGTTTGGATAAATTCGTTTGTGATTTGTTCGTTGCTTTCACATATGTTCGTTTGTTCAATTGAATTTATTTGACAAGAAATTCTAGAGTTTAAAATATTGCAATTAATTCTTGTATATTTTATATGATCAAATGTCACTATTGTATTGTAATGCTGTATTTGTATGTCTTAACAATACTATGCATATGAAGTAGTATGCTGATTTCTTTCTGTTCATGAACGTTAAATTTTTCCTAGTGTTATTTTTTTAAACGAAACGATTTTAGAAAATCAACAGAAAGTTTTAAAATTGACAAAGAAAAAAATAAATTTATTTGAATTAAATGAATTTTCCTTTCTTTTCTTTGCTTTTCTTTTCTAGGAAAAATACGTTTCGATTAAAAAGATATTTTTATATTTTAACTTAATTCGAATTGCCCTTCCAATATTTATGTGAAATTAAATTAGAATTAAATTATTAGAGGAAAATTCTTCAGTCAATTGTCGGTCGTTTTTTTTTAACTTTTGAGTCTTTACTGTTGTTGTTCTTGTATGCCTCTATATACTGAAAATTCTCTATCTGACAATCATCATCTGTATGTATATATAAAAGTTTATAGATGTGTTTGTGTGTGTATTTTTAGTACATACAATTGTGTAGAGATTGTTTGTTATACCTTAAAACTCATACCATCTAAATTTTATTCACAAGTTTATTCGTATTATTCACCCCATCAATTGTTGGTCTTTGAAAAAACAGTTGCCATGCAACGCATTTGAAAATTCAGTCAAGCAAATTCAAATACTTCAAATATAATTTGCTCGTTTTGGAAACGTTTTTCTGATCGCCTCCAATTTTCATTTTAATTTTATTTTTTTATATTTTTTATACTCTCTTCTCATCCACATCTTCTAACTACCCCCAATATCAACCCACAAAATACCCCCAAAACCTTCAAGTACTCAACCAGGAAAAAAGTGACTGAATATTTTTTTAACACAAAACAACAATAAAAAAAAGGCAAAAACAATAAAATGAAGTAAAATAATTCAAAACAAAACAAAAAAATGTTTCTGATTGTTCTTTGAAAACAAATTTGTTTTGTTCAACAGAAATAATTAAAAAAGAAAGAAAGAGAGACAAATCGAAATTAATTGTCATCAATTTCGTTTCCATAGTTCGACAAAAAATAAAGTGGGTTTTGTGTGAGAGGAGGGGGTGCAAACTGGAGAATGAGTTTTTAATGTTTTATAAATCAACATTATTTATCATATTTTTTAACTTTTCTCTATTTTACTAGAATCGAATTACAATGAACTCAACTAAAAACATTTTTGTTGTATTCTGGGAATAAAATCTAATTGTAGAAACAACAACAACTGGTTGAGCATTCGCTAAGTTGAGTTAATTTTAATCCCACGACTGTATTTTTCTGTTACATATTTGACAGATAATTCAATAATTCATATTTTATACATTTTTCTCTCAGTTTGTATGTGGGTGTGTGTGTGTGTGTGTGTGTATTTGATAGTTACTTTATTCCATTTATCTATTTCTTTATAAATTATTATAAATATTAATTATAATTAATGTTAAAAATAACATTAATTGATTCCATGTTTCCATTTTTTCATGTTTTTGTGTTTATTTTGTAACGAACGAACAAAAAAAAATAAACAAACAAACAAGGATTTAATTAACGGACACAAAGTCATCATTCATTCTATTCCTACCCAAAATCGTACAAATTTACAACAGAAAAGTGACGTCATAACAATATCTCCATTATTGAATTTTTTTTGTTTCAACTTTCGCGGGTTTTTATTCCTGTCGTTTATTTTTGTTTGTTTTTTCAATGTCAAGTTTTCATTATTTGTTTTTTTTTTTTTAAATTATGATAAATCAACTCTTGAACTGGAGGAATGGACAATATAAATTTTCATGTGAACTTATCCACACTTTAAAAATAATAATTTGAATTTTATTCTTATTTTTTGATATTGTATATAAATTGTCAAAGAAATTTGTTGTATGACAATCAAATAAATTACAAACTGTATGAAAGAAAAAAAAAGTCAACTTTGGTGATAGTTAGAAGGAAAATAATTGCTTTTAAAAGTAAGAGACATTTTCTAAATTTGAACAAAAAAACTGAAAATAAAAGACATTTAAAAAGGGGTCGGCCATTTTGTTTTATCGAAATCGGATATGACTAACGCATAGATAAATTATATCAAATCAAATTGCATAATTCAATCGTTTTATATTTTTATAAGAAAAAAACATTTCTAAGAAATTTCTATCCACTTTTATTCTCTCGTCCAATTACTATGTCTCTCTACTCCGACGATAGAGACGGACTTACTCTAGTCTTCATGAAACGATATTTAAAGGGTGGAAACACAATTAAATGTAAAACAGCCAATTAATTGTCCCCATTTAATCAATACAAAATATCAATCGAATGAAATTCATTTAAAATACAAAACTCTTCAAACATGATTTTGATTTACATTAAAAAAAATTTGCCCTAAAATTAATTAAAAAATAAACTGCTTCATTATTAAGTCACTAATACATATGTACAATCGCATTTGTCCTCGTCTATAAAATGCAGAAAAAATGCAAAAAAAAAAAAGAGAGTAAAAACTGGGGATAATAAATATCCAAAGTTTAATTAATGACTTTACGAACAATATTGAATATTTGGTATAATTCTACTATATGCTGTGATAGAGTGAGAAAGAGAGAGAGAGAGTGATAGAAAGAGAAATAACTGTTAGTTATCTATTCGATTGGATTCTAATCGAAAATAGCAATATACAATTCAGCTTTTATATTTTGATCATAGACAGTTTTTGGTTTTATTGGAAGATTATAACGCAGACAACGATTAATCACTAATGGCAATTTGTGCATTTAGATTTTCGTTGGAATTGTTTATATGTATATAACTATACATTAGTACAGACATGTGCACATATAGGATTAAAATATGCACATATATATTATATAATTGTACTAATAGATGGTAGCTTATCAGATGTATATTTAGGTTACCCAAAATCTGTATGTCGAAATTTAATAAATTATAATTAATGGTTAACGGTCTATTCTTTGCTCAATGGACCTTATACACAAATCATATTGACCAACTAACTAAAATTGACTTTACAATTATTTTCAATTAATTGAAAACATTTAATAATTGTACTCTTCCTGTTTTATATACATAATTTTATCTCTTTTGCACTCAAAAAATGACAGGGGAAATTCAAAGGAAAAGAAGAAAAACGAAAATTATAAATCCAAACAAATTGAATTTCAATTCTGTCATATCCCATGTAGCCTTAAGAAAAATGAAGATAAACAATGTGAAAGGAAGAAAGAATAAAAAAGGATAATGTTATTTTAAAAGGTCTCATTTAATCTCTCCATGGAATCCATTAAGGACCGTCATTAGAAATATTTTTTAAACCATTCTTCAATTATTTTTCATTTTTTGGCCCATAAAAATAACACCCAGTAAAAAATAAATTAGATCTTCGTTTTATTATAAAATAACAAACACTTTGGATGTGTTTGTGTATGTTTGTTTGTGACGAAATGGGGGACATTATGGGGCAATATTGTTTATACGTTACACGTGAGTTAATGTTAATCGATTTATATCATCTTGCCTGTTTCATTCTTCCTACACATATATAAACATCAAGTTACACACAATCAGATATATTCATGTAAAAATAACCAAAGGTCGTTAACCACTAGATATGTATCAAAAAACTATAATGGTGGATTAAATTTCTATTTTATTTTTGATTTTGAGAGAACAAAGTCTATCGTGTACGTATATTTGCAGTTGTATGTGCAAATTGGAATTAGGAACAATTTTTACCAATTTAATTTTTTTCCTATTTTAAGTTAAATTCGGTTTTGGTATCCAGTGTTTTTTTTTTGTTCAGCCATGTAAAGCGAGACGCGAAAACAACTCCGCATGTTTATATTTTGTTATGTCAAAATATACATAAAATAAATTGCGTGTCGTGTTTGGTTTTTTTTTATTTTTTTTGTAGCAAATATAAAGAAGAATGAAGAACTTATATTTTCTAAGCCTTCTTGTCTTCCCCTATCTTCTTTCCTTCATTTACTCAACATGAATATAAATTTTTAATCTCTGTTTTTCACTGTGTTTGGCTGTTTCAGATTACAATGTCCGACCTTTTGGGTCATATTTTTCTATAAACATGAAGCACGAATAGACATTAGTAAAGTATAAGATTGAATTCCTAACAATATTATGAAAGTATAAAAATGAATATGTGTGTATTGCTTTGTATGAATAAAAATGTTTACGATAAAAAACCTTTCTCTGTGTCTCTCTATATACAACGTATCCCTTTCGTAAAAAAATATGTTTATTAGAAGTTCATTCATCCATAAAACGGGCATATCTCTCTTCCGTTAAATTCATCCATTTTTTTTAACAAATAAAATCAAATCAAATTCAATTTTAGTATTTTTCTTTCACTCTAACTCTAATATAACAAAACTTGATTCACTTCTATAGGGCTGGATAATTTTTACTACGTGTTATATATGATTTATGATGCTCTGCCAAATATTCCATTTCATTTCAAACATAAAATATATTTATTTTTTTGTGTTTGGTTTTTATGTATTAATATTTTTTTGTGTATTTTTATGTAGTGAAATATTGTGTGAAAAAAACATAAATATAACCACATACTCCCAATATACACTTAAAAAACATCCAAACATCCCTCACATATTTATAACAATTCATCTTCTTCTTCTTTTATATTTACAATGCGACTATGTATTGTGTGTATTAAATTTCCGACATAACAAGATTGCCATTTTTCATGGGCTTGTTGGTCTATTTGATTTTTAGTTTTTTTTTTCTTTTTTTGTTTCCATTCTTTTACATTTGCGATAACCAGAAATGGTCTCAAAATAGTAGAATAACTGTTAACTGGGTATTTAAGAGGAAATCACAAAAAGAAGAAGAAAAAATGAAAATCAATTTTAAAATTAAAGGAAAATATATGATTGGAAAAGGGAAATTTAAATGAAGTTTATATTAAGGATTGTCCGTAGATTAGATTTGTTTTGACAGTGGGTTCATTAATGTAAACCTGTCTTCGGTCATTTAATACACAAGGATCTATTAAGGAATACAAACTATTTTTTCTACCACTCATGGATCCTAAAATAAAGTTGACGATATTGACTTTACTTCAAAGAAAAAATAATATCAAAATTAATCGCATCTAATTTTGTATCATTATTTTTCATATAAATCATACCAAAAAGGGGGCTGACTAAAGTCCACTCTAACAAAAATAAATATGTGTATTTATTTCTAAAAATGAAATTACTACAAGAAGTGATTACATTTTATTGTAATTGCGATTAAATAAAAAAAAATGGAAAAAAACCGAAAATAGAAACGATGTTAGATGAACAAAAAAAAAAAAACTAAGGAAGGGAATTAGTGGTATAAAGTTGTCGTTAGCTTTATACGCATGTATGTAGGGACATTTCCATTTTTAAAATTATATTCCAATTTCATATAGAAGGGGGATTATGATTGAAATAAATTAAAAATAAAATTGGCAATTTATATATGTGAGCCGAAAAACGTGTGTGTGCTTATATATTCATAAAGTACACAAAGTCCAACCTTCTCTAGAACACCTAATCGTTTCTAATGATTGTTTAAAAATGTATGGTCCTATTAGACAGGTTTTACTGTATTTTTATTAGATGAAGCCATATGAGAAATTGTCTTGAATATGATCAAAAACTTTATTTCTGCGGAACTGAAATTGAAGATTCAAGTATCCAAAAAGAAAAGCGAAGGAAATAAGAATTTTGTTTTCTTCTCAAAATCCCCAATCAAAAAAATTGTATAATTTTCTATTTTTTCTCTTTTATTCTTGATTGTTTTTTTTCCTTTCCACCCCACTTAATTAAAAAAAAAATCTGACAGAATTAAAATCCCTAATAAATCTAAAAGAAAAACATAAAAAAGATGAAGATTATGAAGAAGAAGAAGAAGTCATAAAAGTTTTTTTTTCTCAAGTTCATCAAATATAGATTTGTGTGCGGGTGAACTAAGGTGGTTCAGTCACAAAAAACTATAACAAAAATTGTGCTGTTCATGTTTATTGTCCATTCTGACAAACATCTGTCAGAGTTTCATTCCTTATGTCTAGTGACATATACCCATTCTTAATGATGACTTTTCCTACTCAAAAAAAAAGAAAAGAAAGCATTTATTCTTATCACTTATTCTGATTTATGAATTGATGAAATTCTAAACGGGAATTAATCACTTGTTCTATATGGATTTGACTCAGTCGCATCCAATTTTGTTGTTACTTTTTTAATTCATCCCTTACTGTTTCTATTCTTTCCTTATGTACCTAACTTGGAATTTTCCTTTTTCTTTCCTCCAAAACAAAACCAACAAAAAAAGTATAGGGGAAGATTGACCTCATGCCCATCCATATTTTACTCTGTATTTATTATGTTATGGAAGAAAGTATAGTGGATATTGAAATTGAGTGTTTCGGCGACACGTGGGGGTAGAGAAGCACATTATTTTTGATGGGGAAGATGTAATCTATATCCGTTCGTATATTTCTTTTTTCTTCTTTTTCTTCTTCTTACAATTTTTTTTCTGGTGTATTTTTTTCAATTCGATATAATGTTTTGGAAGGCGGGTATAGGTTGTTGCGTATTATTGAGTTCGACCAACAACAATATAAAAAAAAATAGGAGGAAGAAAACATAATCATAATCAATAAATAATAATATTAAAAGTTTAATGTGTTTTTTTCTCATTTTCCCGCCATTACACCCACATTACCATACAACTCATTGATTGTTGTTGTTTATTTGAAATTTTATAATAATAGCATGAAGTAAGTTGTTTTGTGGCGTTTCTTGAATAGATTTTCTTCTTTCTTTTTTTTTTTTTTGGATTCTGATTTCCATTCAAATCGTAGAAGTATTGAAAAGAAAATCTGGCCTTCTTAAAATATCCTATTCTCTTGTCAAATACAGATTCAATTATATATTTTTCTATGAATATTGTGTCTACAAAAAAGAAAATAGATAAAGCAGCCCAAGTAAACCTACCCACACACACACATGTATGTATGTGTCGTAAAAAGTGGGTAACTAAAACATCAAAACTGAATTTATATTTGTGAAAAGAAAGAAGAAAGAAAAAAAGTTTTGTTCTTTTAGATAATAATAACTTTAGGTTTAGATATTTGTTTGTATGGCTATTGGCATGTATGGTCAGCACAATTGTACATATATTTTCTGTTTTTTTTTTGTTGCTTTCGTTTTTTTTTGCTTTCTGAGAGAGAGATATAGAGAGAGAAAAAGACAGAGGGAGAGAGAAACTGATTGAAAAAATGAAAAAAGAATAATAAGAAAAAGAAGCAGAAAACGAACAAAAGAGAAAAGTAAACATATAAAAATAGAAACTCGATTCATAAAAAATATAGACAAAAAAAAATGTGTTGACACCTGTCAGGTTCAATACATGACATTTTTTCTGTCATCGTTGTCATTGTTGTCCCAAAAAAAAAAAAAAAGAAGAAGAAGAAGAACAACAACAATAAAAACAACAACAACAACAAGAAAACAAAAATAACTAAAACTAAACTGATTGGAACAAATGACAAAATTGAATAAAAAGTTTCCTAAAAGACCAAAAGTATTCGAGATGTTGGAAAAAGAGGGCGAAGAGTTTAAAACAATAACAAAAACATAGAAGTTATATAAGAAAAATTGTTGCTTTGGCATAATGTCAGATTTTCCTTCTTTTATTTTGACAAAGAATTTAATTTGTTTTTGTGTTTGATTTTTTCAAATTGATTTAAAGTTTTTTCTTTTTCTGTTTGTTTTGAGTTCACTAGCACATAAAAATGATTCAATAGACAAGATAATTGTTTTTAATTTGTTTTTGTTTATTTTTATGTTCGATTAAAACAAGTAAGAAGAAGATGAAGATGAAGAAGATGAAAAATGTAGGAGAGAATATTTATATCCTTCGGCTTATTTTATTAAATTAGAAAATATATTTTCTAGACAAAGTTTCATTTCACTTCTTCTTTTTACTTTGTTATTTTATTCTCTGTACTTTTCCCTTCTGGTTTAACATTATATAACAATAACAAGTTAAAGATCAAAAAAAAATAAGAAAAAGAAGAAGAAGAAGAAGCAAAATTAAAATAAAAAAAAAGGAAACTTTCTTTTAAATTTTAAGTAATCAATTTTCTTTTATCTTCTTATTGGATATTTGATAAGCGACTTCCGTTTTTATTTAAAAAAAAATTAAGAAAAATACAAAAGAAAACAAAAGAAAAAAGAAAAATGATGAAGAAGAATAAAATTATTTATTAATGATCTTTTTATTCAATAATTTTCTTGTTTTTCTTGTTGTTGTTGATATATTTTTTTTGGAGCTTTTCTTTATTCTTTATAAAAAAAATCATTTTTCATGTTTTTTCATTCTTTTGTTATTTCATTACAATATAAATTGTGACGTGTGTGCGTTACGTGCTTGTACGTCACGCTATATTTTCTACAAATAAAAAGAACAACAACAACCACTGAAAAAAAAAATAGAATCTTATATGGAGGGATAGGTAAAGTAAATGGATAGTAATGGTGCCTGTTCTGTAAATTCAGAATAAAGTAAAAGAAAAACTAAAAGAAAATGTGTGTATAAGTTGGTAGTAAGGAGCTCCCACCATACCACCAATTCAAGGAGTCAACCCATCATTTTCTTATATAAAATGCAATTACAAAAAAACAACCCCTATTATTATATGACTTTGTCGCACAAATAACTTAAACATTTGTCAAAAAAAAATTATCCTCTTTGTTGTTGTTGCTACTTTTAGAAGAAGAAAAAGAAGAAGAAGAAGAAGAAGAAAAAAAAAGAACCAAAGAAATAGAATCTTTTATCCTTTAGAAAGAAATTTTCATTTGTATTTCCTTTCTTTTTTTTTTTTTTTTCTTTTCTTTTTTTTTTCTTTTCTTTAAACGTAAAGTGCGGAGAGAATATACGATGATGACAATAAATACACAACACACATACCCAAACATAAACATTATATAATTTATTTAAAAATATTTTCCAAACGTATTCTTTTCTACTTTTTATATTTTTAACCCCTCGCAATGCCCTTTTTAATACACAATTGTTACACCCCCGTACTTTTCGTCCAATGTGTCTTTCAACTCAAAGCCATTTGCCTTGTGTTCACACTCCTTAGAATAAAAAAAAGAAGAAGAAAAAGAAGAATTTACATTTTTTTTTGTATTTTATTGTAAATTATAATAGCGATAAAATGTCATCTATACTTCCTCCTCCTCACTCACCCTTCCCCTTTCTTTTTCATCTTAATCTGTTCTTCTTAATGTAATCAAAATAACTGGAAATTTAAAGAATAATAACAATAATAATACTTTCCTCTCTCTAAATACATATTTTTCATAATATTCTGTTTTTCTTTCCATAAATACATTGTTACATTATGTTCATTTTTCATGTCTGATTTTTCTTATATACAATTTTAAATGAAATAATTCTGTTTTTATACATTAATTTCTTATACAATATGAATAGGAACATCAACAACAATAAACAATAATATTGTAAGGTGTTATTAATATCCATATTTACAAAAGGAAAAAAGGAAAAATATGATAATACAATAATTATAAAGGTGTGGCTCATATTAACAATGATGTTTATTTTCAACACTTTTTTTCAAACACGTAGAAAATATTCCATATTTACAAGGATATAGAAAGAGAGAGAGAGAGACAAAATGATTTATATAGAGAAAGAGAGGGATGTAACCACCATAATCAAAAACGTTTATATTTTCTGTCAAGTAAAAAAAAATACATCTCACATCTTTTGACAAGGCAAAAGACTGTTTTCGTTTTTGGTGTATGCATAATTGAAAATGTACACACACATACACGCACACACACTCATAATATATTATGTTCTACATTTCTACTTTACTTTAGTAAATCGTAAAACAGCAGGTGTTTTGGTAAATTAATTTATTTTTCAGTTATATAATTCTATGTATCAAGTCAGATAAAGTGAAAGTAAGAAAGAGACAACTGAATATATTTCTATATTACCTCCTCTTACTTTAGCAATCTTTTCTATTTATTTTCCGTTCTTTATCAAAAACGGAAAACGAAAAAAAATCTACTGTTTATTATAAATTAATACTCCTGGCTATGAAGGAAAAGGTAAATGTTCAATTGAATAAAACAAAGAAAGAAAGGAAAGCATATAAAATTTTATGTTAGAATCTAACTTAATTAAATGATAGACATTTTCTTATCTTAGGAATTTGAAAAGAATAGAAAATTATTGTTTTGATTGCAGAATTAAAGGAAGAAGAAAAAAAACATAAACCACGAAATCTCAAGTTTAATCAACATTTCTTAAGTTGAACTTTTATTATCGAAAATGTTAATTTATTTTCATAAAGCTCAAATTATTTCTGACATTTTTGACATAATATTTAATTAAAATCTATTTAATGTTTCGGTTTCTTTTTCTGTTTCTATACCAAAATGCATATTTTCTTTTTTGTATCTTAATTCGTATTCTACGAAATTCATTTAGATAAAATATTCCCTTTGTGTATTTTCATGTGCAATGAACAGAATTAACATCAAAAGAATTGATAATATTTAAATGATTTTCTTTAAATAAAATTGAAATGGATTTTTCATTCAATTGTTAAATTCTTTGATTAATTTAAATTCATAAGAAATATTCTACAACACTATAATTTATGAGAAACAAAGTGAACTTTCTATAGATGTGACCATTTTCTATAATCGATTTTCTCCTGTTCATAAAGAACAAAGTTTGAAATTACTCAACAAAATTCTTCAGACTCCATCACTATATACTTAACAGACCATCCTTGGTCTGACCATCACATGGTCGGATCGTACAGTGTCGAGAGGGACAAATTTATTTTCAGAGATTCCAAGACAAATCAATTCCATCTTTCGGCCATATTTAATTCTCAATAATATTTCATCCCATTAATTTGTAAAGCACGTTTTGTATTTCTGAATCTAAATGTTAACAATTTCTAAGGTTCAAAGCAGCTATTAATAATATATGCTATTAATAATATCAAGGCCAAAAGATTCACACAACGAACGTAAGTAATAATAACGATTATTGTTTACTAAAAGATCGGTGTTAAAATCACCCATCAGAACAATATTATCATATAATGGAAAGATCAGCGAAATAGAGAGAGAAAAAGAAGAAATTAAACCCCCAAAAATGTTCTATAATTTAAAATTGAGAATTTTTTTCTTTACTGTTAATTGGAGGTTCTGTTTTTGACTGAAAAATATAATACTCCACAAAGATTAGTTGATCCATTTCTTTGTCCTTTTTTTTTGTTTCTGTTATTTTTTTAGTTTTTAGTTTTTGGTTTTTGTTGCTGTTGAACACAAATCACTAAACAAGTCTATAAAATATCAAATCAAAAATTACAACAACATAACACTTAAAAATAATTATTGATTGATAAAAATATATTTTAATATTGCCTCCAGAACTGAGCAGACTATCTCTGTATATATTTGATTCTGTTGTATTTTGTGTAAGCGTTTTTCATTCTACATCAATAACTGTTTGGTTTTTGTATTTGGGTATTGGCGGGTGTTGGGTTTGTGGGTTGTATAAATGCTGTTCAAACAATACTTTAATAGAAAACATTTTGTGAAATTAAACCTTTCACTCTCTCTCTCTCCCTCTCTTTCTTTCTCTCTTTGGGTTTGCTCTGTTAATCTTACATTCTCCCATCCACCCTTTACCATTATGTTATATGTAACAGAAAACCGCTGTTTGAGGTTACACAATTTAATGTTATAAATATTTAATAGAAAGATTTAAAATAAAGAAGGAATCACCATACTTGTTACTGTTTCGTCTCTAACAAAATGATAATTAATTAATAGATTTAATTTTAGATTTAATGTAAAATAATAACAATATTTCTGTCTTATGATCGGATCAAACATTAAAATTTATGAACAAAAATTATTTTCAAAGAGAATTTTTTTTTTGTTTCAAAAAAAAAAACATTTGTTTTGTAACCGAATTTTTATTTTCACGAAAAACAACAACAAACATTAAATAAATATAAACAAATCGAAAATAAAACATAAGAAGAAAAATTAAACAATAAACGACAACAACAACAAATTTGAAATAAATGAAAATAATTTAAGAAACCATTTTAGTATGCGACCTTATTAAAATAATCCTTTTACAAGAGTACTTATTATCCTTTAACCTTCTTTTAACTAAACACAATTATATTTACATATAAAGAAACAAAAAACCCAGATTGTACGTTGCCCTTATGTTCCAAATCCCCTTTTATTATATACGTATTATTACGTTAATTTTCAGACTTCTATAAAACTTAGGAAAAAATTTCTTTAATCCTTTTATTTACGTAGATAAATTTCTCATATGTAACTTTTTTTCTTTTGGATTTTGGATTTTCTCTCTACATCAATTTTCATTTATTTTTGTTTCCTTTTTTTTATATTGTATCGAAAATCGGTTAGATAATCGGTTAGATAATTGTATTTTCTTATTTTATTGATTAAATAAAATTATACTTTAGGAAATATATTTTTGTCAAGTTAGAAAATGTTTAAGAAAATTAAAGGAAAATTAATTTAAGTTTGTTTTTTTTTTAAATAGTTCAAACAGTATCCACTTGAACTTAATTATGTTTGCATGTAACCATCTTTCCTACATCCACTTCCCTTCTATTCCATTTAATCATTTTCCCAAAGTTCATATTCTATAGTGAAAATTCCCACACATTACTTTTTCTATATAGACTATTGATGGTCACATTCCTTTATTTCTTTTCTGATTCTAAAAATAACCAAATAATACACTCCTGTCTTTTTTTAATCATTTCTTAGATTTTCTTTCCTTATTTTTCTTCCTTCTCATTTTTATTTTGTAAAAATAACAATGAAATCCTAACTTCAACCTTCGACATTCTTCTTGTGTACACTTGTTTTTCCTCCTCTTCTTCTTTTTTCCCGTTTTCTTCCAAAATAATATGATACAATCTTTACTTTTTATCTTTCTTTTATTCCTTTATTTCTTCCTTCTTCTATTTTCTTTTTTCTAATATCATTTTCTATACAACTTAATTTCCACTCAACACCAATTCAAATGAATCCGTCCGAGAATTGTGTTTATATCGAACCTAACGTAGAGAAGAATTTTCTTTTCTTTTCCTTTCATTCTTATTTTGCTTTTATTTTCTATTTTGTTTTTCTTCTCTTTTGTTTTGAAGATGCACAAAATGTGCTCTTAATTATTTCTGGTTGAATAAACTTTATCAAGAAAATGGACAAGTTCGTTCATTCGTTTCCTTCTTCTATACGTTTATTTTTCCTTATTCGTTTTTCATTTATTTAATTTCTTCCTTTTATAAATAAAATGTAACACCATATGGTGAATTGGTTGGCTACCATCAGTATTTTATGAGATGCAATATTTTTATAGTGTTCCTTCTTCTTCATCATCGGCTTTTTCTTCTTGTACACATTATTTCATTCTACCCAATCTCTGCAATAAAATGAAATTATATATAATTTTGTCTGAAGGTTTGTGTTTACATTTCTATGATTAGTTTTCTTTAAAGAGACAAATCTTAAATATTTAATCATGTTTTCTTATTTATTATTTTCTTCCTCATCTTTTTCTTCTTCTTCTTCTTGATTATACAAATAATAAAAGAAAATTGAATTTTTCTGTATGAAGATGTTTTCTGTAGAATTTTTCTTGTATTTCTTCCTGGTTTAAATCAACATCCTTTTTAAGCATCACATTTTATATTGCATATACATCAATATATTCTGTACTTCCCCTTTCTTTATTTGTTGTTGTAGAAAAGTATTAACCAAGTGGGCAAGATAAGAATTTCACATTCAATATAACAACAACAACAAAATTAAATGAAAACATAAAAATTGGTGACCAATGCTAAAAAAATATTCTGTATTTTTATTTGTCTGCGAATAAATTATATCCAAAACCGAAAAAAATACAGATAAATTAAATATTCGGTGGTTATTTTACTCTTAATACTCTGACTTTACAGGAACAAATGAATAAAAATTGTGCTATCAGAGATGAAAGATTTTTTTTTTATTGGATGCGGAACACATGAAGTAATTTATTTTTAATTTACTCTTAAGAAAATCTAAATGATTTTGGCACCAACAAGCAACAACTAATTCAAAATATTGACTATGAGAGAATGAACAAGAATTTTTTATTTTATTAAGAAAAATTAATCATAAATAATTTTTCTTCCATAAATGAGAGTTTAATTTAATTTCAAAAATAATGGAACTATCAAAAATTATTAGTTGGCTGTGAACGGCCAAACCACTGTTAAATTTTATCGTTTTTTTATTCGCCTAACGTTGACTTTTTATTAAGAAAACATTCTTGCAACCAAAATGAAACAACTGTTAAAGAAGAACAGAAAGCGATGATAATAATAAATTTCTAGTAAAAAGGTAACATCTAATCTTTGTCATTTTTCTGCTGGTTTAATTTTTTTTTATTCTTTTTCCCTCTCTCTTTCTCTCTCTCATATGTCTGGGAGTAATAAATATAAAATAGTCTTACATGTAAGTTTACCGTATCTTTTGGATAGTAAAACATGAAACAAGAAGAAGAAAAAGAGAAAAATCTTATAGATTGAATTATTTGTTTAAAGGAAACATGAACATAAAAAAGAAGCAGTTTTTTTTCCTTGTCGCTGTGGTTGTTGTTTTTTTTTGGTCTTTACTAAAAAAAAAATGCCAGACAATAAGGAACCATAACCAACCTAATTCATTTATTTACTTTTTATTCTTTTTTTATTAACCCTATTAAAAGAAAGAATAAATCTCTGTCGCTCTATACTTTTTTTTTTCATTTCACATCATTTATGTTAGAAACAATGAAACAATATTTATGCTAAAATAATCATAAAAATTTCCCCAATTAATAAAAGTAAAACAAATAAAAAATATTCATTGATGTTGTGCCATCCATAATTTTTTATTTTTTCATAATAAAATGATAAAGAAAATTTCCATTAAATTAAATGTTTAGAATTTTCCTATATTCGTAGATACCAAGAAATATTAAAAACATTCATAATAAATGTGTCTGCGTGTGCGTATGGATGGGTGGATGTGTTGTGCTCTTCCTTTCGAGGGAAGAAACATGGATTTAGGTTTGTTTTCGAATAATGAATAAGAACAATTTTAAGTTACTTTTTTTTTAATCTTTTTATTTTTCATAAGACTTGTGTCTTATTTAACTGTCTAAACGATACTCTTTCTTCTTACATTATTTCTTACTTACTTATACTAAAAAATCTTATTCTAAAAAATAACTAATACTTTATTATTTTATTAGGGGTAAAACCCCAGAGGTATGCCGCCTATCGAATATTGTATGAGGATAAAAATATTGAAAGAGTACCGACACCACGTGTGCGGTACTTGTCCAATAAAATTATCACCCATACTTTATTATTATGAAAAAACCCGTGCTAAATAAACAAATAAAGGATCATAACCTTTTTTAAAAAAACCCGACAATATTATAAAATTAAGGATCACAACATACCTCCCCCCTCTTTTTAACAAAAATTTGTTTTATATTCTTTTATAAAATAAATTTTTGTTTTATTTACTTCTTTTTTTTTTCTTAAATTAAATTTTACGTAATTAGTTCTTAATATTCTTGTTTAATATTTCGATTCTTCTTAATTTTAATTTTATTTCTCTACGTATATTTGCTATTTTTTTTTTTTTATGTAATGTAATTTTTATATAATTACTTATTTTTTTTTTTTTTTTTATGTTTCATTAACCAAATGTTTTATTTTAAAATTTTAACTGTATCTATTTCATTTACATTTTTATTTAAGGTAAAAATTTAAATCAATTTTTATAAATTCTATTATTCTTCAGAATCTCCTTTTAAGTTTTTAAATTATGTTTCAGATTTATTTATTTATTTATTTTTTTTTTCTTATTTTATTGAATTTACCAATTATTTTATATATGATTGTACTTATATTACTTTAAATTGATTTATTATTATCTAATTCTTGCTTTTATTTGTTATTTTTGTTCTTTTAATTTAATTTCATTTCGTTTCTCTTAATTTTTATTTAATTTATTTTCTTTTTCTTTTACTTTAATGCTATTTTCATTTTTTATATAATTAATTATCTTAGATTAATAACTAACCTTTTGTAAACAGAACTTAAACTTATTATTATTATTTTTTAAGATAAAAATTTTAATTAATTTTTTTAAAAAATAATTTGTTTTTCTATTATATTAATCGATTGATATCTCATTGATTATTATAAGTTTTTAAAGTAGTTTGAAATTTAACGTTTTTTATTTTTTATATTTTTTCATTAATTCTTATATCTCAAATTAATAATTTCTTTTTTTATATTTTTTTTTTCATTTACTATCAATTATAAATTTATTTCTTGAAATCTTATCTGTACTTAAATTATTACAATTATTTTTTCTATTTTTATTTAATATGAAACCTTTTTAGATTGAACTTATAATCTATTTTATTTTAGTTTATAAAAATATTTGAAAATTCCAATTTGAATATATAATATTTGTTTCGTTTTCCTGAATTGGCCTTAAATCTGTAACTATTACTTCTTCTGATTTATTCTTTTTTGTTTTGTACCTTACTTTTCTCCATATTATGTTTACTCTACTGGGTATATTCAATTTATTCTGAATTTCTCTCTGTTTTCTAATAATTCTCCTTATCCTGTTTAATACTATTATTACTAATATTATCATTATTATTCCTACTTTTTCCCGATTCTGTTCTTTAATTTTTAGGTTTAAATTGAATTCATGTATTTTGTTTTCTTGTTCTGTTTGAATTTCTTTTAAAAATTTGAATGCTTCATATGCTTTGCTCTCATTTTCTTTCGTAAATTCATAAATTTCTTGCCCTGTATTATTTTCTTTATTTTTATTATTATTTGTTTCAACTTTTCTTTCGTCCATTTTTTTCAATGGTATAACCTTTATATTTTCTTTATTTTCCTCCATATCTTTCAAATTTATCCCCGTTTTACTGTCTTTAATTTCATCCATATCTTTCAATGGCATATCTTTTTTACTTTCTTCAATTTTTTCCCTATCTTTCAATTTTATTCCCATTTTACTGTCTTTAATTTCATCCCTATTTTTCAAATTTATTCCCTTTTTATTGTCTTTAATTTTTTCCCTATCTTTCAAATTTATTCCCTTTTTACTGTCTTTAATTTCATCCATATTTTTCAAATTTATTCCCTTTTTACTGTCTTTAATTTCATCCATATCTTTCAATGGCATATCTTTTTTACTTTCTTCAATTTTTTCCCTATCTTTCAATTGCATAACCTTGAATTCAGTTAATTTCTTTAATTTTGGATTACATTTTGGCAATTCTATCTCGAAATCATTTGTGTTATTGATGCTAACGTTAATTTCCTGATCTTTGGGCTTAACCAATAAATTACCTATAAATACTCCTGGCATGATCTCTTCCGAGTCACACAACATGTCTTCCTCATCTTCAACCTGAGTCGAAATTTTGACAACAGTTTCCGCTCTCGCGGGGGCATACAAAACCTTTTTAATGGTTTCCCTAAAACTTTGTGCTTTAATATCTTCTGATTCAGTATTTTGTATCTGAGAATTTGATGTTAGGATTGGTATTTCTATTTGGTTATTAGTTTCCGTTCGAGGGAACCTAAGCTTTCCATTAACTCCATCTATTACAGTATGATTCCACAAAAAATCTCTACCTAAAATTCCATCTGCATCTGTGACCGTACCCATTGTTTCTTTTTTATTTCCATTTATACCATTAATTATTATTTTTTCTATTGTATTTATTTTTGCCTTTTCTTTTAAATTTTCTGCGCCTGTACCTATTACTGATTTATCTTTTTTGTTTTTCACTATAATTAATGGTACGTTTACCATTGCATTTCTATATTCTTTCTTATCTTCTTCTGTTTTACACCGATTTTCTTTATGAATATGGGCTGGAACATGGTGTCTTTGTTCCACCCGTTCTAGTTTTCCGACCTTAATTCCTGTTTTAATTTTTCTTTAAATATGCAGTTTTCTTCTAGATGACCTACTTTATCGCAAAAATTACATACTATTTCTTCTCGCAATTTGATTGTTTGTAATTTCTCACAATTATTGGCTCCATGGCCCGGTTTCATGCAAAATTGACAAATAATTAATTGATTTTCATTTATTACTGCATTTATTCTCTTGTCTGATGGGAATCTATTTTGACAATTCTGATCATTATGTCCATAAACTCTACATTTTCTACAATAAGGGTTATATGCTCTGTACCTGCATTCCGATTTTATATGACCTGGCTTGTTACAATTAAAACAAATGATTGGTGAACTCCTTGTATTTGTCCTATTTTGATAATAATTTGGATTTGTGTAATCCCCCTTTTCCCTTAAATTTTGACTTTGGTAGTTTGTACTACTTGGCTCATCTTTGTAATTGTTAGTTCTTGATTGAAAATTGTTATATAGACCCCTATCGAACTCTCTGTTATTTAAATTATTGTGTCCATTAATTTTTTTATGTATTTCACTATCAATTTTATCCATTTTTTCTCGAGTTTCTTTTATAAAGTCTGTTAATAATTTGTTAGTTTCTTCTGCCGGATTTTTATTTAATTCTGGCCTCATCGTTTTTTCTATTTCGGATCTATTATTGTTACTTGTTAAAATTTTTAATAAGAGTTTATTAATTTCTAGTTGACTATCTTTATTTTGATCTGTTTCTAAAATTTGTTTTAACATATTTTTCATTTCAATTTCAGGTGACTTCTTAATATTTATCTCTTCCTGTAATGCGTTTTCTGCTACTTTTACTATTTCTTTTAATTTATTAAATGTGTTTTCTGTTTGTAATATTATGTGTTGTTTTAATATTTTGTTATTTAATCCATATTTTAATGTTTTTATTGCCATTCTTTCATGCAATTGAGAATATTCTCCGCCAGGAAATACGGTTTTTGCGCAAATATCACATTCATTTCTTATTTCTTCTATACGGGCAATAAAAGATATTGCTGACTCATTTTTTCTTTGGGTTAACGAATTCATTTCACAATATATTTCTTCGAAACTTCTTGTTTTTGAATAGCATTCTTTTAATATTTGGAACATTTCGTCAATGGAATTGTATTTACTATTTTTAATTTTCAAATAAACGTCTCCCTGTAGTCTAGTAGGAAGGAATTGTAACAATTGATCTTGTCCATCCTTATCTAAACAATCATTAACTAACTTGCATGTATTAATAAATTTTTCTAAATTTAATTCTATATTCCCTGATATTAAATTTCCGTCAAAAATAGGTATTTGTTTTAAACACTGAAATGTTTGTTGTATGTCTGCCATTTTTAAATTTAAATTACGTATTAGAAAATTAGTATTGTCTATAATTACTTCTGGTATTTCCCTATCAAGAACTATCTTATTTATATTTTCAGTTTTAACAGGGCTGTTACTTTTTGTTTCTGATTCTTTATCTTTTTCTAACTCTTTTTCTACTTTTTCCTTAGTTTGAAATTTTTCTGATCTTGCGTGTATGAATTTATTTTTGTCGAAGGAAAAATTTGCTTCTAAATTTTCAGATTCGTTTTGTCTATCTACTTTTATTTCTGAAATTTCTAAAATTGGATTTGAGCTACTGGTTTCAAATAAATTTTTTATACAATCTGGTTGACTTAAACTATTACAATTTTTTAATTGGTTTTCTTTTAATTTATTTCCCTTTAATTTTTTATTTTTTAATTTCTTCTTGCCTTTATTCTCTCGTAAGTTGTCGAGAAATTTATTGATGATCTTTTTCCCCGATCTTAGAACTCTTGTACTTTCCGCTCCTTGCAGTTCCAATGATTCCTCCTCTGATGTATCCTCTTCTGTTCCACTTTCGATATACTCTGCTCCGGTGTTACTTCCTGACATGAATTTGCACTTATCTTTCTTTTTTTTTTTTCAATTTTTTCACTTTTCACTATTCTTTAATTATTTTTTCATTTACTTTTTTATCTAACACTTTTGGCTATCAATTAACGCTTTTTATTTATTTATTTTTTTTTCACTTTTCACTTTTCACTATTTTTATTTTTTTCTTCCTTTTTACTACTCTGTAACCACTTTTATTAATTTTACACGTTTTACTTTTCTTTCTTTATTTTTTCATTTTCTTTTTTATCTAACACTATCAATTAACGCATTTTTTTCACTTTTCACTATTTTTATTTTCTTCCTTTTTACTACTCTGTAACCACTTTTATTAATTTTACACGTTTTACTTTTCTTTCTTTATTTTTTCATTTTCTTTCTTTATTTTTTATATAACACTATCATTTAACGCATTTTTTCCACTTTTCACTATTTTTATTTTCTTCCTTTTTACTACACTGTAACCACTTTTATTAATTTTACACGTTTTACTTTTCTTTCTTTATTTTTTCATTTTCTTTCTTTATTTATTTTTTTTTCTTTTTTATATAACACTAATCATTTAACGCATTTTTTCCACTTTTCACTATTTTTATTTTCTTCCTTTTTACTACACTGTAACCACTTTTATTAATTTTACACGTTTTACTTTTCTTTCTTTTCTTTCTTTATTTTTTTTTTTTTCTTTTTTATATAACACTATCAATTAACGCATTTTTTTCACTTTTCCTTTATATTCTTTTTTTTTTCTTTTCCTTTCTTTTTTCGTTGATCACTAAACTTAACTGTGTACCGTTACGCGTTTTTTATTTTTCGGTATCTAATATTTATTCAACCCGTTCGAAGGGATTTATTATTCTGAATAAATATTCCGATTATTTCGCGTTTTTTTCTATTTAAACTTAGAGTTCTTAAATTATTTCATTATTTGAATCCTACCGGCTGCGCCAATTAATGTTGTGCTCTTCCTTTCGAGGGAAGAAACATGGATTTAGGTTTGTTTTCGAATAATGAATAAGAACAATTTTAAGTTACTTTTTTTTTAATCTTTTTATTTTTCATAAGACTTGTGTCTTATTTAACTGTCTAAACGATACTCTTTCTTCTTACATTATTTCTTACTTACTTATACTAAAAAATCTTATTCTAAAAAATAACTAATACTTTATTATTTTATTAGGGGTAAAACCCCAGAGGTATGCCGCCTATCGAATATTGTATGAGGATAAAAATATTGAAAGAGTACCGACACCACGTGTGCGGTACTTGTCCAATAAAATTATCACCCATACTTTATTATTATGAAAAAACCCGTGCTAAATAAACAAATAAAGGATCATAACCTTTTTTTAAAAAAACCCGACAATATTATAAAATTAAGGATCACAACAGATGTGTGTGTGTGCGTGTGTGTGCAAAGGATATAAACATAAAAATTAAATGTTTTTTAACCTTTTTTTTCCACTCATAATTTAATCTCAATTTGTTAAATAGGAAAAAACAAAATAAAACTCCCCCTCACTCTCGTCGTAATAAAAAGTGTATTAATATTTATTATTATTTTATTTATAAAGTCTTGATGAAGAACTTTATATACACATTTTTTTCTCCATATACACAAAATACCATAAAAAATATATTCTGTTTGATCTTTTTCCTCTTTATCTTCTTTATTTTCTTTTTCTTCTTCTCATATTATGTACTTGTATCTAGTAAATGGTAAATGTAAAGGGAAATAAAGCAATAAACGTAACAACAACAAAATGGGGAAAAAGCTCAAAAGCACAATAATGACTCGATTATATTTATGAGTGAATCTAAAATTTATTATAAAGTCGTTTGAATACTTTGTTTGGCTTGTTTCTGTTTAATAAAGTCAGGATGAAAATTAATAAGAAAAAAATGGTGAAAAACGAAAAGGAAACACAAAAAAAAAATTAAATTAAATTAAAAATGTATAAGGAATATATCAAAAGTGTATGTAAGAGTTACAGAGGAAGAGGAGGGACGCAATGAGATCAAAATGAAAAGGGGTAAAAATATGGAAATTTCTTCTTACAAAACGTTTAAATTTTCTTCATTTCTTTTTTTTTTTGGTAGATAACAAAAATATGTAAAGTTCTCAATTGATGCTTTATTTCTCTCTCTTGTTTTTTTATTTGCGATTTTTTTTCTTTCCTTCTTCTATCCAACGAAAATGAAAGAAAGAAAAAAGAAGAAAAATGAAATTTGATTAAAAAATTTCTCTTATTTTTTTTATTTAAATTAAATGAAACAGAAAACCAAAAAAAAAAAAAAAATTTGTCAACAAAATATGACAACGAAAAAGGCGAAAGAGTAAAGTTACCGAAAATTTAGAGGATCAGTTCTGTTTGCCATCTTTTTTAACTTTAACACAATTTTTAATTTTTTCTTAAGTTTCTAACTTAATTTAATTTTAATTGAAATAAAATTACAACTTCTCCCATCTCTTCCACCTTTTACCACATTCCCCCTGAAGAAACTATAGAGCACAATTTTCAATTATTATTTTAATTTGTGTTGACTTGAGGTTAGTCTTCTCTCATTTTAACACAATATTTCATAACTCGTTTATTATTCAATAAAGTTTTAAATATTTAATTAAAAAGAAAGAAGAAAAAGAAAAAAGTAAAAAAATTAGAAAAATGAGAACAAAATTATTTATGATCCCAGTTTTCCCCCAGTTTTTCTTATTTTTTTTTTTGTACATAGAAAGTTTCCACTTTAACTTTTTATTCTATTGGTCATTTACATAATTTTATTATTGTCTATTTATTTACAATTTCTAGTCCTTCACTGAATAGAATATTTTTTTTTTTGTGTTTTTCATAAATTAATCTCAATGAAAATATTTAAAAAATGAGGATCATTAAGCAGTTCCGACTAATTTCTACTTCATCTTCTTCTACTTTTTTCTCGTTAACATTTTCTATATATTTTTATTACCTCTTTGTGTAAAGGTAATTAAAGGGCATAGGAGATTTAAAGTATTTAATCGTTTATAATGCGATGAGATAAAACACGCAAAACAAATTGAACAAATAATGACAACAACAACAAGACAAGACAAAATGAAAGGAAAAGAAAAGAAGAGGAGCCCATTACTTCGGTACCTTTAAAACTGTGAAAAAGTCTCAAACAGGCTTATAAAATAAAATATATAAATATATAATGAAAAACGTTAGAGGAAAATTATAATGATCTCTAGTGAATATATAACAAGGTTTTTCCTTAAGAGTTTCTTTCTTCGTTGTTTTTTGAATATTTATAATTAGAATCTAGAGGTGAATATCATCAGATGAATATTAGGGGGTTGTATTGGTTCATTAATCTATTAAAGACCTTTTTATTCGTTTTTTTCTGGTAAATTGGGTATCAAATTTACCTCATTTCTTCTTCTTTTCACTCACGAGAAATGAGAAAAAATATTATTTGAATTTAAAATAAATTATTATTAGAAGAAAAGTAGAAAAACTACATCATGTAATTTTTTTATTCTCAGACAGCTTTCGTGTTATATTTGTTTATGCTTTTGCAGAATTTGTTTTCTTCTTTTGTTTTATTGCTTTATTGTTTGTAATTGCTTGAGTTATTTCTATTGGAAACGAAAACTATTTCTAAAGCCACAATTCTTATATGCGAGTAGGAAGTAGATTGAATTTGCTTCTCTTTAAGAATTGTGAAGCTAAATAAACTTCTGATTTTTTCTACATATTTTGCTTTGATTTATTCAAGGTTATAAAATCTTTTACATTGGATCTATAACTGGAAGCATTGGAAGCAAGATTGGTGTCGAAATAATCATCGAAATAATAATTAATCCAATGAATCCAATAAATAAAAATAGTTTGATCGCAAAATGGGGTACATTTTCACACAATAACTGTCTCAATTTTATTTTGCTATTTTATCCCATTTCTTAGTCTTAATCGTACTCAGTAAAGCTAATAATCTAATAAAAGTAAAACAAACTCTCACTGAAGATACAAGCTATAGCTTATAATTGTCATTTAAATTCATTTAATAAAATTAAAATTTAAAATCTCGAACGTTTGTCAAAAGTAAACAAACATTAACTAAGAATGAACACAAAATTATTTTTCTTTGAAAATATTAAATCCATAAAAGTTATGAAGCAAAACCTTTTATTTAACTTAATTGTTCGAAGACATAGGAACACTTTCAATTAAAAGAAGGACAATTATCCACAAAAATTAAACCTACTAAATTTTATATATAAAATTGGTTTATGCGGAGAAGATGAACGATAGGCACAGGATCTACAATTTTAATGAAATTCAAACCATTTTGGAACTCATGACACTAACGAGTGAGATTTAAAAAAATTCATACCAGTGAGAATATGGAAAAATTAGGGGATTTTTAAATATTTATTGTACATAAAATTTAGCATTACAAATAAAATAATTATTTTGGACTCACCCATTAATTTCATAACTTCCTTTTGACTGATGAAAATATTCAAGTATCCCATAACTAAATTTGGATATCCAAAGGCAATTAATGCACTCCAAATATAAATCCACATTTTCATTTTATTTTTTTTTACACTTTTTTTATATTTAGAACATAAATGGCTCTCTTTCACTTTTCTCACTTTCCCGCACCTTACTACCTTATAAAATTCTTTTACAATTTTTCACTTAATTTATTTATTACATTTTTATGTTTTCTATTTTTTTATTCTTTTGTTGTAGTTGTTGTTGTTTTGTTACTAGAATTTTAATAATTCAGTACTGTTTGATGATTAATAATTCTAATAAATCTTTCCAAAATAAAAACATTTGTATATATTTTACTCTTTCTTCTTCGTCTTATTCTTCTTATTTTTCTTTATTAAATATTAGTTGTTGTTTTTCCTTATTTTTTTCTTACTCCCTTTTTTATTTTTATTTTATTTCTTTATCGTTAATTATTTAAACTTATGTGACATTTTTGTTGTTGCTTTTGTTTGTGTTGCTATTACATGTCAGTCATTCTTGTTTTCATTTAATTTAGTTTTTTAGTAGATTTTCTTGTTTCGATAAAATAGACTATTATTTTTTTATTGGATCATTTTTCATACATACACATTTACAAACACTACACTCACACCCATGTATAAAAATCTAAATCGAAATGTTGGTTTAACAAAAAAAATAATTGATTTGTCCATTGCGACAAATGGGAAATTTTGAATTGTCGTTATGTAAAAAAAAACTAATTAGAACTAAAAAAAATGGTAAGTATTAGTAAGTAGGTCACATTCTTTCTTACATATTTTATTTGTAATTATGATTAAAAAATTCACAATAAATTTTAATAAAATATTCAGGAAGAAAGAAAAAAGACAGAAAATTTTGTTTGACCTCGAAATGGGGGGAAAAAAAAAACTCAATGCCAAAAAAATAATCAAAAATCACATGAATAAAAAACTATTGAGAAGGGAACTTAACTAAACAGGATTTATGAAGGTTAAACTTAAAATAATAAGAATAATAATAATAATAATAATAATAATAATAATGTAGTGTAGTGTAGATAAATGACTATCCATATTTATTACGTTATACGATTAATGGATTAAATGTAAAACAAAGAAGACATATAGGACCACACGTAGTGTTTAACTGACTTTATTTTTCCTTTTATTTATATGGAATTTTCTTTTACAACAAAAGAATGAAACAAAAAAGTAATTTAATTTAAAACATCCCCTTTACTATGCTTTCATTTTTTTATGTTTTCTGTATTTATATTTTTCCTAAGAATTAATACGTCAAAATTAAGAAACATAAATTTCGAGGGTTAATTACAATTATTTAGACTTTGAACAACTATCAATTTCCATCCCATAAATACCCTTCCTACTTCTTCTTCTTCTTCTTTCTTTCGTTCTTTCTTTTTTCAACAATTTTAAATTGATTTTAAATTTGATAAGTACAAGAAAAGAATAAACAAATCCGTTCTTACTTCGTCAACTTTCCTTCCTCAATAATGTGAGTAATATAAAAAGAGAAGTTCAAAAGCTGATTTATTGATTTCACCAAAACATAAAAATAATTAACGACTTATTTCTATATAAATAAAACAAAATAAAATAAATTATATAGAGAAAGAAACAACAAGAAAAATGAAAATGAAAATGAAAATGGAAGAAAAACGATCATATAATTCTTTATTATATCTAATGGCACAATCTTATTTTCTCTTACACTCTCTTACACACTTGCACTAAAAATAATAAATAAAGTCGGTGTGTGTTGTAGAGAGAGAGAGTGAGAGAGATTGATAAGAAAAGAGAGTGACACGCGTAATGGTGATGATTGTGATTGATATTAAACACAAAGATGATATTAAAAGCAAATAGAACAACAACAACAACAACAACAACAACAACAACAACAAATAATTTTTTTTTTTGTTTCTTTCTTCTTTTTTCACTTTATTTCCACTAAAAATATGTACTCTGATGATTTCAGGAAGAAGACAAATGCCTGTGCGCGAATGTTGTGTGTGTGTGTGTTTAAGAACTTTAATAGTTATGGACTATTTATGATTTTTTCTCTTTCTATCAGCTGAGAAAGGATATAATTTTATTTATGGTACAAACAATAACAACGGATTTTTCCATTTTTCCTGTTTTTTCTTTTGTCCTGATTGCACTATAAAAGCATAAAAAGGAATAGGATGTAGAAAAAGTAGAAGAAGAAGAAGTAGAAGAAGTAGAAGAAGAAAAAAATTATTGGAAATGTTAAATTATTCTGATTAACAAAAACTGATAAGAAAGAAAAGTGTATGACAAAAAAACCACTGTAAAGTTTTTTTTACCAAAAAAAAAAAGAAAGAAAATTAACAACAATAACAACACACAAGAAAACAAAAATTCACCTTCGTTTATCATGGATCATAAAGAGACCCGTTTTATGTCTTTAAGAAAGGAAAACATAAGATGATAAAAATAATAGAATCATGTTTTTAAAAGAGAGAGAGAAAGAGAGAGAGACAGAGAGAGTGTAAGAAAAGATAAACGAAATAAAATGCAAATTTCTTGATTTCTTTTTGTTTTGCTTTTTAAAGAAATATTTTTCTACCAGTAGAGAAAGTAATGAAGAAGAGGTAAGAATTTAAAACACACAAACAAAATAAGAAAGTAAAAGATTGATGCGAAACATTTTTTTTCATGATTTAAAATTCAAAATTAATGTCCCACAAATGCACACATGAGAATCATGAGGATAAGAATATTTCTAACTCTTTTAAATTTATTCTTAAACTTTTAGAGAATATTTTCACTTTAGAAATTTAAACGCTGTAATAAATAATTTCTGTTAAAAACAACAACATTTAATTTTCTACAAAATATTAGAGATAGAAAATTAAATGCATTTATTTTTTTTCAAAAGTTCAATAATTAATTATTTATTTATTCACGATGACGAAGAACAAAAAAATTTACTGTTATCTTTTCAATCGCATTCTTTTACTTTTTGGAAAAACCACTGGCACTTGATTTTAAGAAAAAGAAAAAACCAAAATAAAAACATGAAAAAAACGAAAAGTGAAAATAAGAGAAAATTTACGTAAAATTATTTTCTTTATTTAATTTTCGCTTTTTCTTTCATTCTTTCTAAACTTAAACTTTTCTTTTCAATATTTTTTCATTCGCGTATTTTTCCTTTTTTATTTTATTTTGTTAAAAAAATGCACGAGTGTTGTCACTGGGAATTATCCGAAAGAACTGATACGACTTTATTCTACAACACAATCTAGACTACTACTGCTTAAGAATGTAGGGGAGGAAAATTACCCCATATAAAGCACAGAGGAGAAAATGTGTGTATGTGTATGTGTAGATAGAAAATAATAGTAGGAGAAAAATAACGAAAACAACAACAAAGTAAAATTGTATAAAAAAAGAAAAGCACGAAAATATACAATATTGAAAATTGGGGTTGGATTTTTTAGTCATGCGCGGGGATATAAATTTATGTTATTGTTGTGCCTTTTATTTTATTTTTTCTCCTTATTCAAAGTAGGGGTTAGGGTTGCAATTTCATCGCTATATACTACACAAACTTGTTGAACTTAAAACAGGATTTAACATTTCCGATTGCTTCTAAGGAATATATTATAATGTTTGGATATATACGATACGACTAAATATACCAATATTGTATTCTACAGGTACTATAAAATAATTTTATGTTTTATAGAATTATCAATTATTTTGCGGTAAAATGAATGTTATTACCCGTTTCTAGAATAATAAAAAAATTAAAATCAAAATGTTCATGCACAGATCTTTTTAAAATTACTTCCATTAAAACTTTTCAATAATAAAATTATCATTCCATGTATCGAAAGGAATTCATAAAAAAATTTAAACTTTTCTTTCTTTGATTTTAAAGATTTTGAATAAAAATATCAAAATAATTAAGAAATGTCAAATGATTTGAAATAAACATAATTAATAAATAAATAATAATAATTAATTTATAATTTATTTATTTTCGAAACAAGCATTTCTTAGATTTTCTTGCCAAATAGAACTTACAAAACTACATATAAAAAACAGTGCTGCCTTAATTTCACAAAATGGTTTGCTCGTCAACTAATTTAAACGCTACGAAACATTTGGTATACTCACTGGCAAAAATTCAATCTGACAATACTTTGTAACTTCTATTATCTTTGAATCTGCATACTGGTAAAAACTAAAACTCAAATATAAAAAAGTAATTCCGTTTTTACTTGTACAATTCATAATAAATTAAAATAAAAAGAAAGTGCGGCTTTATGTTAGTACAATTATTACAAACAAATGCAGTTTATATAGGGCCTTTCTATTCACCTGATTTACTGATATTTATCACTTTTTACTGATATTTATATGATCACTTACACATAACCACTGACTTTTTAAATTTTATATTAATTTATAATGTTATTATTTTCGGGAAAATTTTTGCTATTTAATTTTAAAAAATTTTCAAAATCCATTTCAAATAATTGTATTTTATTTGGTTTTCACAAATATAAATGGTAAATGAGTATAAACGTCATAACATCGTATCTTCATTTGCCTATAGAACAGCAGTTGCTCAAATGTAAATGGCTGAACTGATATTTAGACCAAAAAATGTGATATTTTGAACTGATAAACGATATCAGTAAATTAGGTGACTAGAAAGCGCCTTATATTACATTGCCGATTGCAGTCGTTGTCGGTTTTAGTAGTTATTTAGTAGATATCGGATAAATGCACAATCTATAGTAGTAAGTAATTACTTTTAGTTATTAATTAGAAGAAACATAAGTATCAATAATTTATGTTAAATTAAACTTTAATTAAACGAAAATCAATAAAAAAATGTCAAATGAAAACCAAATACTAAGACCAAAAACCAAATCCTGACAATGTTCAAAAATTAATAATTTCAAGAAAATGTTTTTAGGACGTAATTATGGGCGTCATTACAATAATAATAATACAATAACAATTGAAAAGAAAAGATATAATTATTGAATAAATAAATTTCTTAAGAGAAAAAAACTAGACGTTTACATTTTTTTTGTTTTATCAACCCTTTTCTTGTCAATTATCTTCACTCATTTTTTTAATCGTCTCTTCGTTTAAATTTTAATTAAATAATTATACGGTTTCGATTAAAAAAGTTTTATTTTCTTAACAGAAAAAAAAAATGGAAAGAGTAACTTACAGTCAATCGTTTCTTTACAAGAAATGGAAAATGTTAATTGAAAAAATAGAAATCAATTGTCAGTAAATTTATATATTAAATTTAAATTAAAAAAAGTATTAGTACGTAATTATGTTAAAAAAAACAAATAAATTTAGTTTTGCTTACCTTTATTTATGTGCGGTTGAATAAAAGAAAGAAAAAAAGAATGAAGTAAAAATTGATTTAAGATGATAAAAAGAAAGAAAGAAAGAAAGAAAGGGATGAGAGCAAAAAGTAAAATAAAATAGATTAGTAGATAGGAAAAGAGACACGTGTGCTTTTTATTATTATATGCGATTATGATGATCGCAAAACAAAAAATCTAAAAAAAAAAGAAAAAATTCAAAATGAAAATTGACTGGTAGAAAGTATTTACGAATTTTCTATTTTTTTCTTGCGTAAGTTTGGGCAATTGTATGATTAATATAAATTCTTTTTACTTTTGAATATAAAACACGTACTTATAGGATAAAATGTGTGTGTATTGTACTGTGTGAATGTGTGTATGTGTGCAAGCTTCAGGCTAAACTGGAGCAAATTTGTTCTTGGAAATGTACGTCGTTGTCTCTTCCCTATTTCAATATAATAATATATATTATTTTCGCTTTTATTCAATATGTAGGGGTTGAATATATAAAACGTAGTCATGATGTATTTATATACATTCAAGATTCGACATTTCTTTCGTCTATTACCAAAATACTATTAAAGGTTGATTCATGTCTGTTAAAGGAAGATATTGCACTTGTTTCATGTCATTCTTATATTATATCTTGTCTTTTATATTCTTTACTTATTTTTCTGTTATGTTTTATAAAAGGACTTTTAGAAACTATTGTATTCAGACTACAAATGTAGTAGGTATTTAGATTATTATTGAATAAGGAAGTGAATTGAATAGAACATATTTATTTTTGTCTAATATTGAATGAAATTGTACAGATAAAGACAGTAAACAGTGAGTAAACTATAAACTTTGACAATGACAACGTAGCTCTCGAAAAGTCCTTCAGTTAATAAAAATAAATTTGTGAAACTAAAAGGTGTTGGTTTTCTTTACTAAAAGTAATTGAAGACAATTTCAATGTTTTAAATTTTATTACTTTAAGCAACAGTTTCGTAGTTTTAATATGAATTTCTACTTTTTAAAACAAAGTTATATATTGTAGAAACTCGTACACACCTTCATCTAATAATAAAACTGATTTATGTGTAGGAAATTATTTTAAGGAAATTAACAATTAAAGCATTTTTCATTTTCATAGGAAAGAAATTAATAAATTTTACAACAAAATATTATAAAAAAAACGGAAACTCAAATTTTTTTTTATATTTTCTATCAAAACTTATTTATCCTTCATTTTCCTCCTGTTTCGTATAAAGAGAGGGTTTTTTTTCATGCAGATAGTCCTATTAAATTGTAATATTTTTCAACAAGTTAATGCGATTTTGATGCAATATCCTTTTTCCCGTCAGAAAAAAACCCCCTAGCTAAAAGAATCGTCGTTTAAATTATTATATTTATTGTATTGCTTTTTATATCGCAATAATTTTGTCTGTTATGTATATTATTTAGTTGAATTCTGTTGTGTGTTATTTAATATTGATAGGATTGTCTCTATTATATTTTTGTTTTGTATATTAAACTTAGATTAAGGATTAACTGATTTGGAAATTTTCATCGTGTATAAATGATAAATGTTTTTTATTTCTTTTTCATTCATATTTTTTTATGAGTTTTGTTGGTTTTTATTATTTGTTATAAATGTTTATCGTTGTTTAATGTTATATGAGTAGGAAATTATGATATTTAAATCTGACTTTTATAGTTTATTAAACTTTTATTTAAAGAATTGTAATATAAGCTCAAATTAAATCGCCTGTCGCCTTACAGAATGTCGGCCCTGAATTTATTGAAAGGTGTAAGAAGATCGAGAATTCCACGAATTTTAAAATTAACTGCTTCATTGCAAATATTATCGAGAGGATCATATCAGTGGCTTACAGGAAATGATTTTATAATGGACAAGTTTTCGATAAGATTTTATTTCTATTTAAATCTAATATTATAATTTATTGTATTTTTAGGTCCTTGGAGATATTTGAAGACATGAAATATCGATATAAGGTCCTTTCTATTGACCTGATTTACTGATATTTTTCACTTTAACTGATATGTTGAAGTGGTAAATACTGTTCTATTGGTAATACCAATACAATATCAATGACAAAATGATAATGCCATATGACAAAAGTCCGAAATTCGACCAATTTGTTATCATGTTGTCACAAATATAGTATTTTTAAGAGGATTTATGAAAAATACTATAGCAAAACTATCATTAAAAGCTTAATATACATTTTTTCATTATGATTGTCATATCATTGTTTTAATGTTATCAAAAAAAAAAAAATTAACTTGTGGTGTGTTTTTAAGAAAATTCAGAGCTTCCCGTGTTGAGCTTATTTTTATAAGGTAAAATATCTAGTAATTGAATATGTTATTATTTGTATTTTCATGAAAAAAAAACTTCTTTTGGAATACAAGCTTAGGTATCTAAAATGTAGGTACACCAGAATTACGTGAATGTGATTTAATAAACTCAATCTATATAACGTTTACTTAAGTGCGTTTTTTTGTGGCAATAATAAACGTGATTTATATTATATAGTTTTCAAGGTAAACGTTGTTGAATTTTTTTTTTTAATTTTATTTAAAAAAAGAAATAGTTTAAAATTTTTACAGAATATAAAATATTAAATATTACTGTAACATAAGTTCATATATCAACTTTATTGTTAGTTCACCATCAGGAACTTTCTGGAGATATTCCAAATATTAGTGTATATACAAGTTGTTTCAATTTTTTATTTCGTGAGTTCTAATTTCTCTTATTTCTTTCGTCTGCTATTACTGATACTGTAAACTTCCAATTAAATTAACAGCACAATATTTAGCGGTTAAATTTAATTTGACAAGAGAAAAAGTTGACAATTTTACGTTAAAATCTCAACAAAACTTTAAAAAAGGTGTGTTAATGTTTTAAGTTGTTTTCAAGCAAATTCTATTATATTATTTAGTTTAGAAGAAGGTATAGTTTACTCTGGTGTTCGTTGTATTAGTGACTCACAGTCACTACAGTAATCTTAAATAATATTCAGACCGGATTTTGAGTTAGAAATTTATACATAAGTATAAATTTCTAACTTAGATTTATTGAGAATAAAATTGAATAGACTACGATCGAATTGAAATAGAAAATAAGTCTAGTCTGTCCCTCTTAAATTAATTAAATTAATAGTGCCCAATACACTTCCAGGCTATTTCCTTTTATTTCCCTATTTTTTTTTATTACCGGAATATCCATTCTATTTTTTAGAAATTATTGGTATTGGAAGTCAATCTAGAAGAAACATTAACCAAACTATTGCAAAATAAATAAATTGGTTACAATTCAAAACATGAACATTGCATTATATAATTCTCAAATCTTGACGACAGCTAAATAAATTAATCACTTGTTGACTGAAAATGTAAACATTGAAATTTGTATTTCTCAAATCTGGATGAAAGCTTTATAAATTAGTCACTGTATGGCTGAAAACATTAACATTGCATCTAAAAATTCAAAGAAACAAATTTAAATAAAAAAGTCTAATTTTACTTAAACAATTTAACCACTTACATCATTTGTGCATACTTATACTTTGAGTAAATAAAACATAGAGTTGAAATTGAAGGAATATTTAAATAATAAGAAAAACTACATGCATTTGATTATATCATAAGGTTGATCTGTAATATGAAATTTACTTATTTGTTTTTTTGACTTTAAATAAAGCAATAAAACAATTTCAATTTAAAAAATTTATATTTAATTCCTATATCACATTCATTAATGTTCATTAATTTAAATAATATTTTATTTTAATAAACATGAATTAACCAAGTTTAAACAATCAAAACGGACTACTTAGACTTTTTAACGCAGCCTAAAATACACCACGGGGAGGTATTGTCATATTCCAGGCACACTCTAAATGTATTTTATTTGAACACATTTAAGTGTATTTTTTTCATCACACCTAATTGCAAGTTATTTTCCACATTTCACACAATCCAAATAGCGTTTTTTTATTAGCCATAAAAAAAATGTTTGTCTTAAATGACATTAATTCATATTGCATTTCAACAACATTCCGTCAGAATACCTCTTCCATTAAAAAAAGTTCTCCCTCAATTAAAAGAGGTATTATATGTAGAACCTTTTCTATTTTTCTTAAATTTGAAAATCTTAAACTAAAGAAGATGAAGATATTTAGTTGTTGGATCAACGTAAAGAGGACTTGTAATATTCTATAATAGTTTTGTGGTTTTTCTCAAATTATTGATGTTGAACTCAAATTTTCAACATTGTATTTGTTTCTGTTTTACATTTTTTACAATAAAGTTGTCAATTAATTCAAACCCATAACTAGCATGAGTGTTTTGTCACATTAATTGATAATATACTGCCACACAATCTTATAAAGTTTTAGAGTGTTTGACAATGTTGTCAATAATAAAGTTAGAGTGACATGAGAATTTTCATGTTCGTTAATATTTTTTCGAGCATTTGTTTCCATAGCGTAAACAAAAACACTTTCGCGTAGTTCTTGCAATCCTCACAATAATAACATAAGAGGAAGCTTCAATTTCAACGATTCTGCACTCATAAGACATACAATAGCCTCATCGAAATTTCTATTAATTGCTATTAAATATGTATGGAAATATCTCATAATTTTAAAATTTCAGCGTCTTTCCGGACTTACCTAATGTTTGTGTATCACAATGAAGATCTTAATTTTCAGCAAAAAAAAAAAAAGGCATACAATATGTTAGTGCGATTAGTGCGACACTATCACCATTTATGTAAATTTTACGGTAGGTTTGCTACAGATCGTACCAACGTATTTGCAAACGTAATTTGATGCAAATTATTTTATCGGTGACAGACGTTTTTTCATTTGATTTATTTTTTTTTTATCTTTGGTATGGAATTTTTTTTAATTATTCTTTTTATATTTAAATATATTTACCAAGATCTTCATGAAAGTCTTGCATATAGGCGATAAGCTGTGAAAAAGCGGGATATTCTTTGGGATTATGTCATCAAATAATAACTATATTTTTTGTTTTTGTATTTTAAAAAAGAAAAATATAAAAAATAAAGATTACGGTCAATAAAATTTTTAATATTAAGATTTTGAAGTTGAAGGGAAATTGGATTCTTATTTTATTTCATGAAAATCTTGAAAAGTAGAAAGACATAATTTTGATCCTTTTTGATCCTTATTTTCCCTTTTTAATTAAAATTCAACAACAGAAGCTCGTCCGTCTTTTATAAAATTATAAAATTACGAAAAGAATTTAAAGATTTAGACGTCTGGAAAGTTCCTCCTGATGAACGAATAAAATAACGCGTTTCCTTCACATTCCAGATGGAATAACTTCAAATAAATATACTTACTCTATATTTTTGAAGATATCTAGAAAGAAAAGACATTTGGAAATAACAATTAGTTTTTTTGTGAATGTTACAGATAAAGAATAAATTTAAAACTCAACAATTTAAGATTTCCTTTTCCAGGACGAATATAGGCAATAAGTACTGGCCCAGGTATTTCCGTATTTGGATGATGCGTTATACCACAAAGTGTAGCACCTTCTGATAATAAATAAGCAACCTGACTAAGAGAGGCACCATCTATAAAAGGAAAAAGTAAACCAAATAGAAAATTGCTTTAATATTATTGTTGACGTGCAAATTTTATTCAATTTTTTTTTTGTTTAATAATTTAATAATCAATTTTGGTTCAATTTTAAATTCAATGAAAAAGTGGAAATAAATTAAACTTTGGTCAATATTCTGTATGTGTTTATGTGTGTGTTTAAATAAGACTTACCAACAACAGTGGTAATAATAACATTACGTGTAGACCGATGACTGCATCATAAAGACGTCCATATGTACCTTCATGTATTAAATATTGGCATTGTAAGGTATCCGGTGGCACTGTTATCCTAAGTAATTTATCTTTTAGATCTCAACGATTACTATGAAAACTTCTTGGTGTAATATAATATAAACCTGCACAATAGAAAGATTAGAAATAATTAGATGCTATTAATGAAATAATTGATAATTTTTGACTTGTGGTAATATTACTTCCCGAGAAAGGATGTTGACCACTGTTTTTGGAAACGTTTAATTTTCAGTAATGAAATTTTCTCGCATTGATTTCTTCGGCACATTTATGGAAGCCTCAGATGCTCGTGAAACCACCAGAATTATTGTTTAAAAAAATTTACTTTAAAACTCCATATAATAGAAAATGACTAACGTTGAACTATTTTATTCCCAACTCATTCAAATCATTTCCTTTTTTGTATTCTCTTAAAAAAAAAAATCATACCACCCAAAAATATACACACTTTAATAAAATGATGATAAAATGGGTGGAAGAAAGGGATAACATAAATAAATGGTGTTTGTTGTAAGGACGGGTTTTTTTTTGTTCTGCAATGGGTTGGGTTGTATAATGTTGTGTTATATAAGAGAAGACAAAAGGTGTGAGCATTAGAATGGTTTGTGGTTGTCCTTCGATAGTGTAACATAACCTATATATATACATCACATATATCTTGCATAGAGTTGTGTATAATTGTTATCATATATTCTTTCACCGGTTTTTTATATTTTCGTTCTCACCCTCTCCCACTTGTGTCTTTCTATTAGTTTCTTTCTTGTCATTATAAAGTTAACAGAAATACTGTTTATACTTTACAGTTATTATTGTTGTTTGTTGTTGTTGTTTAATTTGTGGGTGGGTTTTATTTTTGTTAGGTTTTGGGTGCAATGTAGAAAATATTTAAAATAGAGTTATTATTTCATTGTGAAAATTTTTCTATAACAACTTTTTTTCTGCCCTATTAATTGAGGCACATAACAAAACACTTTTATGCTTGTGTTCTAAATTATATAAATCCTAAAGACAGAGGGAACGGGATAGAGATAGAATTAAAATATAAACTAAAACCAATTCAAATTTAATTTAAATTAATATTTTGTTACGTTTGTTTAGAGAAGGAGAATATTGTTTGTTAGTTGAAGTTATTTACATTTTTTGAATTTTTTATTTCGTTATTATTTTAACGTCTTTAAATTGGCAAAAAATTCAAAATAATTTGAGCGTTTACGGGTTTCCAGCAACAACTGTATACAATTCATTTGAAGTTTCACAAATCATTTAAATTAATTTTTTTATTCCTTCTAACATTCAACATCTACAGTGTTGTAGATTGCTGTGCTTTTTGTTCACAACTAAACTTCACTTGAAATTATTGTGAAACTTATCATAAATATTTATTCTTAATGTTGATTCGGATTGTGTAAAATACGAGAAAATAAAAGAAAGAAAATCTAAAATTACAGAAGGACAAATATTATGTTGAACAAATGGAATGGTTTTACATGAAAGAATTTTTGGTATAAGAATATGAAATTATTTATTGACAAACATTTATATTATTTAATTACATTAGACAAAAAAATATAATAAGAAAATAATTAAAATTAATGAATGAAACTTCTTTGAACAACAGAAAAAAGGGCAGGATATGTCATCGGATACTATGTACGACAATACGAACAGAAATAGATGAGGAAATATAAACAAAAAGCAAATTTCTACACCAGACACCTACACTTTCTCATTCCTGTTCTTCTTTTACTCTTCTCTCTTCCCTCTCATCGCAAAACATAAAAAAGATCCCCATACCCTTATTAACTTTATATGAAAACTCGTCTCTTTTCAATTTAAATTTCCGTTAATATAAACTTTCTTGTTTCTTTTTTCTTTTAGAAAAGAAGAATTTGTTTCCTTCTGTTGAAAATGAAGAGCGATTAAGAAAAAATAAAAAATTTGGTAAATAGAAAATTCTTTGTCCATATATGGCTCCTAAGTACGCTACTGAACAAAATAAAATATTATATTACAACAACAGTAACAGCAACAAAACAGTAATACCAACAACAAAACACCAAAGGAAACATTAGGAAAAAAACTAAATAGAGGTTGCAAACCGTTTTAATGTTGGCTTCAAAAATTCTAAAGAAGAAATTTTTATTATTTTATAGATCTTAAATTAGGGGAATGTGTTCTATTGCTATATAAAAAGTATGTAGGTATATATAAAACAGAAAGAAAACACAAAAACAAATGAGGAAAATAGATGAACAAAATATTTTATAGATTAATAGAATTAACAAACCGAATTTAATTTTCAAAAATAATGAGTCAGTTAACATTAATGTAAATGTTTCTACTATTATTAAATTATAATTATTAACTAGTCTTAGTTATTTATTGTATTGTATATTCCATTTTTTATTAACCTTTTCTATATTACTTTTCTGACATTCTTTAGGCATCATCATGAAAGTCAATCATTAAAATTGTAACGTATCAAAAATGAAGAACAAAGAACTATGACGAAGAAGAAGAAATATCTTTCAATTTATATATATTTTGTTGGTTTTCTCTTCTACAAAAAAAAAAAAAAACGAAGAAGAAATTAGAGGGGTGTGCTGTTGGGTGTTGACTATATAAATATATAAGACGAAAGAAAAGTTCATGGTGAGATGTGTTATTTTGATGAGGTGTATTTGATGTTTGTGTCATAAACAGATGTCACCTTATTGAATTTTCCAACGAAATTTTGTATTATTTTTTTGTTTTTGATTTGACAGTTCATATCATAATATTACATAATTTGAGTGAAAATTTACTATAGAATAAAATATTTATGGAGATAGAGAAAAAATGAGAGTGGGATGAGAATATTCTAATAAAATATATGAATAAAGAGAAAATAAAAAGAAATGAATTGATGATAAAAATGTATAAAAAAAGGAAAACAACGATAATCAATTTAATAAATTATTTGAGAATGTGTAAACCTTAAAGGCAAATATATCTAATTTATCGGTTTTTTTCTACTGTCAATTTTTCTCTGTTTTCCCTTTTCACGCGAATGTAAATCCAAGGTCACAGTTCACTAGAACAGTCACTTAATCTATATTATACCTCATTGATTTCCACTTGCTGAACAATGTAAATAAAAAAAAAAAGAAGGAAAAAGATCATTTGTCAATCAGAATCTGACAGAATTTTTTAAACTGGAAAAATCAGTGAGATAAAGAGAGAAACAGATAAATGAAACACGTAGTAATGAAAGATTCATCAGAGAGAATAGAAATAATTAATGTATGGATTCGGGATGTATTGATTATTTTAAATTCTGGTTTTATTTTTTGTCAGTACTGATGTAAACGTGATTATAAATGACGTTAGATCCCATTATAAACCATATAACGGACCAGTCAGTATGTGGTATGTGGTAATCACAGGATATCAGCTTTTGACTAAGTTCTACCGTCCTTAACAAACAAATCTAAATCAGAAACATAAACAGAAAGAAAATATTTCTCGGAAATTTTTTTTCTCCGTTTGTTTTTCTTTCTTTCCAAATATACCATATTTGTTGTTGGACGGATTTGATGTTTCAATTAATTGGACATGTTTTTGTTTCTGTTTTTATTATTTAGTTGTTTTTTTTTTGCTGACAGATTTTTATTATCTGTCGAGTTTATTATATATGATTTTGTTGTTGTTGTTCTTGATGCTGTTGTATTGTTGGTGGTTTGTTGAAGCGATAATAAATAATATTTTTGATTGTTCTGCAACAAATGATGCGTATAATTCTAAAAGACCCATGTCCTGATTATGGTCGATTTGATAACAATATTTTTTTCCAGTGACGCACACACACAGATATATGTATGGGTTTATTTTATAGGAAAAAATCATTTTTACTTCTTCCCAACTTTTCCTTTAGTTCCTCACCCTCTCAACTGAGGTACATATCTATAAATGACGTATACAATGGATTTTTTCTCTCGTTTATTTTTTAGTGTTTTTTTGCTCTTCTTCTTCTTGTTCGTTTTTTTGTACTTTGGTTGAATTAGAGGTTAAATTAAATGTTTCCGGCTACTTAGAGCGTGTCCATGACCATGTCTCAACGATTTCTGGATTCTTTTTTGTATAAAGAAAAATAAAATTTAATGATGTTAAAGTTATAACGTTCAGTTAGGATTTGTTTTAGCTTTTCAATTTTTAACATTTTTGAGTTTAATAAAATATTAAATTCACAAAATGTATGACGAAATCATCACGTATTTTGTTAAATTGAGGAGAATTTATTCCTAATGATTAAAGAAAAATCAGAACATTTGTTTGTTTAAATTTATCGGAAGAAAGTATTTAAATTGTGGTCTTTGATTTTGATTAAAATTTTTACAATTCTTAAAAATGTTTAAGTATAAAATTGCATGAACTGCGAGGTTTGGAACTTAAATTCTGTAACAATAGATATAAGTTGTCATTAATTGTATGCAGAAACAAAAAATAAGATAAGACATAGAGTATTCTCTTTGGTGTAATATTTTGCTGAAGAACATTTAGTTCTGTCTTTCTCAGAAAAATTCTAAGAAATTTTTAAAAGCGCGATAAAAAGCATTTCATAAATTTCATCTTAATGGTGACTTTAAAGGACTTGAATTCTTATAAATATTTAGTAAATTCCACCTTTTTAAAATACTATTCTATGATCGGATCTTTATAGGTTCTTCTCTAGATGAAACTAACTAAACTTTTACTGTAAAACTCTCCCTTAAGAGATTTAATCTGTATTTATTTAATTTTTTATATTAAAACAATGGAAAAAACGTAAAATATTTATTTATGTATATCCCTGATATCCTCTCACAGTTATTAATAAACATATACATGTTTATATAGCATCCAGTCTCTACTATAAAGTACCTTTAAAATCCCATAACATTATCTGCATGACACAATTTCTGTACAATTATAATATACAAAGTTCTATAATAATATATAAGGATATGATGTGGATATTATACAAGGACACGTGCATGTATTCCCATGTGTTACCTACCAATAATTACAATACAGAGTCAGATTAGGGAAACCATGCAAATTAAAATGACGGAATTAAAATAAACGGAATGGAATCAATTTTTGTTATTTGTATTTATGGTTGAAAAATATGTTTCGTAAATAATGTGACGCGGAGGTAGCACAAATACATTTATAAATCTATCACTTTACATAAATATTATTGAGGAAGGAAACAAAAAATAAGGCGAATGAATAACATTAAATATTATACGAATGAACACTTACTGTAATGAGTCTTGTCGAATTTGTTTTCTAGCACGAACATACATGGCACTAGCAATAAAACCAACAGCAATAACAAGACCAAGTGCACATGCAGCAGCACCAAATAAAACAGGTCCTTGTGGTAATGCCTGTGCTGGTTCTGGTGAACGATTACGTGCTGGATAAACACCTGAATAAATTTAATATAAATTATATTTATTTGTTTTTGTCACAATGCAATATATTTTATAAGAATGTGTTTATTACCTTTTAAACATATTTTATTCCGTTTAAATATAAGTTTTGTATCATTACGTCTTGATGGTCCTTGAACATAAAGATTAATAACAATTGGCACTTCTTCTGATACATTACCAATACATGGTAAATGTATTGAAAATGTTTGAATTTGTTCAGGAACAAATCCCTTTAATGGTATATTTATTTCAGGTGGTAATAATGCACCCTGTTGACTATCATAATCAATTGATATTGTGTATGGTAACTGTAAATATAGAATAAAGAAAAGCAATGAAAATTTATTGTTCACGGAAAAATAAACATATAAATTTTTTTACTAAGGTATTAGAGATTCTTTAATAGTTTTCTTTATTGGCATAAAGCGGATACATTGAAATCCGATTCAAATAGTAAAAACCCTAATTTAAAATTCAGCACGGAATTATTATCTTTTTTTCTTAGGGTTCTAAAAATTAAGATTTAAGGCGATCAATTTATAATTTTTGTTACTAAATATTCGCTAACGAATTATTCTCAAATTTATTACCGCTTTGGTTTAGTGATCCACAATCATTTTCTTTGCTTAATTTAGAAAGGTTTGCATTTTAATTGGTAAAATTAATTAATAAGAGTTGCGTTTACTTTCATTTAAATAAATAATATTTATTCTCACAAATCAAAATTTTCCTACCAAAATGAAATTTGGATGGAAGCAAGAAAAAAACTCAATTGCTATAAATTTCACAAAATAGGCAAATAGGCACAAACATAAATATAATAAATCCTTTTTATTTTACAATCAGATCTCGTTTTGACAACGAAGCTCAATAATAAATTTGCATTATGAAAAACCAATATTACGAGACTATATTTATTTCACATATTTAAAAAAAAGCATACAGAAAAAAATAGAAAACAAACAAAAAAATAAAATGGAATAAAAAAGAAACGGGAAGAATATGAAAAATTGAAAATTTGTTTTTTTTGTTTTTCTTTTATTTTGTGTCGTCTGATTTAAGAAATCTGTCTCGATTATTGTGAATACATTTTTGTATAGCGCAGAATTATATTTAGAAGGAGGAAGAGGGGGCTTGTTGGGTATATAGACTCTATGGAATTTTGCTAATTAACACAATTCCATTTTATATCTTTTTGCGTGATTCCATTCAATAACAATTTTTATTTTATGTCTTTTCTATTTTTTTACCAAGATTTGTTGTCGAATATTTGTTAAAATTGTTAAAATTATTTTTTTTAATCAATAATTCTCTGAAAATAGAAACAACAACAAATAAACGGAATTTGTAAAATTCATAAAATAAATTAAAATGTCTAAATTATTTTTTCACTTTTTAATTTATTAGAATTCTTTTTTGTTTTATTAATTATTACACATTAAATATTTATTCCGCTTTTCATTTTATATTTTTTTATCGAGGAATTTTTTTGCTGTTTTCGAAATTATTTTTTTTGAACAGAACAAAAAGAAACAAATCTTTTTATGGTAATTTCCCACTTTCATTTAAAGAGAGAGAAACATAAATTCTGCTTTAAAAAAGCGGAAAAAAATATGAACCGAAATAAATTCGGTTAATCTGTATTTTATTGGACGTGCTTATTATTTGATTGTCATGGTTATTTGCCATGCATGAACTAAGTTGAATTATAAATGACTTAATAAGAGTAAAGTGATGTAATATAGAAATCAAGATAAATTCGTTTGATCCAAAATGTTGCATACATTTTGGATCAAACCGCATCGGGCTCCCGTTTTACATCATAGTTAGTTAATATTTCCATTGCTTTCACGTATAATTCCTTTATACCGTGGAAATGATTTCAATATAAAAGAGGTGAAATTATTTAACTGTTTTAAGACTACTATTATAATTTTGGTGTTATAATAAAAAACGACAGGCAAGTATTGCTGTATGCTTCGTCGAATGTTATGCGATAGTATTGTCATTTAATATAATAAAATAAATTATATGGGGGTGCTCCACCACGTGTTCCGGTCCCCCTAAAATCAATATGGTTCTATGATGGACCAAAAAAATACTAATCCCTAAATTTCATTGCAATCAGTTGTTGCAATCCTCGGGAAACTGATTTTTTCCAAAACAATTGTATGGGGGGTGCTCCAATTCGTGCACCGATCCGCCCTAAAATCAATATGGTTCTATGATTGACCAATACTAATCCCAAAATTTCATTGCAATCAGTTGTAGCAATCCTCGGGAAACTGTATTTTCCAAAAAGTGTGTATGGGGGGTGCTCCACCCCGTTCCCCGATCACCCTTAAAATCAATATGGTTCTATGATGGACCAGTAAAATACTAATCCCAAAATTTTATTGAAATCCGTTGTCGCAATCCTCGAAAAACTGATTTTTCCAAAACATTTGTATGGGGGGTGATCCACTCCGTGCCCCAATCACACCCCAAATCAATTGGGTTCTATTGGGGACCAAAAAAATACTAATTCCAAAATTTTATTGAAATCACTTCACTCGTTTTTGAGTTATCGTGTTAACATACGGAGTCCGGCGGACGGAGTCCGAACTGACAGGATTTGTTTTACCCCTTTTTTAGGGATAAAAGTTGCAATAACCACCAATTTGACCTTTTGTTAGTAAAAATAAGTTGCCCCAGGGTCATTCTATGTGAGAAAAAATTTTTAATTTCTTTTAATTGTGTCTTTTAAAAATAAAAAAATTTGAATTTGAAAATTTTCCATTACTAGGCTTAGTCGATTACGACGAAGCAATATAACAGTTACCTAGGCCTCACATAGAGAAGATTTTTTGTCGCGCGATAAAAAAACATGTTTTTACAAAAAACAAAACCATACAATTCAGATCAACACCTCACACAGAAAAGTCGGCCGACAAAATCAACAAAATCTGTTTTTATCGGCCATAAGAGGCGCTAGTTGTACTCTTTTTCGCTTTCGCTTTGGTGCTGAAAACAAAAAAAAACTAACTTCATACTAGTGCTTATAAGATTTTATGACATTTGACGTCTTTAAATTTACTTAAAAAATAAAAAATAAATAATAAATATTAAAAACAATCAAAAAAATGTGGACTACGGAGAACATTGAAAAATTAATAAATAGTGTACAATTAAAAAACTGCATATGTAAAATAAAACAAAAAGAAAATTTAAAATAAATGTTTTTATTAAATTTAATTAAAATTTGTAATTACTTCTTGTACTTTCCATACATTTTATGCCATTTAAATTTTCAATTTTTTTTTGTAGGTTTATTTGATATAAAATACATTCCAATACCTTTTTTTGTATAATAAATAGTATTGTATGATGTTATTATAATATTTGAAATAATTCCAATATCAATTAATGGAATCTCATGCATTTGAAAATTTGAATATTTTTCTTCAATTATTTTCTTCGGTTGTTTTAAAACAATATTTATAATTTGATTGTGTGTCCATACAATTATAACACTTTTATTGTTGTTCGGACATTCTACTTTATGTTGTTATCCTATGGGAAATATTTAAATTTAAATGAACATGTTGAATTATTATTCACTTTTAACTGTTCAGCATCTTTGATTTGCATTAAAAATTCTGTCTGAAAAAATGAAATATTTCAAATAACAAAATATTAAAACAGTTCCATTATTTTAGACACACTTGTTCAATCACATAATTATACAATTGATTTCCGAAATGATGTTCATTCATAATAATGTGTTTTATGGAATTGATACTACGAGATTTAATTCTCCGATATAATAATCTTAACAAAATTAATTCTTCTAACTCCATAATTTTTTTTTTTATAAAAATATTGTTCACAACAAAATATGTCAAATTTTGACAGTAATTGTCAATTCGCTTTAATGTTGTTTTATCGCGCGACAAAAAATCTTCTCTATGTGAGGCCTAGGTTAGTTACAGAGTACCGAAAATGGATAATAAAAATAAAGTATGGCAACAAGCAATTTTCTGAACGGAAAAAAACTAAATTAAAACCTTGAAATGGAAGAAATTATATCTTACGTAATAAAAACTAAGTGTGTATATATTTTTGGCGCTAAGTTCCACAATAATAATAATAAAAGCAACAAAAACAACAATATATAATATATATATAAGAAAATCAACAGAAGCAATTTCAGAGAATCTATTTTTCATTCAGTCAAATTCCATCATAAACTCATATCAAATTCATAATTTGTGTATTTCTTTCTTGTTGTATTGAATGTGGAGCCTTTATATATAAAATGAATCTTTTGGTAAATCCTTAAACTAGTGCGTACAAAGGTTATTACCTACACACTCAAATATACAGACGAATATGAGTTAATTGATTATCATCGTGAATTAATTTCTATTTTCTTCTCGCTTTTCCTTGAGCCTTTATCCTTCTTTATCCCAAGTTAATTTGTTAATTTCACTTTAGTGGTTCAGTGACGTAATAAAGAAAATATGTGTTAGAGGAAATTGTGATACATTTGTGTAGTTTTATATTCGTCCAACCTCCACCCCCGCCCCATTAGATTCAGTTAATATAAATTGAATTACATTTACTGAATCCTCTTCTGTATTTATTTTGTCTTTTTTTTTTTACTTTCCTTCTATTTATTGTAGTTTTGTCTTTTTAAGTTGACCATTTGAAGTGTTACAAATTAATTTATATATTTTAATATATATTTTAATAATGATCTACACACTTAAGCTACACACTTAATTATAAAATATATGCGTGACCTAACAATTTGTAAAAAATCATTAACTATGTTTTTCACATTCTCATAAAATAATATGTAAAAAGCTACACAAATAATTTACTCTCTTTAAACGTAAATCCACAAATGAAATAACAGACTGACTTCTATTTGATATTATAAATCTTATAAGATTTGGATTTTTTCTTCTTCTATATTGTGTAAGACTTTTTCCCTTTCGTTCCAATTTTCCTCTCTCTTTGGTATATAAAAAAAACATAAAGCAGGAAAACGAAGAAAAGCTAAAGTCATTGAAGAAGAGGAAGAAGAACACACGGTAAAATAAGGTAGATTTGTTTGGATTTTTGTTTTGTTTGTGTTTATTTTTATTATTGGAAGTTGATATTGTCGGAATGAAAGGTGGTATAATGTAATATATAAAGTAAACCGTAAATGTAATTGATTAATTTGTTTATGTATTTTATTTCTTCTTCTTCTTCTTTTCGCTCTACCCATTCCCATTCGATATTTTCTTCTTATTTTTATATTCTCGTTTTACTTTTCGTTTGTTTTTCTTTATTTTTATATTTAGGTTTGGGTGTAGGCCATTAATCCTGAATCTAATTAATTTATGTACATTAATTGGAAATCGATTTAATTACGAAACAAATTATTTCCTTTTATTGATGAATTATTTTCTGTATATTTTTTGTATTTTTTTTTTTTGTAAATAATTTGTATTAAATGGAACTGATTTGTTGGAAGTCACAAAATACCAACCACCTTCTTCCAAATAAACAGTTGAGGATTAATTATAAATGTCGCGTATTAATTTTGTTTGTAAATAATTATTTTTTGATTTTCGTTAAATTAAATTTTTAGTTTTTATGAGCAATTAGAGATCATTTTAAAATAAAAATATCGAAATGAATTCAAATAAATAAATATCAAATTATAAGGAATTCAACTAATATTATTTATTCTATATAATAAATATATGGAGACAGAGTAAGTTTGGCTAGATTGATGACAATACATATGAGAAATAGATACAAAATAATATTACTATAAATAAATTGAATCAATATTCAGACAAAATATTCTATAAGAAGAAGAAACAAATCCACCTGAATATAATATAAAAGTAATACAAGAAGCTTTTCTGACATTTGATATTTTCACGATTTATTTTCACAAAAGCGGACGATGCCACGTTGATTTTTTTTTTTTACTTTTACCTTACCTCTTATTAAATGTATCCCAAGATCATCTATAAATCAGTTCTCATCTCTCTCTTTTTCTCTATTCTTACATCATCCACTAGATTCCTCTTCCAATTCTTCTTTTTTTTGTAACGAAACCTTTTTTTATTTCATTTGTTTCTTACACGTAAATAACAATATTCTTCGATGCATGTATAAAATATAAGAAGTTTGGGTGATGTGTATATAAGAAAAAGTGGGAGTTAATATTAACAGTGGATTGATGTTAGAGGGTAAAGATAAAATATGTTTATATAAATAAATCAGGCGATTTTTCATTTTTAAATTTAATCAAAAGACAATCTAATAATGATTCATCATTTCTCTATTGCTTTTGTATGTACGAAAATTGTAAACGTAACAAGATGATTGTATTATTTAGTTTAGTCAGTCACTATTAGGCATTGGAGTAAAGGCGAAGGGTAAAAACATTATACATACCTAATAAAAAGGATTATTTAAAAAATACACATACACACAGAGGCAACAACAATGAATAAATTTCAATAAAGTTTAATATAAAGAAAAGAAAATAGGAAGAAGAAAAATTAAGGAAAATCTCGGCCACTTTTATTTCATCTTAACTTTTTTGAAAAATGTGTGATAATTGAAGCCCGGTAGATCAACAAAAATATAATAAAATTTAATTTCAAAAATGTTAACAAACTAACAAAACCAAAGGTTCGATTTTAAATGTCAATATTTCACCAAACGCAACAGCAAAAAATAAATAAATATGGAAAATTGAAACAATATTTTTATACATGTAGTCATTTTTCTATCTACATTTCTCCGCCTCATCACCAGTATGAAAATATCAAGAAATCTTCAAAAACATTTACAAAAGAAATACAAAAAATCAAAAATGGAAAAGAAAGAAGGAAAATAAAAGAAAAATTTTAGTTTGTACAAGTTCATCATTATTAGTATTATTTTTTGCCTTTCCTGGTTCAAGACAAAACAAACATCCTGGTTGGAAATATTTTATATATATATAGGTATGTTTATACACACACACACACACGTCCTTTCTTATAAATAATAATATTCCCTTCGATAGAAAATAAAATAAAATTATAATAAAGGAGATTCAATTCTTGTTCCTTCTAAAATATTTTTCTTTCATTTTTTTAAATTTCCGCGCATAAAATATACAAGAACCGTATTGATTTTAGGGGGGATCGGGGTACGGGGTGGAGCACCCCCCATACAATTGTTTTGAAAAAAATCAGATTCCCGAGGATTGCAACAACTGATTGCAATGAAATTTTGGGATTAGTATTTTATTGGTCCATCATAGAACCATATTGATTTTAGGGGGGATCAGGGCACGGGGTGGAGCACCCCCCATACAATGTTTTGAAAAAAATCAGATTCCCGAGGATTGCAACAACTGATTGGAATGAAATTTTGGGATTAGTATTTTATTGGTCCATCATAGAACCATATTGATTTTAGGGGGGATCGGGGCACGGGGTGGAGCACCCCCATATAATTTTTTTTTATTATTTTAAATGACAATACTATCGCATAAATTTCGACGAAGCATACAGCCATACTTGCCTGTCGTTTTTTTTTATTTAATGAAAAACAAAAAGAAGATCAAAAAATAAGAGAAAGAGAAAGATGGGAGGGAGAAAAAATTGAAAATTTAAGTTTTTCTTTAATTAGGGGATTTTTAGGGATTTCTTGGAAACACAGCAAAAATGAAACGTAATAAATTCTTTTATTTTGTTCCTCCATTCTTCAACTAGAAAAAATTCGAAATATAATTTTACCGAGACGCAGAGAGAAAGAGATAAAAATATAGAAATTCAAAATATTTAAATATTTTCAATATTTTTCAATTTTATTTGTAGTCATAATTTGTGTTGTTGTGTTGCATACAGAAGATATAATTTTTGTGTCTGCGGGTTTCTTACAGATTTTTCTCTCTCTATATAATAATGTAATATTTTGTGCTGCTGCTGATACTTCTTCTTTTATTCTGTTGCTATTTGCTACTTTATCCCTGTAGCATTTATTTTACAACAACAAATTTAAGCAAATAGCAACTACAAAATATCATATAAAGAGAAGAAACCATTGAAAAATTTATTAACAAATATCAAATTGAACAATAGGAGAAAATATGAAGAAAAGGAAAGAAAAAAGGATACGTAATAATAATAAAATATATATATACTAAATAAAATGGGCAATGATATACGACAATATGATATACTTTTATTCCTTCTCCTCTACCCGTCACTTGTTGTGTGTGTGTGTGTGTGTGTATGGTAAAATGGAAGAATGTATTTATTGAAGAATAATATCTGGGGGTGGAAAAGAGAAAGAACAATATAAAAAGATCTTTTAATAAATCTTATTTACTGTATATGGTTTTCTCTATAAAGAATATATTTGCCCATTTTTATTGAGAAAATATGTTCAATTCGATGATAATCATGTTTGGGATTAGAAAATTATCTGAGACGATCCGTGAACTAGGAATTTGTGGTTGACGGGTGGTGAGTGGTAGGGGGAGATCTATGGGATATTGGGCATAGAATGGGGAAACGAAACGCATTAAATTAACGAAATGAAAATTATTGTCCAGAGAGAGTGAATATATTATTTTTAAGCTTTAAACAATATTCTATTACGTCATTTATTTGATTTTTGGTTATGGTTTTTCCGAACTGGTAAGATGACTCTTTTTTGACATTGCTGGTTGAATTCTACCAACATATAATAATAAGAATAATCAAGAGAAAATGTTATCATTTGTGTAGCTTAAAAAAGGTGTCGCCACTAAAAAAATATTGAAACATTTTCAACACACAGACGCGCGCACACACACACACACATAACCACTATTTGATGTTGAGATTTATTGTGAAAATATTTAAACGGAAATTGTGTAATTTTATTTTCGGTTCACTCAGAATAATTTTTTTTATGAAACAAAATCGAAAATCGTAAAATATTTGATTCGATGTTCCCTATGAATAACGTATGAATAAAAAACCCCAAAACTTATGATTTACAGAATTTAAATTTGGTATGCATCATGTTCTAATATGATGTACGATAAATCAATAAAGTCATTAAAATTATTCAAGAAAATGAAATTAGTTTTATAAATCAACAAAAAAATTTAATTTTATTCTTTATATTTTATTATTATTGGCCAATTTTATATTTATTCGTTTATGTTTGGACCAAATCCAATATTTTAATTTTTTTTCATTCATCTTACCCATACCCACATATTTAAAAAGAAAGTCAACCATCTCATTCCGAAAACAAAACTTTCCAAAAAGAAAAACCATTAAAAAAAAAACAAAAAAAAAACTCAAATTTCTCATTCCATTCTCCGCAGAATTCATTGTGTCATAAAGAAGAAAACATATTTCTAAGATTTGCATAAAAGAATCTTTTATTATCGGCACATTTAAGAATTTTTTTTTGGTTTCTCTAACTGTTTGCCTGTCCCTCGTCTGTATCTGTATTTGTGTGTGTGTGTGAATATTTTATTTCTATTATTTAGTTTAATATGGGAAAATTTTTATATTCTTGCACGCGGTAATACTGAAAATGATATGTCGAGACAAATATATAATCATAATCAGAATAATAATAATAATATGATGAGAATTGGTTGTTCACAGAATAATAAAAATTTGAATATTTTAACCAAAATTCTTATGCTGATATGATTTTGTTGTTGAAATTCTGGTTGGAAATTATATGGGAACAACAGAATTGTAACAACAACAATAACAACAAATGTAGGAAATATGAAAGACTGCCAAAAAAATTGTTATCGTTATTCTCAGGAATATAAAAATAAATCATCTTGTCAACAAAAAAAAAATGAAAAAGGAAACAAAACCAAACAAAAAACACAAAAAACATAAAACTTTAAATTCTTTAATGAGTTTTAGGAAGTCCTGATGGTGAATATTCTTCTTATTATTGGTTGATGGTTTTATTGTTTTTTTAAGCATATTAATGTGAACATCATAAAAAGAATTTAATTTACAAATAAAAGTGGAAATACATAACGAGCGAAATAGGGAGTACGATGTAGTACAAGCTGGGAGGTGCTGTTGGTTTTTTTTGCCATTGTTGTTGTTATTCTTGTGTGGCTTATTTTTTGGGAACACAAAGCACAAAAAAATTTGTTATTATTAAGACGAAAAATGTGTATGGAAGAACTTCATCGTCTTTTTTTTATTTACAAATACAAAACAATCAAAAAAAGTCTTTGTATAAACATGATAAAACTTGAAATAGAATACAAGAGTGAAATATCAATTTAAAGTTGAATCCAGAAAGAAAGAGACAAAAAAGTTATCACGTTTTTGATTCTTGGACCGAACAAAATGAAAAAAAAAAACTTTTATATGAATATGTGAACACGAGAATATTTATGAAGATAACACTTTTGGGGATCAAAACTAAAGAAAAAGTAAAACTCATCGTGGACGAATTACCGGCAATACATTTGGAGACATTCTATTTTTTGTAAATAAAAAAATTATTTCAGAAAAGGTAAAACCCAAAAAATTAAAAAATGTTAAACCAAAAAAATAAAAACAAATTATTAAGTTTGATTTTGATCAACGACAGTTTTGATCAAAAAATTGATAGAAATTTAATTGTTGTGTTCAGTTATTTCAATTTATTACTTATTTCTTCTTCTTCTATTTTTTATTTCTTTATTCCTTTAATGGAAACTTCCTGATAATTATGTGTGAACCTTACCAAATGTTTTATGAAAACATGTAAAATTGGGTTCTATTTACTAATATTTTCTATCATATGTATTAAGGATTAGAATGACGAGGAGCTATTTATATTATAAAGAAAATACAATTCTATTCTTTTCCATTAAAATTCTCATATATTTTTTCGTCCTTTTAATACAAATGTAATTTTTCATTATTCATAAATTACATGAGTGTGTGTGTGTATTTAGAAATCTGAACAGACTATAAACCATCACTAAAGATTATTACGGAAAATTAAAAGACACATAAGTAATCCAATCAACCCACACTCACTCACATTATCGCTTGTACTGTCTTATATTTATTTTATTTAAGTCTTATCGTATTGTCTATTTTATATATTTTTTATTCTTACTCTTATTCTTACTCTTATTCTACTCTTATTACACTTACCAAATCAATCCTCAAACTCCCCAAAACAAAATCAACGAACATCCATTCATTTTTTTTTTTTTTTTGGTGGATTTATTGCATTTCCATTACAAAGATTTTTGTGTATGGAAAAAAAACTGAGAGAAAATAATCGGACGAGTAAGAGACAAAATGATGAATTATCAAATTTAGTAGAAAGATAAATAAACGCATGAGGCTTGGAGGAAGATGGATATTTTTTTTTCATCCATGTTATCTTTTATTGACATATGTGAAATGAAGAAGGAGACGACGAATTTCAAAATATAAAGCAGTGACAACAAAACAATAAAAAAAAGAGATTTCTCAGTGAAGAGTGAGTGGGAGAAAGAGAGAGACAAGTGCGGGAATTTTGATCTATAAAAAAGGGATGATGTTATTCTTATTCAACAAACCTCATACCCAATTTCATTATTGAAGAAAAAGTATTCAGACGTTGCCATATCTGTGTAGAATGTTGAATCACCGTATAAATATATCGAAATCCTGATAGGAATTCCTTTTTTTTTCTAGAAAAGAGAAAAAAAAATATGAATGGTAAATTGTGTTTTTTTTTTCTAAATAACAATTGTTGCATATTAAATGGTATAATTTATACCAAAATATAACATAAATTAAAATGTATAAAAGTGGCAACAATGTAATAGAATAAAGAGTAATTATGAGAAGGATAAAAATTATAATTAATAATACAAGTCAGTCTCATGCTACCTATCAATCAATTAATTTGTATACTTTAAATCTAAGAACTTTTATATAAGAAATAAATGTATAACAACAATGAAGTGCAACCCCTAAATACAACATTTTTATATTTGTAAATGAAAATGACAATCAACCATCCAATCTAATATTTTAGCACCCCAAATCTGCTGCCTTCCCATTCCAAACCGAAGGAAAATAATGTTGAATTTGATCGAATAAATAAAATAAAAAACATAAAAAGGAAAGAGAATGGAAAAACTATGATATAATTATATTGTCCATTACCCCATTTTATAACATGAAACCTAAAAAATATAAAATATCCATAGAACCAATATCGCACTTCACTTCAATCCTAAATTGACAAGAAGTGGAGTATTTCACTTTTTCTACAAAGAAAGAGACCAGGAAAGATGTGGAGGGAACAAAAAAAAAAGGAAAATAGAATGAAATAAAATCGGTTCTTCTGTTTTGTTTTCTTTTGGTTAAGGGTTGATATTGTTTGTTTAACTGTCAGACCAAGCATTAAATCTGGTTATAATTTGGTGTGAATATATATAGAATAGGATTAGAGATAAGATGATTTTTAGAGTGTCTTTATATGAGTTGTTTTCATCATCATAATAATATAAATATTAACCAAAAATATTATATAATGGATGAAATAGAAAATGATAAAGGATCTTTCCTCTTGTCATTTCATTGCGTCTATATATAAATAAAATAAACAAATTTTCATATATTGGGTGGTGAGGTGGGTGAGAGTCTACTTTAAGTGTAGTACATGGAGTGGTGTACGTGGGTGGTGATGGTGGTGGATATATGTATATAAGAAAGAATATTTTCTAGAGCAAAATTTATTTATCTTGATCATAGAGGAATAATAGAAAGAGGGTAAAGCTTTATTAATAAACCTTCCATGACATTAATTGACTTAAAATCGTTTTATTTTCTATTTTGTGACAAAATACGACACACAAAAGCCAATTAGAAATTTTCCCTTCATACATATATAGATTTTCTTTTCAGTTTTTGATGTGGGATATGATGTTGATGTTTTCTATTTTATACAAAAGGGAATTCAATTTTCTTTTAATATACAGCAATCTTCTAAATTTTCTTCGTTATTTTCATTTAAGAAGAAGAAAAAGCAGAAAAAAGTGAAAAAAAAACAAAAAAAAAACAAAGAGTGGGAGAGAGAAAAAAGTTACTAGTGACATTCAAAACAGCGGGTGATTAATCAAACCTAAAAAAATAGGAAAATCTTCTTTACATCTTTGTTCTCCTTTCAAAATTTATATACTGAAGCCACCTAAACATCATTTGCTGAATGTCAACGAAAGAGAGAGAGGACCTTCTTTCTTGATATACCTGAAAAATATATTTGTATTTGTAAACAAGAAGAAAAACCCATATCAACCGAACAGGAAAAATATTCTGAATATTTTTTGGTCAGAAAAATTTTAACGTTCATTTCCAATCCAATTTAACTTTTACTTTCTATACTTTCATTCTTTTCTTTTCTATTTTTCCATTTTCAATTTTTTTATGTCGTTGTGTTTACTTTTTTGTTGTTCGGTGCGGAAATTATAACTGAATGAATGTGGGGACGAAAAGAAATGAACTGTTACGATTAGTTAATATAATTTTGTGTTTTTCATAATAAAAAAGGAAAGAAAATAAAAATCGAAAAATCACTGAAAAAAATGACAGACAAGTATGGCTGTATGCTTCGTCGAATGTTATGCGATAGTATTGTCATTTTATATAATAAAAAAAAATTATATGGGGGTGCTCCACCACGTGTTTCGATCCCCCCTAAAATCAATATGGTTCTATGATGGACCAAAAAAATACTAATCCTAAAATTTCATTGCAATCAGTTGTTGCAATCCTCGGGAATCTGATTTTTTCCAAAACAATTGTATGGGGGGTGCTCCACCCCGTGCCCCGATCCCCCCTCAAATCCATATGGTTCTATGATGGACCAATAAAATACTAATCCTAAAATTTCATTGCAATCAGTTGTTGCAATCCTCGGGAAACTGATTTTTTCCAAAACAATTGTATGGGGGGGTGCTCCAATATGTGCCCGATCCCCCGTAAAATCAATATGGTTCTATTGGGGATCAAAAAAAAAATACTAATTCCAAGATTTTATTGAAATCACTTCACGCGTTTTTGAGTTATCGTGTAAACATACGGACTGACAGGATTTGTTTTACCCCTTTTTTAGGGATAAAAGTTGCAATAACCACCAATTTGACCTTTTGTTAGTAAAAATAAGTTGCCCTGGGGTCATTCTATGTGAGAAAATTTTTTTTTTGGAAATTTTCTTTTAATTGTGTCTTTTAAAAATAAAAAAAGTTGAATTTGAAAATTTTCCATTACTAGGCTTATTCGATTACGACGAAGTAATATCTTAGACTTGGATTTTATTTACAGATGAGGAAATAATACCCAGAATAAAAGAAGCTTATATGTACAAATTTTACATTATTATTAATCGTGTTTACACACAAACATTGAGAAAACTTTAATGGAATGAATTCAAATTAATTCTTGTATATATCAAGGAATTGCCATTGGGGTATAAGTTACAACTCCATTCATTTAAATATGATGTAATACTTTTTCATGGACGCTCTTTCTCTTCTCTTCTACTATATCATATATATATATAAAATATATATATCTTAACTTTGGTTTGCGTAAGGTATATTTTATATAGTTGGGTGTGTCACACACAAATTGGTTTACGTAAACTGTTTTGGATAGAGCAATTTAATAATAAAATATAATATAAACGACATCGTATAGACATTTTTTATACCAGTACCGTATTCGATTAAGAAACTATACTGAATATCATCATTTTATTCTTTCATTTTCTTATAATTTATTTTTGAATTAATTTTTGAATTTATTTCATTGTGATTTTTTGATATATTAAAGTTTAAATTTCTTCCTACAATAATTGTTATAAGAAAGGTTAGAATAACAAACATAATTTATTTAAAGAATTGAAATGCAATTTAGTCTAATTGTGCAAATGAAAAATGATTAAAATGTTACAGTGAAAAATTCTAAAGTCCTTAAAGGAATGGTTAAACCATTATGAGGGGAAATGTGAATTCTAATTTGCAGTGAACACACACACCCAACAAATAAAAGATAATAATTATCGTTGCCAAAGAATTAGCATCCCCTTCTCGTTATTCCACTTTAATCCTGTTTCATATACATCATTCTCTTCCTTGTATTCATTCTCACAGATTTTTTTTTATTTTTTATTAGCTTTTCTACATTTGTTTATTTGTCAAATTAACTTGAATACAAGAACATAAATAATTCAGAAAGTAAACATAGAAAAACTTATAGATTTGAATTGCAAGAAAGCAGAAGAAGGTACAGTAGCATAATTTGGCACTGTTTTTTAGAGATCTTCCATTTAAATTGCATGCAACATTTTCATGTTTCCGTGTGTAAAAATATAAATAACCATAAAATTCCTCATTCCAATGCACCCAACTTTCGCCCAGTTCATCCATATAAAATAAAAGTTTGATAACAGATTGTGCGAGCAGGAAAAAAGTAACAAAACAAGCAAAAATCAATCATATAATGTCTCAGCATAATTTTCCTTTTATTTTTCTTATTCCTTTTCTGTTTCCCTTTCTTTGACGTTTTTTTTTTTCGATCACTTTTGTGGGAGTCTTTTTGTTTTGTTGGTGTTGTTGTTGCTGCTGTTTAATACCCAACACAGCCGTTTCACATTGATACATTTTTTTTTCTTTCGTAGATTTTTCGGTTGGTTTGACCTTTTTTTTTGTTTTCTTACTTTATTCGTTTTGTTTTTCAGCTTTTGATTTTGGTTTCTTATCTTTTGTCTATATATCCATGAATAGAGAGGATGGATATAACTCTTATATTTATTTGCTATTCAAAACACTTATTTTAAAATCTATATCTAATAAAATTTCATCATTACCCTATTCAACTAGAATATAGAATATAAAAATAAAAGTAAAAAAAAAATGAGATCCGTCATCTTGATAGATATTTTATTTAGTCTAGTCTGGATCAAAATAATTGATTGAAGAACATTTTTATTTCTGATAGGATTTATTTTATAGAAGGAAAATAAATAGAAATCGGAGTCAGATGATTTAAACCCTTTTCCTACAATAATAGACATGGATCTTACTACTTAGGATTCTTTCCATTGAATTTGTTGTGGAATATTTGAATTGATTATTTAAAGGAATGAATTTCATTTAAATCGGAAAACAAACAAATAAAAAAATACATAAATTTTCTAAGAGTAAAAATAAAACACAAATTTTAATACAATAAGTTGGGTTTCAGTCTGTCTTATTTATTGGAGAAGGAAGAAGCAAATAACAAATAAGAGGTCGAAACTACAGACCCATTATAGATTGATTATATTTAGAGACTCAACTTATCCTATCCTATTCCTGTTCCTATTATTATTTCTAATGAATTCAAATAAATTCTATTTTATTAAATGGAATTTTTTTTATTATTTCGAAAGAATCGATTAAAAATGTTTTTGAACTCAATTTGTTTTTCTTCTTCTTCTCCTTCTATCAAATAACATTTCATTAATATTGAAAAATATCCATATTTTCGTATGAGTTTGTGTATTAATAGATTTCCAGGATATTTCCCTTTAATAGCAGGGAACTTTTTTTGTTACCAACTCTGTTAAGTATAAATAAATAGTTTGTTACAATATTATGGACAAGTAATATAAAAGTATAAGCTTTATTTAGTTTAAGTTTTAGTTTTAATAAAGTGAAATAATTATATTTTAAATGAAGGAATATTTGTAGTTAATAATTTATAGGATTTCTCTAAGGGAATGAGAAAGGATGGGAAAGAGTTGTAATATTTTTTAGTCTTTTATTCTTTTATTCATTTATTTTCATCAGAAATAAAATTAAGTAAATAAATAATAGATTGGTAATTATCCTTTTCCAACTTTTGGTTATTAATTATTTTATTTGTTATTTTAAATTTTTCTTTCAATTTATAAAACATAAAAATTTGACTATGTTTGCTAAATGTTACTAAATACTGATTTACAACAAAATTATAAAACGGATTCAATTCAATTTCCTCATAATTATTTTTGATTCAACAACTGGGATTAGATGAGATTAAAAATTAAAAACAGAAACATTTAGTAACTAGTTTGGATATCTAGTCTGGATATCTAACGTGCCGAATTAGTTTTGTTTACAAAGGTTTTATTTCAGCTGGCCTGAGAGTCTTCAGTATGAAGGTAGAATTGAGGTCACTGTTACTCTGATTATATAAACCCAAAATCTACTAAGACAATGGAATTCTTATCATTACCAGTCTGGATTTAACATAACGACCAATGTAATGATTCAATACGAATAATATTGTTGAAGGACATTAGCTAATAATAATGACTTGTACAAAAATTACTTATTGTTACTAATAAATCTTTATAAAGGAATTTACTAAAATTAAATCTAATTGAGTCATATTTAATAATGTTAAGTTAATTATTTCCATTGAATTATCAATTATTAAATATGGACAAGCAGAAGAAGGAGAAGAAGAAGAACAAAGAACGCTAAAGTATTAAAGACTATTATTCATCGTCAATAAGAAATAAAGGAAGAAAAGGAAAAGAAAAACCATAAATAGCTTATTCGAATTTCTTTTATTTAAACATTTTTGACAATAACCGATTGCAGCCTTCAGTATCCTTAAAAATTAGTACTTTTTATTAAAGTTTTTGTTAAGGGAATAGAAAAATCGAATGGGGTAGTCATATAGTTAATAAATGTGGGGTGTATTTCATCGTTTCATTTCTTTTACGTATTTTCGATTTTCTTTTTTTTTTTTATTTGTTGTTCATCGTACAATCGTTTTCCTGTGGGAAATATAAAACAAATGAAGATTAAAGATAAATATGGATTTGATTTTTGTTTTGTTTTGTTTCGGCTTCTTCCTTTTTTTTTTTGTGCGTTCGAAAACACATTTTTATCAAATGGATTTATATTAGGAAAATCTGAAGAAAATGCTTAGATACACCAAAAAAAAAGAAGGAATATATGAGAAAGAAAAAAATCTTATGATAAATTTGTGTAAAGATTGGATTGAGAGAAGATGAGATAAAGAAAAAAATGAAACAACGTACACAACAAAAAGGGATTAAAATGAAACTTTAATTATTTATGTTTATTTTATAAAATATACTTTTTATATTTTGGCTTCCTTTTATTATTGCTTTTGTTTTTCACCCATGACGTGATCTAATTTTTTATTATAATAAAGAATAAAATATATTTGGATCAAATTTCTTATTCCATTACAGTTTTTTTTTTGAAACGTAAAAAATTCAATTTTATCTTTGTCCCTTACATTTGATAATCCCAACAGAAAAATGAAAGAAATGAAAACTGGAAAGTATCTCTATGGAAACTTCTATATCGCATATGGTCTACTTTTTTTTTTATTTCTTTATTATTAGAAGTACAAAGTATGTATACATAACCCTCCTTCAGTCATACACAAACTTTAGACAAATCTATTGAAGGAAGGCAGAAAGGAAATAACGAAATCAAATATCAAATATCAAAAAAAAAATTTCTTTATAATAAAGTTAAAATTTTGTCATACAGAAATAAAGAAAACAGAAAAAAAGATGACAGAGAATATAATTAACAAGACATTCCTAAGTGTCTTATCTTATTCTCTCTACATTATATAAAAAGGGTGTTTTTTTACAGGAGTTAAAAACGTCTCATCTTTGACTAGATTCTTCTATCTAATGTTACGCAACAATATTATAAGTTGCTTTATAGATTAAATTTAAAAGACAAAAATCCTGTCAACGATAAATGAATATATTGGGATCTGTCATCATTTAAATTAAAGGATATAAATTCCATATATTTTTTGGGACTAGCAATAAAGTAAGAATGCAAAAAGTAATCTTATGCTGTATTTGTTGATTATTTTATAATGATAGTGGATTTTACATTGACAAAAAACTTTTCTTTAGTTTACAATTTAACGTAAATATTTGCAGCGTCAAACATCCCGAATATTTTTTCGCAGAAAATTAAAAACAGGGTTCAATTATTCAATTCAGTCAATTTATGTGTTCGTCTACTTTATATATAAAACCAACATAATCATCATTAACATCATCTTCATCGTCATCATAATGGGTTAAAGAATTTCAAGTTTTATATAAAATAGGAGTAAAGGAAGAATAAAATTTTATTAGCATGTAGTTTTTGTTTTTCTTGCATCTGTAGTTGTTGTTGGTCTTGCTGTTGTATTTTTGTTTTTTTTTTTCATATTCTCCCTTCTAAATCTGTCTTACACAACTGAATTTTTCCTTTTAAATAATTAAAAAGTTATTTGAATTAATTTACGTTAATCTTATCATCAGTCTGAAATTTTAATAAAATAAAAGAAAAGAAAAAGATGGAAAGGAAAGAGTTTTTTTCTTCTTCTTCCCCATTTCTTCATTTATTTTTCTTGTATTTTTGTGTTAAATATTTTATGATAATGAGTTTTTATTTTCATCTAAAACTTTTTATAAAGATCATTACTCTTAGTTTGTGTACAAAATAAATTAATAATATTAATAGAACTCAAGAGGACTCAACGTATGAATCTATGTGTGGCTGTCCTGATGTATAAAAGTTCAATGCACTAAAATGGACAGATGACAGAAAATCGTTCCATCTGTCTTTTTTTTGTTACTTTACGTTTTTTCTCATATATTTAAGTCACACCGATGATCAATATTATGTTTATTATTTCAAAACCCTTAAGTTTTATTAGGGAAATTTTCTATATTTTTTTTATTAGAAATAATATCCGCTGTTCAAAATTTTTCTAAAAAAAAATTAAAATTAGTGAAACGGACAAAACTTATTCGGCATCTTCTTATTAGATTGAATTGATTTTAAAAGTTAATTTGTGATTTTCTCTTGTTAGTCTTTAACGCGAACAAGAAAAGGAAAATCTGTCCAGATCTTATGACCCCTTTTTTATAAAAGTTGAAATAAGCACATCGGAATTTAAATTATTAATTCCTTTTTTTTAGAGAGAATAAAAAAATAAAAATATGGAGCGAAGAAAAAAAAGTGTTTACAATGAAAACAAACAAACAATAACAACGATAACGATAATCTCCTGTTGCTCATACAACAATAAAATGGAATCCATCTTTATAGCGATGATCTTATCTTAACATTTTCTTTTTCGCACTTTTATTCTTTTTTTTTCGTTGTATTTTCTTTCATCTCTACCCCACACCAATCCTCATTTGTGTCTCTTTTTTACTTTCTTGACGTTTCTCTGTGGGGTTTAGCTTTTCTTCTTCTTTATCTTTCATTTCTTTTTTGGGGCACAAAAATTCAAATTTATTGCTTCATAAATACCAATTATCATCGAAATTTGAATTTTTGTTGTTGGTGTTTGAGTGAAGAGAAGATGTTCCACTTTTTCTTCTCCATTTTTTTTTCTTTCTTTCTTTTCGTATGTTTTTATTTTTTATATTGTAAGAATTGCAATAGCAGTCATATTTATTTTGATCTATTTGCGTTTAGGTAGCACATAAATGGGGTAAGAAGTTCAAGAGTTTCATTCTCTCTGTCTCTCACTCTCTGTACGTGTTTGCATAATTTTTTTTTTTGGAGGGAATTGGGGTAATAATGTGCGCGTTTATAAATATGAGAGGATACTATGGGGAAAGTACATGAGAGCCACTACTTTTTTTCTTATGACAATGAAATTATTCAAAGCACTTCTGTACAATAAAATTTCGTTTAAAGATAAAAAGGAATTGTTGAAACAGAAAAAAAAAACTTAAATGAATTTTCCAAGAAAAACTGAAATCAATTTCAAATTAAAAAAAATAAATTTAAAAATAGTAATCGGCTTTTCCATTTCTTTCTTTTTTCACTTTTATCTAATTTTTGTAAACGTATACATAAAAATAAGTAAACGAAATAAAGTCTGATAAGAACAAAAAAAACACAGAAAATATTTAAATAAGAAAATGAAAAAAAAAAAGGGAATGAAGGAAAAGTCTCGAAAGAGATCAAAAAATGCTAAATTTATGGGTTTAATTATACGCCTTGAAGTACAAGAAAAAGAGGAAATTCATATTTTCTTCTTCGTATATAATTTCCAATGTTTAATCAATCAAAAAAAAAACCAAAAAATAAAATAAATGGGAATAAAAAAAACTGATAACGAAAATGAAAGAGAGAAACTGAAATTTATTGAAAATATATTCTGTGAGGCTGACAACGTTAGAGAAATTTATTTTAATAATTTTTATATAATTTACGTTGAACACATTTGAAGATTAATATTATTTTGGTTTTTGGTTTATATACCCTTTCATCTTGTCTTTAGTCTTCATATACCATCTTATTTATTAACTCAACATCTGACTCTTGTTCTCTGACACACACACACATACACTTTCTATCTATTTATCTATTCTTCTCTTATGTACATAAATATATAATAGAAGTTCAAAGTATACATAAGATGGATTGTAATTTATATTAGAACAACATCAAATTCAAAATGTTTTGTGAACTTAAAATAATTTTCAATATAATTCTTTGTTCCTCGCATATTTTTACCTATATTTGTGTAATATTTCTTCGCATTTTTCTATGTGTATGTAGAGTAGAACTCTATTTTGTTTTGATTCTCATTAAATGTATAGAATTTTGTAAAGGAAGGTGAGAAAATAAAACAAACTTTAAAACTGTTTAAGGGTGGTAGTTTTACCTCCAACCAGCTTAAAGATTATACAACATTTGGTATTATTAGAATATAGTCTACCACAACATCTTTGCCTAAGAAAATAACTTCCTCTCTCAGAGATGAATTAGAGAAATTCCACATCATATACGAAGTGTTAAATATTTAAACTAAATTCTTTTCATTTGTTTTTTTTACCGGAAGATATTTATCACTTTCGAATTAAGTACAAAACAATAAAAAAAAAAAACAAAAAAGGGAAAAAATACGTTTAGAGACAAAAGTCCTTTTACGTCTTCATACTATTCATTTTATATGAGAGATTTTACCTTTAACAATACCCATAACTGCACTCATGTTAAAAGAATAATCCATAATGTTCAATAAAATCAAACAAAATCAAAACATTTTCAATAAGAAAAAAATATAAAAGAAGTTTTATTCAATTTCTCTGATATGCTTTTACACGATATAATCATTTGGCTTAACTTTATACATTTGCAACAGCTTCCATTTATTTGATAACACAGAATCACTAAATTCGAACTCTATAATTTGAATCAATTTACCATTTTCTTTATCTTCAATTATTTTTATGAGAAAATAATATAGAAGAACAATTTCCAATTTTAAGCGTAATGAAACAGAATCTGTGCTGGAATAATTTGATGCATTTTTTTGTGTTTCAGATTTTGTATATTTTTTAAAATATTCAATTTTTTTTGTTTTGATTTTAAAGTTTTTAAACAAAAAAGAAGATGAACGATTTTATTATACAGAAAGAATGACCGAAAAAAGGAAGTCAACTCAGCTTTTTTTTTTTCATTTTGTCGTTTTATTTTATTTGTGACAAAAATTTTCCTTTAACTTTTTTTTAGTTTGTTATTCCTTTTATTGTTTCTCATTCCTTTTATTGTTTGTAAATAGATTTAGTAAACTTAACTTAATTTAGAAAAAATATTTACAACATCAGGAATAAGAAGGTTATGTGTTCATTATGTTGCTTTCGGTAAAAGAGTCCTGTGTTCAATAATTATACTCAATTGTAAACAGTCAAGTTTATTTTTGTTTTTATTCATTTTATATAAGTTTCAATTTACACCGAAATAAAAGAAAAATTGTATTAAATCATCATAGCTAACGATTCAGGAAATTATTTTATAAATTAAAATTAATTGATTCAATTTATTTATTGGTCAATACACCACAATAACCGAAGAATTTAAATCTGGTTGGCAGTGGCGTTTTTTTAGTGAATTATATTTCTATATTTGTGAGAATTTTATAAATATTTATTTCTTTTGCAATCAGCAATTAAAATTGTAACGTTTTTGTGCTTTGACTTTATCCAGAACAAGTGAATTATTTTGAAAAAGTTTACATGCAGAATAATTTTTTTTGAATTATTTATAATATTTACTGGCCCCATGAAAATTTAATATGTTTTCCCTTGTAACAATTTGTTCATTTGTCGATTCTATATGAAACGATTTAATTGTGAAAATAAAATTTTATTCTATTTCAAGTGAGCTTTTAATCCGATTTTAGCTTATGTAACCAGTACGATAATCCATGCCTGTAAAAACAATTTCATTTTAATTATACAAAATTGTGAACATGAAAGCTAATTGATATTTATTTCATATATTTTTTCTTTAATAACATTCCAATCCCAATTTCTACAGAATTATTCAAAATATTACAAAAAATTGTAATTATAAAAATTTAAAATACTCTACTTTATATACAGCACAGCGATATTCGGTTATAACGAAACCCACTTATTTATTTATTTATTTATAACTGGTAAAGAAACAGAAGTTACCTTCCAATCAATGAATACACTATTTATATTTTTTATTTTTTTTTATGATATGAATTAAAACTAGAATAAATTAAAAATACTTATATAAACCTACAGAAAAATAACTAACCAACTAAAAATAATATAAAGATAAAAATTAGGTATATAAATTAAATTTAAGCAAATTACAAGTTAAAACATTCAGGCAGAATAAAACTAAACAACAAACTACAAATCATAAATAGAAACGCAAGAACGAATTAGACGATATTGATGCAATTAGACAGAAGCTCCGATGTATTCAATTTCTCTGTAATAAATTTTGTATAACAATCTTACAGTTATAGCAAACATTTTTGGGGATGGGGATAATCAAATAAATATTACAACACAGATGAATATTATTTAATAATCAAACCAAAAAAAAACAATTTTGGTTAAATTGAAAACGAAAATTAATTATTAAATAAATTTCATTCAACTTAAAAATCAATTTTTAAGTTGAGCTTTATTTTCACTCTAAAATTAGTTGCTTCACAAATGAACTTTTTTTAAAATTGCGAAAATATTTTATTAATTATTGTATTTCAATTTTTTATTAACCTAGTACATCAACGACTAAGGTTATTAGTAACTAGGAGACCTACTATTTTTGAGGTGGGTTCTGAACCACCTAGCATCTGCACATGCATTTTTAATTCGATTCGGCGCATTGCCAGCTCTTAGGAAAACATGCAGATTTCCTAAGAAGAATCGTTCGGTTAAAACCTTATCCTGCACACCGGCCGGAGGGTCATAGATGTTATTAATCATTGCCCACTACTTTATGTATGTTTAGTACATAATTAGCCGAATGAAAAATTCCATCCCGCCTCGGTCGAGATTCGAACTCGGTACCTCCCGCTCCAAACGTCAGCATGTTGCCATGTTGCCACCTTGGTCGGTTTATTAATTATTAAATCCATTTTGAGTGGAAAGAACCAAACAAAGAAAACAAATAAACAAACAGAAACAGTTCTATTTATTCTAAATCGCAAATTAGGAATTATTTTTTATTCATTATCCTCCAATTAAATTATTAATTTCATTATTTTGCTGATGTCGAGAATTTCTTCTTTTTGTTTTAATTAAATTATTTTTATCTGCAATTTGACAGAAGCTCCGATGTATTCAATTTCTCTGTAATAAATTTTGTATAACAATTTTACAGTTATAACGAACATTTTTTCCGCTCCCGTGTTTTTTTTTTGTTTTCTGGGGATAATCAAATAAATATTACAACACAGATGAATATTATTTAATAATCAAACCAAAAAAAAACAATTTTGGTTAAATTGAAAACGAAAATTAATTATTAAATAACTTTCTTTCTACTTAAAAATCAATTTATATTTTGCAGCCAAAAAATAAATGAACATACAAATTTCCCTACATATTTTTCTTTGCCTTTTTTTTATAGATTTGTGTTTGACGATGAGGAATAAGTTTAACATTTTCGGGCTTGATCCCATACTTGAGTTTTATTTTCACTCTAAAATTAGTTGCTTCAATCACAAATGAAATTATTAATTATTAAATTCATTTTGAGTGGAAAAAACCAAACAAAGAAATCAAAGAAACAAACAGAAACAGTTCTATTTATTCTAAATCGCAAATTATTAATTATTTTTAATTCATTATCCTTCAATTTAATTATTAATTTCATTATTTTGCTTATGTCGACAATTTCTTCTTCTTGTTTTAATTAAATTATTTTTATCTAAATCGAATTAATATTTGATCGGATTAAAAAATTAAGAAAATAAAGAATAAATTTTGTAATTGAAATTATGAATTGGTTTTTTTGTATCCCTGATTTTTTCAGTTTTCCTTTATAAATTTTTCATACTTTATAATTAATTTGAAATCTTGAATTAATAAGAACGGAAAGTTAAATGGACAGGATTCATAACAAGTATCACTTAAGAAAATGTAAATTATTATGAGTTCCGAACATGATTGAATTTAATTGAAAACTTCCAAAGAGAATATTTTTTATTGAAATTTAATTAAACAAATATTTTTTAGCTTTCCTGGATATTTGTAAATTTATTTATTGATACAAAAATTCCAATTAGACCCAACCGAAAAAATATCAAGTTAAAACCCTAGATCAATTTTGTTTAAATTTAAAAAAAATGAAAAGAAAATGGGAAAATTCTTATTATGAAAATGTGAAGAAAAAAAATTCCAGAGATAAAAGGAACAATTTCGAAATACAAAATAATAAATCTATCACCTTTTTGTAAAGTACCCTCCTGAAAATATATTAATTTATGCTTTACAAAGGAATATTAGGCAATCCTAATTTCATTCCCTGTAGACTTTTGTTATATTCCTTTTTACTTAAAAGAAAATTGAAAAATTCTGTTTAAAACAAATAATTTTGCTTCGTCACCATAAATTTTACTTTTACATTTATACAAATAAAACTCCAGAAAATCTCCTAAAAAAAAGTATAAGAGGTATAAGAGGTATAAGTGTGATGTGTGAGAAAGGTACAGAAAAATAAAGAAAAAAGGAACAATATTTATTTAGATCACAGGAAAATAATTCAGAATGTTTTATAGAAATTTGGGTCAAGTGAATCGTAGAAAATTGATTGGGATAATAATTAAAAAATAAATGAGACATGAAAATTAAATTAAATTAGAATTTATTAGAAAGACAAAACAAAAAAAAACGAAGAGACTTTACATTCAAATTTATTTAAATGTCTTTTTGTATATCAGAAAGGTGATTGAAATAAAAAATATCATTTTGACTTGCAGCCCCTCTATTTAGCAAGATGATAAATTTAAGCAACAATTAAACAAAAAAAAAAAGGGAATAAGAACAAAATACGAACTAAAAGAAAAGCTAAAAGATTTTTATGATCTTAACAAAAAAATCTTTGCTCCTCTTTCCTCTCTTCTTTATCAAAATCTTTACAGTCTTTCTTCGTTAGCATCTGTTTTGTATTTAATAAGTAAAAAGAAAAAGATACAAAAGGACAAAACTAAAGTAAACAATTTTTTTTTCTGCTGTAGTAAAGAAAAATCGTCGCTTTAAATTTCAATTAAAATAAAAAAAAAGTTTGCCTTTAGTGCGCCTTTTTGTTTTGTTTCATTATTCTCAGTGCGTTCCTTATTATTGTTGTATTTCTTTGCCATTCTAACATAAAGTCACACTCTCATATAATTTTCTTTTGTCTCCTTATTTTTCTTATTTATCGCAATTAAAGCAGACCTTTTTCTTTTCCTTTTCTTTTTTCACTTTTGAGACTTTTTTCTTTTCCTTTTCTCTTTTCACTTCTTTAGAAAGTGACTTTGTCTAAATATATAAGGACTCGGGTCTAAGTTCATTAAACATACAAAATTAATTGTGTTTCGTAGCCTGTCATTTTGTGTCAATAAGTCTGTTTTATAAGTGTGTATGCACGTATAATGTGACTGAATGTTTATGTGTGTGTGTTTAATGAAAATATTTATTACAATAAGGGTGAAGAAAAAAACATGAACAGGTGATAGTAATTCACATTATTCTTGTTTAACATTTTTAGAATGAGTTTATGTGGTTTAATGTGCTGTGTTATTATTATGGAGGGAGAGAAACATCCAACTCTCTATCACCCCAAACCACAAATTTAGCTCATCAAAAAGATTATATAGCAACAACAAAATGAAGAAAATGAAAATAATGGTTTAACACATTTCTTTAATGGTCAACCAGTGTGTCATTGTGTGTCTTTTTTTTTTCTTTTTCTTTTACTTTCAATATTTGGAAAATATTGAAGCAATAGAAGAGATCTTTAAAAATTGAAAAAGTTATTCTGACAAAAATGTTGTTAGTTGGACAATATTTGACGTTATGACAATTTGTCATCAATACCAATAAATCAATTTTAATGTCATTCAACAATATTTCATAAATTTAAATTATAAAAGATCAAAAGATCAATATTAAGTAAGGAAATATTCTATGTGTAGGTGCGTATAGATTTTGTCAGTAGACAAACAACTTTAACCATATTTTATGAGAATCGTAGGAAATTTGTATATTTAGAGACTAAAGTGGTATTGTTTCTCACTATATGTTGTCTTAATTTACATAGCTGAAAATAAAGTTTTACAAAAAATATACTACCATCAATACTCCATATTTTTCATTTATAAATTAATAGCTGATATAATTTAATATTCATAATTCCATATACTCTTACGCTCCCTTTCAGTCACTTCACTAACATACCACATATAATCAAATAGGTCAATACAACGTGTGGTTAAATCAATAAACTACTTTATATATTTTGTTCCTTCTCACGTAACAAAATCAATACAAATTCAATAAAATATTCTTGACAGAAAAAGTTTATACATCGACAGCATACCTGTCTATATTTTATAATTTGTAGATGGCTGATAGAAATAGAGAAATCTATATATGCATCATATAACGTCTATTCTACATCGAATAGTTACATTTGGAAAGTGATAGAAAAAGACACAAGTACGGTGATCATTTAATTAATTAAATTTATACTTTAATTGTCCTATCATATCATTAATTTATGTATAACATTTTGATTCCATTTTTTCCCCTTAATTCCTTTCATTCCTTTTTTTTTGTTTCGACAGTTTTGCCCATCCATGGACAATTTACTATGTTTATTTCCTGTTCTATAATAATAATAATAATTCATCAATTTGATTAATTGTATAAATTATAGTTGCTCCAGACAAGGAAGGAGGTTTTATGTTATAAGTTACTTCAATTATTTTCATTTATTTAAAAAAAAAAGAAATAGAAAATAGAAAGGAGAAAATTTAAATAATAAAAAAACAGGACTGTAAAAATGAAGGAAAAAAAACAAACGCAACATAAAAAATGAAAATTGACTGTATGTATCTGTATGTATTTTATTGTCAGATATAAATACATTGTTGATATTTGAGTTTTAACCACCCACGAAATTCCATCCCCCTTTTGTAACCCTGTAACCTTTGTAACAGGGCAAAAAAAAGAGGAAAAAGGGAATCTTTCAATGCTGCCACTCGTTCTCTTATTTCTATTATATAAAAATCATGTTTTGACGACACCTTCCTCATCAGTTTTCTGTATCAGACTTCAACATTATCTTCCTCACACTTTGGGCACGTGACCTCATGTCAGTTTTCATTTTCCTCTCATTTTGTAACAGAAAAAGAAAACACACACTCACACAAACACAGAGTTTTCAACGAAAAACCATATTTTTCCAACTTTCACTTTTTTCTAGAAAATCTTTTCCAGCCTATTTGGAATAACGTCATTTTGTCTCTTTTTTATTAAAACAAAATAAAAGTATCAGATAACGACATTTTTTTCTTTGTCAACTAAATTTTATATATTGAAGATTAAATTACTTTTAATCTTAATCATTATAACAGAAAAGTTTATTAAAAACAGAAAACAAATACAAAATATAAAAAGGACAAATATAATTTCTTTGGAAAATAATAATAGCAACAACAATAATAACAACAAAAAGAATTATTGTACATATTATTGTAACATAAAATAAATTTTCTTCTATTTTCTTAGAAAAAGAAAGGAAAGGAAAATCGAATAAATTAAAAATTGTTTAGTAATCATTAAAAATTACTTAACTTTATATGTGTGTGTGTGTGTGTGTATTAGTTCGTTTCTTATTTGTCGGTTTTCATGCCGCATATGATGAAAATAAAACACTACAAATATTTCTTGTTCTTTTTTTTTAGTGTTGTTGTTTTAATGTAATAAAAAACTAAAATGAATATTTAAATAAAGTAAAGTTAGATAATTAAAATCGTTGTATGGCTCATATTTCTAATTTATTATTTTGATATTTCGATATTTCCTTTCGTTTCATTTAGATTATTTTTCATTTAATGCTTTTATTTTAATTTAACTTTAATGAACATTTATCAACGATTTGTTTTCACGTTTAATAAATTCTACACAAAATTACAAACGATAAGAATTTCATGTATTGAATAAAATTGTAATTATAAATATTTCATCCGTACTTAGAAATTATATTTTAAATTTAATTTAAAAATTAAAAGGGGTGCAATCAGATACTTTTGTTTTTGAGAATGTGCTTAGTATGTGACTGACTGTGACAATCGATAGACGTCAGTGTGACAGCATCCGTATATACGTCAATCAATCAGAATAATGCAACACATTTATTGGATTTAAATCAACAGACAAACAAGAGTTTGAGTGAAAGCACACGCGCATATAAGGTTTTAAAGGAACAACAAATATGATTATTTCATAAGATGAGAATGACGCCACATGACGTGGCTTGACACAAAAAAATATAGTCTACTTTGAGAGCGATGATAAAGCAAAAAAATAAAAACACAAAGCTAATTGTGAAAGGTTATATGATCGCATCGACTCCACTTTTTTTTGTGTGTTTTTAATGTGTTCGTCTCACCTCAACCAATAAGACAACAAAAAAACACAAAAAGAAATTATTGACTTTTCCATAGTTACATGCAAACTTTTCACTCTATAATTTCATAATAATTGAACAATGAACATTAAAATTTTTTTTCTATGTTTTTATAATTTATTAATTATAATTATTATTTATTAATTTATAAGGTTTTGATAATTTCAATAAATTTGTCTAGCTTAATTAAATGGCATTTTGATTTAACAAATACAATAAATAAATTTGTAAATAATAAATTTTTTTGCCTATAATTTTGATGTAGTGTAATATGAAAATCCCACCAAACAAATAAGCCCAACTAGTACAATGAAAGGAAGTTTGATTTTATTTTGTTTTCTCTCGTTTCAACTACATTTGTATAAATGTATGTACATTATATATTTATAATGGTAGGCAAGAAATTGTTGTAGCTGAGTCAACAGAACGTGCCATTTTCAGATTATAAATCATCTTTTCTAGAAGTTTTTCTTCCATATTTTTTTTGTTTGTTTTTCTTCTTTAAGAAAAATTACGATTAAAGACCAAAATGGATTATCGTGTTTTATTTAATTTTTTTGTGGGTCAGAGTGATTTTATAAAGTACAACTAAAACGTATAATAAATATTTCTCGATTATTTATTATTTCATATTTTCAGTTTATTAGACAATAGACATAATGAAATTACTTTCAGATATTTATTCTAACTGACCTTAATAAAAATGTCATCAATATATAAAAATATGTTAACAACGTCTCTGGTAGTCGGTTGTTGGAATCAATTAAAAATATAAATAAGAAATCCAGAATCTTGTTGTCTAGTCAACAAATCACTAGTTATTTTTACTTTTGATTAACTTTACCAAAATGAAAAATAAAACATACACCTAATTGTTTTAATTCATGTTAAGAGTGGAGTCACAAAAAAAAAAGAAAAATTATTTCTTTTTTTCCATATAGAAAATATTTACACATGCTGGATAAACTAAACGGAAAAAAAGGAAAATGCAAAAAAAAAATCACATATATGAGCCGTACGTGCAATGGAAGACTTATGCAATGGAGACTAATTTCATATATTTATTCATATATGGATGAGGAGATATTATATACATAATACACATAATATACTACATAAGGGACTTTAAGTGATTTCAAAATTTATCTTCTCTTTCTAGCTCACAATGGTGTATGTTTTTCTGTCTCTATATATGTTTGCATAGATTTATTTTAGATTGTGACTAAAATATCCATCAAATATAATGTTATTACATATTCCATTGGGAAAAATATATAAATTCTATATATTTTTATGTATCCTTGCCGTATTTAGATATGAGTAGTATATGGCTGTACTGTAAAATTAATTTTCAATAATACTAAATATCGATAAATAATTTAATTGATTTGAGTTTTAATTAAATTTGTCTTATATACACAGTAAAAAATGTTCATTGAAAGTTGTGTAAAATTACCAGTTTCAAAGTTGTAATAATTACACAACAAATTTGGATTTTTTAAAAGTATGTAAATTATGGTTGAATTTCACATATTTTGTATGGATTTGAAATAATCTGTAAAAATTGTGTTTTTTTATGGAGTTTTATGTAATTTTATATAAGCTTTATGTAAATATTTGTCTCACTGTGTGGTTTTCAACACAACAACATAAATCTTATGTAAAATTGTAGTACTTTTTATGAAATCGAGTAAAAAATATGTGAAAGTCAATCATAATTTAAAAAATACATATTTTTATTGTAATTTAAATAATTTTTATTGAAAAAATCCAAACTTTAAATTATAATTCTACATATAAATTATTTTCTGATATTTCTTTTTAAAATTATGTACATAGTACATAAAAAATCATGTATTTTCATGTAATGTTATTATTTTTTTTATCTGTGTTCATAGTTATTATGTAAAATGCTATTTTTTAGATATATATTTGTTGGATATTATATGAAGTACCAAATTTATTGATATAATTTTTTAATAATCCTTGTTCATAATATTAAACGCGTTTAAGTCTAAGAAAAACTGAATTCTAACCAAATAACTTCATCTAAAATATATCCAAATATTACGCTCTCAACACTATAATTTCATCATATTGATTCCAATATCTAGTCAAAGCCAATATTGTTTTTATACAATAAAATTTTATTAATTTAAATAATGTATTTTTCTTCTAATTAATTCGAGAATTCTAGAAATAAAATGCATGTTATTACCATATGCGTTTTACATAAAATATATGTAGAACTGCGTATGGAATGCGAAAACACACAATTTTTTTAAATCTACATAAAATAAATATTTTTTTAAATATTGTTATGTGAACGGGTGCTCACTGCCCTACGCAATTTAGATACTATACATAGAAAAGTTGTAATCCTACGTAAAGTATGCACTTTTTTATATAAAATTTATGTGAAAAATGAATCGGTTAGCTCGTTTTTGATCGGATATAATTCGGTATTGTTCATCAGCGTGGAATTAAGAAAAATGTAATTTCATTTGTAGTTCACTCTCAATTTCATCAGACGTTCCTAGTTAAACTTAAAAAAAAGGTAAGTTTTTTTTAATTATATTAATATGTGTTTATATTTTCATTAATGCCAAAAAATTAAATTTCAGCAAATGGAGGACAAAATTTTATTCAAAATTTGGAACTTAAGTAGAAGTATAAAAAAATCTTTTTGTATTGTCCCTAACATAACTGATGTAATAGCTAAAGGTATAAGAATTTTGAGTTTCTAAAAAAGACAAATTTACATATTTTTATTTATTACAGCTCCATCTCTTGGTTTATCTGGAAATCGTCTTGTTCTCGAATGTGACGGTAATTAGAAGACAATGAAACTTTAACAATGCTTTCATCCCAAATATTAATTTTACTAGATGAAGGAGAAAATTGGTACCCGAACGTAACACAATTTCGTATTAATGATTCATTTATTGAAAACGTAACTCATCAGGACACTGCTTCTTCGTGTTACAAATGGTTTTTAAGGATAATACGAGCTCTTCAGATATGATTGTCTTCAATTTTTTGGTTCTTTATTTCAAAGAAGACAAAGATTTTCTTTACAGATGTTTTGAAGTAAGTAATAATTGAAAATAACTAAATTCTGTTCCTAATTTCATTTTCTTTTTTTTTAAGATTGAAACAACATTAAGTGATATTATACCTCCCTGCGCAACACCATGGATTGGCATTGTTGGTAGGTTTAGTAAATTCGTAAAATTTCCTTTCATTAGAATAATTATTTTAAAAACAAAAATTTACAGATCCTGATGGTGATAATAAAATATATTATTTATTCATGGAGGGAATAGTATTAAATTCATCATCTACCACGTTTGTTGAAGCCGTCCAGCAGTGGTGACATATTATATTTTTAATATAAAATATGACAAAATTTCCTTGACGCTGGAATTTATTCAATGGATGTTTCTGGAGATTTCACATGAAAAAGTGAGAGGGAATAGACGACATATAAAGTTAATCGCGAAAATTGAAAATCTAATTGAAAATATTAAAAAACAATAAGTGCATATATAATGTATATGCAAATGAAATTAATGAATTTAACTATTTGTTTTATTTTGAATAAAATTGATTATATCTGAAATAGATTATGAATTAGAAAATGAATTCAAAATTAATGTAAGCTTTATTTTGATTAAATTTTTTTTTAATGATTTTATGTAAATATTTTTAAGATTTTTTTATAATAAATGAAAATATAAAATATTAAATATTTGTCTTTAAATATACATACTCCCATTACAATTTTACATAAAAAAAAATTAAATTATGTTTAATATTAAATCGTTTTATGTAAAATTACATATTACTTTTATTGGATATTACATATTCTCCTTGTAATTTCTCGTTGAAAATCTTTAAAATTACATACTAAAGATTTAATAATAATCTTGTAATATTACATATATTATGCTAAATATTACATACTAAATTGTTTACATAACAATAATTTACAGATATCCAGTTGAATATTACAGTTCGATTGAAAGTTGAATATTACATACATTTAAATATTACATATAATTAAATATTACGTAACTTTAATTATACATACAATTCAAATACCATATTACATATAGTTATGTAGTGTACATATTAATATGTAATACTACCACTTTGAAAGATGGCAATTGGATGCCATCTTTCAAAGTGGTAAATTTACACGTTGTTTTTTTACTGTGTAGCCTACTTCAAATAGTTTTTAATTATAATTCTTTAAAACTATTTCTAATTTTCAAATGATTAATTAAAGATTGCATTCTTCATTATGTATATCTTTCGTCGTCTTTTATAAAATTCCTCTATTAATTCTTTAAATGATTAAAATAAGCTAATTTTTTATCGCAAATTTTTTTTTTTGATTGGTAATATTTTTATACTTGCATAATAAGACCATTAATTTTACAAATAAATATTCTGATGGGACAATAAGTAATTAGCCTAGATGTGTAATCCAAATTTGTTTTGTGATTCATGATCGCATGCATAATGTCACAAAGGTTGCCTGATTTTGTGAGGCTAAATAAGACGTTAGGCATGTTTTACCTTAGTATAACGATATTATTTATGTCGAAGATACTTTCACTATTATCTCCTTTATTACTTTTTTTTATTTATTTTCTATAAATACATACATCAAATTGGAAAATTCTTAAAACTATACTCTATTGCTGTTCTAGCGAATTTTAAACTTTCAATAAATGAAGAAACTAAAGAACTGTGGGATCAAATCCAGATGTGATAATAATTTATCTTTCCCTATTTATTCCTTATATGATTCGAGGGTAAAAAGTACAAAAAAGATTTTTCATTTTCATAATTTATAATATTTTCTTTATTTATGTTTTTTTTTTTTATTTATGTTTTTTTTTTCCTGTTAAAAAAACCCAAAACATTTCCTCTTTTCTATAGACATAAAATATATAATTTTATCCGATTAATGCTACACAAACATAGAATGAAAACGGTCGAAGAGGAATGAAATATATTTTATGTAAATGTGTGTAAATGAGAGTAGTGAGAAAGTAAGAAAGTGAGATAGTGAGATAGTGAGAAAAAAGGAATGATGAAGATCCAATTTATACTATATTTTTATATAGTATAAACCGAATCCTGCACACCGGCCAGAGGGTCATAGATGTTATTAAGCATTGCCCACTACATATGAGTACATAATTAGCCGAATGAAAAATTCCATCCCGCCTCGGTCGAGATTCGAACTCGGTACCTCCCGCTCCAAACGCAAGCACGTTGCCATGCTCCCACCTTGGTCGGTATATATACTATATTACAATTCATGTATACATAAATGAATGTGGATTAATTTTAATTGATTGATGACTCACCAACCATCAACCATCACCATCAACAAGAAGAGTAGAAAAAAGAACACTGTAGACATTTATTATGTAAATAAATTTTTTTTATTATTATGTTGTTGTGTAGGAAGATGGTGGTTTATGATAGGGGTGAATTGGATTATTGTTGAATATAATGCTAAAAAAATAAAATAAAAATAAGAAGCAGAAGAAGAATGCAGAGAATGAGAAGATCTTTTAATAAATTCCTATATTTAACTTGAACCAGTTTTAAGTTTAAGTTGAATATATGTAGGGTAATGTGTCACTCTATTTGGATGAAAATCCTTTCGAAAAAAAAATTACATATTTATCTATATACACACACAACACCTAAGAAACATACACAAACATATGTATATTTATATTTGGATGAAAATCCTTTCGAAAAAAAAATTACATATTTATCTATATACACACACAACACCTAAGAAACATACACAAACATATGTAGAGAAATAGATAAATTTGAATCTTTATTTTATAAATTGTATTGTTCTTCTTTCTTCTATTCTTTCTTTTTCTTGTATTTAGTTGATTCGTGTTTTTACTATCCTTTCATACAAATATACTTACGTACACACACATAATCATTAAAATGCCTATCGATGTGTATACAGAAGTATCCATAACTTTACTAAAACCAAAGAAAGAAAGAAAAAGAGAATTCCTATAATAGAAAAAAAACAACAATAACAACAAACGTCAGGCCCTTCATTTGAGAAACCATGATAGAAATCGAGTGAAAATAAAGCAAGATAGATTAATACAAAATATACGAAACAAATTTGAATATACATTTTATTTGGGTCAATCGAAAAAGTAGAAGATGGTCGATTTACTTTTTGGTGCCTTTTCTATGATTTCCTTTTTATTTTATTTTTTTCCACAGGATCTTTTTTACATCCAAAAAAATAATTTATTGTTAAACTCTCATTTATTTTTCTCTAAACCTATTTCACATTTTTCAATTGAAAATATATTTTTGGTTAATAAAAAATTCATAAACTTAGTACGTTTAAATTACCATTTCGAAAAAAAAGAAGAAGGAATGACTTGCATTCAACAAACTCAATTTAAGATTCAACCATAAATGTATTAGACTTTTCTCAACGTTTTATTTTCTCTACATTTCCACTTTCCGTTTTCTTTATTTCTTTTTGCTTTTATTTCCATTTTTTTTTCTACTTTTTCTTGTTAGGAATGTAAAAAGTACTTAAAATAAACTGGCAATTTACTGATCTAAATACACATTAAATTGGGTAGTTACCTAAGAATAGACAGAATAAACAGGATTTATATACACTGAGAGAAAACCCTGGGTTAAATTTGTCACAAAAAATTAGTTTTTTTTCGGTAGTTTTGTCTTTTTTCCTGTTTTTCAGTATTACAATTTTCTCATTTTGTTCCTCATTGGTTTACATTTTACAAACAAACTCTATAAAACAAAAGAGTTTATTGAAGTTTTTTTCTTTTTTTTCTTTTTGTTTTCTTTCGATTTAATTTAAGGAAATCAAAATAGAATAAAAAATATGATGGTGTGGGAAAAAAATATGATAAAGATTTTGGATGAACAGGGCAAAAAAAAAATATGAGGATTGTCCAGTCTGTTGATAAATAACAAACAGAGTTGATTATAAAAATTATATTTCATGAAATCCTTAACACCGGGAAAAACAAAAAGAAAATGTGTATCAATAATTTGTCGCTAAAGTAACGGCTCTGTTACTTAACCGAGATTTTTTATTTCGTGGGGTTGCATTTTAAATTTTTATGATTTTTTATTGAAGAAAATTAAGTCATTTAATTCTTCCTTTCGTTACATAGTTGTTGTTGTTATTATTTATTAAATGTCTATAGTCCTTAGCTCGTATAAAAATCTATATATTTTATGTAGTCTGTAAAATATGGTAGGAATTGTAGAATCATCCCCTTGATTTTGGAATTCGCATGTATAGAATTTGGTGAAGAGAATGTATCGGTATACGATACGATACCAGATATTATATTATAGTCAAAGAAGGGTCCTCGTGTATAACCTATATAACCTCACCCTTACCCTCCATTTTATTTTACACGCCCAAAACAACATATCCTAAAAAGGTAAACCTGTTTCCTCACACACATATACACAAATTTCACCATTTTCTTCTACTTTCTTCTCTTATTTTATTTTTCCTCCACAGGGTGAAATGACGACGGGAAATATCAAGCAAAAACATATTGCCAATCACGCACCGATTTGCATCAATAAAAGAAATAAAGAATGAAAAAAGTAGAAACTTTTTTATATGTTTGCTTAGAGCCAAAAAAAATAAGAACAAGAAGTAGAAGAAAAAAATAAGACAAAACGATATTTAAATTTTTTTTCTGTGCTTTAAAAGTTGAAGTTGAAAGTTAAAGAAGAAATATAAAACGCCCGCAGAAAAAAGAATTTGGTTAGAAAATATCAAAAAGAAAACAGCAAAATATTACACAAAACGAAATAGAAAAGAAAGAAAGAAAATAGTCATGTAATTTGAGTGAAGGGAAAAATGTTGTTATATTTGCGGGAGGTTCCAAACTGATTTCTCAGATTTTCTTCTTTTTACGTTTTCCTTTCCCTTTCTCTTCTTTCCATTTTTACTTATAAATTTATGATGACGACATCAGTTCCACACACTAAGAGAGATAGAGAGAGAGAGAGAGAAAATGTTTCTTTCCGCAAGAGAAGAGATTAAAAAAAGGAAAAGCTGTAGAATAAATAAAAATTTGTGTGTAAGTTTAACGGTAAGTTGTTGAGTGGGTGGTGTGAGGTTACAGAACACATTAAGAGGGTTAGGAGAGTGGGGAACAAAGAAAGAAAAATATCCCAAATAAATGAAAATATCTCGTTTCGGATATTTTCTTTCAATATTCCTTTTCTCCTTCTTTTCCTTTCTATTTATTTTTTTTTTCTTATTTTATTTCGTTATTTTCAATTTGAATTCAATATTTTTATTTTCTATATTTTTGTGTTCAATTATTACATTTTTTTACATATTTTTAATTCTTCTTCTTCTGTTTCACTCTCAATTAAATTAGAGTGAAAAAAAGAGAGAAGATTAAAAATAGAAGAAGACAGAAAATATAAAAAGAATAAAGAATAGCAAAATAATTTGAAGTTTTCGTTTGAATAATTTTCTTTTAACTCTCCTAGCAATACCAACCATTGGAAGAAATCAAAACTCTTCTCATTGACATAAATTAAACTAAATTAATTTATCAAACGAATTTGCCTTTTTTCAACTTTTTTTCTCTTTTATTTCAATTTTTTTCTGTTGAAATGCACAATTTTCTATTTTCTCTTTGTCACCTTTGTCTCTTTGGTAAAAGTTGTATAGACATGTATAGTTGTTAATGCTGATGTTACTCATTTTGAGATTAACTTCAGATAATTAAAAACGAAGCAAAACTCTTATTTGCAATCATCATAAAATTAATGAGACTGAGTATCTCCCATAAGTACTCATCACAGAAAATAATTTATTAGAGAAATGACAATTAGCATGAGTTGAATATAAATTGGTGTTATTGGGGTTGGTGGTTGTTAGTGTATAGTAAAAAGGAAAATACAATATACAAAAAGAAAAACAAAATAAGAGAATCAAAGGAAAAATATTTAATTTTATTCCTCCTTATTCTACATTCGTTGAGTGAAAAACGAGAAGAGGAAGAGAGGAAAAAGTTGGGAAAAGAAAAAATAAACAGAAGTAAAATAGGGAAAGGGTAGGGACGATAAATTATGATAAAATGAATAATAGTCACAAATGTGTTGCATTTTCATTCCTCGTAGAACAGTAATTCACTATTCATACATTTTTCATTCCGTTTCACCAAAAAAATACATTTATCTATATGGTTATGGTTATTTATTGCGTCTTATTTTACATTTTTTTTTTTTTAACCTAACATTAACTATCTTTGATTTAATTCATTTAAGTTGCCAATTCCGGCTTAACCTATTTTCAATACATTTTATTGAAACATAATTCGACTTTGTATTATTATTAATTAAAATGTTGCGCAAAACATTTTTTTTTTTTCGTTGACAGATTTCTTAACCTACTTATGCTATTTAAAATTACTTAGAACTAATAATAATAACAACTATTTAACAAAACAATACGAATAAAACCATCAATGGTAATAGTAATAATTTATAAATTTTCTACTATGTAGTTTATTTCATTTAATGTATTTTTTTTTTTTTTTTTTCCCTCATATATTTATTTTCTCCAATAAAATTTTGCCCTTCATCAAAAAATTTTAAATCTTTGTCAAAAAATTCTTTGAACATGTCAGACATGATGACATGAACGTGCATATATCTATGCAGTGTATTTAATTCACGAGTAACTGCATCCTTTACCAATCTGTTTGGATGTTCCATGGCTCTCTTTAGGACTTTTGTACCATTTTCCATTAAACATTTTTTTAATGGTTCAATTTTAAATTTTTCACTTTTTTTTGTATATTATGTCATTTGAGATAAATATCGGAATCCCCATAAATATTTTCCTATATTTCCCCAGAATCTTCCTCTCAAAAATTGCTAATTTTTCATAGTACGTTTTTGTTGCTGTAAACCATATTGGGAATGCATATGCAATAATTGGCCTCACTAATTGTTTATATAATAACGCTTTGGTATTTTTACTTAAATTCTTATTTCTCATAACTGGACCAATCATTGCATATGCCCCTCTTGCTTTTTTCAGAATCTCCTTTATGTTACTATTGAATCCGAATAAGTTGTTAATTGTAACCCCTAAATATTTAATACTTTTTTTCGGCCTAATATCCTTATTATTAATTTTTATTTTTACTTTTTTTTCTTTTTGGTACTTTCGTTTAATCTCCTGCGATGGAGGCTTAAAAACTATTAATTCCGATTTTTCTTCATTTAATCTTTTTTTCGCATGTGTCAACTTCGGAATGGTCAATAATTTTGCTATTTTCCAACTTTTTGGAAAGTAGCAATTGTTAATGCAATTATTGAAAATTATCGTGAGCTTAATCAATACTTCTATCGGACATTTCTTTATTACGAAGTTAGATATTTTATCTACCCCATAAGATTTTTTATTATTCAGAGTTTTGACCAAGAAATGAATGTAATCTGTTGAAACAAATTTCACTTTATCACTTGGGGAACTTGCAATGTTTGTCTCACTAAAAATACTCAACTGTCCTTTATTTCTCTCTGTGAACTCTTTAACCTGACTATTTACATGATCCGTGAAATGTACATTGTTATTTGGCATTTTATCTCTAAATGCTCTAGCAAAGTGTTCAGCAAATATTTTTACTATTTCATTTTTATCATGAGTATTTGTACCATCCACTTTTTCAATACTTTTTATTTCCTTAAATCTTTTTAGTCCCGTTATCCTATTTATTTCTTTATAGGTGTCTATTCCAGGTTTTATTTTCTTCAGGTTACGTGCATACTGCTCGTCTAAGTGTAAATTGACCACTTCTTTTATTATTATCGACAAACACTTAACCTGAGAATTAATCACTCTGTACTCGTAGCACCTACTATCTAAAGTTCTTTTATGTATTGATTGTAATTGTTTTTTTAATTTTTGTCTAACCCTAAACATATGACTTATATTCTCTGGAATGTTTTTCAACTTATAGTTTTTTTGCCCTACTTTTGGAATATGTTTAATAATGTTTTCCTTCAATATTTCAGAAATATTACTAATATAATGATCTATTTGGTCATTATTTAAGTTAACATTTTCTGGAATTATTAAACTTTCCATTTGTCTCCCTACTTCTTTTTGAAAAGCCTCCCAATTCACTTTTCCATATTGGAAAAACGTTTCCGGCTCCTCATATAATAGCTTATTGCTCTCTGTCAAATCAATGTTAAACAATACTGCATTGTGGTCTGAGAAGGTTGGTTTTGACTGGCATTCCCATTTTTGTCCCTCACTTATTAATTCATTAGATATTAAATAGAAATCAATAAATGAGTTTGCAGCCATTCTTGTGCAAATAGGTGGTGCTATAATGCACAGATCATGCTCATCTTCATTTTCAAACCATTTGTTTATCGCCTTGCCAGTTGAATTAATGGTTTTATCACCCCATGCAGTATGTCTTGCATTAAAATCACCACCAATTATCACATTATAATAATTTTTTGCATGATCATTAATTTTATTAAAATCATGGTTAATGTTTGCAAAACTTGTGTTTGCTTGAATGTATATATTTGCCACCATTACTTTTCTATTTCCTACTAAATGTATTTCAACTGCCTGAACTTCTACATGCCGTATTCCTAAAATATTTATTATATTAAATTTTATATTATTCCTAATTACTATGCATAGTCCCACTATCTTCTTGCTTATTACTTTGTCTTGTCTAACTACTTGATAATTATCAAATTTGACTACATGTTTTTTGTTAATTCTAGATTCCTGTATTAAAAGTATGCTTGGTCTCTCTTTTATTAAGAGATTGCTAACTTCAATTCTTCTTTCATTGCTTATGATTGAATTAGCATTTAACGTTATTATTTTTAAGTTCTTATTTTTATTACTATTTGATATTGGATTTATGGGCTTTGCTGACATAATCCCATTGTGAAATTTAAATACATGCTTTGTTTTATTGTTCTTTCCTTGCAGGAATTATATCTCGGTAGAAATTCTTTAATATTATTCATTAGAGTGACCATGTCACATCCAAACAGATTAATACATTCGTCCGACATAAAAGATTGCACGTTAACGTCATCCTGCCTAGCACCATAGTTTCTGAAATTTGCATTATTTGTCGTTTTATTATTTACATATTCATCATTATTATTATTATTTCCAATATTATGATTAAGGTTATTATTATTATTAAGGTTACTGTTTTTTAAATTTCTTGCCACTGCATTTGCATAAGAAATTCCACCGCCTACTCTTTGGTTGGCCGACTGTATAATCCACTGGTTATGTTCAGCTCTTTGATGTTGGACGATCTGCTTTTCCCTGAATCTCATTTTTCTGATGTTTTCTATCCTAACCAACTCCGGGCATCCCCTGAAGCTGGCCGGATGTCCTTCTTTGTTGCAATTTATGCAAAATGCTTGCCCTTTGTTCCAGTCTCTTGTACACTGGCCCGGCTTGTGATCTTTGTCACATTTCACGCACCTATATTTATAGTTGCACATTGTTGCAATGTGTCCTGGCCTTTGACATCTCATACATTGAATTATTTCTTTCTTTTGTAACTTTTCCCATCTTACAACTGAGTTACATATATATTTAATTTTTATTAACTTCATTAAATCCACTTCTTTTTCCACTTGAACAATAAACATGTTTAATTTAATGTTATTGTTTCTGCTGTATACTGTGCTATAATTTTTTACTACTATGATACCCATACCAGGTACTTGTTCCAAAATATTATCCTTAATTTCTTGGCTTTCATAGGAGTTGTATAGTCCTTTCATCATTACTGAGTATCTTTTTTCTTCTTTTGACGCATATGTGTGTGAGTCCACCCTTTCGTTTTTTAGCAACGCAAACATTCTTTTTCTCGATTCTGCATCTTCACAGTTTATAATCTTATTATTGTTTCTTGTTATTTTTACCGTATACTTTATAGGTTCATTTTGCTTTTTCACTAATTCACTTAACTTCTTTGGGTCTATTATCGGCACAAATATTGGTGGTTGTTTACTTTTTTTTTTAACTTCGATAATATTCTTCTCCAAATTATGCCCACCTTCAATATGTATTTGGTCCTTTCGCATACTTGGCTTATTTATTCTTTGCGACTTCGCCTGATATTGCATGAAATCTTCCTTGGTAAGCTGATTTTCAGCCAAATGAAAAAATCTATTTTGTTGCAAAACATCTACATCGTTTAATTTTAGTGTCTTCGTTGTGTTTGGTTCGTCTGTTTTCCCAAATTCTCTCCTTAATCGTTTCTTCCTGTTAGATGATACTACAGAATACGCAGAAAACACAGAGCTTGTGTCACTTGTCTCATTAACTGTTGTTTCACTATTCTTAATATCCTTCTGTAGCTCTCCTACAATATTATTTATAATGTCATCAACATTCACACTTAACTCTTTCGCTATGCCATTGGCTGTTTCCTTAATTTGTCTGGCAAATTCTTCTGCCATTTTGGTTGTTTTTTCTTCTTTTTTTTTTTTTTTATTTTTTTTTTTTTAATTATTTTTAATGTTTTTAATTCACTTATATAATTATTTCTCACTTAAACTGTGTCTATTTCACAAATATTACACAATATAGCAAGGACACTTCACTAATATTGCATGCCATGTTCAACAATAATATTGCGCAACACTGTTGTGTAACAATGTTGCGCAACTAAGTTGCAGGCCCCTTACAACACTCTTGAGCAAACAACTGTTTGTTTCAAGAATGTTTCGTGTGACGTCACTGTCACTTTTACTTTGGATTGTTAAATTCTTGATTCTGATATGATGTGTTACACTATTTGGATTTGCTTTGATGCGATCATTCAAATAACAAATCAAAGAAAAAAAAAAATAAATAAATAAAATTAAAGCTTAATTTTTTTTTTCTTTTCCTTCTCAACTTGAGTATCGAACCAACGATCGAAATTAAAGTTTTTGTTTACAATAAATTAAATTAACCGGCTACCCAGCCGGTTATAATATAGAAAGAAATTTTTTTTTCTCAATATTTTTTTTTTGTAATTTTTCTTTCCACTATTACATTTATCCTTTGTATATGCACAAAAACTAATATCTTCACAAGACTCGCCAAGTTTTTCCGATTAACACAGTATATTACAATCGAATTTTAATGTAATTTAACTATTTTAATCACATAAATACTTTCTTTAGATTAACCGAGAATCTGTCAATCTGACATTTCACTTGTCTCCCGGTCTACATTTATCTATACGGTGGTAATGCTAGGTGTAACATTAATGTCAATGGGAGTTGAAACGGTAGTGTACATTTTTATATATCTATTAATTTAAAATGGTAATACCGGTAGTAATGTGGTAGTAAAATTAGTAACATGATTACATATATTGCAGAAAAATTATGCTACAGAAATTCTTGTTTCTCAAACATTTCAGTTGCGATTATCTACCTATGAATGGTAGCAACTAAAAAATATGTGATTCATAAAAACTAAAATTTACTAAGTAAATATTTGATAGTTATAAATCTTTAGTAACAGACATTATAAATTTGTTTTATATTCTCTCAATGATATATCATCACTCCACACATTTTCAATCCACCTCATCGTGTGGTGTAACAAAGGGGAAAAAAACCCTTTATACTAAATCCGCTTCAACTAAAAAAACACTCTGCCCTGTTTCTTCTCTCTGCTGTTGTTGGTGTTGTTTTTTTTATATCTTTTTTTTCTAGTTTAAAAAATTCATGTTAACACGCGGCTACTTTTGGGTAGAATTTTTCTGTATAATAGGGGTATCACACGTGAATTGTTAGCCAATTTAATTTTGGTTTCAATTCCAACTTGTCAAAAACCAATGAATATAAACGAGATAGAATGAAAAAAAAATGTGTATATCCGTCTCTTTTTTTAAATTCAAAAATTATATCTACGCTAATTAATACCAACTTTATATCCATAAATAATAGCTACGCTCATGGAATTGAAAACCATTTACAATTCCCAAATTTTCATTAATTCTTTTCCAACGTAAAATATTATTTAATAATTATATAATCAATTATTTTAAGATTAATAGCTATCAAAGCAACTTATTATATTAAAAAATTAATTATTGCATTTTTCGATATAAATTTTATTTTTCACTATGTTGCCATTTGTTCTAAAACGATATGTTATGACAAAATGTATTGCTATCTAATTTAATTTTTCTCTCTCGCACACAAAATAATTTTTGAAATTATTAAGTCTAGCAATTCACGTGTGATACCCCTATAAGAAAAAATCAGAAGGAATGAGTGATTATTGCAAGCGGGGTAAAAGAGAGAGAAAAAGAGGGTTAAAGATTTAGGTTGATGACGAAATACCCTTAGGGTGGTAAAAGTGTCCGTTATAATTGCTATTTCGTCGTTTGTTTGACTTACTATGATTCAATTTTCTTTTTGGAAATTTAACAACAACAACAACCAGATAAAAAGAAAAAGGAAAAATCCACAAAGTACTCATTAGAAAGAAATAATTTTTTTTATTCTTCTTCTTATTATTTTTCTTTTATTTTGCGATTGTTGTTGTTATTGTGTAGTCACGCAGTCTGACCTTTTTTTTTTTAACAATATTGAAGTGAAAGGATAACACAAATACTTACATATTATTATAGTCTATTTTTATATGGTTAAAAAAGAAGAAGAAGAAGAGAGGAAAAAAAAGGATTTGATTTATACGGCATTCTGTTTGCCTTTTATACTAAGGAAAATAATTTATTTGATTTTGTCCTAAAATAAGTGGAGATGAAGAGAATTTTAGAGGACAAAAAGACTATACATTTTTTTTGTATTTTCAGTTTAGTTTTTCTATTTAGATTCTCTCTTGAATGGTAAATTTATTCATTTTATACTTTCTTTGTTTTATCTGTGTCGTCTTGTCAGTGGATAAATCAAAATGAAGAATTTTACCATATTTCTTGTCCTTCAAAAAGCAAAAAATAAAAAGAAAGAAAAACAGAAAAAGGAAAGAGAAGAAAAATTTGGAAAATTTGACTGAAATATAAATTTTAATCACGCATAGACTGTCAGTTTATATGATTTCTCTTTTTCATTTACTATCTCTCTCTCTTTTTCTCTCTCTCTCTCTCTCTCCTTCTCTATCTATCTCTCTATTTTATATTTGAAAATGAGTAAAAAACGGAAAAACGAAAAGGAAAGAAATTGTTATTTTATGAATTATGTATAAACGTGATTTACATATCTCAGACAAATGTTTTGACAATTGACATCATTTTTATTCTTCGTTTTTTATTCCTCATCTTTGTCATCCATTCTCTCTCTACCTTTTACAATTTATTTCTTTTTCTTTTTTTACTTTAATGCTGGTTTGAGTCACCGTCACCTATAAAAGGTTGCCATGATAATAAAATTAGACCGGTACTTGAATTATAGAAAATTTAAGGAAATGATTTTTATAAAGGGAATCCATTTCTTTGTTCCCCTTAATTAAACCAAAATTAACAGTAAATAAAATAACAATTTAATGATTATTAGTTGTTGTATTTGTTCATTGCATTTATAATTGGCGTGATTGCTCGATAATATATTGCTTTTCTTGAAACTTAAAGTTTCGTTTTACCCTAAACTCTACACTAACACATCGTGAATTTCATCAAAAATATGAGACACAAATAATCCAACAAAACAAATTAAAATCACAGAAAATGTAAAAATTTTTGGGTGAGGAGATGCTCATCTAAATCTAAACTCTAATATAGAATTACCCTAAATATTATGAAACCTCTACGCTGTGTTCTTACAAAATCCTTTGCTAATAATAAGGAACCATTAATCTTTTTATGAAAATCTTAAATTATGTAATTTCGATACTAAACGAACCAAATAAAATATGTAATATTTATTAAGTTATATTTTCATCATTTACCACAATTTCCAATGTTTACCAAATTTCCCTCTGTCTTTTAATTTTTGTTTTAAAACTTAAGAGAGCATACCTACACTTGTACAGACTTATACATTTATTCATTTATATTTATATATTCGTATGGCAAGAGTTATATAATGTTGCCATGTAAAACTTTTTGAAAATATTTTTAATATAATTCAAGAGAAGTGACGGAATATAAACGGTGTGGGTAATATATAAAGACAAAATAAACTTCTTTCTATGTATTCTAATAAAATTGTATAATTTAGATTAATATTAAGAGATGATGATGATCATGATGAAGAAGAATTAAATGAAAAACATAAATGAACATCTTAAAGGAAAGTGATGCTTTTACAGTTTAACATGAAACACAAGTTTCTATTTAATTCTTCGTTTTTTTCTAGAAATTTTTATTCATCGTCGTCGTCGTCATTTGGTTAAATGCGTGGGGGTGGGGTTTATATGATATGTGGTTGGAAAATTTTGTTGAGTGAATGAAGTGGCATTATACACATTAATAATGATACTTGTATTAGTACAATTTTTTTTTACACAAGTGTATGTTTGTTGTTAAGTGTGGAAAATATATTTAATAAATATTTCTATTTATATTTGTTTTTCATTACAGAAATAATATATTTGTCAAACACTGTGGAGAATATATTTATATGAAAAATAAAGTAAAGTGTAAATATTCTAAAATATAAATTGTAAACTACAAAATACAAATTTATATAATTTTTATTATATGCGATATTATCTCGTCTGACTGAATCATAAAATCCACCCTTTATTTTTGGTCTCCCCATTAGCTTCCTCTGTACATTTTAACAGAACAAAAAAAAAAAGGTAAAAAACAAAACAAAAACAAAAGCAAAAGAAAAGGCTCCAAAAACAAACCAACACAATAAATCTACTTCATCCTATGCTCAAAATAATTTACTTCTCAATTCATTGGTAATAAAAACGGAAGTGTAAAAGTCGCGTCTTATAAACTTTCTTTCGGCCAATATATTTTTATAGCCAAAGCCATTCACTTCATCGTGCCCTTTTCATTTTTCTTCTTCTTTTTTGTTTTTGTTTTTCCTTTTTACTTTCTTTATTATTTTCCTTTTTATATTGGGTAAGGATATACATTTATATACATCTACATAATAGTCGTCACTATACTTATAGATACTAAACGTAATGGACTGTATATAAACATGTCTATATATAGAAAATGGATCTCATGTAAAAAAGTATATTTAAAAGAGACAAAAAAAGCAAGCACGAACAAAAAAAAAATGAACGAACGAACTCAAAAAAAAACAATTCCCAATTGCAAGAAGTATTATAGTCTGGAGAGAATCATTGTTTTGGCGTCGTTATACAATAATAGTAGCAACAACAAAATATAGGAGAGAGAAAACAAAACAGAAATGACTTTCAATTGCAAATTTCATCTGTAGAAAAAAAAACTTTAAACAAAACTAACAAATATGAATTTTACAACACCCAAAAAGCACAATTATTTTATACATTATTTTGTCTCTATCCGTTTTTTTCTATCTGCTTCTTCTGTTTCATTTAAGAAACTGTTTTTGGTTTGTGGAATTTACTAGAATATTTTCATAATTGGCTGAAATTAATGTTTGAAAAATTTAATGGGCTATTGTACTAATTGTTATTAAAAATTCAGAAGGATATTTTAAATCAAAGCGACTTAAATTAGCCAAATATGTTAAATTTAGTGAGAATTCGATTTGAAAGTCTGAATCAGCTAATAATTTTTGTTTACAATCATTACAATTTCCTCTTTAAAGCTATTTAACATGATGTCATGTATGCATTTCAAAAATTATATTTTTATCTGATGGTATTAGGAGATCATCAACAGAATTTCAAGAATTAATAAAATCTTTACTATAGAAAGTACCGGATCTATGGGATTTTTAAAATTGGCTTGTTATTTTTAATTTCTTTTCTGATTCTAAAATTTGTTGTAAGGTAATATGTAAAATGTAAAAACTATTTGCCTTTTGAAAAATTCGTTTTCGTAAGCGTTTTGTAACTTATGTACATCAGACAAAAAAGAAGAAGAAGAAGGTTTTATTGTAAAGACAGAAAAAAACTATACATTTAAGAACGAGGATAAAAAATACGTCTGCAATTTCGGAAATATATATGTTCACTTATGCTTTCAAATCACAACAGAATAAAAAAAAAAGAAAACAAAACAGAAAAGACAAGAAAACAAAACAGAAAAGACAAGAAAACACATAACCCTCCAATCATTCTATGTTTTTTCATCCGCACTTCTCATATTATGTGTTTGTGGATTTTCTTTTATTTTTTTCTTCCCGTCTTTTGCTTTTCTTTAAACTTGTATTGTTCAATGTCTTGACAGAATATAAAATAAAAGTGTAGTATGGTGGGATTTATTTCGCCAAAAAAGAACAACAAAAATAGGAAAAAAGAAAATAAAGTTTCTTGATTTAAACCGAACAAAGTCTACGATTTTTTTTTAATATCTTCCACACATCGTCCACCATTCCCATTTTTATTTCATTTCATTTCATTTCGTTTTGTTTTTTCTTTGGTTGTTTTTTATGTTTCCTTGGATAACCCACAATATAAATACGTTATTGAAAAAACAAACAGCACAACTGATGCAGTAGCAGCATCAGTGTAACGTAAAAGTGACTTTGTAGTATGATGGTGGTTTCGATTGGAAATGTAAAGAAGAGTAATGGTATGATATATTGTCTTTGTGAATTCAAAGATTAATTCAAGAATGTGGTATATGAAATGGAAAAACGAGGAAGAAGAAGAAAAAGGCCGATGAAATGGTTTTTTTGGTTTAAAGTAGACGGATGGGTTTCAGGTTGAATTTATTTCAGGCGAATAATTGTCTCATCAATTTTTCTTTTATGTTCTTTTTGAACATAGAAGACGTTCAGGGATTTATCATGATTTTACAGATCAACATATTTTTACATTCATCCCTCACCCCAAACTATTCCGTCAACGCTTTCCTTCAAGAGGTAGTAAAATTTATTATTATGATTCTGATGCAGAATGAAAATGTTGTCTATTTTATTTTTTATAAATTTTACTTTTAAAATTAAGTTTTACTTTATTTATTAGGGCATTTATTTTTAGAAATTGTGTTTTTTTTTAATAGGAAAACTTTTGTGAAAATTCAATAAAAATAAAGAGAAAAGAATTATGAAAGTCATTTATTTTTTAAAATTACATGTTTAAAGATGCGTTCAAATAGAAATGTTTTCTAATAATTAAAAATTGGCAAAAAAAAAAACTAACATTCAGAAAGTTTTCTTAAAGAAAAACGAAGTTAAAGAAAAACAATAATAAATGAAGAAAGAAAAATATTTTGTGGTTTCTCTCTAGAAAATTATTGTAGAACAAATAAGAATCTTTCATTTGTTTTATATTCAAAAAGTATAAACTTTTTCTATGAAGGAAGAGGAAAGAAAGAAATCGAAAAAATAAAAAGCAGTAAAATTGGTTGAGAAAATATAAATAACAAACTTTTTTTTTCACAATGGGATTTTCTACAAACATAAAAATGTTCTGTTAAAGAACCAGATAAACCAATTTCATCAATAGTACCATCTGCCATATAAGATATTGAGTAAAAAAACATTTTCTTCTCTCAAAAATGTACTCTCGAAATATTGGGGTAAATATGGAGCTGAAAAGAAAACCGATATCAATTAATTTCGTGGTTGGTATCACTTCAAACGATTTAGAAATTATTTTGCTCCCATTTCCCTGTTGTTTTCATGATTTGATTTATTTTTAGCTTTCCAATATGCTCGCTTGTTACGTTAAACATATTTTTTATTAAAACTGTTGAATTGAATTTATTGGACAAGAAACTCAATATAAAGTTTTATTCTTTCAATGTAAGAAATAGATGATGGATATTCCATAAATTATTGAAAAGTGTGTGAGTTTATTTATTGGCTCTTGGTACTTTCTTAGACAAAAATCTGTTAAAATTCTATATGAAATGATTTAATGTATAGTAAAATATTAAAATCTTATGGAAGAAACTCTTATTTTTCTTCACTTTATTGAAAATGTATTTCTAACTGAGAAGATGAAACATTTATTTTTGTAACTATTAGAAACGATCTAAGAAAATCAACAGAAAGTTTTAAAATTAATAAAGAAAAAAAATTGATATATTTGAATTAAATAAATTTTCTATTCGTTTCTTTGCTTTTTTTTTTCTAGGAAAAATAAGTTTCGATTAAAAAGATATTTTTATATTTTAACTTGAAGAGATCCGAAATACACTTCTAATATTTGTATGTTAAATTAAATTTATATATAGAGGAAAATTCTACACTCCATCGTCGGCCCTTTTCTTAACTGTTATTGTTGTATACCTTTATACAGAAAATTTTCTGTCTGACATGTATGTAAGTATAAAAGTTAAAAGATGTGTTTGTAGGTGTAGTACATACAATTGTGTAGAGATTGTTTGTTATACCTTAAAACTCATACCATCTAAATTTTATTCACAATTTTATTCGTATTATTCACCCCATCAATTGTTGGTTTTTGAAAAACAGTTGCCATGCAACGAATTTGAAAATTTAGTCAAGCAAATTCAAATACTTCAAATATAATTTGCTACTCTCGTTTTGGAAACGTTTTTCTGATCGCATCCAATTTTCATTTTAATTTCAATTTCATTTCATTTTTTATCCTCTCTTCTCATTCACATCACCTACCTACCCCTAATGCAAAGTCACAAAACACGCTCAAAAACCTTAAAACAGATAACAACAATAATAAAAAAAATGACAAAAACTATAAAATAAAATAAAGCAAAACAAAAAAAAATGTCTCTGATTTTTCTTTGAAAACAAATTTGTTTTGTTCAACAGAAATAATTAAAAAAAAAATACAATTAATAATTTTTTTATTGTAACAAAAAAGAAAGAGAGACAAATCGAAATTAATTGTCATCAATTTCGTTTTCATTGTTCGACAAAAAATAAAGTGGGTTTTGTGTGAGAGGGGGTGCAGACTGGAGAGTGGGTTTTTAATATTTTATATATATTATATACCAAAAACGTTTTTGTTGAATTATGATAATAAAGTGTAAAGTCTACTAAAATACATTGTAGAATCAACAACATTAATCCGTCGACAAAATTTTATGTTAGACAGATAATTCAATTACGATTCATATTTTCTACATTTTTATATGGTTGGATATGTGGGTGTGTGTGAATTTGATAGTTTCTTTATTCCATTTATTCATTCAGTGATTATTAGTAATTATAGTTAAAGTTAAATATCATTAATTGTGATTTCTAGTTTTTGTAACGAACAAAAAAAATAAACAAATAAACAAGGATTTAATTAACGGACACAAAGTCATCATTTAATCTATTCCTACACAAAATCGTACCAATTTACAACAGTAACAATATCCACATTATTCCATTTTTTTTGTATCAAAACTTTCGCTGGTTTTTATTTTCGTGTTTTGTTTGCATTTTAAATGTCAAAGTTTTGTTACTTGTTTTTATTGTGATATAGCATCACTTGAATTGGAGGAATGTAGAATATAAATTTTCATTTGAACTAATCCACAATTTAAAAATAATAATAATCAGAAGATCGTTTTATATTTTTGGTAAAAACACATCTCAAAGAAATTTCTACTATCATTCCATCGTCCAATTTCTATATAGAAGATCTCTAGTCTTCATGAGATGATATTTAAATGGTGGAAAAACATTGAAATGTAAAACAGCCAATTAATTGTCACCATTTAATCAATACAAAATACCAATGAAGAATCAATCGAATGAAATTCATTTAACAAACAATTTTTTTTTCATTTTCATTATAAAAATTTTCCCTAAAAATTACAAAATAAACTATTGGATTATTCAGTCACTAATGCATACGTACAATCGCATTTGTCGTCGCAGAAAATATACTAAATAAAAATATAGAGAATATTATTTGTGAAAAACTGGGGAAAAACTATCCAAAATTTTATTAATGACCTTACGAATAATATTGAATATTTGCTCAATTTTACCACATATGCAATGATAGAATAAGAAAGAATAAACTAAGCCAAGTCAAACAAACTACTAAAGAGTGGAAAACAGTCCCAGATAGAAAACAACAAGTAGTTTTAACAAGAATAAGAATTGGGCATACAAACATAACGCATAAACATCTCATGAACAAAAGCAGTCCACCAATATGCAACTGTTGTCAAACCCCAATAACAGTTAAACACCTACTATGTATATGCCGTAAATATAAAAGCGAAAGAAAAAAACTAAACATTCCAGACAACATTAAGGAATGCATCAACAATGATCCAATAACAATAAATAAAATATTAGTATTTTTAAATGAAACCAACATTATAAATGATATATAAAATAACCCAGATTATTTAAAATTAGTATTAATAACTTAATAGTTGATGTACTTTACTTTAAATAAAAAAAAAAAATAAGAAAGAATGAGGGAGAGAGGAATAACTGTTAGTTATCTATTCGATTGTATTCCAATCGAAAATAATATTATACAATTCTGCTTTAGTATTTTGACCATAGTCAGTTTTTTGTTTTATTGGAAGATTATAACGCAGACAACGATTAATCACTAAGGGCAATATGTGCATTTATAGATTTTCGTAGGCATTGGTTATAAATGACTATACATTTGTACAGATATGTTCAGTTAGGATTAAAATATGCACATATATATTATATAATTGTACTAACTACAGAAATACTAGATGA